>CM061278.1:6127500-7327500 GCA_030848825.1 Tadarida brasiliensis
CATCATTGGTAAGGAGTGGACAGGGACTCAGCTGCAGAAACTGCACATTCTGTCTGTCACCTCTGTCTGTCCCGACGCCAAAATCCTTTACTGCTGCGAGAAGGAAAAGAGAACTTGTCACATTGAGAGAGAGGAGAATAAGACAGGTCAGGCATGGCCCCCTTACTGTGCCAGGTCAGAGGTGGTTCCACACTGGGACATGAGAGTAGGCAATTTATATCTCGGGATGTTCTGTTTGTTTGTTTAGTGTGGTTGTTTTCTTCCCTGAATCTAACAGTGTGAGTGAGAACCATTTATCTATTTGAAACCTGCATGGCCTCTTCAGTAAGGGTTCCCGAGCAAGTGGGTGAGTGTGAGCATGTTGCCTTCTCTCTGAGGGCGATAGAGCCAGCGTGGGGCTGTGTGCGGAGACCTGCAGGTCAGCCCGGGCTCAGCCAGGGGCTCTGTGGATGCTCTGTCACTTGCCCACACTGGCTGTTTGTAATCTGCCTGAAATCTAGCCAAATCTGGACAAATTAGCCATGAAATGAGAAACACATTGCATTTCACAATTAGTGTTTTGGAAGGAAAACCCAAATATTTAAAATACGTTGGCATGAGCGTAAGCCCTGCTGCCCATTTGGTATCGCCCATGTCCTGAGATTCCCTGATGTTGAATTGCTGTCTGATGCAGAGTAGGTGTGCAATAATATTGGTTGAATGTACAAATGAGTGATTAGTGCTTTGTCAGTTCACCAGAGGAAGAGGTTCCTGTAGGCTGACGTGGGCAGAAAAGCACTGTGAGGTAAAGGCTGACGTGAAGGACCAGAGTGCAATGTGTATAGTGACATACATACAAACAGGCTCATTCCTCTGAGCAAAAGTGGTTGCTGAGAAAGCTTAAGCTGTAATTTTTAAAATAAATTTTGCGTTAGGGTAAACAGATAAAAGATTACATAAATTATAAAAATATCAATTGTAAATCTCTTTTAAATTGTAATTTTTTAAATTCACTTATAAAACGAATCCACTGATGAGTCATGAATTTATAATTCTTAAATGAGATTTACTTTGCAGTTTAGCAAATCCTGCTTGTCAGTTTGCAGATAGACTGGTGTCTGCATGTGAGAGGTGGTTCTGAGAGAGACTGCTCTTTCTAATGTATTTTTCATTTATATCAAAGGAATACATAGTGTTAAAAATCAAATGGAACAAGCTGTAATGAAAGGCAATAGCCCCCTCTCAACTTCTTCCCATCTCTGATTCCTCTTCTTTAGAAAAATTTATTTTCCACTCTTTAAATATTTCCTCTGGTATTTACCATAATTCTTGCAAATAATGTGCATGTTCTGCTATTTCTTGATCTTTCAGGTTTGCCTATCTACTGACTTCCTGTTATGAAAGATACCGTGTTCTCTCTCTTATCTTTCCTTATACATTAACATTTTCCCTTCCTCTTTGCTTTTAATTTCTGTTAAACACATACTCGTTTTTTTAAATTGATTGATTGATTTGAGAGAGAGAAAGAGAGAAACATCGATTTGCTGTTCCACTTTTTTATGCATTCATTGGTTGATTCTTATATGTGTCCCTGACCGGGGATCAAACTTGCAACCTTGGTGTATTGATACAATGCTCTAACTAACTGAGCTACCCAGCCAGGTCCCATACTCAGTTTTCTTTGATTGGTAAATCTGATTGTGTTCATTTCTAATGCTGTAGTATACCATGATTACATCTCCTTTCTGTTATTTCTATTTTTGCATATGCTTGCCTTTCTTATAGCTATGTAAAACACCTCTCAGGTCAGTTCTCCACACAGGAAATCTGTCAGATGGTCTCTGAGCTCCACCCTGCAGACTCCCTTCACGAACCTACTCCACTTGTTCCTTATCTACTTCCCCACTTAGAAGGAAGCACATCCTCCAGCCACTCCATAAAAAGGTGCATGGGAAGGAAACTTGGAGACTTTGGCTATGTTAAAGTGTTTTAATTTACTTTGCACTTATGGGTAGTTTGTAATGTGTAGCCTGTGAGGATGGAAGTGCTCCTTCCAGAATCCTAAGGGAAGGGTCCATTGTCTTCCAGCTTCCACTGCTGTTTTTGAAAAGTCAGATGTCTTTCCGACTCCTGGTACTTTGTGTATGACTAGGCTTTCCTTGCAGGAAGCTTTTGGAAAGTTAGGAGGGAATTAAACTATCATGGCCCAGAGAATAGGCTCTGAAACAGTCTGGATGGGCTCAAATCCTGGCTTTGTCATGTTAGTTGGGCTTAACCATTGTGGTTCAGTTTTGCCATCTGTAATTGGGCGTTCCTACAACAAAGTTTTGTTGGAGGATGAAGTTAATCAAGATAATAACTGGAGAACAGTTGGCATAACCCTTGGCAGGCGGAATGCATTCAGGGAGTCTGTCCTCCTCCTCTCCCCAGGGTTCAGGAATTTAATCATTTTGCACCTTTCTTTGTGCCCCATTTCACCCACTGTGCTAGGCGGTTGGTGGCCCATTATAGTCTCATGTACATGTCCTACAGTTATGAAATTTTTGGTCAACAGGTGACAATACTACCTGTATGATCACAGAATTTCTACAGTGATTAAATCAAGCTGGATACTATATGTAAAAATCTTTTGCAATGTATATAGCGCTAGATAACTGCCTGATTTCAGAACATAAAGGCTGGCTGGGGTCTTTGGGAGGTGTCATCTGTGTGTGCTGGGAGATGACACAGTTCTGAGAGAATGGATTCTGTCCCCTGTCTGTCCCCCATAAAGAGATGCTAGCTGCAGGGGCAGTTAGAGGCCTAGAAATCCTCTAGGGCAGCGGTTCTCAACCTGGGGGTCGTGACCCCTTTGGGGGTTGAACGACCCTTTCACAGGGGTTGCCTAAGACATAACAGTAGCAAAATTACAGTTATGAAGTAGCAACGAAAATAATCTTATGGTTGGGGGTCACCACAACATGAGGAACTGTATTAAAGGGTCACGGCATTGGGAAGGTTGAGAACCACTGCTCTAGAGCCTTTTTAATTGAAAATGACTATAACAGTTTAGCATGAACTGAACCAGTGCTAGAGCCACGTGGTCTCATTTATCTGATGCTTCCATAGGAACCTGTACTCCAAATGCCAAAGACAAGCTTAGAGCTGATATGTCAGAAAATAGCCCATCAGTTGGAAGCCTGCCTTATTAATTATTCCATCTGTTATAATTCCAGGCACGTTCTCTTCCTCTCCTTTCTTTTCCTCCCTGCCCAGCCCTGCTCCTCCCGCAGCTCACATTCTGGCTGCTCTGGTCTCCGTCTGGTCCACTGGGAAACTTACCTTCCGTGTGAGTCTCCGCAGACTGGAGGGGGTGCTGGGACTGGCAGTGATCCCAGGTTCACACCGCAGCAGGAAAAAGGAAAAGTGGAATCCAGTTACCTCTGCTCGGGGGGAGCAAGGCTGATGGCCACTGGGGAAGCACCTGCCAGCATTAGGAGGGAAGGGCTTGGGACAGCTCAGTGGTCAGCTGCCAACCTCAGACCCAGGTCTTCAGCTAATCACAGGGTAGTGACCCAAGTGTTCCCTGGGGTTCTTTCTGCTGCCGATAAATCCAAAACTATGCTCAAATAAAAGACTGGTCAGTAATGGGAGGAGTATAAAAAACTAACCTTAAAAATCAGGGAGTCGTGAAAGGCAGCCGTGATGGACGCCGGGGCCCCTGCAGCAGATCGGGCTCTGTGGGCCTGCAGACCCGGCGAGGGCCGAGGAGACCCTGGGGGAGTGGTGTCCACCACGAGCTACAGTGCGTGAGGCCACTGTGATGAGTCCAGACCCAGTCTCCCTGAGGGACGTCTGTTGAGATCTTACCTGAAATAGCTCAACCCTCATAGCACTTTATGATGGGATAATACATGGAGATGCCAGGTGGGAAACAGAAGTGGCGTTTTAAATAATCTTGTTGTTTAAAAGACGTACAAGTCACAATGTACCGTGGAGAAGAATTCTGATCTGGTCAACTTGACCTCCGTGGCGCACCCGCTGGTCCTGGGTGCTGAGCTGGTGGGGAGCGGGGGAGTGGGAGCGTGAGCCTTGGCAAAATGGACGTTCTCTCAGGAAGCTTCTCCCTTCTCATGCCCACAGGGAGAACCTTTGAAAGAGTCTCCTGCCCTCTTCCTGTGAAAGTTTTACAGGTGACTTCACTACTGTTTTCTCTTTCACACGCCGTGGTTTGCTGTGAATGGGCACCTTCCGGCAGGAGGAGAAAGCCTGTTTCTGCACTGGCTCCTGGGGCTTCTCCGTCTCTGAGGTGTCAGGATGCGTTTATCTCCACTGAATGAATACAAATGTCAGTGGGCTGGTTTGGGGAAAATGACCTCAATATTTTAAAAAATTGAGTTAGACTTTGTATCAAATGAAATTTCCGATGGACTAAAGATTTAAGAAAAAAATTCAAAGGAAGAAGAAGAAAAGAAGGAACCTGAGTAGCCCTGAAGAAAAGATGGGTCGAGTTGTATGGTCTTGGTTGGAGAAGAGGAAAAGAATTCTCCGAGACTGACCCCAAAGTCAGAGACCATTGAGGAAACAGCTAACACATTTTATTCCTTGAAAAATGTAAACAATTTTCTGATTCCCGAGTGTTGTTCTTTGTCACCTTGTCTTTCTCTGAGACATTTACCATGATGCTGAACCTGGTCGTATTTCTCAATTTGTTCCCAAGTACTCATAGAACAGGGACTGTGCCGAAAGCTGGGCAACCTCTGGGGGCAAGACTGCCGTGGCCTCACCCAGGGAGAAGCCTTTCAAGAAAAGGCTTTGGTCAGGAGTCCATCTGAGCCCCTGCAAGGCCGGCCATGTCCCCCATGGAAGCCCCAGCTTCTCCCCAGAGCTTGTTCTGCTGGGTGTCTGCTTAGTTAATTAAGTTATTAATCAATCTGATGTCACCTGAATGTACTGAGTGGCTCCTAAGGAAAGGGCACAGTGCTACATGCCAAATGTGATGGACAAAGACCACCGGGTCCCTGGCTGGGGAAGAGAGCTGGACAGTCAACACACAGATCAATGTGCTCGTACAGTGTTTGAAGCCAAGTTTGCAGGAAAAATATAGGAGGTCAGGAGGGAATATATAGAGGTCCTCGTTTGGATTTGAGGAGGTGACATTTAATTTTAGGCCTGAAGGTAAAGAGGGGGTTAGCCCTTGAAGTGGAGGGAGTGGATCCCAGACATAAGAAGAAGCCACGGGCATCCCCAGCCTTGGCTAATGGGAACAGAAAGGTCATGAGGACCCTGGGTTTATCCTACACAGAATTATAGGGCTTTGAGCAACAGGACGATGTGATTTGCTTCACATTAAAGGATGGCCACTTACCCTCAGAGCGGGCTACTGCTCTGGGAAGTGAAGCCTGTTTCTAGAGGACAAGCCAGACGTGTGCACATGTAAGGACTTTAAAGGCTGAGACGTGGCCCCACAAGAAACGACAGTGAGAAGGACTCACAGGAAGAAGCATTTGCCCTTAGTGTGGAGATGCTCCCAGCGGGGTGGTCATTCCATTCAGTAGGTGTCTCTGTCTTAGACGCCTCAGGGTGAAGGGTCCTGGAACCAGCTGTGCCCACATGGAAATGCTTATGCGCACATCTGGCCCCTACAAGGCGGGAAGCCTGGCGTCCTTGCAACTTACAGCGTAATTCAGGATTCAAATTCAAGAAAATTATCTTCCTAAAGATAAAAACGTCCTGAGGATTTTCTGTTAACTTTTAATTACTGAGAAAGACTTATTTTAGCAACATAAGCATCTAAAGAAAACTCAACCTGAAAAGCCTTTGAGAAAATATGAAGTGTTCAGTCATAATAAGTTCTATATAAACTTGTAAACGGCATAGTGAGTCTGCTTTCTTTTTCTCAAGGGCCTACTATTCCAGGGAAAAGAGACATAATAATGCTAAAGCAATGCATTTTTTATGGTCTCTTTGCATATTTAGGACATTACAGAAAGGCAGTCATAAAATATCACCTCAAAGATTTTCTTTAACTTGACTTGGTATGAATATTGAGACAGTTTGGGGACTTAGGAAACATATTTATCATGTTATTGCATTTGTAAGCTTTCTTTTTATTAGCTTTTTATGGTCACCCCGTAAAAAGGATTAAGTTTAAGTTGTTCGGAATTCAAAATTCTGGGCTCATACTTTTGTTTAGCTTCCTTCTCCGTGATGGTTCATCTTTCCCATGTGTTTCCCTCAACTCCCAAATAGAAACACTCAGCACAAGTTTGATTTATCTGTGAAATGTTTTCTACAATCTAGACATTGTAACATTTCATTGGAAGAAATTACTGACCTTGGTAGAAAAATTCTAGGGATATATAAGTGTTAAACTGAAATTTTCTTTCAGCATACAAATGGGCAGAACCTGAAGTCTGAAGTTTGGAGATGGTGAGGTCTGGGATTGGCTCTCTCCTGCCACTCCTAGATATTTAACTCCCTGTCCACATCCCTCTCCACCTGCTTTGGCTGGGTGTGGTGCTGAACGCCAGGGAGACCGTGCCTTGGGGTGGATCTAACCTGAGATGTTTTCCCTTCAAACACAGTGCGCATCGCTGTGCGTGCAGACACGGAGAGATGTGTGCTCTGTCCTCTCCGCTAGACGATCAGAAAACAGGGAGGCATGTGGCTGCTTCTACATCACACTGACCTGTCCCAGGTCGTCACCTGCACTTCCCTGTGGCCCCTGGTAGTGAACCAGCGCTGAATTATGCCCACAGCTGGGCTCCCAGCTCAGTCTTCCTCCTGACTCTGACCAAGGGAGCTGTTAAAAATAATAAAGGGTCCAGCCGGTGTGGCTCAGTGGTTGAGCACTGACCCATGCACCAAGAGGTCACTGGTTCGATTCCCGGTCAAGGCACATGCCCAGGTTGTGGGCCTGATCCTGAGTGGGGGCATGCAGGAGGTGGCCAATCGATGTTTTCTCTCATCGATGTTTCTATCTCTCCCTCTCACTTCCTCTCTCTCTAAAATCAATAAAGGAAAAAAAATTTTTTTAAATAGTAAAGGTTTTAGAAACTTAGGACGAATTGGTTTCTAGTTCTCTACTAGTTCTTCTTGTCCTTCAGAAGGCCAGCATAGACCTCCTTTGTAGCTATCATCGTGATTACATCTAACAGGAGACCCAGCTATTGACTACGGACCCTGGGCCTTAATTGTTCACAGTGGGATCGTGGCCGTGTTGAGTGCAGCAGTGCCTACAGCTCGCTGCTCCAAGGTCAGAGAGCAGAACGGTGCTCACAGTCCAAGACTTCCTGGAGCCTAGATGTCTCAGCCACGTGCCTTAAAATGGTGCTGGGTAGAGTTTCACACACACACACACACACAGTTAAAGCCTCGCTGAGTAAGTACTTTCGCTTTCAAATATTTGGAAAGACATGGATGAGGAATTCAGAGTTCATCAATGATTTCTGTATTTGAAGCCCATTGCTTTTTGTGTTCCCTGGATGGGTGAACGGAAATTCTTATGGCAAACCCGTATTTGTTGTCATTATCCGCAGAAAACCCCTGCAGACTGAAGTGGGGTTGTGTCCCTGCCTGGAACCAGCCTTCTGCCCACTCGCTGGGAAATGTCTTCTTCTGAAAGTCGATGTGACAAGCATTTGAAAGTCTGCCCGCACGCCCCACCCGCCTATGCCCAGGCCTCTACGGCCACGAGCCACTCGGCTGTTTCCTTTAATTCAAGTGTTTTTCTGTCAACACTGTGGGATGCGGTTGGCTTATATTTCTCTTAATTTACATATTTTCACAGAAATCTCGCTATGGTTGTCATGCTTCTCTGAATTGGTGACACATGTTGATAGGATTCTGTAAATGTGTTTTTATAAACCAGCTGAGTTGCATTTGATACGATGGTCTCAATCTGACACTGTTGATCTCTTATAAATTGAGAAATCAGAAAAAGTGATTTCATAGAGAAGGAAACCTAACTCTAACTGGTTGTATTTTAGGAGAGATTGAAATGGGAAATGTTATAGTTAGAATGATTTTTGTTTTGTAATCAAAAAAATAATTCTATTAGGCTGCATTTTAGTTCCTCTTTGTCCAATTAATTTTTCTGAGTCCCCCAAACACTAAAAATGGTAAGATAAGAATGAACATTTACTGAGCCCTAACTCTAGGCCAGGAGGCATTCTGCTGGGTACTGGAAATACTGACCATTGAAGACATCGCACCTCCTCCTGACAAACCCACAGTCTAGTGGGAAGACGGATGTTGAAATGGAGCTCTGCGATGTGACTGCTATAACTGCTAAGTCACAGCACAGCGACGGCACAGAGGAGTGACATGCTCAGCCTTGGAGCTGAAGGTCATATGTGCAGAAAGCCTGGCTCAGCGTCTGGCAGACGCCTGACACTGGGGATGTGGCATGGATGGAGCCCCAAAGGGGGGAAAGGCGGGATCCGCTGGGAGCAGGCAGGATGGGGGTGGGCATTGTTTTTAAAGAATGTGGAAACAATAATAAAGCCAATTAAAAATTAAACTCATTTTTACTGTCCCCAAGTGCTGACAGTTCTGAGTCTGAACGGTGTCAGTGTGGGGTGGCCCTGGGAAGGATGCCTCAAACCCTCTGCCCTGGAGCCACTGGTAGTGACTCTACTGGGAGCAGCCAGGGGTGGGAGGGGCCTCGCAGAATTCCAGATGGCGGGATGCTGGGTCTAATGAGATGAGTTTCTCAAGTAGGAATATGGAAGGACGCTCCAGGCAGGCCTCCGGCACACCCACAGGCACGTGAGGCAGAGTGGTTCGCTGCAGTGCCAGGCGAGTAGCAGTTATTGTCAATGAATGGCGATGGTCAGTTAGACATCCACACGGAAAGCAAGCCGCCTCAACCCTCACATTACACACAGCGACCATTCTAGATAGCTTGCAGATCTAAATGGGAAAATGAAACAGTGAAAGTCTCAGAGGAAAACAGGAGAATGGTCACGACCTTGTCCTTTGAATCAGAACACCAAGCACTCTAACAGGGAAAAAGTGAGAAGCTGGAGCACACTAAAATTAAATATTTCTTTTCTACAAAAGATAACTATTCAGTGAGTGAAAAACAACCCATAGGATGGGAGATTTTCCCAACTCATACATCTGACTAAAGACAGAGACCTAGGATGTATAAAGAATCCCTAAAAATCAGTAAGGAAAAAGAACCAAGCAACAGACATGAAGAACCAAGTGGGCAGTAACATGAAAAGCTCCACGGCTTGTCACCAGAGAATGCAAACCCCACAGAGTGCGACCGCTCGCACCCCAGTGCAGCTAAGACAAGGGGAGAAGCGGTGTTGACAGGACGTGGGGCAGACGGAGGGCGCACTCGCCTTGTCCGTGGGCGTGTGAACTGGCACAGTAACTCTGGAAGACTGTGCGTCCCGCACACACACTGATGACCTAGCAATTCCACACCTAGCTGTATACCCTCAGGTCTGGACACGTTTGCTGAAAGACATGTAAGGATGTTCTGGAGCACACCCCTCCGTGTAAGCTGGAGCCTGACCGCATGCCCGGACAGCTGGCTGGACGGGCCAACTGTGTGCGTCAGGCAGTGGAGAACCGTGAGCCGGGACAATGAAAAGGGACAGCTGCACTCAAAAATGTCAGCGAATCTCACAAACCATGTTGAGCAAAGGGCACAAAAGAAGAGTAGGAAGAGCCAGACATTGGTGATCGGGGTTTGGGCTGGTTGCCTTGTGGGCAGTGACTGGGGGGGGGGGGCACTTTGAAGGTGTTTCTTAATCCAGTTGCTCAGGGGTGTCGTCAGGAGTAATAATGACAGTTATGGATGTGGGGACATCAGTTCGAGGAAATGAGGAGAATGACAGAGATCCAAGGACAGCAGAGGACCAAGGGCAGGGCCTGCGGAGCCTCTTGCGAAAGGTTTGAGCAGGTGTGGGGACAGAGTTTTAGAAGGAAGCGATGCGATGTTTCCAGCCTCAGAAAGGTGCAGTGGGGTAGACTGAGACGTGTCAGTTATTTTCCGTCAGGAGGTGGAGAGTGGCCGGGCCACGCACAAGCACAAACCCCAGGGGCAGAAGCTTCAGCAGGAAGCGGGAGACAGAGGGGACACTGGCAGCCTTTGCAGGGAGCGCGGCTGTGCAGACAGGAGGGCGCGGAGGTGCGGTGGAAGGTGCCGGTCCACTTGGCGAAGGCCGGAACCTTGCCACTTGCCTTAGGAAGGAGCTGCTGGGAGTCGGGGAGTGCTACTGAACCGACATCAAGAAGAAGGGGAGCCATCCATGGGGCTCAGGAGGAGCAAGGAAGCCAGTGGAAAGAAAGGTACATTTATAGTTAAGGGGTTGGGTAGGTGAGGGAATTTGTACCTAATAGCCTCATTTTTCTTGAGGAAGTTGGGGCCAAAGTCTTCACTTAGAGGGAATGAGGAGGGATCGTGAAGATTTGTTTTTGTATTTTCATGCACTTTCACGAGAGATAAAAACTCTTTTATCCATATGTAACATATATACTATACCTACATTTTATGAACTATATATCAAAAGCTTCACTTCTTTTTTTAACTTTTACCTTTTTATCTTCTTGGGGTGATACTGGTTCACAGAGTTATACAGGGTCCAGGCGCACAGCTCAGCACACCGTCTGTGCACGAACTGCATGTTCACCACCCCGAGTCAGGTCTCCGCCCACCGCCATTTATCACCCCTTTACCCAAAACTTCATTTCTTATGAAATAACCCCTTTCCAAATCGACACCTGGAAACATTGCATATTGACCATAAGAATACCTAAGTTGAATCCTACCCCACATCCTTACTTTTTAATTTTTCTCCAACTCTCCCTTCCAGCTTCATTTATCACTACCTTTTTAAATTGTTTGTCTTGATGTTCTCTCATATCTTTTTCTTCTACTCACTGAGTTCATTGTTGGGGTTCCGTTTCTTATTATTTCCTCTGTCACGAAGTATTTCCGCTCTATCCATCCGCACCTTTCCTATCTCATCCAAATTAATCCTTGTCAGGTAAGATTTCTGAATGCCAAACCACTCCTTGTATTTTAAATCAAATGTAGAGAGTAATTGTGTTTTTAAGTTATAAAAATAATACATTCCTATATAGACATGTCATCCACACGAGGAGAAGGTAAGCGACCAGCTCCCAGTTCTGTGTGTGCTACGCGTGTGCATATGTGTTGCTTCCTGAGACTCGTTACATCAAGTCCCAGTGAACAGTGTCGGAAACAGCACCGTCTCCTAAGCTGAGGGGCAGCCCTTTGATGTCACTGCGGGTCACTGCGTGGTGAGTGTGAGCCGTCTCTTTCGTGAGTGGCTTCTCGTGTGATCCCAGCAACGTGGAAACGGTGTGGCTCTTACTTTCTACTAGAGATGATTGGGGCATAAGTTTTACTACAAATTGTTGAAGAATGTGACTCCAGCAGTTTGATGGAGTTGCCATCCAAGATTTGCAGCTTGAGACGGTGAGACGTGCTGTGGAGAGAATCGCGTCCCGAACACGTCTGGTTCACTGCCCAGCTCGGGTGGGTGGGGTCTGCCTCAGCCTCAGGGTTACCAGCAGGCAGACGAGTGTGGCAGGGAATGAGGTGGGCGCAGCGGAGGGCCCTGGGCCCGAACCTGGTGTGCTCCCTCTGGCTCTGGCTCTGGTCCTGCACTCCGAAGGCAGGAATGAATTATTTTCCCACCCCTGTACTACGACCTACAGAAGTCTGTGCTCTGACCAGTCAGACCAGTCACAGCTGCTCCCAGAGAGAAAAGTCCTGAGCATTGCGTGAGAGTCACGGCAACTGCGCATGCCACATGACCCGTCCAGGGAGGGAAGCAGGTGTCTCCTCTGCCACGCGTGGTGGGAAAGAGGCTTGGCCCAGAGGATGGGCAGGGCCCACAAAACTGAGGCTCAGAAAGATGCAGGCATTGCTCATGATCACTCACTGGCGCTTGGTAGAGTCTGAATGAAAACCCTGGTTGGTCTGACTTGAAAGCTTAGCCTTGCGTACATGGACCTTACTCTCCATGGTGCCTCCTTGTCGGGAAATCACACTAGAATGTAATACACTCATAGTGTGTAAGGGGATGGGGATCAGCTTTCTCTTATTTGCATATGTTGCCCAGAAATTTGTGGATTTAAGGTTAAAAAGAGGGAGAAAAGAGCCCAGAAACTAGACCTAGCCTCCCAGTAATAATTATATTTGGAAAAATCAACTGACTTGAGAAATTGGAGAAAGGCCTATATTTCTATAGATCAGTGATTTTCAACCTTTTTCATCTCATGGCACATATAAACTAATTACTAAAATTCTGCAGCACATCAAAAAATATATTTTTTGCCGATCTGACCAAAAAATAGGTATAAATTTGATTCATTCACACCAGATGGCTATTATTGTGTTTGCTATTGTCATTTTTTTAATTGGACAATCTAAGGAAAAAGAGGTCCGTGTCCCTGGCTAGTCAGGTATTGCATGTTTTAAAACTTCTTGCGACATACCGGTTGAAAATTGCTGCTATATGCTATTATTTATGAACTGTGTTGAGCACAGCTAAGAGGCGCTGCCTAGGAACATGGTGCACATGCTCCGTGTCTGGGGTACTGAACCAGCAGCTTTTTATTGAAGGAGGAGATGGTACTTATTGTCACATGTACTTAAAGACAAATAACCGATCAGTGGCTGTTCTAAGTGGCTTTTGTGTTTCTTTCAGATGTCGCCCATTTAATGTGGTTTGAAAGACTCTACGTTTGGCTTCAGTGTTTCGAAAAATATATCTTGTACCCAGCAATAATTTTGAATGCCCTTACTATTGATGCATTTTCAATAAGCAATTATCGGAGACTTGGGACCCAGTAAGTGGATAATGGTTTATTCTCCTAATGATTTGACAGAATGTTTTCAAAGCCTAGTGAATGTTCTCTGAACAGGCTGCAGTTGAAGTCAACTTCATGGTGGTCCTTCACTGAAACTTGCTTGGGCTGGATGGGTATCTGGGGAGTGACTGGGTGCAGATGATGTTAGATCTGCTGGAAGTGATGTTGTGAATCGATGTCAGTAGATTTGAAAACCATCCTGCAAACTTAGTGAGCACTAACACGGTGTCGGAACCCTGCGACTCCAGGGGTCCCGGAGTTCCTGCCTCCTGTCAGTCATTTGGCTAATAGTCTGTCACTTTGTGCTTGAGGGAATGTCACTGCTCTCTCTGCGTTTATCAGGAGAAGTGTCACAGCGGCAGAAACAGAGCACAGAGACGCCATGTCATCAGGATACCCCTGCTTGTGCAAAGCACTGACAATGTGCAGTTGAGTCATTGGTTTCATATATTAAAATTCACTCTGAATTTACAAAAGGAAATCTACTGGATTATTTGTGGATTTGTCTTTCTGACAAAAAGGTTCTGATCAAAGAAGTTGTTAGAGTAGGTTATGAAAGAGATTCTTTCCCAGATTTGCTTATTAGTCACGTTGCTTGAACGTTACATGCCCAAGTCCACCCTGATGCATAGTCTCGAGCAGACGAATTCAAACCTGCTCTTCCTTTCAGGGTGAGATGAGGACACGTGCATGAATGTTTGCCAAAGACAGCACGCGTTCAAGGCCTTTGAATACTGGACTTGGAGTGGGTTCATGGTCCCACAAGCAGACGCTGAAAAAATGGTCCTGTAACCTTCCTGACCCTGCCTTCCTTCCAGTCCAGACCTGGTTCAGTTAGGCCAGGGCAGGATGTCGTGTCCTTGGTACTTAAAATCCTAGGCTTCAGGTCCAGGGAAGAAAATTAGTCTCATTGGGTAAAGAAGGCGGACGATGGGACTGCAGTGTTCCTGTAGAGTTGGGTGGGGCCCAGCCCAGGGGATGGCGCTGCTTCTGGAACATGAGGTCCTTCTCCTGGTGGCAGGGGTCCCCCGTGTGGTGCAGTCCTGGCTGACCCAGGATGACCGCTTAGAGCAAGGCAGATCCTCCATTTCTCGGGTGAGGGCTCTCAATCAGAACCAAAGTAGCAAAGAAGGTAGCAGTGCTGCCTGGGGCATCGGGCTGAGTTTCAAGTTCCCCCTCGCCAGCCCCAGGACTAGACTTGGACGGGGCTGCAGGTGGAGACCACGCAGCTCTTGCTGTGGCCGAGACTGGATGCAAAGGCTGAGAATCAGACAGACTCAATGAACAGTTTGGAGAGAGTCCAGCTTGAAGTAATCTCACTGTCTAATCCCTGTAATTTCTTTCTAGACACTAAAGACAGTGTATCACCTGACCTATGTACCTCTAGGTATTCTCAACTTCCAGATGATACCCGCAAAATTCTTTCTTTCAGAATCCAAAGCTGACAGTCCTTTCTGTTCTTGTGGCATCCATCTGAAGACTTAAAAATAAAGTCTCCCAAGATTTCAGGCCCCCCTAGACCAGCTGTTCTCAGACAGACAGCAGGAGGCCTCAGAGCAGTCTCGCCTCCAGGCCTTTTTGAACTCTATCAGCCTCCTCCATGGAGAACTGCCTAACCTGACAGTCAGATAGTGAACTCGGTCACCGCAATACTAGCCCCCTGGTGAGTGGTGATGGATGGATGGATGACCGAATGCCGTAATCGTGGTATCTTGTCAGGTATTTATATTTCCTGGCCTGACCTAAAGGGATGCGTCACAGCTGTCCCAGGCCGCTGTTCACTGACTGTTAGGTAAGCCTTCGTGAAACCTTCAGCTGGGCCTGTGACAGCCTCTGAGTCAGGACCAAAGCCATTACCATGACAGTGCTATGAAAGCCATGACTGCGGTCCTTCAGCTCTGCCTGAATGACCCCGAAATCACCCATGTCGCTGAAAATAAAAGTATTCCTAGTCTTGAGACGCTCGTCACTGGGGTCCCTGCAAGGGCTTTGGCTGTCCCAGAGGAGTTGTACCCTGGGCTGTTGTCAGGACAGCTGGACCCAGAGTCAGGCTCTCCCGTTGTATTGTCACCATGGGAAAGGACGGTGGGTTGTGGAACAATGGTCAACCTCACTGCAGGAGCACAGAGGACTCGGTGAGGTTACATACAGCATCCCCATGATCCCCAAACCTGCATGTGTTTCTCGGAAGGGCCTCAGGCACACCTCGCTGGGGCATCGGGGCAGAGTGGACCAAGCACAGCCCTGGGACTGAAGGCATATAAAATGTCAGACGGGGGCAAATGGAATCGCCAACGTTAGGTCTTGTAGATGGCAGTGCGACACCTCAGAGGTGCAAAGACTTTGAAAGCACTTTTCAAATGCTCTCATCCTGTGACCTAAGGTCCGGAGCCCAGGATCCCTTGAGGCTCAGGGAAACTGAGGCATGGCCCCAGTTTTATGTATTTAGCCAGAAAAAGAAAATCCTTCTTTCAAGTGCTATCATTCTCCGGACAGTGTTCCCACCTCTGTCTTTCTTTTGAGTTTCCAGAGGCTGTTATGACTGGGGGGGGGGGCTCTGGTTAAATGTGTACAGCCTCCTGCAGAAAGACAGAGGCCTCAGGCAGGGCGATGCTCTGGCAGGCCATCCTGAGCGGTTGCCCACGACCGGCCGTCACACGGTAGACAGGTTGTTGACGTTGTCCTCCTGAGCTGGCGGAACTGCCCCCACAGCACGCGGTCCTCCCTGCACGAGTTACAGCCCGACTCCCTGCACAAGCGCTCAAGGCTTCAGTCCTCACAGCCAAGTCCTGCTCTGCCTTCGCCGCCGGCCCGGCAGCTCCCACTGGAAAGGCCTGTGCCGTGGGGAAAATGCCGATGATGTAACATGCAGCAGAAGGGAAGCGAGACCAGGAAGCTTATGCTCACTGGGATGGCAAATATGCTGAAAACACTGGAAGTCAATATGCAAGAGTGAAAATGGCTTTGTTAGGATGATAGGTTTTCCCTTTTCAGAGTTTCATGTTGACTGTTACTGCATCGCAGCTTCGGTAAGACTCTATAATAAAAGGCATGCACCGAGCAGACCTCCCGGACGGCGCTCTGGATTCTCACTCGCCTTCGAGCTTCCGTGGAGCCCGTCACCGCTGCAGGCCTGCAGATGAGCTCCGAGCAGCGCTGTGTCCTCTCGGGGGACGGGGGACAGCTGAAAGCGTGTGGTGGAGGGAAGCCTCCCCTAGCGGCAGTCTGTGCGGGAGAGTCCCTTGGGGCTGAGTTTGAATCCCAGATCTGCCTTTGAGCCCTTCGACAGGTGACTCCAGCCCAGAGACTCAGTTTCCTGCTCTGTCAAGTGAGGGTGATCTCAGGGCCCCAGTTTGGCGTTTTGTGTTCACAAAGTGCAGATGTACAGTAAAGGCCAAGCAATGAGTTACTGTCGCTCACCTGGTCGTTTGCACACCGCCATTGCTCACTTCCCTTCTCCCCCACAGCTGGGACGTCTTCCTGGTGACCGTGGCCGGCATGAAGCTGCTGCGGGCCTCCTTCTGCAGCCCCGCCCCCCAGTTTGTCCACCTGGGATTCGCCGTCATCTTCTTCCAGTTCGACTGCAGAGGCCTTTCCGAGAGCCTCCTCCTGGACTTCTTCGTGATGTCCATTGTGTTTAGCAAGGCAAGTTCATGAGCTGTTTTCTTCATTTCAAAATCCAAAAGGTGCATTTCTCATCAAATGGTGTAAGAGTTTGAAACATTTTTTACAAAGTATAGCATGACATTAAATTGAATTACATATGCATGTTCCATGCCTGCTGCCATTTTGAGAAGTTCCCCGTGGAATATAAATATGCCATGTTATTTGCCAAAAATCACTAATTAATATGAATTAGCTGTTAGTGTTGCTTGAAATTTTACGATCTTTGTCTCTGCTAACAATCTCTTTACAGAACTTCCCTGGCTCTCAGATGCTATGAATTAAAGGTTAGCAACTAGACATTAAAATTTTTATTTATTTATTTATTTATCTATTTATTTATTTTACTTAGCAAGCATTTTGCTTTTAGAGGTAAATTTGAGACCAAGTGCCGAGAGCCGGGTCCCCTGGAGTACTTTCGTTCCCCTAGCTTGTCTCAGGGCCAGATTCCACCTGCCTTGAAGTCACACGCGGGCAGTGAGAAATGCTAAGCCCACAGCAGATGTGTGGGGTGTCTGGTGTCTAACTGAGGGCGAGCGGATCCTCTGGGAACTCGTATTCTGAGCACTGTAACTAAGCCTAGGTTGTAAACAGATATGAAGAGGAATTTGGAACAGCTCTTGGTGAGTCAGTGAGTGACGCCTCCACTCCCTCCCCAGCTCCCCCACGTGCTGGTTTCTGCCCTGGACTGACTGAACCAGAAGCTCCCCCCTCCGGTTAATAATGTTTATATTTTAAGGGTTTTTTCCCCCTGAACTTCATTTTTTACCTCTTTTAGTTTTTTATTGATTTTAGAGAGAGAGGAAGGGAGAAAGAAACATATGCCTTCCATATGCACCCCAACCAGGAATTGAACCCACACCTGGGTACGTGCTCTGACCAGGAATCAAACCTTGGACATTTTGGTATACGGGAGGACCTCCAACCAACTGAGCCCCGTCGGGAACTTTTTAAATCATTTCTGTTCATTTTTCTCTGTTACTCATCCTTTCTTTCTCCTGGTGTCCTCTCTGCTTGTTTTAGGGGACAGAAACTCAGAACTCTCATGTTATTCAGAAGAAACTCTGTACGTCATTCCCATCGCCCCATCACTGCATGTGTTTCCTGTGAGAACTCCAGCTGGACGCTGATTTTTCGTTTGTCCGAGTCCCTCCTTGGGTCACTTGTTATTTGCTGCTTACTCTTCCTTCCACAGCCTGTCCCCATTTCCACATTCAGTTCTGGAGCCCGGCCTGGCCCACGGCACTGCTCTCTGTCTGTCGGTTCTGTCTGGTCTCGATAAACTCATCTCGGTTTTCTGACAGTGCAGATCCCAGGCTTCCATGTCCTGCTTTCCTTGATGTATAAATCCCCGTTATCCCACATAATCAATGTAACATTGTAACTTATTATCCCTAAAGCATTTACGAAGTTACTGTAAACAGTTTTACTGCTCACGGGGTAAGAGCTTATCATCGGATGCAAAGTCTGCTGGGATGGGTTGAATTCCTGACTCTGCCACTACGTATATTTTGACGTCGTGATAATTGGTATTTCTTTCTGAACCTCAGCTTCTTTAAAATGGGAAACAACGATGCTAATCTCACCAGGATGTTGCAAGGATTAACTAATATAACTATAAAAGAAATTTTTAAGTAGAACGTGCTTTCCAAATACAAGACAGCATTTTTAAAGACATCACGTGTACAGAAAGAGAAGTCACACACTGTTTAGTACAGGAAGGCGTGTGGCTGGTTTTCCACACCGATCGGTCTGGTTCCGTCTCCTCCTATGGAGTGCGAGGCCCCGGACGAACAGCGTGGCAGGGAGCAGGGGCGTCTCGCTGTAAGTGCCCTAAGAGCGTGGCTTCTAAGGGACCCTGCGTCTGCGGCAGGCGCGGCTTGTGTGCCTGTGCTGGAGCACAGGGCTGTCCCCACCAGGCTGCCTGCTCGTCAGCTGGGAGAGGCCACCGCTGGCAGCACGTGGCCAGCTGCGCACCTGGACAAAGGCGGGGAGGAACAGAGGCGTTGTGGTAGCTTTTGTTCCTTCTCATCCACGAGGACACTGCGTGCATCTGTGCATAATGAGGGCAGTGGGACCCGCCGGGCCTCGTCGCAGTCTAAACCCAGGGACATTTCTTTGCTGCTGGCATTTGACTTCCACCTGCCATAACCTCTTTGAAGCACCAATTAAAACACTAGAAATTTCAGGCAGACCCACTAGAGCAGCGTTCTTATTTCCTCTGATTGAGGGAACATTAGCACATATAATTAGAATAGTCTCCTTTTCGGCTGGAGATAATAGCTATGTCTAAATAGAAAAAAAAAAAAAAAAAGCAAGCGAGACAAAAACTAGAAAACTCAGCATGCTGGGTGCTGAGTAGTGAGTCAGCCCCGATGCACCGAGCCCCTTCTGAGGCCTGCTCCCTCTTACCCCCGAGAGGGAGCGGTGCGTTTTCTATGAGGAGAAACAGGATCTGATTTCTTGACAAAACAAAATATAGTTAAATAAAGAGACAGCGTTTGAGATCTTTCTGGGAAAAAAGCCAGTGGGAATCAGTGACAGAAGACGGTGGTGACAGTGCCGGAGCCCACAGTTAATGCTTCCTTCAAAGGTCCTGCCTGCAAATCCCAGCTGATGCTTTCTGCTCGTTCTCCTCGTTTTAGTAAAGCTTTTCAAAACTGTCTGTATTAATGTATTTCCGAGAGGCTTTCTAGAAGCCTCCAAAGTTGGCCTTGCAGGCAGTGCTGCTCTTTGAAGTTGTTCATTGCACAGTACCAATTGTTATTTGCTCAGTAGGCTTCAGTCCTGCTTACGACAAGTTCTCTCATCCGACCATTGCAGGAATCTTTAAGGCTTTCCCCACCCTGATCCCATTCTGCAAATTAGAGAGTTTGTTGGGTAGCCTGGCAGCCCACCTCACGGAAGGGCGGAAGATGCACGGAAGACCTTAGCAGGCCTCCCAGTTTCCTTGGAAGAAGGGAGCTGGGTGAATATAGGACCCGTCATTATTATAAGTCAGTTGCTCCTAATCCTTCAGGCTTTATGGGTGGAAAGGAGAGGTGCGGTGAGAGAGAGATGATCTACAGAGTGAGTTCAAAGCTCCATGAGGCAGAGAACGGAGCAGATGCCTTCCAGGGGTTCTGCCTGTGTGCTATTCTCTGCCTCCCTGAATCCCCGAATGCTCCCGGGGTCTGGAAGGTGATGTTGGCTGGTCTCTACAGTCTGCCAGACCCAGTGGAAATGGGAGTAATGAGTTCCAGAATCAGAGCCTAACGGGAAAGATTTAGTGCCGCCCGTGTCTACCCAGAAGGCGGGACATTCCGAGTGAATAGTCCTGGGCTTGTGGGGCAGGGCGCCTCCTGACAGTGTGACACTCCACCACACCCTGGGGGGCGCATCTCTTCTGGGAAGTCAGGACATCCTCCCTCTCCCTCATTCTCTCAGTCCCTCTCCGTGCTTTCTGCCCCATTAGTCATTCTTCTCATTCAAGAATTAATTAATATAATTAATCTGTAACATTTCTGGTATGTCTGGGTCTTTGGGGGACAGTGAGACACACTCCAGTGAAGACATCTGATGGCAAGGAGTATTGGGTTGTAATAGGAACAAAGATGATAAAGGCCCTTCTGTGCCCTCCCGCCAGTCCTGAAGAAGTTCCTAGGAACCATCTTGTCTTGAAATGTTTAGTAATTTTTACTTGTAGAATTGGGACTTGAAAAGATCCTGCCGGAGGGTGACCCTGCCAGCACGTCCAGAATGCACTGAGCAGAACTTCCGCAGGCCCTCACTTCAACACGGGGCAGCGCTTTTACTGTTTAGGAAATGGCAGTTAATGGGTGAGTTTGTTTATCACAAAGCTGCATGAGGAACAGCAGCAGAGCCGTGGCGAGTGGCTGCGTTACGCGTGACTGCAATTAACATTCGAGTTATTTGAAATCAGAGTTTCTAAATGGCATTTTCCTTTGTTTTCTGCTCTGAGGCTGTACTTGGGGACGCTGCTTCCCCTGCCTGGGGATCCGGACAGAAGGCACATAGCTAAGGTCACGTAGTCAAGTATGGTTGGAGGGGACTGTTGTAGAAAATTTCAAGAGCTCATCTACACATGGCACCCAACCCCAAGCAGAAAATCAGAAACGACAATGCTCACCTTGAGTTTTGAAGAACGGGGCAGTGAGTCCGGCAAGGATGGCCAGGAAAGGGGAGCTGATGGAGGAACTGCACGTGCAAAGGCCCGGGAGCGAGGAAGTCTGCTGTTCTGGGGCCTGCGAGGCCTTCGATCAGTGGGAGGAGGGTGGGAGGGTGGAACAGGGAGTGTCCGAGTTTGCGCTTTATTCCCACGTCAGCTGGAGGTGGTTACGCAGAGGAGGAAGGGGATCCGAACTGCATTTTAGGAACATCTCTGGGCGGGAGTGAGTCAAAGGTGAGAACACACGGAGTCCTGGAATTGGGGTAGGGAGTGTTGTAATAATCCAGGCAAATCAGAACAAGCTTGAACTGTGGCACGAAAGTGAGGACACGAGAAGGGGACAGTTCAGGAGGTGGCGTGGGTCACAGCTAGTGACTGCTGGGGATTAGGGGAAGTGGGCTGTGGGGGGGGGCACATCCGAGAGCTCTCGGACCCCGTGCTCTGGTGACCGGGTGGCGTCGTTAACTAGATTAGGGGATAAAGAGAAAGACGTGGGGGGGAAAAGACTTGGTTTTAGATGCGTTAGTTGTGGAGTGAGAAGTGATGATGACCAAAAGTGACGACCTGGAGCGGGATGTTTTTCCATTTCAGTATTTCCATTTACATAGGCGACACATCAATGTATTACTGCGATAAAATTAGATAAACAGTGGGAAAATACAGAGAAAGTCTATCTTTGCACACACCCCTCACTCCTTACTCCTCCCTTCCTTTTATAGGACTGTGGAAGGCTTTGTTCATGAACGTGGTTCAGAAATCACCTGGATGTTACTCTTTCCCCTCTTTATTGAATTTATTGGGGTGACACTGGTTAACAGATTGTACAGGTTTCAGGTGCTCAGTTCCCAGCACAGCACCTGGACACTGGCTCTTCCTCTCTCTAATCATGGTGAGCATTCCGGAATAATTCTGTTTTCCTAAGTATTTGTGTGTACATGCGCACACACACACACACACACATACACACTATACACACACATAAAATATTAATGGGATTTTTCTTTCCCCTTTTTCGATTAAAAATATATCTTAGAGGACTCCCATGACATATAACATTGCCTGTTCTTTTTGATGCCTGCAAAATATTTCGTAGTACATACTATAATTTGATGAACCATTTCCCTATTGAGAGACATTTAATTTGTCTTTTTTTTTTTTCTGTGGTAGTTGGGACTTCTGTGCTCACAAATTCAGAAACCAAAATGAAATGGGCTTGGTCTGAACAGGGAATTTAATAGTTCACATAACTGATTGGATGGTCCTGAGGCATAAATTGCAGCATCAAGATTCTATTTCTAGGTGGCTTCATTCTTAGATTGGCTCTGTCCACGTGGTGTAACTATGGTCACTAGCCAATGATCCCAGAAAGAAGAGAAACGTCTTTCCTCATAGTCTCAGCTGTAACCCTGGGGGACAGGCTCACTGGCTCTTTCTGTGTCATGTGTTCATTTATGAGCAAGGAACAGTGGCCCCAGGGATGCGTGGCCTCTCAGTGAGGCCTGGAATTCTAACTGAAGTCCTCATTGAACTGCAAGTCAGGGAGGGAAGAAAGAGAGGCAGACGTGAGGTGTCAGGTGCCACAGAAATGATCACCAACACCCTGCTGCGCATGGGAGCGTCAGAAACAGATTTCTGATGGGAATTGCTGGGTCAACCAGATAGGCATGAAAGGGCCTCCATAGGGAACCTTCCACAAGACGTATATGCTTCCCGCGAAGACGGCCAGCTTTTAAGGAACAGGAAGAGGAGGAAGATGCAGCCAAAGGGATTGAGAAGTGACCCATGACACAAGGTGAAGTCCAGTGTAATGGTAAGCAAGGGAATGGTTCAAGAGGAGTGATCAACACCATCAGAGGCTTCACACAGACCAACACCCAGGGCCAAAAGTTGGACACTGGATTTCGCAACAGAGCAGTCGTGGGCGAGATTGCAGGCGCGGAAGGGCTGGCACTGTTAAAGGCAGTCTTTGAGGTCAGGGACACTGTGTTATTCCTGTTTTGTGCCCTCCGTGCCCTCTGCGGGGCCCCTGGTGTCGTGGTCCTCAGCCTGGTTGGAGATGACCGAGTCTGTTCCCTGAGCACAGGTCAGTGTGTTTCAGTGTGGGTATTTGAGGGAGCTGTGCAGTGTGCTGTTCAGTGCAGCTTCTTCAAGAGGAAACCACAGTCACAGCCACTTGAAGGCTGTTGGCTTTTATTGGCTCAGAAGAGGTGACTGGCCTTCGACATGCCATTCTCATTGTGTGTAAGAGGTTGAGTCCACTGCTCTTGCCAGGAATAAACATGCTAATGCGTGTGATGTGAAGAGTGCGTGTGCAGTGTTTATGTAGTGCCGCCATCTCTCGATTGACATGCAGAGCTTGATACTTAAAACGAGAATGGAGTTCTTGAAAATTGCGGGCCAGGAAGCCATAGACAACTGATGTTGTTTCCTCTAGTTAGCATGGCTTCCCTGTCCCTCCTCCGAGAGTTTGGGTGGTGACATCTGCACCCTCCCCTCTCACAGGGTCACCATGTGGACTCATTCTTGCTGTCCTGAAACAAGGTGGTGACATTAGCAGTTCCAAGTCATCATTTTGGCCAAATAATGTTGAATGCGGCTCCATTTTCCACTTCAGTTTATTTTTCGCTTACTTTCCCTCACTGAGTGGAAGAATGGACTTGTCAGATTTATTGACCTTTTCATAATTCTGGCATCTTCAGGAAGGTTGTCTCAGTTTCCTCTGCTGGATAAGACTATGTCCCGTAATAACATCAATCCAAACCTACTGGCCTCGAGTATGCACTGGGCTGTGCAACTCATCCGTAAGCTCTACAGTGCAAACATAAATGTCAGTTAATCTGAAAATTATGAGGTAAGGTAAGTAGGGAGAGTTACGTTTGCTTTGCTGTTGAGTTGTGAGTGTTTGGAGAGGTACTATGCCCAAACGTAAGAGAGGAGGCTGGCAGCATCTCATCACACAGTGTAGAGTATTTGATTTCACAGTTACAGTTTAGTGACTACTAGGTGTCACTACTGCTACTCCCTTAGCTGTCCGAGGAACGGGATGCTTCAGCAGAAACGCCCTCTTAGAGCGCAGTCTAGTGGGGGAGACGGAAAGTTACCAATAGCAGAGTTAAGCTGCCTCATCAGGCAATCCCAGGTTCCACTGCTTTCTCAGCTCCCTGTGCAGAGCTAACCCTCTGGAAATATACCAGGTATCTGCTCAGTTTCACTACCTCCACTGCTGCCATTTTGGTCCCAGCATCAGCACCTCTCACCTCATTACTGAAATAGTCTAAAAGACCCCCTCTGTCCACCCTCACTGCCTTGCAGCCTATTTTTAACAGAGTAGCCAGGAGGAGAGTTTTTTTTTAAATACTTATTTTTTAAATAATTTTAGATGTATAGAGAAGATCTGAAGATAGTACAAAGTTCCCATATATTCCAGACCCAGTTAACTAAAGTCCATACTTAATTCAGATTTCCTGAACTTTAAATTTTGTATGCCAAGGGTGTGTGTGTGTGTGTGTATGTGTGTGTGTGTGTTCAATCCTACTTGGTGTTCTTTGAGTTATCAGGATTTGTGTTTTGGTGCCTGTCATTAATTATGCAAGTTCTCAGCTATTATTACTTCAAATATTTCTCCTGTCCATCCTCTCTCTCTTCCTCCCCTGTAGTCACCACGTGCATGTGCTGCACCGTTTGATGCTGTCCCACAGCTCCTGGACCATCTGCTTGTTTCACTTCACAGTATGCTTAGGGACATTTTTATTGACATATCTTCAAACTCGCTGATTCTTTCCTTGACGTGGCCAGTCCTCTGATGAGTCCGTTAAAGGCATTCTAATCCATTTCTAGTGTAGAGTTTCTAATTTCTAGTTTTTCTTTTAAAACACAAACCAGGTCTTGTCCCTGCTCAGAGCCCTGAGATGGCTCCCCATTTCCTACGGAGGGGGAGCCCACAGAGCAGCAGCAGCTGGCTCCCCACTCCTGCTCTGGCCTCCTCTGCTGGTCTCCCCTTGCTCCCCCCAGCCATCCGTGCGGGTCTCCTACCGTGAGGGAGGCTTTCACTCTGGAACCCTTGCTCTGACTGCTGCGCTGCCTAAAATGCTCCTCCCCAGATCCCACGGGCTCACTGCCTCAGTCCCTCCCAGCTTGGCTCAGACCTCACCTCCTCACACCCACCACCCGCTCATGCGGCATCCTTCCCCGCTCCGCCTTCCGCCAGCCCGAGCCCTTCACACTGCTCCGTCTTCGCCTTTTGCTTCGTCACCTTCTAGTTACTCTGTCACTGACTTGTTTATGCTTTTACTGTCTCTCCCTCTGGAATGCACGTGCCATGCGGGCAAAGATCCGTTTGTTGTCTTTGGTGACATGTTCCAATTTCCAGAGCAGGGGCAGGCACACAGTAAGTACCCGGTAAGCGTCTGTGGAACATTGAATGTTGCTCATTTACACGGACTATGCAGTAACGTTTCCAAAGTCACTCCTGGCCAGACTTGAACTCGGTGCTATTCCCTGTCTGCCCAAGCACAGGAGTAATGAATGGTTTGCAGAAGGTTCACGAAGCCCCTGCAGGAACATAGTGTACCTTCCGGGTTCTTGGGGATGCACATCAACTTGGCGTTGCCACCCGGGATGGTGAGGAGAGGAATTTTACAAGCGCAGCAATGAAGAACACAGTCCAGTGTGTCTGTGTTCCCAAGAAAATTGGAAACTCGTCGAGTGGTGGGACCAAGGGTGTGCTTAGTTATTTTCTACCTCCCGCAGTTTTTAACAAAATGCAGGGTCATAGTGATTCCTCAATATGTAGTAATTAAATTCAGTTGAGAGCTCAGAGATGGAAAATCTGGTTTTTGAAAAATGAGTTCTTAGCTTGGATGTGGTGGCTGGATGACATTTTATTATTTTAGCAAGATGATGATTCACAGAGCAGGGGCGGGGAGTGCGTGGGAGGAGGGAGGCTGCAGATTGAGCCTGTGGGTCACTTAGAGTTCTCTCCTGGAGCTTTCGTGGTGTGTTTTGATTTCCTTGGCTTTCCTATAAATCCTTTTAGCTGCCTCCCGCCGCTTGCTGTCCTGTTCACAGTGGGGAAGTTAACACATGGCCAGCAGAGCTGGCTGCTCTTCTGTGACTGTGATGCTCTGTGCTCCACAGTCGGCCGGCCCCCTCCTGCGAACCTGAGGGGCAGAACACAGTCTGCTTCTAGCTGTGGGTTTATCGCCCCAGTGGTGACAAGCTGATGCATTTACTGGCCAGCTCATCACATGTGGCCCCAACCACGACCCCACTCTTAACAGTGTGTGTAACTGCGGGGAAGTGCCTGAGCAGCCCCGAACATGCTTTAGTCCAGATTTATAGCCCAACACATCAACTTTCTTGTCTTCCACTCCCCGCACAGCACCCACACAGCAGGGAGGTGGGTTTCCCTTAATTCCAACCACGCAGCTTACTGTAATTCATCTCCTGGGACGGGCGTGGGCTGAAATGAGTTCTAGCGGCTTCTCTGCCTTCAAATAAGGATCAGCTGTCCCTCCCCGTTTGAGACATCAAGCCTGGTATGCAAGAGTTAGACCCTTTTCTTCATCTTCCTTCATTCTCATGCCAAAGTATACTATAATAACATCCATGGATTTAGTCCTGATGTTCAAGCACCTACATGGTCAAACGTGTCCCTGCTAATACGTCAAAGAGATATTATGGGCTCCCATTTTCTTCAAGCCTATACGTTTCTCTACTGAAGGAGGCTGCTCCCTGGCTGAATGCTGTGGTCCCTCCCATCAGGACAGTGGTGACCGGCCTTCAATCAGGGCAAACATTGAAGAGTTACTGCTCCTGGGTCTTTGCAGAATGAGGGCGTGGTGTATGTTCGAGACACAGAAAAGCTGCCTGAGTGGTTTCAGGGAATTCCGCAGAGGTGACAACTCTCTTCACTGAAAGAATTCTGGAAACCTTCCTTGCTCAGTAAGCAGGCGTGCCCTCAGCAAAATGCTTCCTGAGGACAGAGCTCAATTTGGTGGTGAGTCAGGCGATGTTCTGAGGAGGCCGGCCACTGGCAGTTGTTCCCTGCAGATTGGAGCCTCTGGTCCCACAGGGAGTTCACAGAGGAACCTGCAGCCTCCAGATAGAGTCCTCACCCGGTGCCCCTGTTTAGGAAGGACAGGATCTTCTTTCCTTCCTTGAGCATCATGGAAGTACCGTGGTGTTTTTGCCTCAGCTGAAGAAAGGTTGTTGATGAGACTGAGAAGGTTACTATATAAGTTTAAAATGTGCAGGGACCAAGAGGATAAATACCTCTCTTATCAGGAAAATCAGTGGCTAAGTGAAAATCAGCAAGAAACAAAAATCCCACTGAACCCATGCCCACTATAGGTTGTGTCACTTGATGAGTTGAGAAAACACCTGAGGCTTTCATTCATTCATTGTTTCACACTCTGAAAAACACTATTGAACTTACATCCGCCATGTGCCTGTACCACTTCTCTGCTGGACACTAGGAGTGTATCTGTGAGCAACACCCAGGGCCTGCGGCCAATGACCACACTCTCCAATGAGGATTGGGGAAGACATGAAGAATACTTCTGAAGCAATGTCTTAGGTACAATAAGTATAATAACCTATATTTGTTGAGCACTTATTATATGCTGAGTCCTAAGCTAAAAAAGTATGTACGTTATTTCATTTAGTCTTCACAATAAATTTCTGAAACAGATACCATTACCACAGCTACTTTGCAGATGAGAAATCTCAGTGGAGTGAAACTAGTCCAAGATCACACAGCTAGTGAGAGACAGAGTTGGGGGATGAGGCCCCAGATCTGTCCAACTCCCAGGTGCCTCCTGTTACCTGGATGCTGAACTGCCCTCCAGGGAATGTGAAGTTACAGCCAAATTGTGGGGGCCTCCAGAAGGAGCAGCTAATTAGGGCAGTGGGGAAGATTAGCAGGGAAAACTCTGAACTACTCTTTATTCAACTTTATTTCTTCTATTGGCTTATTACTTATGCCTCTTTATTAGTCATTGCTCTTACATTAAAAATATGAAAACTTTAATCAGAATGATCTTCAAATAATATTATACTATACTACTCCATGTGTGGCATAAGGAATTCCAACAGTTTCCTCCCTCTTACCCTCTATGGTAGTATCACACATTTTATTTTTATATATGCTATAGACATTGTTACTGTTTTTGCTTTAGATCCAAGTTTTTCTTTTAGAGCAATTGAAAATAAGAAACATTTCATTTTATTGTCACTTATTGCATTTATGGTGCTCTATTTCTTTGTGTATATCAAGTTTCTAACCTATATCATATTTCTTCTACCTGAATAACTTCCTTAAACAATTCTTGTGTGTAGATCTATTGACAATGAATTGTCAGTTGTATTTGTCAGAGAAAAGATTTATCTTTCATTTCTGAAAGATATATTCACGGGTACAGAATTCTGTTTTCAGCCCCCCCACCCCCACTTTAGCACTTTAAAAATGCTACTCCCTTATCTTCTGGCTTACATTATAGATGAACATCTGTAATTTTTACTTTTGGTTTTCTCCGTTTAATGTGTCTTTTTCTTTTTGGCTGACTTCAAGATTTTCTCTTCATCTTTTGTTCCAGCAGTTTGATTATGGTGGGCCTAGCTGTTGTGCAGGACTTGTTATTTGTTTGTTTATTCATTTGTCTGCTTATTTGGGTATTTGCCCTCCTTAGTATGACCTGATCTTCTTGAATCTGTGACTTGGTGTCTGTCATTATTTTGGAAATTTCCTGGTTATTATTTCTTCAAATGCTTCTTTTGCCTGTTCTCTTTCTGAGGTTCAAAATTCGCACATATTAGTTGGATGTTGTTCTGAGCTCTTGGATACTCGATAATGACTTTTTTTTTAATTCACTCAAATTTCTTTGTATTTCACTTTAGATCATTTCTCTTGACCTATCTCCAAGGTCATTGACTCTCAACCTATTTCCAAGGTCATTGGCTCTCTCCACTGAAAGCATTCTATACCTGTTACTGTGTTTTCCATTCTTATCATTTTCATTTGAGTCTTTCTTCTGTAGTTTCCATCTCCTTGCTGAAATTTCCCATCTACTTTTCCATGTTGTATTCCTTTTCCATTAGAGCCCTTAACGTAGTTCCACATATGTGTCATACCTGAATCTTGCTCTGATTGTTGCTCTGTGTTTTAAGAGCGTATTTTTTTCTTGCCTTTTCGTAGGTCTCGTAATTTTTTGTTCAAAACTGGTCATCTTATACAGGACTATAGAGAATGAAGTAAATAGATTTTATGCCTGGAACTGAGCATGCCTTTCTTCTGCTAGATTTTTAACGCAGGAGTGTGAGTTAATGTAGTGAGGAGGTTGGCCGGGTCGGGGGTTTTGTGGTGGTGGTGGTTACCTGCAAGGCACCACAGGCTTCAAGCCTCCTGGAGGGAAACCCTGTTAGGTTGGGAGTTGGTTTGCCAGAGCAGGGCCTGCCTGGTCCTCAGCTGTAGGTCTGTGCCGCGCCTCAGTGTGTCTCTGTGCTTGCTCTCCTGCCTTCCTGTCCTCACCCATCAGTATCTGCTTTTATTTTTTATTTTCCAATTTCTATTAATTTATTTTTGTTACAAATGTTCCTCCTTTTTCCTCCCTAGATACCCTTCTCCTCATCCCCCCCCAACCCCCTAACATTGTTGTCTATGTCCACTGGTTATGCATACATGCATATAAGTTCTTTGGTTCATCTCATCCATCCCTCCCCCCACCCCCCTACTCTGAGGTTTGTCAGTCTGAACCGTACTCCTTTCTATGTCTCTCGGTCTATTTCGTTCATCAGCTCACCTTGTTCATTATATTCCACAAATAAGTGAGATGATGTGATATTTGTCTTTCTCTGATTGGCTTATTTCGCTTAGCATAATACTCTCCAGGTCCCTCCATGTTGTCTCAAAGGATAAGAGATCTCTCTTTCTTACAGCTGCATAGTACTCCATTGTGTATATGTACCACAGCTTTTCTATCCACTCATCTATTGATGGACACCTGGGCTGTTTCCAGATCTTAGCGATTGTAAATAGTGCTGCTATGAACATAGGGGTACATATATTCTTTCTGATTGGTGTTTCAGGTTTCTTAGGATATATTCCTAGAAGTGGGATCACAGGGTCAAATGGCAATTCAATTTTTTTAATTTTTTGAGGAAACACCATACTGTTTTCCATAGTGGCTGCGCCAGCCTGCATTCCCACCAGCAGTGTACTAGAGTCCCCTTTTCTCCACACTCTCACCAGCACTTGTTGTTTGATGATTTGTTGATGGCAGCCATTCTGGCAGGTGTGAGGTGATACCTCATCGTTGTTTTAATTTGCATCTCTCTGATGATTAGTGATGCTTAGCATTTCTTCATATGTCTCTTGACCATTTGTATGTCCTTTTTGGAGAGGTATCTATTTAGCTCCTCTGCCCATTTTTTAATTGGATTCTTTGTCTTCCTTTTGTTGAGTTGTATGAGCACTCTATATATTTTGGAAATTAACCCTTTATCTGATGTATCATTGGCAATTATGCTCTCCCATACAGTGGGTTCCCTTTCCATTTTGATGGTTGTTTCTTTTGCTGTGCAGAAGCTTTTTAGTTTGATGTAGTCCCATGTATTCATTTTTTCCTTTGTTTCTCTTGCCTTAGGTGATGTATCAGTGAAAATTCTGCTGCGTGTGATGTCTAAAATTTTGTTGCCTACATTTTCTTCTAGGATTTTTATGGATTCACGAGTCACATTTAAGTCTTTTATCCATTTTGAGTTTTTTCTTATGTATGGTGTAAGTTGATGGTCTAGTTTCATTTTTTTACATGTAACTGTCCAATTTTTCCAACACCATTTATTGAAGAGGCTGTCTTTACTCCATTGTGTGCTCTTGCCACCTTTGTCAAATATTAATTGAGCATAATGTCTTGGGTCAATTTCCAGGTTCTCTGTTCTGTTCCATTGATCTATATGCCTGTTCTTGTGCCAGTACCAGGCTGTTTTGATTACAGTAGCTTTGTAATATAACCTGATATCCAGTATTGTGATCCCATCTATTCTGTCCTTCTTTTTCAAGATTGCTGTGGCTATTTGGGTTTTTTTTTATTATTATTATTATTCCATATGAACTTTTGAAGTATATGTTCTAGTTCTGTGAAATATATTGTTGGTATTTTGATGGGGATTGCATTGAATCTATAGATTGCTTTGGGTAGTATGGACATTTTAATGATGTTAATTCTTCCAATCCATAAACAAGGTATGTGCTTCCACTTTTTTATATCTTCCTCTATTTCTTTTTTCAATGTCCTGTAGTTTTCTGCAAATAGGTCCTTTACTTCTTTGGTTAAGTTTATTCCTAGGTATCTTAATTTTTTTGCTGCAATAGTAAATGGGATTGCTTTTTTAGTTTCTCTTTCTATGAATTCATTATTGGTGTATAAGAATGCCATTGATTTCTTGATGTTACTTTTGTATCCTGCTACCTTGTCGAATTCGTTTATTAAATCTAGCAGATTTTTGTTGGAGTCTTTAGGGTTTTCTATGTATAATATCATGTCATCTGCGAATAATGACAGTTTCACTTCCTCCTTTCCAATTTGGATCCCTTTTATTTTTTTCTTCATGTCTGATTGCTGTGGCTAAGACTTCCAGTACTATGTTAAATAAGAGTGGTGAAAGTGGGCATCCCTGTCTTGTTCCTGTTCTTAAGGGAAATGCTTTTAGTTTTTGCCCATTGAGTATGATGTTGGCTGTATGTTTTTCATATATGGTCTTTATTATGTCAAGATATGATCCCTCTATTCCCACATTGCTGAGCGTTTTTATTAGAAATGGGTGCTGGATTTTGTCAAATGCTTTTTCAGCGTCTATTGATATGATCATACGGTTTTTATCTCTCACTTTGTTTATGTGGTGTATCACATTTATTGATTTGTGAATATTGTACCAGCCTTGCATCTCTGGAATGAATCCCACTTGGTCATGGTGAATAATTTTTTTAATGTACTGCTGGATCCGATTTGCTAGTATTTTGTTCAGGATTTTGGCATCTATGTTCATCAGAGATATTGGCCTGTAGTTTTCTTTCTTTGTAGTGTCTTTTTCCGGTTTTGGAATTAGAATTATGCTGGCCTCATAAAACGAGTTTTGGAGTCTTCCTTCTTCTTGAATTTTTTGGAATAGTTTGAGGAGAATGGGTGTTAGTTCTTCTTTGAATGTTCAGTAAAACTCCCCCGTGAAGCCATCCGGGCCTGGGCTTTTGTTTACTGGAAGAGTCTTGATTACATCTTCAATTTCCTTCGTTGTTATTGGTCTGTTCAAGTTTTCTATCTCTTCCTGGTTGAATTTTGGGAGACTATGTGTTTCTAGAAATTTGTCCATTTCGCTTAGATTGTCCAATTTGTTGCCATATAATTGTTGATAGTATTTGTTAACGATCCTTTGTACTTCTGTGGTGTCAGTTGTTACTTCTCCTCTTTAATTTCTGATTTTGTGTATTTGGGTTCTCTCTCTTTGTTTCTTGGTGAGTCTAGCTAAGGGTCCATCAATCTTGTTTATCTTTTCGAAAAACCAGCTCTTTGTTTCATTGATCCTTTGAATTGTTTTTTTGGTCTCTATGTCATTTATATCTGCTCTGATCTTTACTATTTCCTTTCTTCTACTTGCTCTGGGGTTTTCTTTTCAATATCTGCTTTTACTTGAAACTTGTCAGCTTGGTGGTGGGGGTGAGGCAGTGGCCAGGGTAGAAGGGGAGGACCTCTATTTTCTAATTGAACCTCAGTCTTAGTCCTGCACAGTGTTCCTTTGTCTCAGGCGTGTGTCCTGAGTTCTCCTGTCACTCCTGCAGCTGTAGCTGTGGGTCCAGCAGGCTCTCCTGTCCCCTCCTCGAGAGTGACATCTTTGCTGTTGTTGCCATTCCCTTCCCCCAGCTGCAGTGAGTTCTCACCAACGCCCCAAAGAGCAATGTTTGTTGACTTTTGCTCCACACACTAAAACTTGTGTTCCACAGGAGAGGTCGGGAGAGAGGGTCTAGCAGAGTTTTGTGCCTATCCACGGGTCAGCTGCTTCCTTCCTTCAGGTCTGTACCACTTCGTACACGTTCTTAGGATTCCCTCCAGTCTTTTCTGTGAGCCCCTAGTGGAGTTCATGGAGAAGGGACCTGCAATTCCTATGTTCCCAGGGGCTTCGCACTGTCCCACCAGCCCACACCTGGCTGTCAGCAGTTTATCAACTCTTCTGGCCAAACTCTTTCTACCAGGGTCTGGTTCCATCTGCCCCAGGTGAGTGATTATTTATTGTCTCCTCTGTCCCTGAAGGCGTCTGTCTCTCCTTCAATTGTGGGCAAGGTCACTGCTCTGCAACATAGTTCTCCAGTGGGCTGGAAAAACAAATCATGAATTTGAAGTTTGTCTGGCTTATTTTTATTGTAGGGTAGGAGGGATGCTCTTTTCAGCTTTGTGTGTTCCAAAGAACATACCAGAACTCTTCGAACTACTTTTAACTTTATATGAAATGTTGATCAATTTGATGTATTAGAACCTTTTGATGGCAAATGACAAAAACTCAAAAGAAAGGGTGGATCTCACTTGACACAGCTCCAGCCAGAGCAGACAGTGGCAGCCAGGCTCTGTCTTTCACACTCTCCCTCCTGCTTGCTTTGGCTCGATTCTGCTTGGCTCATTCCCATGCCCCTTTTCTTCATTCAAAGTGAAGATAGCTGCCAGGAGCCGCCTTCACAGAGTAACCCTGGTGGCATAGCACCCTGCACCTGTTGTCTGCACCTCAGACTCTGCTTCCTGCTGCATCAGTGATCACACACGGAGGGGTGTCAGACTACTGCCGGCCCAGTGTGGCCATGTGCCCACCCCAGCGGTCAAGGGCAGGACACTGCGCTGTATGAACAGCCCTGCACTGGCTTTGTGTGACCTCTTAGATAAGTGTGTGACGTTTTCTTCAGCTATAGTTTTAAATTAATTTTTGCTGCCTGGATGTCTATCAGTAAGTAGTGACCCCACAGATTGTCTGGGCCAACAGTGAGCATCATGCAGCTGATTGGATGTGAGGTAGAGCAGTGTACACCAGTGATGAAGATGTCCATGAGATGTGAGGTAGAAAAATCAAGGGTCAGGACAGTAGATATTGCTAATTCAATTTAAATAAAAAGGACACACACACACACACACACATTGCACAAGTGTATGTAAAGAAAATTCCAGAAGGAATACCCTCTCAACCAACCACTGACTGTGGCTGGTACTAGAAGTTAGGTCAGAATGAAGTGGATAGCTTTCACTTTACAATTCTGAACTATTTGGTTTTTTAAAATGAGACTATTATTATATTTGTATTAAAATGCCATACATTTTGAAAGTTTAGCTGCTTAAAGCAAAAAGTTTCCATTATATGGAATGTCACTACATGAATCTCTTTATTCTTATGTGTACTAGATGAATGAAATGTTTTCACAAGTATAAACTCTCAGGAGAGAACATAAGTTAGATATCCCGGTGTGCGGGGGATGGGCAGGAAGGCATTCAAAAAGATGGACGAACCCTGGCCGGTTTGGCTCAGCAGTTAGAGCGTCGGCCTGCGGTCCAGAGAGACCCGGGTTCAGTGTCCGCTAAGGGCATGTACTTCGGTTGCAGTTTGTCCCCGGCCCTGGTTGGTCATGCGGGTGGCAGCCGCTCGATGTGTCGCTTTCACGTCGATGTTTCTCTCTCTCTGTCTTCCTCTCTCTCCCTCCCACTCTATCTGAACAAAAAATGAAAAGGTGTCCTTGGGTGAGGATAAAAAAAAGATGGAGAAGCTGCCTCATAGCTGCATATATGAGCATTATTTGATTCTTTTATTAAAATCCTGTCCACACAGCCATGCCTTGATAGGAGATTTATGAACTTAGCCTCCTTCTCAAAGGCACCATAGGATTTAATGGACCTTTGAGGGGAAGGAAACTCCCCTCCCCAGAAACAGAATCCAGAAAGCTAGCTTTTCTCCACAGGGAAGAAAAGACTAAAGAAAATCCAAAACAGTGATGGGGAACCTGTATCATATAAAGAGTAGTTGGATGAAGGTAAAAATGAGGAATGTCAAGGATTAAGGAATTGAAAAGGAAGCAGAGTGTATGCATAAACTCTGTTATTTCCACCACTTCATTCCAAGGTCCATTTGGGCAGGACGCTTCCAGAACAAAGGTAACACTCTCACCTGTTACTTGCATCATCTGATTCTTCCCTGTTGAAATCCACCCTTATGTCCTTCCCCAGTGATCCACACACCTGAACCTGCACCACAACCAGAAACACTTGCTGCTACAGGTTTACATTTAATTCCTCGTTCTTGGGGGTCTCAACAAGACCATTTAGATGTGTGCATTCCTACCTCTTGGTAGGTTATAACATTTCAGTGGGCACTGGTGACTTCATTTGCATTTACGGATACACTAATGAGCAGTTATGAAATATGACCCTAACTAATATTTTCTGTCATGTTCTCCTAGGGGTCTGCATTTGTCTGGCTGCATAAGGCTGGCTAATCAAAGAACCAGAGCTGGTTGCAGTTTCCTTTATTAGCTCTCATTTATTTGCCTAAGTAGCTCACCCCTGCTGGGCACTCTCATCGCTGCATTAGCCCTGTTTCTCTTTTTAGTCACAATTTTCCAAACTGCACTTCACAGATGACAAACTATTATCACAGTTGCTTTCTCCTTTCTTAGTTTTTACTCTCCTCAGTTGTTCAATTTTTACTTTATTGTAGGTTAATCAGATTACTCCTGCTTGATACCTCTTGCCTGAAAAATTCTATTATTTAAAATTTTATTATTACATACGGTGTTTACTACGATAGAGCACTCGTATCCTTCATCAAGTTTAAGAAAAAAAATTTTATTACTGGGTTGCAAGGGATTTCTTTTTTTTTATTTTTAATGAGTGGTGAATTTATTTTCTAACATTCCTCCATCAATTGAGTATCATATAGTTTTTCTTTTTTCACTTTCTCCATTTTTAAAATATACTGACATTTTTTCTAATATTAAAATATTGTGAGATGAACCAAATTTGATCATGATACATTTTATACATTTATAGATTAATTTTGTAAATATTTTATTGAGGAATTTTTCATTTATATTAATAGATGAGAACATCTATATTTTTCTTTCTTATAATGTTCTTATTCACTTATATCAAAAAATATTCTCCCAATGTAAACTGTGAAGTTTTTCTAAGATGCATGTTTTAAGGCTATATATTTTCTCTATAAACTGCTTTAGCTGAGTCCCATAAGTTATGATTGATACTACTGCTTTTCATTGTCATTTATTCTCAGTTAATTCAGTGTTGTGTTTGTTATGTCCATAAATGAAAACATTGTGTTGATTTTGTCTTCTTTTTACTATTAACTTATCATTTAATTGCAAAGCAATTTGCATGGTATCATTTTTAGCATTAGTTAAGACTTCTTTTGTAGGTTAGTAAGTTATATCTTGTAAATATACATATGCTTGAAAATTATATTTTTTCTCTTTGGTTAGCTGCAAGGTTCTAATACACATATCTCTTAGATAAAACTTTTTTTATTCTGTTGGTCAAGTATTTTCATTGTCATTTATTCTCAGTTAATTCAGAGATAATGCTTATTTATTAAACTGTAATTTTCTGAGATGCGTATCTTAAAATCTCTTCCTATGATTACAGATTTGTTCATTTTACCCTAATTGTGTTCACAGTATATACATTCCAGTTATTTTATCTTCCTGGTGACTCTTCCTTTTATCATATGTACTACTTTTTATTTATTTTTTAGAGTAAAAGTTTATTTTGGCTAATATTTATATAGGTAAGCAAGCTTCCTTTCAATTAGGATTTAACTGGTATTGTTTTGTTCATTCTCTTATCTAAAACTTTCTAAGTCATTTTAATACTTCTTATAAAGCATCTATAAAAGCAAGATTTTTTGCCCGGCCGGCGTGGCTCGGTGGTTGAGCGTCGACCCGTGCACCAAGGGGTCACCAGTTCAATTCCCGGTGAGGGCACATGCCCAGGTTGTGGGCCACATCCCCAGTGGGGGGCATGCAGGAGGTGGCCAGTCGATGTTCTCTCTCGTCGATGTTTCTGTCTCTCTCTCCCTCTCCCTTCCTCTCTCTCTAAAATCAATAAAGAAAAAAAAAAAAAAGCAAGATTTTTCTTTTTTGCCTAGCCAGTGTGGCTTAGTGGTTGAGCATCGACCCATGCACCAAGAGGTCGCCAGTTCGATTCCTGGTCAGGGCACATGCCCAGGTTGTGGGCCTGATCCCCAGTGGGGAACATGCAAGAGGCAGCCAATCGATGTTTTCTCTCATCGATGTTTCTATTTCTCTCTCCTCCCTTTCTCTCTCTCTCAAATCAATAAAGAAAAACGAAAAAAAAAAAAAAAGCCCTGGCCGGTTTGGCTCAGCAGTTGGAGCGTTGGCCTGCGGACCAGAGAGTCCCAGGTTTGGTTCCCGCTAGGGGCACGTACCAAAAAAAAAAAAAAAAAAAAGATTTTTCTTTTTAATACAGACTGAGAACCTGTATATTTTAATAGGCAGATTTTATCTGTTTACTGATTACTGATGTGTTTTTTCTTTTTTTAAAAATTATGTTTTTATTGATTTTTTAAAGAGCGAGAAAGGGAGAAACATTGATGCAAGAGAAAATCATCGATCAGCTGCCTTCTGCACACCCCCTACTGGGGATCGAGCCCACAACCCGGGCATGTGCCCTGATCAGGAATCAAACCGGGACCTCTCGGTCCCTGGGACGACGCTCAATCCACTGAGCCACATCGGCCGGGCCTGATGTGTTCTTTCTATCATAATATTGTTTGTTCTGTGTGTGTGATTTTTCTTTGTTTCCCCCACCCCACCACTTCTTTCTTGCCTTTTACTGATGAAATGGACTTTCTTTGATCCCCTTTTCCCTCTAGTGCTTTGGAAATCGAGTGTTGTGTTTCTTGTCCTTTAACACAATGCCTCCATTTCCACCCACTCCACCTTGAACTTTTTCTACTCCCCACATCACCACCTTTGCCTCAAATGTCTGATAGTTTTCCTGAATTCTTTGGTTCCTGGCTTTAACTGCTCCTGAATTCATTAACCTGTTCCCCTTGAACCCCCAACAGTCCTCCCACCTTTTCTGCCCCCTCCCAGCTTCTCCAGAGCCTCTTTCTCTGCATCTCTCACCGTGAATTCAGCTCACCTTGAATGTGGCAGCCGGTGTCCGAGCTCCTTTTAGTCTTCTCCCTTCAAGTTCAAACCTTGGTAATTAAAAATGTTGTGTAAAGTTTTCTGAAGTGCATTCTTTCGGAGAAGGAAATGAGCTCAATCTGACAACAAAATTCAAAATAAAAGTAAAAAAAAGACAAGTGACAGAACTAATCTGGGGGACTCCTGAAGCTGGAACAGGAGAAAAGGTGGCAACTGGGGTTGGGAGGGAAGGATCCAGACGAGGCCCAGGGCAGGGACAGTCAGTAAGTGGTGAGTTATTTCACTGGGAGGAGCCCCAAAGGAAAGATGGCATAGGCCTTATTTCAGGATGTCTGCGCGAGGAAATGTGTTGGGGTCACCTTTATTTTGTGACACTCTCTGAAGATGGTTATGAATTCATGCAGATTGTGTGTCCTATCTATAGCAGAGATACAGCAGCATGTCTATGCCTAATTGGAAAGATATTTCCAAAATAGGTCATTTGAAATGAGAGTATTTATGGTGTTTTCTTTTGGGAAACAGCCAGAATTACTTGTGACTTCCTTTGCTCTTTTTATAGTTTTTGTTTTTCAGCACAAAAGACCCAAATGACTTTGTTTTCCCTTACAGTCATACTTGGGTAACTTATGAAGCTTATTATGCTTTAACAGGGCTGAGATTTATGGTCTTGCAAGCAGAATGTTAGGAATGAGATAAGCTTCATAAAATTAGAGGCCTCAAACTGTCTAAGAAGATCCAAGTTCATAGCTGATCTAAACGGGGTTTCTATTTAAAGTGCATCAGTAGAATGTTACATTGCATTGGCAGTGCTGACTGGAAAGGTGTTGATGGTGTTGTTTTATTAAATCTTATCTTGTGTGTTTTATTATTTTATATACAGAGGTCTAATACGATGCCTAAAGTGCATCTTCATATGCGCTTCTAATGAATGATGGATATTTAGGTTTCCTTTTGTTGCTTACATGTTACTTTTTGACATTACACATTTTTCATTTTTTCACCCTTGAAGAGAAGGACAAAGTATAAAGGAAAAATATGAAGTCGAGTCTTTTTAACCCGGGTCATGCATTGGGGAACAAAACAAGCAAGCCATATCAGTCTTCGTGGAGCTTTGCATTCGAGAAGCGCAGGTGACCCGATGGCCTGCGAGTGTGTCCAGGCTTGTAGGGTGGCAGTGTATTCGATTAGTGGGCATTTGTACTGCAAAGGCACCCCGGACAGAGCGGAGCCCCTCATCACTGTGCACATGGAGAGGAGGTCTCTGGTCGTGGCTGCCCACACTTTGTTATGTCCACACTTGGGACCCTGCCCCTTTGCTGTCAGCAGCACGGCCTAGGGGGAAGACACCTTTCTCAGGCAGGGTTTCCTGCTGTGTCCTTCACAAGGCTCACGGCCTCCAGGAGGTGTGGGAAGGGTTGGGGTAGAAATATCACCAGATGAAGGCCCTGGCTTCACACGAGTCAGTAACTCCCTGTCTGTCCTCAGCAGCCCCTTGGCCTCTGTGCCTCTGGCTTCCTTCTCTGAAGAGTAGGACGACCTGGACTTGGTGTGTTTCAGTTGTTTAGAGGGGGCTTTAGAATTTCCTGGCTGTGAGCCAAGTTCATCCTCAAAATAAGACTTGTTTTCGTACTTATTTATCAAACTCTTGTATTGCACTTACGGTTACCAGGCACTGTTCTACGTCCTTAAAGGTGAAGTACGTTAATCCTCAGACGACACTGTGAGGAGGTGCTGTTATCGTCCTATGGTGGGTGGGAGCTGGGGTTCAAGTCCGGGCCCTTGTGCCCTGGAGCCCATGCTCTTAAACGTTGCACCGCGTTGACATCTGCCATGTCTACAGCACGTGCTGTCTGGGGGCTTCGTGGAGGAGCGCTGAGTCCCTGTGCTCTGGGGCAATCTCACATACGTGGACTGGCTCCTTCCATGGCTGGGGACTGCAGAGTCTGTTCTCTGAGCTGCATTTGAACATCTTTTACAAAGCTTGTGTTTGATTCTTCACAATGTTTGGGGGGAAACAAGGCATCGAGAGACAGAGGAAAGGAGCAGGGATACCTGGGCCTTGCTGCAGGTAGAGCGAGAGTGCGGCTCTGATCACTGGCTCGCTTCTGTGTGATACAGGTTGCTGTGCTGAGCACAAATAATTGTGATAGACTCACTTAATCATGATGCAGCACAGCTGAACTTGTCAGAGCTTTAAACTTGCAGATGAGGCTTTCCCTGGGGCTGCTGTCTGACTGCAGTTGCTGTGCCTGACCTACTTATCGGCTTTTTCAGAAGGTGGATTAGAAACCTCGCAGGATATAGTCGTACCCTGAACACCCATGATTCATTCTTAGGGTATTTGAGGGGTCATACATCACATAAGATAATCTTGTTTATGCTTGCAGTTTTCACCGAAGCATGAGTCACCGGTTAACTCTTAATAAATAGACTAAGAATTCTCATGGGGTGACCAGAAGCTGTCAAATCCAGAGGTATTTCGTCTCACGGAGTCCAGGTAGACACACATGCGCACGTCCATGCGAGAGCACCCAGCGCCATGTCTCAGGACTTCTGCTTGCGGTGTGCTCCGAGTCATGTGTTTGAATGTCTTCTTTTGTAATTAGCGTGTTCCCTCTGGTTGGGTTAGTGGCGGGGGGGGGGGGGGGGATGATCTTGGCCATTAGAAATCTTTTAACAGAGGTGAGTTAAGTGTTTGAGTCTGTGTGCAAACTGTCAGTCTCGCAGTCTGTCCAAGTCCCCTGTGGACTGATTGGTTACAAATACGGTGCTGGGGAGAGACTTTTGTGTGTGAACCTCAGAGATGTGACCTCAAACTGGCATGACAGAGTGAACAGCCGTCCTCTCAGCTGTCAGCCTCTCCGGGCCCTGGGAGCTGTGGCGTCCCATCCAGAACGCATTCAGGAAGCCTCAACCCACCCAGGATTAAAACCCCAGTGGCCTTTCTGGAAGAACTGGGATGGATGCAAGAGTAAAGGAAGTAGAGTCATTAGCAAAAACAAACATCTGGTTTTCTTTCTTTCTTTTTTTTTAATCCTCACCCAAGGATATTTTTCTATTTATCTTCAGATAGAGTGGGAGGGAGAGAGAGGGAGAGGGAGAGAAACAGCAATGTGAGAGGGACACATCGACTGGTTGCCTCCTGCAGGACCCCGACCAGGGCCAGGGATGAATCACAACCAAGGTACATGCCCTTGACTGGAATCGAACCCGCGACTCATTGGTCTGCGGGCCAACGCTCTACCACTGAGCCAAACTGGCCAGGGCAACATCTGGTTTTCTTTCCCAGAATTCAGATTCCATTTCAGTTCTCAGTTCCAACTGTATCATCTCCTTCATTTTTTCCTTTTTTTACCCTCCCTTTGCCTTCCCTTTCTTTCACGTCCCTCTCCCTCCTCCCCTTCCCCTCCCTCCCTCCCTCTGTCACTCTCCTCGCCCCTTCTCCCTGCCTCTCAGTCTTCAACACTAGGTCTGTGACTAGAGTCCCTGGTGGACACATGCAGACCCCTGGGTTCTATGCATGCAGCTTCTCAGGATTCCACGCTGGCTGTGCCTTTGAGAGAACTGTTATCTTTGGCTCTTGTGTGGCCTGCCCAACAATGTTCAATTCTACTTTAAAGTTTTTCTCTAAAAGCAGGATATTTGTGAGCCTCTGATGGGACAAGAAAAGCGAGAGAAAGATTTGGAGAGGTTCTAGTTAACCCCATGATACCTCATTACACGTTCGTGGAACAATCCAGAGGAACCTCGTTTTTCGGTTTCAAAGTCAAGAGGTTGGCCTTTCCCTAAAAAGCTGAGTTCTTGAACCTGTCCCTCATGGTCCTACTTCTGACCTCCGCCTTCTCTTCCTTGTGGTTCTGGTGTTCTCCACAACACCAGATGAGCATCATGAAGACTTCTGATTTCTTTTCTCTTTTTGCATCATGGCCTTGGTGAGTGTATTTATTATCTTGTAGGCTAAGCAGTCTAGGAACTTCGGTCCAGGAACATTCCGTGTGGACGGAGAGTGTCTGTGGGGTTTGAGGGTCATTCTGGTGGTTTACTTACTGACTCCATGAAAAGTGACAGCAGGAGACTCGGGCATCTGGGATTTGTTGTTAGTTCCTCCATGAGGCAGAGGTCTCCCGCTAGGCAGTGCGTTCTTCTCCATCCTTCTCCACACATTCATTTTCTGAATCTCCAGCCGAGATCACGGAGCATGTTTGCCCTTCATGTTCACTCTTATTCGACATAAGGTCTCTTCTCTCCACCCTCTGCTTCTCCCCAGAGCTCAGCTGTTTCCTGTGCTGCCTTGTCTGGCTAATGTGACAATTTCCACATCCCATCTTAGTGTCTAAAGTACTTGTAACTTATAAGTCAGTGCTCTGGAGCTGTTTTCCCACCAAGAGCAGCTGAAGAGCTAAGATGGGCACAGAAACTTGGGCAATGTCAGTGATGATAAGTGTTTGTGACTCTCCCTCTAAATGACTCAGCTGAAGGAGGAAGACCAACCTGTGTGTTTCTCTAAGAGATGCACAGAGATACGCTGTGTGCATCTATTGGCTGAAATAATCAACCTGGTGAGATTCGACTACACTAGGTTTCTTCTGATCACCTTATGGCTGTTTTGAAATATCCTTGAGCAGCTGCCTTGCGTGTGGGACAAAGGGAGGTAAGAGTAAGAGGCCAACAGTAGTTACCCCGCCCCTTCCTCACTGTAACACGCGTGTGCTTCAAATGACCTTGCCGCCACTGCCACTATGGTTGTCACCTCTGATGACTCTTTTTCTCCTTTTGCTTCCAGCTCAGGGACCTGCTTCAGAAGTTACAGTTCGTCATGACATATGTGGCTCCTTGGCAGATGGCTTGGGGTTCTTCGTTTCACGTGTTTGCTCAGCTCTTTGCAATCCCTCGTATCCTTTGCACTGCTATTTCATCACATTTCATGGGTGCAAGCTTTCCACTGGACCCTGGCAATCAACGGACTTTGAAGTCTTTACGATACACTTTAATGGGGACGGGGAGGCACTCTGGATTCCCTTTAGGCCACTTAGCCTTAAAAGATGGTTCCTAATTGTGAACTCTTCCTGCTTCTTAATGCATAGTCAGGAGTGACTTTATTTTTTCTGGTTCTCCCATTTCCCATACCCAGATCTGCATGAAGATACCCTCTTTTAAATGGAAAATTACTGCTTACATGATTCTGTTGACTTTGCACAAAATAGTGCAAATCAATTTGCTATATTTAAACATTGTGGATGTTTAATATTTGATATTATTACAGATTAGACAACATTGTATTATGATATAGTTTGGTTGTTATATACTTAATAATATTCAAAACCCAGAATTGGGTGCAAACAGAATCACTCCAACACTCTGAAGACTGAAAAAATAATCTGTGGTTTTGTTTTGCAGTTGCTATTAGCCGAGGAACCTAATTTCATCATTTGTACTTTCCTTGGATGTCCTTGTATGTTTTTAAGTGTTTCATCATGAGAATTAGTTTTAATATACTTCAAAACAAATTTGAGCTGCTCCCTCTAAAGATCACTTTGCTGCAGTAAAGTGTGCATGTGTAGAGAGAGAGTACACGTGTGTGAATGCATGCATGTGTGTGCATATGTGTATGTGTGTGTGGTGGGGGAGGGGGAAGAAGGAGTATGTGTATGGGTTGGTAGGAAGAGGGGGAGGGAGACAGAGAAAGGAATATAAAATACTCTTGAAAAGAGAGATTAAACAGCTCGGCCAGTGGCTCAGTGGTTGAGTGTTGACCCATGCACCAAGAGGCTGCCAGTTCAATTCCTGGTCAGGGCACATGCCCAGGTTGTGGGCCAATCCCCAGTGGGGGGCATGCAGGAGGCAGCCAATCGAAGTTCTCTCTCATCGATGTTTCTGTCTCTCTCTTCCTCTCTCTCTAAAATCAATTAGGAAAAAATTTTTTTAATTTAAAAAAACGAAAAGAGAGATTAAACAAAAATATCCTAGACTTAGGCCTAAAATTTGCCCTCAAAGGTTTTCCTTCCCTCTGATTTCATACTTTCTGAATGTTTGTTTCCCAGGATGTGGCTCAGGGCTACTTGCACCTGAACCCCTGGAGGAGTTGGTAAATAGATCCTGAGCCTGGCACACACTTTTAACATCACGGTTCAGGGTGGATCCCGGGATCCCCATCTTCACACGCCTCCCTGGTAAATCATATCCCCTGATGTGTGTGACCCCGTTCGAGGCCCTGACGTGGGTGCTTTCGGCTTCCTCTGTGTGCACACTGTAAGGAGCCCTGGGGTCGGAACGCTGTGGGCAGGGATGGCAGCATTCTTGGGAGCATCCTTAAGTGATACCATGGTCTAGATTTTTTTTTTTTCAATTTTAAAAATGCTCTCCTCCAGATTTATCTGTTAAAAAAACTTTTTAAAGCATACCACATTATTCTATGTTCCTATTCTTAGACCAGCACTGGTTATTTCTAAGTTTTTCCAGGTTATTTGGCAGAACAAGGTAGGGAAAACAGTGGCCAAAGCGTGAGCGTGTGTCCCGCCCTTCCCGCTAATGCAGTTATTTCTGTAACGCCAGTCACTTCCGTTATTGTAATCAGTCCTTTCACATGAGGACAGTGAGGTGAAGAGCGAGGGGTTTTTATTTATTTCTGAAGTGTGTCTAAGGTGCCTGTCCAGAATTGAAAGCCGTTTATTAAATGAAAACGATGAGATCGGTGCCAGTTTGCGGTTGAGGGGCTGCACGAAGAATTTAAAACCTCCAGTTGTGATTCCCACTCTCTCCTCACTTTGGTCTCAGGCGGTCTGGAGCACTTCTGGGGCTTCTTATTCCTTGTTAAGAGAGGGCAGTGCTGCTGATGACTCCTCGTAGTTTCGCAGCTGAATTAAGACCAGTCTGGGAGACGTCTTTTCCGTTACCTGTCCAGTATGTGTGCACATCATATCTGGCCTTTAGTATTTCCTAAAAAATAAAAGCCGCGTTAGCGTACATCTCAGATGGCACACAGCGCGTGTTAAATCTCAGAACTTTCATGACGGGTGGACTCATTCTTCTAAGAAGTTAAAGACGTCGGAGCTGTGGTCCAGTTGTGCGTTTGGTAGTTCTATTGGGAATACTCAGTCACTCTCCACGCTCTGTTCCTAGAACTCTCTCTCTGGTGACACCCACTTCCTCCCTTCGGGGGGACCGTGCAGCCTGACCACTGCAGCTGTGGGCAGCCGACAGGCCTTCGCTGCCCTCCCGTTGTCCAAGGACACCCTCCCAGCCTTGACCGGTGGCGGGGACAGGCACTGTTGTTTGGAGTCCGGCGTCACACCGAGCAGATACAGTGGGATAAAGAGCTCAGGAAACTGGACAGACAGACCATCGAGGCGAAGCTGTCAGGACCCTAAGTGCCAGCCCTGGATCTTGAGTAATTTTGAAATGTTAATTATTTTATCACTCTATGAAGAAGCTGTGGTTCCATCCTGGCACGGAGCGGGGACTGATTGCTCTGTCTTGGAGTTGAGTTAGTTCCGGCAGCGGGGCCCTGGTTAGCACGTTGCTTTTTCCAGTCCTCGCATGTTTCCTCCCTCGCAGCCTCCGCCAGTTTCTGAGCTCGTGACCCCAGGGAGAGGCAGGCATACTCATCCTTTTAACACGTGCAGAGACCATGCACGTCCATTGCCTTCTGATAATTACACAGACTTAGCCAGATTACCTCTGCTATGCTATTCCTTTTGAGCCTCTGCTGATTTTGTTTTTTAACTTGAAGTATTGACATTGTTGTTGTCATTTTCAATGTACTCAGACACAAGGAAGCTTTGAAAGGTGCTACCATTGACCTGTTAGGTTGAGCTCTTGGCTCTCTCGGTAGGAAATGAGAGGCAGCCTGTGCCCGCTGTCCCAGGTCCCCGTTTCTCGTCACTGCCTCAGGGATCATGGTCACAGTCTTACGTACTTGCCCCGAACATGCTGTGTTCTTTATTGATCATCCCTAAATAAAATAACCTCTGAGGCCATCTGTTCCCTTCTGCCCTCCCTCTGACTTGTCATTTTCCTTTCCTCTCCTTCCACAATGAACTGTATTTATAGTCGAACACTACTTTCCTCCCTTGCTCCTTAATTTCTGGGTAACTGTCTCTGACATTATAACATGGACAACATCATCTTTGGGGCCATGTTGGGAATTGAAAGGAAGAGCGAAGCCAGCCTTGGTAGCGTCCTGCCCAGCCCGGCCCGCTTGGCCTTGTCCTGGTTCTCCTGCGCGCCCCACCACGCCCTGTCCCCGGTGATGTGGACGCACCCGCCTCCCCCTGGGAGGCCCCTGTCACCCCACCGGCCTTCTCACATCTTTTCAGTCCTTTTATTCAACGACATGTCCCATGCAGTTCCCTTTCTTCCAGTAACAAGGGGCATCGTGCATTTGGAGTGTTGTGACCCGGGTGTTCAGATATGTTCAGCTTTCAGATGAACAGGACACTGATGGGTGGTAATAGGTCTCAGAGTCGCGTGGTGTCCCCTAGTTCTCCGTGTGCACCTAGGTCACGATAAAAGGCATTGGCTGTGAGTTGTAGCACAATGGAGGTGTCTTCGGTGCCATACCACTCGCCCCAGCGTGGGTTTCTCGTGGAGGAGCTGTCATTTCACTCCTGAAGGTGCGAACAGCAGGAGACAATAACGACTCGGGTCCCCGCCAAGCAAACCCTGAGCTTCGGTCTGTGAAGACACTGGGCAGTGCCCGTGCACAGCACACGCCCACTCCCCTGTCTGTGTTTGCGTGTAAGTGGGGCGTGACGGTCCCACCTCCACCTCCCCCTGTCACATACCTGAGCCAAGCCGTGGGTGAGGTGTGCAAGGCAGTGTGGGGCCTGGGGCCCTTCTGTGTTCCCATTGGTAATGTCGGTGCTAGGCATTTCCTTTCACTCTGTGAGCAGGGACTGAAGAAATAAGACCTGGTTTGCACAGCAGTGAGAAAGAGGCATGTCCCCTTCCAGGTGGGCAGGCAGCCTGGGAGGTCAGTCAGGAGTCAGACCCTGCAAGCCCTCACCCTGGGGGCAAGGAACAGTGTGCATATGTGAGGCCTGGGCAGTCTGGTCTGTCCCCCTGTGACCTCGGCCACCGCAGTTCCCTCTTGCTCCTCTGACAGCAGGTCCCACCCCCACCCCTGCACCGGCGATGGCGGTGTGATTGGCAGCTGGAAGAAGTTCCCTGATGGTGGAGTGAGAATGAGGAGTGATCAGCCCTAATGCCACCTCTCCCAGCTTTCCAGAGACCAATGTCATAGCCATGCTATTTTCAATTTTGAGCAATTGTGTTGCTTATCAACTGGGGTGCAGAAAAGTGAGACAGGGCAGTAAGTGAGAAACCCATACACAGTGCACAGACGTGGTGACCTACAGCAGCCTCTGACTGCATGTGTTGACGTTTTGGCTTATGACCTAAAAATGGCTTGAGCCATTTGCATTCAGTTTATAATAAAGAATATACTCTTGTTGAATAGTGGGGAAAGATTCTTTGAGAAACAGAGATGCTACCTTCCCAAACAATGCTGCTGACTTATTTTTGAAAGTGTAATTTAAGCCCAGCTGGTGTGGCTCAGTAGATTGAGCATCATCCCATGGACTGAGAGGTCCTGGTTCGACTCCCGGTCAGGGCGCATGCCCGGGCTGCACGCTCGATCCCCAGTAGGGGGCATGCAGGAGGCAGCCAATGGATGTTTCTCTCTCTCCCTTCCCCTCTCTCTAAAAAAAATCTGTAAAAACATATTTTAAAATAATAATAATAAAAAGTGTAATTTCATTTCAATTATTTATAAAACTACTTAGTGCTTTAGTAAATGTGCCACCATGTATTTTGTTCAGCTAATGATATCTTAGTAAAAAGGATACTGTTGTCCGGCTGGTGTGGCTCAGTGGTTGAGCGTCGACCCATGTACCAGGAGGTCACCAGTTCGATCCGGTCAGGACACATGCCCAGGTTGTGGGCCCAATACCCAGTGGGGGGCATGCAGGAGGCGGCCAATCGATGTTCTCTCTCATCGATGTTTCTGTCTCTCTCTACTTCTCCCTTCCTCTCTCTCTAAAAATCAATAAAGAAAAAAAAATTAAAAAAAAAAAAAAAGGACACCATTGTTTTCAAACCTGAGATATTAAATCTTTGCCATGAATCACACTGAGACCGCTGGGGTTTTTATGAGAATCGTTCGGTGTCAAGGTGGTGAATTGAGACCTCGAAGGATGCGACTGAAAGTGTTACTGTTCCAAATACGTAGGTGGCGGTGCCCGTCTTTATTTTCTTGGTGAGAAAATGGCTTCAATGTAAACTAGTCAAAATCTTAAATGATATTTAGAAATAGAACAATGAAAAAATTTTTGCCTTAACTCAGAACTCCCAGATTCTGCCATACTTTTCTTTCAGACGTTTGCCACGTCGATCTTTTCTACACCACTGAGCCCGTTTCTCGGGAGTGTCATTTTCATCACTTCATATGTCAGACCGGTGAAATTCTGGGAGAAAAACTACAAGTAAGATCCTAAAATTGATGCTAACTCGCTTCGCTAAGATGTGTGCTTCTGCAAGCTTCTGACCTTCCCCTTCGCAGAGGTCCAGGCTCCTTGCTCTGCTCTGCTCTGCTCGGTGGGGGGTTGGGTGGGAGCAGGCTGTGTCTCATGGGTGCCCCCCAGTTCAGGGACTCGAACATGACCGATGGCAAGTCTGCAGTTGGGAGCTAGTCCAGGTTTCCCCAGTTGTGAAGGAAAGTGAGTTACCACTGGGAATGCACGTCGTCACTCCTGGGGAAGAGTGCTTGAGCCCCTCGTCATGTCATTTGACACGCCTGGACAGCCTCTGATGGCACGAGCCGAGCATTCTAAACATGCGTGTCATATACTGTGTACACACATTGCAGCTCAACATAGAAGAGAGCACCGATTTTCTGAGCACCACTGAACTTCTGGAACGTGATCCATGCACTTCTTCGTGACTGTTTGGACTGGCTGGTCATACAGTTCCGCCAGCAAACAGCCGGGAAGACGAGGAGAGGGGTAATGGCTTACTAAGTGGCTTTCAGGGCCTGCTAACCATGTGCGTGGAGGGGCCTGAGTGCAGCCAGCGGCTTCAGCCGGGGCACAGCTTCGCTCGTGTGCGGGCAGAACCCATCTCGGACTCCTCGGCCCTGATTCTCGAGCCACACCTGTGCGGTGCCCGAGGAGCCTGGGCCCCTCTCTGTGAGAGTCCATGCCGTGCACACCTCGGGCCTTCATGCTGCACGGAGGCCGACACTGAGTCCGGATGTCTGTGACTTCGGTTCCCCGTCAGATGGTTTATGTGGATGTAAACGCGCATCCTCTGGGACAGGTAGTAGGGTCACCAGCCTGCCTGGGCTCACACCTCACCTCACCACTGATGCTGGGTCACCTCAGGCCTCGCTCTCCTCTTCTGTGAAATGGGGCAAACAACGGGGTGGGGGCTTCAAAGACGTAAAGCACCTGGACCAGGGCCTGGCGACAGGAAGTGCCCCTGAGCCTGCGGTGGTCTGGTTGCTCTCTGACCTCTGTGTACAAGCCTCTGTCCCCGGGCGGCACAGCTGACAGCTGTTTTTACAACTGTGTCCACCACACCCCCTCGAGCTCACAGGGAGGGACCCTGGGAAAAGGGACCACACCGGCACCCGCGGCAGCCAGCGCTGAGACCACGAGGAGGTCGGGGCCTCGTGTTCCTGGCAGGTCCCTGCTGTTCTCAGCGAGGTAGGCTCTTTGCAGGACAAGTGAAGTTGCCTTGAGTTTTACACATAAAGAAGAGTCCCCCTCCTGCGTTTGTCTGAAGAGACGCCACGTACATTTCTGAGCCAGAGAGTGAGAGGAAACCAAGCGCTAGCCTATCTTTAAGTTTTGCCGGGAAAGGCCATTTGGGGGACCTTTTCGGAGCTCTGAAAATCACGCCTCCGGAAAGTACAAATGCTGGGAATAAGAAGAGGGGCCTCTCTGTGCTCTTAGCTGCAGGAAAGTGCTCGATATTTTAAACCTGATCCTCAGTGCCGAAGTTTTCTCTCTGTCCCCTGTTCTCAGACGGGCTGGGAACCGGTCTTCCTGGCCCAAGAGGACTTGGTGTAAGCAACACACATCGCTGAGCTGGAAAGGGGTTAGCTGCCCTGAGAGACGCTTTGTGGGAGGTTTACCTGCAGGCGGCGCCCTTGCGTCTGTGCTGCTCAGGGACGTGCTTTCTGATGGAGCCGCCTACTGGGGGTGCCAGCACAGGGCCGGCTCTGGGTGTCACGGCTCAGCGTGGGCTTCCAGGGCAGGGTCTGTGTTTCTTCATTCAGTCACAGACTCGACTCCGCTGTGGTCCAAGGTTGAGCAGACCGGTGTGTGTGGGAGGGGCCCACCTTTGGGCAGACTGCCCACGGGTGGGAGAGCGGTGGGTGTGTGTAAGGATGTCCGGCCTTGACCAGGTCTCTCTGAAGGAGTCAAGTTGGGGAAGATGTTGAATGCCCCTGGGGGTGGGGGGAGGGGTTCCTGATGCAGAATGCAGCCGGCTGAAGGCCTGCTGTCAGCTGTGGTAAGCGTCAGAACACAGAGCCCTCTGCTTCAAAGATCAGTGATGGACCAGGGCAGTGGGAGTGGTGGGCACAGGAAAGGAGAGGGCAGGGAATCTCATCTGGATACCTGGGAAGGCTCTGGAAAGCTCATTCTGTCTATTTCAAACTGCTGGTTTATATTTCAAATACTGGTAACTTCTACTGTTCTTACTTGAGAGTGTCCATGGAGCTGGTCTCATCACATTTTTTTCAGTCTGATGCAAAGTAGTCAGTTCATGTCACTGATTCTTTTTCATTGTTTACTAGTTGTCCCATCACTTTGAAAGGTCAGCTAAAGACTCCTGGAGCTTCTCGAGCTCACGTCCCCATGGTCCCCTCCCTTTCCAGTCCTCTGGTTTTTCTTTCAGGCTTTGAAAGCTGGCCTTGGTTTTTGCGAGTCTCCAGTGAGCCCTCCACTGTAATGAAACCATTTTAATACTCCGAGAAACCAATAAGTGAATCACCAGCTACCTATAACTGTGACCAGTCTCTTCCCAGCATGGGTTGTCTTGAAATCTGCACTTTCCGGTTCCCCAGCTCGGCTCCTCCCTGGGGGACACACCTGTCTTCTGCCTCCTAACCTGCTCTCTAGCGCTCTCGAAGGTCCAGGTTATGTCCTGTCTCAAAAGCCCATGAGGCTCGTTGCTGACTGAGGAACAAGGAGAAATACGGCCCAGGCCAGCCCCGTCCAACAAATTCTGCGCTGACGGAAAGGCTCTATGTCTGCTTGTCTTGTCCAACATGGTAGCCCCACTGGCATGTGTGGCTAATGAAACAGGCCCAGTGTGACTGAGGAACTGAATTTTTAATTCTATTTCATGTTAATTAACTTAAATTTAAATAGCCACTGTGCCCAGAGGCTGCCAGATTGGACAGCACAGATGTGGACCCTCCTCGGTCTTAACCTCACTTCTAGCCTCCGTCACACCGCGCCGGGCAGGCATCGCGTGCTGTGGGTTTTCCCTGGGCTGTGCCCTTCCCTGCCTCCACCTCTCATCCCCTCCACAGCCACCATGGGGGGGGGGGTATTGCACATCTCGATGGATGAGAGGTGAGGTTCAAGAAGGACGTGTAGGGTGAGTTCTCACAGCAGTCATCTCTGGAACGTAAATGTGCTCTGTGGCCATCGGTGAATTCTGCCCAGGATCGGAACGGACTGTACTCGCCCCGTGTCAGGGCTTCTTTCTCGTCCTGTGACTGTGGGCATGCACGTCGCAGGAGTTCTGTAACTATTTCTTAAACGAATTAAGGCCAACAGCACTGTGGGAAAGCGAAGGGAAATCTCAGTCTGGGTTTCATTGGCCATTGTTAGAAAGTTCGCTGTGAAACTGGTGCCATCTTGACAAGGGAGGGCTTTAAAGTCTACCTTGATGACTCTGCCTGGCGTCTCCACTAGCTCCCGGGCACTGCCAGGCACCGCAGTGACTGTGCCTGGTTTATAGATCCCCTCATGGCAGTATTCTAGCGAGCTCCAGAAACACGTCCGGATACTCTGATTTGTCACCCTGCTCGTAATGTACAAACAGTCAGCAGATAATCGAACTTTGTTGTTAAGATGGAACAAACGTCTAGGCTAGAAAGTATTTTCTCATGTCCCTGATATCTCAGAAAAGGTCTTGCTTCTAAAGGAGTTGACTGTCGTCAGCCGTGAAATATGAAAAGTTCCACTGACATTGACTTTGTTTTGCTCCCTCAGAAGTCTTCTGTGAAATCTAAGTAGCATTGCTGTAAGAAGACATATAGAACAGCTACCGGAAAGACAAGTACAGCTTTCATGACTTCTGGGCATTATCCTTGTCAGCAAACGCACAGTAGGCATCTGTGTGAGGGCTCTGTGCTAGGCTCTGACTAATAGGAATCAGCCCATGTCGCTGGACTGCAAAAACAGCAACTCACGCTGAGTCCTTGGTCCCACCGTTGTCAGCAAGGTGATAATCAGTGCTACTTAATCCTCAGCTCTTCCTGAGGCCATGACAGTTCATCAGAAGGTCGAGCTTTGTGGTCAGTCAGACCTTGATCAAAATCCCAGCCCATTTGTTTGGTTAGGTGTTTGACTTTGGGAAACTGTTCAGCCTGTGAGCCTCAGTTAACTCATCTGTGAAATGGGATGACTGTCTCTGTGCGCCTCCCAGAGTCATGAACACCAGGTGAGGCAGGTAGTGTCTCTGCACAGCATTTCCATTCCTCATTCCCCCTCTTTGGTTCTCTTTCCCTATATTTCTGTCTCCTCTCATTCAACGTTTAATTTAGTTGTGTCTGGACATACTTTATGTGTCCTGTATCCTCACTACCTACCTGAACTCCTTTCTGGAATGGCGGGTCACATCATATCCGCCAGAGACACCCCCCACCCCCCACCCCCCGCAGTGAGGTGCCCTCGGGCATCCGTTTCCCCTGCAGGTACTGTCTTTATTTTGATGTCTCACCAGTCACAGCACCAGGTCTGCTCCGAGAGCGTTGCAGCTACCTTAGAGGGAGAACAGGCTCTCCACGGCGCCACTATCGTGAGGTTCATCAGACAACAAAATGCATGATCAGAAGATTTCACCTGGTTTCAGTGGGTTTACAGGGTCGTGCTGTGTTATCTCCTGCCCCTTCGTGGGTTCATAATATAGAAGTGAGGCTAGATGGACCCTTGGACCAGAAGCCCCCAGGCCCCAGAAGGGGGTCCCCGGGCCCCTTCCTACCCTGAGTGGGGCAGCCCTGGTGAGCTTTCTCTGCCACACTGGGGTCTTCACAGAGCTGAATCTGCTCCTCGGGGTGTCCCGGGATTCCAGTCACCCGGACACACCTGCTGACCCTGGTGATCAGACCCCACCTCCTCTTGGCTCGGACGCATCCGCCCTCACTGGTTTGAAGGCAACTCTCCTCCCCTTCACTTTGCTCCCTGAGGCTCAGCAGCCCTGACTGAGAACCAGCCTGGACCTTGGCGTCTGAGCTGCCCTCACCCAGATGTTCGCTGGGCTGACCCTCCCCCTCCCCTCCTTAGCCTGCTCCAGATGTCACCGACAGTAGAGGGACCTGTGACGTCCTGTGAGCCAGATGTCCTGTTCTCATTTGTGCCTCTTAAAATCTAAAACTTCTCAATTGTTTTATCAGAGTTCAGACACCTGGCCGAGCCAAGGTGTCCCCATCCCAGCCTTGTGTGTGTGTTTCACTGAAAGCAGAAATGTACAGTCCTCCACCAACTCTCAACTATGCTGTTAACTCAGCCTTCCCGGCCGGCCATCAAGGCGATTCCAGTGCCTCCCCTCGTCTGTCCAGCCCCCTCACGTGCGCACCTGCAGACGAGGTGCCTGTCACCACCTGGTCTTCCTTCAGGACCTGTTGGTGACGCTGAGCAGGCCAGAGCCGGGTGTCTGACTTGGTGAGGCAGCCAAAGAGAGAAGTTCTCCACGTCATGTTATTTTTTACCTTTTGGGATGGAGAGAATTGTTCTGGCTGTTCTTTACCCACTGAGCTGTTTAAAGCACAGCCTGTAAAATCTTTGTTTAAAGCAAAGGAAATCTCTTTCTTAAGGACAAAGCAGGAAGCATCTATGCATATAGGCTAATAGTGAAATCATCACTATAATTAACTTTGCAGGTAGGCAGGGGAGGGATTTATAGTTTTCGACTTCCAATTAAGCCCACCCACCCCGCCCCTGTTTATTTGCGAATATGTACCAAGTACCAGGACACACTTAGATACTGTAGAGAGAAGTGTCTCGAACTCCTGCATCAGAAGCCTTGGGGCTGTTGGGACCCCAATCCAGCCCTAGGAGTGCTTGGCCCCGCCCTGTGGTTATTAATGAGGAAGGCGTGGGCGTGAGGCAGCGGGCGTGGGGTCCCCAAGTGCGCCTCATCCTTGTGTTTACTCAGCACCTGCTGACCTCCTCAAACACGCCCGCTCTCTGCACCCACACTGGAGGTAGAATTTCATTTTTCTTTTCACAGATCAGAAAAGGGAAATTCAGGGAAGGTAAATACTTGGCAAAGGTTCACAGAACACGTCCACGACTGAGCCAGGATGCTAACCAGGTCTGGTCTTCTTCAGCCCCGAGCCCTTTTCATTATGTCTCGAAGCCTCTCAAATGCCCCCCGACACACACACACAGAAGTGAGCGAGTGCCAGTTAAAGCGTTTGCTCAGAACGGGAAACAGAGGTGCCCTCCAGAGCCCTGTGTGGAAAGGAAGGCAGTCTCAGCCCAGGCTGAGGCCAGGAGTCAGAGCGCCTCCTTCAGTCCCCGAGGGAACCGTCTGCAGCCCCTCCCAAGAGCAGACAGCCCAGGGCAGTGGGGGCAGCCGGGGCTCCGTCACCTCAGAGCGCTCCTGAGAAGCAGACGTGGTTTCCAGTCCTCACATCAGCCCTCTGGAAGGTCAGAACCAGCATGACCCACCAGGACTGTTCTTAAAACCACGAAGCTGAGCTTCCACACTGCAGTAACTGGACCACGGGAGGCTCAGAAGCACAGAGGCCCCTCTCCAGGCTGTCCGAGAGCTGATGAGGGGCCGTTTGCAAGTCTGGACAAGCCCAAGCCGTCTGCTCTCGTGTCTGCCCTGGTTCCTCGGGGGCCTCCTGGTGCTTCCCAGTGCCCTGAGCCAGGGGGCAGCGGGGTTCAGTGGGATGGCCTCCTTCACGAGGCCCGGGTTGTGTGCTGTAGCTGGGCCTGGGTCCCTGCAGCTCCAGACTCCAGCTAGAGAGGCGTAAGGGGCATCCCTTCGGGTGTGGCCTGCTGCCTCCAGCACGTCCAAAGCCATCTGTGAAAGGGATCAAGAAATGCTCTCACTTTTCCTAGGAGCCAATGGGAGGTCTTTGGGGGTCCTCCCCAGCAGGGACGCGGAGCTGTTCGGGTGCACATATGAATGTGAGAGCTCTGAGTGATTTAAACATTCTTGGGCGTCACTTTGAGATTGTGGGTGCTTGTGTACTTGTAAAAGAGGTGTCTAGGGACTGACAGGGCTTAGCTACCGCAAATCCAGGTCATGCTGGGCTGGCAGCGGGTCCTGGGACTCACAGACACAGCCCGGGGAGGAATATGGACAAAGTCTTGACTTTCCCAAAGAAACAGAAGTACAGCTATACCAGCAGGAATCATTCTTGGTTATGCATGATGAAATGGGGGTGTCGAGACGGTCTGAGAGCCAGCGTAGCTCGAGTTTAACCACAGCCTCAGCGAAGCGGCGGGAACACGCGGCTGCGCCACGAGCTGCGGCAGTGAGTGCCTGCCCGCCCGCCTCGCGTCTCGTCCGCGCCAGTAAACCTGGCTGTGCGTGAACGGTGTTCCTGGACGTCAGGCCACAGGTGAGCAAGACACAGACAAGTAGGTGAGACTGTGGCCCAAAGGGCCAGTCATGGAAAGACAGAGTCCGGGAGGAGGACACTGAACCTAGGGTCCTGGAGGGCTCTTGCTTCTGCCTGGGACTTTGGGGTGCGGGAGACCTGCAGGGAAGGAGAACCCTCCTTTCCCCATGGACTTGGTGGCATGAAACACAAGCCTGATGCTGCTAACAGTCTTCTTGTCCCTACAAGGTGAGAACTGGCCCAAGCATGCTGCAAGCACAGGAAGGCGGGGCCAAGGGACATGGAGAATGGTTCCTAATGACACCGCCTAGCCCCGGAGTCCAGCTGGGCCCATCAACCTTTCAGCTGGGGAGCCAATGGATTCCACAGTTTGCTTAAGCCATTTCCAGGGGGTTTTCTGTCACTTGGGATCAAAAGACTCCTAATAAAAGCAGGTGATGACTGTTACTGAGGGGATCCTTCCCTCATACCTTTTTGACAGCACAAAGGTGAGACCTTTGTCACCATGTCATCTGTGGGTGTAAATAGTCTAGAGTGCCAGAGAAGGTGCCCAGTGTCCGTCCCCTGTTGTACCTCCAGGGTCAAGCCGCAGACCTTTCTTCCACGTTCCTTCTCTGCCGTGGGTTTCTTCGACTGGATTCCAGGTCTGTGGCAGGATGCTGTTATGTCTGAGAAACTAAATGATGAACGTGGCCCCACCCCGCTGCCTTGCTGACGGAGGAGAAAGCGCTCACACACATACGTCCCCAGGGGTAAAGCTTGACACTTCAGGTGTGGTGATGAGTGATTATGCAAATATATTCCAGAAGGATGATGCTTTGGAGGAACTCCAGTGCGTTGAATTTTTCAGATAGCACCGATTTGAGCTTATTACTCATTACGCCGTGTGCATGATTTTACTCGGGGTCCTGTTACATTGTGCTGAGCAGGTAGAGCGTTTGAAAAGTGCCGAGTGGTGAAGTTGACCGTGCACCTGTAGGGAGGGCTCCAACCTGCGCACCTGCCTCCCGGCTGTCTGTGCTGCTGACTCCGTACGTCCAGGTCACCCAGGAGAGGCGTGCACTTTGTGACGGAGTCAGGTTGATGGATGGCTCTGGGTGTGAGCCTCGTACAGCAGGAGGCCGGGAGGGGGCCCCTCAGCTTTTCCAGCTTTTAGCGAAGTGCTGGAGACGGGATTGATTTATCCCAGACACAGGAAGGCAGGGATATTCAGCTGTTGACTCTGGTTGTCTCAGACCCTTCCACTTGTTGGGCGGAAGGAGGCACTGCAAGGGTCTTCCCTGTGACGGCCACGTTCTCCCGTTATGACAGCAGCGGCTCGGGGGGCCCCTTTGGTTCCAGGGGCTGCTGCACTGGAAGCTCTCGGTGAAAATCAGTCCTTAGCATTCTAGAAATCCGATGTGGCTTCTTTTGTCTTGTTTCCCTGAGCATCTTCCCAAGACTGACTTTAACCCGACTTTATGGAAGCCAAGCCTTTGCCCAGGCTTCACATGTGGTTGGCGCTTCGTGGTACCCGGTTGCCGACTGATGGGTGAGAGTCCACTGTGGGGACGTAGGAGGCCGCGCTCTCCTCGCTCTGGGCCACCAGCGCTGCCCGTCCATCCGGATCGCTGTCGCGTCTGTAAGCACAACCCAGTAGACGCGCCCCTTTAAGGGTCTTTAGATAAAGACCAGTAATGGAAGAACAGTCCCCTGCAGGAGAATCAGGAAGAAAAAGTGTTACCTGATCAAAATAAGGACAATTTAATGTGTTATACTCCTTGTCTATTTTGCCATGTCTTACTATGTTCCCTTAAAAAATTCTTTGTTTTGGAGGTTGTATTGTGAAGGTTTTTTTCCCTAGAGACGGAAGGCTTTGGAGAGAGGTATTCTTTGAGTTTGGGGAGAAAGGAAGGAGAGAAAGTTTTTAGTGAGTTTTAAAGAAAATTGTTGGGGTAGAAAATGAAGTTTTTTGAAAGCCTAATTTTAAGACCTATCCAAAATGCTAGAACCTAGCTTTCTAGAGCTCCATGGGAAAGCTCCAGGTTCTCACCACTGTCCAAGGACCATCGGGGGGAAGCCTGGGCCAGGGAGGGACACCTGGGAGACCCGGTGAGCTGGGCTCCTGGTGACGATCACCCCTGAGCTCCTGGGCCAAGATTTGACACAAACTATTTTAGACTTTCAAAAATGATTTTGAAAATCACTGTCAGGATAAAAAAAATACTAATCCCTTTTCCCCATTAAAAATACCTATTCCCAGATGGACGGGCTCAGGGTTACCAACATTAGGTTTACTCACCTGGTGTCGTCCGTCTTTCCCTGAGCCACTGGCCTGTCACAGGCTAAAGCGGCCCTCCGTCTATCTTTGCGGTCGGCAGTCATAGACGCGGCTGTGTTTTCATTTCCTACCAAAAGCCCCGTTCATTGTTTAGTTGCCTTTTTATGCACTCAGAAAACTGGGAATCAGAAGAAATAAACAACTCTCCTTTATGCCCCTCAAATAATTTAATAAATTATAAACCAAGTTAGAAATAGAAATCAGGGTTAATGACAAAGTTGTAGACCCCCACCCCCCACCTTACCATTGGTCGAATCATTTTGCATCGAGTACGCCATCATTAAAGAAATGCAAACACTTGCACATAAGACACCTCTTCATTCATAATTTTAATCAGTGTAACTGATTTGACAAGGTGTCAAGATGGTTGTAGAATTCGGAGCATCATTTTAGTTAAACTTGATTTGTAACTAATTTTAAGATCAAATGCAAGCAAAGCACAGCGTTCTTCTGCTCTGGGAGTGAGTAAAACAGAGGAAAAGTGGAGGCGTCTTGGCAGGAGATGCTGCTGGTGTGACTTAGCTAAGTGCCACGTCCCTGAGGACAAACAGCACCACGTACTAATGGCCTCATGTTTGCAGACTTTGTCCTTTCAGGTTGCGGTCTCTCCTGAGACAAGTGGCCATGGAAATGGAAGGACCCAAGTTAACTCCTCAGGGTTGAGGCTGTGACTGCACCAGGCCTTTCCGTTGTCAGGGACTGACGTTCCTTTTTGCTGGGCATGGGGATCATCTTGACCCCAATTTTGTGCATACCACTGGTAACTGATAAAAAACAAATGTCTTCATCCCCAGGAGAAATTTCACCCGTGACACTAAATACAGCACTGTCAAGTAAATGACACGGATCTCTTTAACCAGAGGGTATAGCACCCAGAAGTCAAAACCCTAGATCAGGCATGTTAAACGTTGGGGGGGAATCCAGCAGAGCCCTGATAATTTCATCCTTATGAATCTTTATAACCCTCCGCATCTCCATTCATGCGATTCTCTATTTGGCTGACTCTTGCCCAGCTGCCTGCAACTTGAATTTTTTATTACTTTTTTTATTAGTCGTGTATGCAGAATGAGAAGACACACTTTTCACCCCCTAAATATTTATCACTTTCCAATGAATGAATAGTTGGACTTTATGTCCTGCATTTGAAATGTTGGATCATCTTGGATTTTTTTGGCTGAAATGGGAGAAGCAATGCCAATTTGAGATGTAAGCAAAGTTAGGTTCAGAGATGAGAAATACCCATGAATGCATTGTAGTCACTAAATTCAGACGCGCTCTTAGCTATGGAGATTTTTTAAATGAATTATTTTTAGCTAATTGTAATTCACATGCAGTTGAGAGAAACCATACAGAGGGATCCCCCATGACCCTTTCCCCATTTAATAGGTGTTAACATCTTGCAAAACTGTCACAACCAAGGTATTAATACAGCCAAGATTTCCATCACCACAAAGATCTCTCCAGGTGCCCTTTATACGCACCCCTCTTCCTTCCTGGCCCCACCCCCTGCCTAACTCCTGTCAGTCACTAAACTGTTCTCAGTCTCCGTAACTTTGTCATTTTAAGAATGTTAAATGAAGGGAAGCATACAGTATTTTAACCTTGTGGGATTGGCTCACTCACCATAATTCAGTGGAGATGCATGCAGGTAATTGTATGTGTCGGTAATTTTTCTCTTTTTGCTCAGTGGTGTTCCATGGTGTAGACGTCCCACAGTCTGACAACTCGCTCATTGAAGGACGTCTGGGTTATTTCTGGTTCTTGATAATTATGAATAAAGGTGCTGTGGACATTTCATCTACAGATTTTTATGTGAACATAAATCTTCACTTCTCTGGGATAATTGCCCAAGAATGCAATTTTTGGTCAGTATGGTAGGGGATTTTTAAAGAAACTGCCAAACAGTTTTTAGAGGAGTTATACCATTGTACACCCCACCAGCAATGTACGAGAGATCTAGTTTCTTCATACCCTTGATAGTGTAGTGGAGTTTTCACTGTTGTTTATTTTAGCCATGACGATGGGTGTATAGTGATATCTTATGGTTTTAATTTGCATATCCCTAGTGGCTTATGATGTTGGACATCTTTTTCTGAGCTCATTTGCCATTGGGGTACTGTGTTCAGGAAATGCGTACTCTTGTCTTGGCTCATTTTCTTGGACTCTTTGTGTTTTTGCTATTGAGTTTGGACAGTTCTTTATATATTTTATACTAGTACTTAATAAAACTAGTACTTAAGAATATAATATATTAAAACTTATGGGATGTAGCAAAATGAGTGCTCAGAGGGAAATTCATAGCTGTAAATACCTACATTAAAAATAAGAAAAATCTCAAGTCACTCACCTGATCTTCCATCTTAAGGAACTGGAAAAAAAGAGAAACGAAACTCAAAGCAACCAGACAGAAGAAACTAATAAAGATTACAGTGGAGATAAATGAAATAGAAAATAGAAAAACAATAAAGAAAATAAATGACGCCAAAAGTTGGTTCTTTAAAAAGAGCAATAAAATTGACAAACTGTTACCTAGAATGACCAAGAAAAAATAGAGAGCCCTGGCCAGTGTGGCTCAGTTGGTTGGAGTGTTGTCCCATACACCATACAGTTGCAGGTTCAATTCCTGGTCAGGGCACATACCTAGGTTGTGGGTTCGATCCCTGCTTGGAGCGTGTATGGGAGGCAACCAATTGATCTCTCTCTCTCTCTCTCTCTCTCTCTCTCTAAATGTTAATAAAAACATATCCTCAGGTGAGGATAAAAAAAGAGAGAAAACTTATATACTATAATCACAAATAAAAGTGAGGAAATACTACCAACCTTGCATAATAAAAGGATCACAAGAAAATTCCATAAGCCATTGCATGCCAACAAATTAGGTGATCTAGATGAACTGGAGACATTTGTAAAAACACACAAACTACCGAAACTGACTGAAAAATAGAAAATCTGAAGAGACCTATAACAAGTAAAGAGAATGACTTAGTAATAAAAAAAAAAACTCCCAACAAAGAAAAGCCTAGGATCAGTTGGCTTCACTAGTGAATTCTATAAAATATTTAAAGAAGAATTAACACCAATCCTTCTCAAACCTCCCAAAAAAAAATAGTGGAGGAAAGAATGGTTTTTAACTAATTCTGTGAGGCCAGGATTATGCTGACACCAAAGCCAGACAGTTATCACAAGAAAAGAAAAACTTTGACCAATATCCCTTAAGAATATAGATGCAAAAATCCTCAAAAAATACTAACATACCAATTCAGCAACCTATTAAAAGGATTACATACCATGATCAAGTGAAATTTATCCCAGGAATACAAGAGTGGTTCAATATATAAAAATCAATCAATATAATATACTATATTGATTGAAGAGAAAAAAACACATGAGCATCTCAATTGATGCAGAAAAAATCATTTGGCAAAACACACCTTTTCATGTTAAAAACACTCAAGAGCCTGGCCATGTGGCTCAGTGGATTGAGCATCATCCCATGGACTGAAAGGTCCCGGTTCGATTCCCAGTCAGGGCACATGCCCGGTTGCAGACTCGATCCCCAGTAGGGGGCGTGCAGGAGGCAGCTGATCTGTGTTTTGCTCTCACATCAATGTTTCTGCCTCTCTCTTCTTTCCTCTCTCTTTAAAATCAATAAAAATATATTAAAAATTAAATAAGAAATTGAATTAAAATATCTATGTAAAAAAAAGACTTGAGGGAATACAAACGAAGGAAAAAGACTGGTTCAAAATCGGTCATGACCGGACCCTCATGCAGAGGGCAGGACGGAGCTTGGCAGGCTTTATAAGCATGAGATGAAGAAGACAGAGTTGAATTCAGTTTTTACATTTAAAAACGCATTACTTTGAAAAGTTGTATAACTGAAGTATTTTTTCCCTTTATGAAAGTTTGGCTTAGACATTTTCTCTTCCAGAGATATGGCAGATTAGAGAGAGTGCCCAAAACGTTCACTCCTGTTACAAACACGCAGCAACGACAGATAAGTCAAGTTTCTTCTCAATTCCTGTTTGCTCGCAGCAAGACAGTCAGAAAATTCTCAAGGGCTAGACACGAAGAGGGAGCAGAAAAGAGCAAAGCCACTGTCCTGTCCGGAACAGGGGTCAGGGCCGTAGGTCTCGGCAGTCTGGGGGCTGAGATGTAGAAACCCACGCCAGGCCAGCGGACGAGTCCTGCGGAGGCAGGAGGTCTGGACTGGGACTCCTGCATGGAGCTTCCTCTCAATGAAGGAACGGAGAATGACAGGGGAGCTCACCTGTGCCAGCCAGAGCCCAGATGGGAGCCAGTCTCCACTATGACGGTATCACCTGTGGATCAAGTCACAGCACCCGTGTCTGGGAAGTCTCCATCTGAGAAAGCAGCATCCGAGTGGTCCTAGTTTCTAACTGACAGATGCAACTGTAAGATTATTTTCAAGGGACATCCCTCAATGAACCCACAGTTAAACACCCACTGGAATGAGCACTCAATCTGACACCACAAAACACAGGAAAAAACATTCATCGTGAACAAGAGTCAGCAAACAAATGACCAACAGGTTTAGACCCTCCAGAACTACAGATAATTAGACAAATAAATTGGACATATATTTAGAATGAAAAGTCCATTTTATTTAAGTTTTTAAATTTATTGCAACAAAGTTGTTCATGGTATTGATTTATGACTTTATAATATTGCCTTTATGATTTTAAATTCAGACCACAGTGCAGTGTGTTCAAGAGCCAAAGAAACAATAAAACTAGATGATAACATACACTATGATGACAGAATATGATCAAATACATCTGTCTGGACACCAGATGTAAAGACCAACTAAAATATGTTGACTCAGAAAAGCTAAAAATAGCCCTGGCCAGTTTGGCTCAGTGGTTAGAGCATTGGCCTGCGGTCCAGAGAGACCTGGGTTCGGTTCCCGCTAGGGCCATGTACCTCGGTTGCAGTTTGTCCCAGGCCCTGGTTGGTCGCGGGTGGCAGCCACTCGATGTGTCCCTTTCACATCGATGTTTCTCTCTCTCTCTCTCTCTTCCTCTCTCTCCTTCCCACTCTATCTGAACAAAAAATGAAAAAATGTCCTCGGGTGAGGATAAAAAAAAAAAAGAAAAGCTGAAATAAAAGAATGAGTGAAAACATTCGGCAAATGCAAACAAATGAAAGCAGAGCCTGTGGTTTAATATTAAACAAAGATGAATTAGGGTGAAAATTACTAGGATCAAGAACATTTATAACAGGAAAAACGAAAATTCACAATGAAGATACAACCAGTAAATATTAATGCATTAACTCAGAAAAAATTATAGAGAAAAAAATAAAAGGAAATTTAATAAGAAATAGAGACACAGTAGTGGTAGGAAATGTAACTCTTCACAGTTTATGACGAAACAAGTGACCAAAAATTAGGTAAAGATATAGAAGACTAAATAACATAGCTCTGGTATATATTCTGGAACACACACATACATAAATGTACCACATACATAAATGTACGTACAGAAAATGGGGTATGCCTTTTCAAGTGCCCATGGGATATTGAGACACTGATTATATGGAGTGAGGCAAAACTAGGTTTATAGTTGTTCATGTGGAAAATAATGCAATAATTAATAAATAATAATACAAGAATAAACTCTGTTTCACATACAACTGTGAACCTACTTTTGCCCCACCCTGTATAATAGTCAGTTAAAAGCAATTCTCTCTTTTCATAATTCCTACAAACAACAATAGTTTAATTTCTTGTAATTATGTGTGAGGTAATCAAGACCAACCTTCCCTATTGAGGGCAATTAAAGAAAAATGGATAAAATATAAATTAAAAAGTCAACAACTTTCTTAAAACCGTCACGGTACTGAGGAATTTAGTCCAAAATTCAAGAGAAGGCAAACGCCGGAACAAGGCTCGGCCAGGCTGGGTCGAGTTTTATGGTGTTGAACGGTGAGCCTGAGAAAGTCAAGACAGAGATGCCCCACCTTGGATTCGGGATTCCAAACAGCTGCCCACTAAGGTACCAGGGAACCAGAATCAAGCCAGGCCTCCCAGCTGCCAGCGAGGCTGGAGATTTGTTACGCCGAGTCATGCTGAAGGGCGTGGAGACTCGGCAGCCAGGAGATGCCATCGGCATTGAGGGAAAAATAATACTGTGGTTGCCAGTGGCAGCAACAATTAAAGATGAAAAACAAACCCGATGAACCTTGTGTATATATTCAACTTAAATGGTGACAGTGTTCTTTTCTTTACGCTCTGTCTCCTCATGTCCAGATTTCCTAAGACTGCTCTGCCCCAGGAAGAGAACTACAGTCCATTCATAACTCTGTCTTGGGGTTGCCAGGGGAACAGACACCCATCAAACTTCTCACTCCAGCCTGTCACACTTCATACTTCCCCAAGAAAACGTGGGAATACTTGCCCTGGCCCCTGCACTCAGTGGTCAGAGTGCCGGCCCTGGCACCGAAGGGCTTTTGAGTTCAGTTCCCAGTCAGTGGCAGGTACTTGGATTGCAGGTTTGATCCCCCGCCCCAGTCAGTGCGTGTGGGAGGCCACCAATCTATGTGTCTCTCTCACATCGATGTTTCTCTCTCTTTCTCTCTTTATTTCTCTCTCTCTCTCTCCCCCTCCCCTTCCTTTCCACTCCAAAAATCACTGGAAAAAGTATCCTTTGGTGAGGATTAACAAAAAAAAGAAGAACAAAGAAAAAGGGTCTAGTTCTACCACTGAGAGTCTGTGCTGACAAATGGGAACGCGCCGCGATGTATTTAAATAAGTTGCTGTTGGATTATGTAGGTTTCTCAGGTGGAACCGTGTAAGAGGGGAGGAGCTTGACTCGGAGACGGGACAGGTGGTGGGAAAGCAGAGTCCGAAGGGGGAACAGCTTTGCCCCCGAATTCCATTCACCCTAAGGGAGGGGTGCTGTGGAGTGAGGCAGTGTCTCCAGAAAGACCATTACTGGACTCCTGGCCTGTGGCCCTCAGGACAAGGTTGCCTAGCAGTTCACAGTGACTTTGCCAGGCACGTGGGGAGAAGGGTGCACGCAGATGCACACTTGACGCGGCCCAGCACTCTGTACTCCCCCTGAGACTGGGGATGGGACAGCAGCGCCATTTTCTCTCTGAGCCACAGAATTGATGTTCATGCAATAGGACAGTTAAGGCAGAAATCCAATTACTGAGCTAATTAGCACCTTTGAGTGGTAAGCACCAAATTTCCAGGAGGAAAGCAGTGGAGAAAAGCTCAGATTGCCCAGTGTGGCGACAGTTCTGCGAGGGTGTGGCGGGAGCAGGGCCCTGGGTGCAGGGCAGCGGAGCTTGGCGATCAACGCTTGGCACTGGGCACTCCACAGCCTGCGAGGACAGCTCTCCGGTTGGCATTGCATTAGCTGTTGGTATTCCCTAAGGAGTTTGGTAAATGACTTTCTTTTGGCTCATTCCCACTTCAAAAATTGTTTATTCCGCTGCTGAAAATTCCATTTGTCCTAGGTCTTAAGGTGAAATTAAAATTCCATTTAGGGACTCACTATGTCGACATGGGATTTCGGCCCTCATTTGAAAGAATTTTGCTGTTTGCTTTATTTTCTTTCACCCTGGGCTCTTTTCCTTCCAAGCTGATCTGAGGGCATTTGAAGGAAACACAAAGCAGTACTAGCGCTGCTGGGGTGACACCTCTGAGACGTCACGGAGCACTCCTCCTCTCTGACCCGTGCTCGGAGCCTTTCCCTCGAGCCGTCAGGGTCCTGCCGAGGTGGTTTGCAAATATCTGGGACATACAAGAAAAAGAGAATGCTTTTTTTTTTTCTGAAGACAAACCTTTTTACTTATTCAAATTGCAGTTCCATCCAGGTATCTTTTCATCTGTTCTGATTTGCAAGAGACAAGTTCACAAAAGAAGCCTGCATTCGGGGGTTTCTTCTTAAGCGTCATTAGCAGCAAGCGTTCATCATGTGTGAAGTCACACTCAGATGTCAACGATCAAACTGAAATGTGGCAGCTGCTCTCCTTTCTTCTCAGCAGATATCGCGAGAGAAAACAGCTTCCAAAGCAGCACATCTCTGACTGTTCAGTATTCATTCAGCGAATACTAATTGAGTGACTACTACATGCCATTTGTGAGCCAGAAGCTTGCCCTTATGATACTTAGGGTCTGGTATAAAAGGCCAATAAATTCAAATAATCACACAAAGAAATATGCGGCCCGGTGTGGAGTAAAGCCCAGAGCCAGCCTGTCCGGTTCAAAGTCTGGCTCTGCCTCCTGTTAGCTCTGTGACCTTGGGTATAACAATGGTACCCACCTGACAAGGTGGCTGTGAGGATATAATGGCTTAGGTTTACCCACATGAAACTGCTGTTTTCTTAGGTCACAAATAGCTAAATATTATCAACTTCACATGGTCAACATTAATTTCATATTTCGGCTTTCAAAGGGTGACGAGACCACCGCTCAGCGTCTGAGCTGAGAACAGTGCTGACCAGGCACAGTCTCTCTGAGCAGAGCAGACTATGCGATTATTCAGGGTTCGGGGGACACGTGAAACTCAAGGACTGGTGAAGTTTAGAGGCATCAGTGGGGTGACACCATCTTCACAGGCAGTGACTTGGGGAGACTTTGTTGATGGGCACCCCTCAGAAGTCTGGAGTAAGTCTGTCCCTCACCTGGTGGCTTGTAGAAGCAAGGGCCATGAGGATTGGCTGGCTTCCACAAGCTGTGCACTGGGGTGACTTGTCATAACTGAAGAGGTTTAAAACTGCTTCTGGTGGCCACGTGTTACCATGGCTACTGACACTTCATCTTCTCCTAAGTTGGTGAGAGGTGTTTTTATTTTTGTGGTTCAACCTAAGAAAGGTCTGTAAGAATGCCCCCAGCTCTTGAAAGCAAGTGGGAGATGTAGACGAGTCGCCATGATTTTCTGGAATCAGTTTGGAAAGAAAGGCGCCTATGTGTGTGCGCTGCTCTCAGGTTCTGAGAGTGGGTGACGTTGCGTGGCAGTCCATCGCTTGCTTTTGTTTTTTGGATCTGATGCTCCAAACTGATAAGGCACAAGGCCGTTCTCCCTCATCCTGGGAACGCGCCATCTCCTTCCTCCACGTGTTCTTGTCCACTTCCTCTCTTCTGCACCAGAGACCCCTCTCTTTGCAGAGACCCCTCCCGTTGTCTAATGGGAGCCACCCTCCTCCTGCTACATGTGGGCTCCACCTCCCGCATTTTGCACTCACAGGAGTCTGTAAACCAGCTCTCGCGCAGGGATCTAACCTGACTTTTCACCGTTTTGTGGTCCCTTACAGTACGAGGCGTGTGGATAATTCCAACACAAGACTGGTGGTCCAGATCGAAAGGGATCCAGGTAAGAAGCTACCTTCCTTCTCTTTTATTCAAACTATTTATTTTGTTATAGAGCTGGATTCCTTCAATCCAAGAAGGGAATTCAGTGCTCCCTCTTTCAGAGTGCTGTGGAGACAGTCCTGTCTTGTGGCCATGCTGACCCCAAAGCTAAAGCTGGGCGACAGACCGGGCAAGCATGCCCATGTGCTTTGGAGAGGAATTCGTTCATTATTTAGGATTGATTCAGTATTGAATGCCTCTCTCAATTAGGACATGTTTGTTTCTGTGTGGTAAACATCAAATACAGACTATAAACCTTGGCCTTTTAGTAAAAAATTCTTTGGAAAAACAGCAGTACAGGCAAGCCATTCTGCAGCCCAAGGTCCAGCACCAGAAGCCTTCAGGAGGTCCGTTCAGCATCAAGCTATGAAAGGACTTACCTGCTGCAAAATCATTTTATTTCTTCTTTCCATAATCTATCTAACTTTTCATCATTCTACCTCTTTTTTTATTTTCCATATCAGAATGCAAATTTTAACTCTTCTATTTTTGTCTACCTCACTCTCCCCTGTGCCAGGAATTTGTTTAGGAAGAATTGTACCATACTCATTATCTGTATTTGAATTGCATATACATGATTAATTTGAAGTCACCAGTTGAAATCTGAAAATACCCGAAAAGGCGGGTTTATTTTTTTGTTGAACTTTATGGCAGTACACCGTGGGGGTGGGTACAAACAGCTCTAAAGCAGTGGTTCTCACCTCCCTAATGTCGCGACCCTTTAATACGGTTCCTCATGTTATGGTGACCCCCAACCATAAAATTATTTTCACTGCTGCTTCATAACTGTAATTTTGCTACTGTTATGTCTTAGGCGACCCCTGTGAAAGGGTCGTTCGACCCCCAAAGGAGTCGCGACCCACAGGTTGAGAACCGCTGCAAAGAGTGGCTCTGGGACACGGTGGCACTGCAGGGCCGTTGGTATCCGGCACACGGACAGCATCACAAGTGCACTGTGCCTGTAGTTGTTCATAACTTTGTCTCGTTTTAATCTGATTGTGTAGAGGTGTGGCCAGTGTGTCCTGAGAAAGTCTCCACTTTGGGGGGATCACATTGTTTTGTTTTATTTAAACATCAAACAGTTTGAACAATTAAGTAAAAGTTAATTTTCTCATTCAGGCCTTCTTTACAGCTGCCAGAGGTGCAGAGAGATCTCTGATCAGTGTCTCAGAATGCAATGCGTGCTGAAGCACCACAGAAAATGAATATAACGAGGGCAAGCAGGCTTCATCTGCAGAGGAAACTGAGCATACTGATACTTCATTAGAGTACATGACATGACTCAGCCTATAGAACAGTTTATTTCTTTCAATTAATCATAATTAGGTTATAAATACACTAATTTCAATTCAGCTTTGAACAGTCACGAATGCCTAGCAACAATAGTCATAATTGGGTAGTATTACCTTCCAGATTCTTGGAGGTGGATCAGCTCACTTGCGAAGGAACACCTGGAGCCGGTCTTCACCTTTCTGCCCCAAGCGTCTTCGGTTCCCAGGGTAGGGTAGGGGAAGCCCGCTCAGATCCAGTCTCCGGACCCCCTGACTCTCTGCCCCCCAGCAGATGGCTCCACCGCAGCCTGCGTCTTCTCTTCCAGCAACACTGTGCTTCTCCGACTTTGCAGAGCAGAATTTACTCCCCAAAGGAAAGATTCTCCTAAAATAAAAGTTCTGAATGCAAACGTTTCTCCACCCACAGGACCCAGACCAGGAGGCCTTCCCAGTTTATTTAGTTTTCTCAAACAAGTTTCTCTCCTTGACCATGAGACATGCAATGAGGGAGCAAAGGAGTCAGGGCCCAGCAAGGAGAGAAAGGAAATGCACCACGAACCCCAAATTCCATGCCCCCAGACACACACACCCTGGGCTTCCACTGTGAAGCAGGGCGTTCTATCATTCCATCTTCTTTGCTGTGTCTGTCTGTCCCTCTTCCCTTGGTGCCATCATCTACCCAGTTAGAACAGCTACAGTTAAACAGATAAGCCCCAGGTGATCACATCGAGTCCTGGCTAGGGGACAGAAGCACTCAAACACGCCCTGGCCGGTTTGGCTCAGCAGTTAGAGCGTCGGCCCACAGACCAAAGAGTTGCAGGTTCAATTCGGTCAAGGGCACGTACCTCTGTTGCAGTTCGGTCCCCCGACGAGGCCGTGCGGGAAGCAACCAAGCGATGTGTCTCTCTCATATCAGTGTTTCTCTCTCTATCTCTCCCTCCCACTCTGTCTGAAAATAAATGGAAAAATATCCTCAGGTGAGGATTAAAAAAAAGAAGGAGAACTCAGACGCTCGGTGACTGTGGCAGGGGGTGGGGGACAGAAATGCTGCAGCCACGCTGGAGATCAGCATGCCCGCTCCGAGGGCTTTACCCAGGAGAAGTGAAAACCCTTCACAGACTTGTGTTCATGGATACTTGTAGTGGATTTACTCATAGTCACCAAAACTGGAAACGACCCAAATGTCCTTCGTGGATGAGTGAATGAACACACTGTGGTGCACGGGACGCGTGCTCGGCCACGAGAACACACCACTGCCACACACGACAATGTGCATTTGCGAGGGGTGATTACACAGCTCTGTGCAATGTTAACACTCATAGGCTTGTTCACTAAAAAGGGTGAGTTTTACTCTGCATAAATTATTTCTCAATAAATCTGAGTTGTATATATATATAATTTAAAAACAATAAATGGCACTTATATAATCTAATAATTTATATCTATACCTATAATATATAATATATTTATATATGATATATAATACTAACAATATCTATGTTAGCAGATAGATAGATAAATAGAGCAAGCTATTCACTGTCTATAAATTATACCTCAATGACTTTGATTACAAAAACAAAACAAAACACCCTGCAGTTACTTGATAGGTATGTTCTTAGAAACAAAATTTCTCTTAAAGAAACTGTACAATCTGTGGTGTTATCTGTTATTCAACAGATATTTAGTTAGTCCCTGCTACATGTTAGGAATTATGCCAGTATTAGGATATAAAAATAAGCAAAATAGACATAGATTCTTCTTTCTTCACTTTGTGGTGTATTGGCGAAATGTTAATTAAATAACCACAAAAGAATACACACACACACACAAAACAAAGTCCAACTGTGACAGGTGCCTCTGAGCGGAGGATCACGGTGCTGAGAGCTGGCACTAGGGGATCTGGCCCAGCCGAGTGGTCAGCAGGTTCCCTGGAGGGTGATGGAGCTGCAGTCAACGAGTAGTAGTTAATACAGCAGAGAGGAATGTAAGAGCAACCTAGGCCCAAAGATCAGTGTCTGCAAAGGCTCGGGGAGGGCAGGGGCACGTGAGCCACTCCCAGGAAAGAAGGTCTGTGTTGCTGAGCACAGCGGTGAGGAGGAAGTCCGTGTGAGATGAGGGTGGAGACTGGAACGGGGGCAGATGGCACAGTGCCTCCTGTGTGGTCACACATCCTGGGTTTGCTCAGGACGGTCCAAGCTTATTCCTGTGAATGATGAATTACATGAGACCCTATTACAGGTGATGCTAAGAAATCTTGTCTCTGTCTTAAGAGCACTGAGAAACCACTAAGGGCTTTAAGTGATGAGGCAAGTCTTGGGCAGCAAGTCCAACTGTTCAATTTGGAAAGCTGCTCCCGCCTGTGGTAGAGAAAAGTCAAATGAGGTCCCAGGAAGATACACAGGTGATCCCCCTACTGTTGTGGTTGTCCACCCCCAAAATAATGTCGCTTGGAATAGGGCAGGTAATGAAAATGGAGAAAGGTAGAAAGATGAGAAAAACATTAGAAGAAAGTAAAATTGAGAGGTTTGAGTGTGAAGGAGGGGGAACAAAGCTGACTGGATGTCGGTGCCGTTCGCCGAGACGGGGCTCAGAGGGGCCCCGACCTGGACATGGTGAAGGTGAGGAGCATCTGAAACACAGAGGAGACAAGTAGGTAGAAGGACAAGTGTCTCAGCTGCAGGTAGGAATTTGCGAGTCTCTGCATTTAGACTCTCACCAATCCATTTGTGCAGATGAGATCGCCTAAGAAATGTATGAAGGAAGAAATAGGAGGGTCTCACAAAATCCACTAAAATGGGCGAAGTATCTGAAAAGTCTGATTTAGCCGTAATCGAATGACAGCTGTTTGCGGGGCCGAGTCCACAGGCGTGCACAGTCACTGGGCGTGTTTCTTGTTCTGTCTTCAGCGAGCGACGACAACAACCTCAATTCCATCTTCTACGAGCACTTGACGAGGTCTCTCCAGGAGTCCCTCTGTGGAGACCTGGTCCTTGGCCGGTGGGGGAACTACAGCCCTGGCGACTGCTTCATTTTGGCCTCGGATTACCTCAATGCCTTTGTTCACCTGATTGAAATCGGAAACGGCCTCGTCACCTTTCAGCTTCGAGGCCTGGAATTCCGAGGTGAGAATCCCCTGACCGCGGGAGCTGGTGGGAGTCAGGCACTTGAGCTAGTGACCACATAAGCTTGAAGAAGGGGGCGCCACTGCAGAGGAAGAATGCCGAGCCTGTCTCGTAGAGCGCCCCCGCTGCCCCCGGGCAGTGCTCTGACGCAGAGGGTCACCTGAGGGGATGGGGAAGTGAGACAGGGACCTGCTGTAAACCTGGGAGTAGCAAGTCAGGACTTTGGTTTAATTCTTCTGGGAAAAGCTCAGAAACCACGGGAGGTCATGGAACATGCGTGGGCTCCGTGTGGGGTCAGTCAGGCCTCCAGCAGAGCCTGGCTCTGTGACACAGGTGGGGGGAGGGCCAGGTCGGCTGGGGTTCTAGCCTTTCTTTCCCTCTGTAAGTGATGATAAGAATGGCTGCCTCGTGGTGCTGGGATTTAAATGAGATGATATACACGCAGGCCCTGCGTGAGTGCTCATCGCTTTGTGGTTGCTGTGTCTCCCTGAATCTTCAGTCCGGCCCCGAGTTTGCACCTGGCTGTCCGCAGGGATTCGAGGGATAGAGGTGCTCAGGTCCCTCTCCTGTGCTCTCTGGCTGTTCCTCGTTCCCTGCATGTTTCCCAGCACCTGCTCTGTGTCCGCAAGGCTCCACACGGGAGCTGCAGTGGGCACGTGAGCTGAGTCTCACCCTGATGGCGCTCACCGTCAGAGGGCACAAGCATGAGCGAACTAACGGGGTGGGGAAAGGCCGTGATGAGGGTCTGCGGCGGGGGAGTGCAAACTGCTGCGTCTACGTGCGACGCGCGGTCAGGGAAGGCCTGGGCGCAGACCGGACACACTGACCAGGCCCGGGACGAGTGCTGAGTGGGCATGTCGGTAGTCCTGGGAGCACCCCACACCAGGGACCAGTGTGACTAGAGCATAAGACGAAGCGGGAGGCCAGTCATGCGGGGCCTCACAGCCGGGGTGAGGGGACTGCATTCTATTCTGACATAATGGGGAGCCAAGGAGGGTTCTGGAAAGTGGAATGACTGACCTAATTTGCACTTTGAGATTGTTCTGGTCACTGTGTGGAGACTGTACTCGAAGGAGACAAAGCAGTAGCGGCTTGCTCCCAATTTCTATGCCGGTGTCTCGGTGGGCAGAGGCGCATTTCCTGCGACTAGAGCCTGGGTGAGGGGCAGGGCTTTTGCATTTGGGGTGTAAGCAAGAGCTCCATTTGGGATATTTCATTTAAAATGCCCTTGATTTATCCAGGTGAATGCATCCTGTAACTAACTGGACAGACGAGGCTTATATTCCCTGGAGGAGACATTTGTTCAGCACTTATTATACGTCACGCCCTGGGCTGGGCACTGTGAATACAGAAGCAAAGACCCCACGTTAGGAGCCTGGAGCCCCGCTGAGAAGACAGACAGTTAGTGCCCAGTGGGATGAGTGTTATGGCAGCGCCATGCCTGGGGCACCACGGGGCAGAGGAGGGGCGCTGGAATCAGACCAGGTCGGCTGGGCAGAGGAGAGGCTGGGGTTAGAAGAGAGCAGAGGGAACAGCTGGTGTGGTAACAAAGAGACACAAAGTATCCAGATGTGGTTCCACGTGGCTTGGCAGGAAGGGGTCCCAGACAGTGCTAGAAAGGTGAGTAGGAGCCAGGTCCTAGCCAGCCAGGTGTCCTCATGACGAAAAGCCATGTGTTAGCCAAGAACAAATTGCCAGTATTCACATCTTTCACACCATCACCCACGGACGACCGAGTCTTTGGCTTAAAATGAGAATTGCTAAGCATAGTTTTGTGAATATCCATTCCTTTTAGAAATGTTCCTAAGTAAGTTTGTACAAAAGGCTTTTTTCTTTCTCCAGAGTGGTGGGTTCGATGATTTCGGGGTGCATTCTGGGCTTCGTTACAAATTGTAGGAATCAAGCTTAGGGAGCTTATTTTGGAAAAGGTCATGGGGCCGAGTAGTGATCAGATTCCGCAGAACAGTCAGAGAAGGAGCGCTCCCCTGAAATTTTGCACAAATGCCAGAAAATGTCACAGGAGGGGTGGAAATTCCATGTCTCCTATACAATAATGCAACAGAATCATCTATTTTGAGAGCTTTCCGTTTTTTCTGGAATTCCAAGGGAGAACTTTCAAAGTTAGCCTGGTTGAATCTGAGTTGCCATTTCTATCACAAGTTTTATGAGGCTGACAGCTTCTTTAGCAAACTTCACTGATGTTTAGGGGTTCAAAGTTAACTAGATTTCAGACACTTACAGCACTTGGTCTGCCAGCTCCCGGTCACAAACAGCCTCTTCCTAATCGACCACCCTGAACGCCTGGTCTCATCGCACATCACTTACTCAGGGCGGGAGGATAACCAACCACTGCAAAACTGAATGGTTTAAGGCAGGCTTCCTGTTATTCCTCACTATTGTGTGGGTTGGCTGGTAGTTCTGCTAGGGCCACCCGGATCACTGAGGCAGCTGCATTCAGCCAGAGGGTCCAAAGGCACAGCCATGGTACATCGGCTCTTCTCCAGCCCCCCAGCCTCCTGTGGGCCAGACTAGCCATCTTCACAGCCAGGTCGTCTCGGGATTCCAAAAGGGGAACATGGACACTTGAAGGCCTCTCATGGCTCAGCCTCCAGGACAGACACTTGTCCTACTGGCCAAAGTCATGCCCAAGGACAGCTCAGATTCAAGTGATAGAAACAGGGCCTTGTCACATTGCTCGATTCACTGGGGGGGCCACTCTTATACAATATCCCAAACTCAGGAACATCATCGGGTGAAATGTGGAAGGAGGCCCAGAACTGGGCCCGTGTGGTCAGGCAAAGCGACAGTGGCTGTACGAGCAGGACCTGCCCAGGAGTCCTCCCTGTCATCACTGGGTGACCCCGCCACCCACAGTGAAACGTAAGCTGACTCTGAGGGTGGCATAAGCACAACAAAGACGTCTTAAGAAAAAGTGCCCCCAGCCCAGCCAGTGTGGCTCAGTGGTTGAGCATTGACCCATGCACCAAGAGGTCACCGGTTCGATTCCCGGTCAGGACACATGCCCAGGTTGTGGACCCGATCCCCAGTGGGGGGCATGCAGGAGGCGGCCAATCGATGTTCTCTCTCATTGATGTTTCTATCTCTCTCTCGCTCTCCCTTCCTCTCTCTCGAAAATCAATAAAGGGAAAAAAATCATTTTAAAGTGCCCCTCAGTCTTGCACAGTACATTTTCTTGGACCTAGTTTGGTGTGGTTGGGAACACGGGGCCATTGAGAGAGCTTATACCTTGACAGAATCAAAATTATGCTTTGGTTGCAGGAAAACTCCCGTTGACCTAAAATGATTCTTCTGTTTTCTAGTCTTCCCAGCAACACAGTACAGAATTCCCAGGGAAGATCTGCTGTTCTTCCTCCTCCCTGGGTGTTTTTCTCAGCATTGCCCTTTTCTTCCCTGTTTTCCCAAGAAGCTGGCTTTATTTTGGTCAGATTTAACCTGTCAGCACAGCCTAGAGCAGTCACACTGCAGATCCTGGGCCTGCACCTGCCCCACAGTGGGACCCTGGTGCTCACGCACAGGCCACTCCTCAGGAAACGAACAGTACGGCCCGGAGGAGGAGGAGAGCACCTCCCAAGGCCAGGGAGCAAGGAGGCCCGCCTGCCTCTCTCTCACTGAAAGGGGGTGCATTTGTATCAATACATCTTAGTCACAAGCAACAGAAGTCACCTGTGGCTAACTTGAGCAGGAGAAGGGCTTACTGAAGATATTGGCAGGACACAGACCTGTGGAGGCTGGAGAAGTAGGCTTGGTGGCTGTGTCTAAATCACACCACAGCACTGGTCCTGTGGAGATGCCCCATCTCAGCTGGGGGACCCAGGCACGGCCCTCGCATCATCGACACCATGACCCTGGACACTGAACACTGGGGCTGTGACCGCTGCTGGCCCTGGAAACTGAGTAACAGTCCCCACTGCCACCTCCCTTCCCGAAGCTGTTCCTCAGGACACCTGCTTCGTTGTGTCACCAGGTCATTAGTCAACATCTGCTGTGGGTGCAGCTGACGGAGAAAGCTGAGATCACACGATGTGCTCTCGATGCAAGGGAGGCTGGAAGAGTGACTTCTCAGTTCCTTAGTGGGAGGTGATCACCCCTCTCACCAAGACTCATAATGTGGGTATATTGGTTAGGGTGTGCTAGCTGCTGTAATAGTTAAGTCCCAGATCTCATGACCGACACATCGATGTTAACTCTGTGTCCCATAGAGTCCAGTCACTGAGAGGAGGTGGGGGTCCTGTCCCACACTGCCCGGGACCCTGGCTAGCGGGAGCGCTGCCTGCTCCTTAGCACACTGCTTCTGAGGTCGCCCTGGGCATCAGTATGGAGCCGGCAGTGGGCCCGGCCTGCGCCTGGGGCACACCATGTGCTCGTACAGTCTGTGGGCCAGAGTTGATCTAACTGTAAGAGAAGCTGGGAAGTGCTGTCTAGCTGAGTACTCAAGACAAAAAGGAGAAGAGTGTGGTGAACAGTCAGCCAGTCTCTGGTGCAGTGGATAATTTTCCAGTGAATAGGGGTTTCGACCCCAGGTAGCCCAGAAGAATGATCTTGATTTGAATGATCAAGGTCCATTGGCTAGTACTACAGTGAGTGACTGATCCAACTTCAAAGCAAGAATACAAGTAAGGAAGCCACGTTTTCATTCTACTCCTTTTGGCTCATGCATCTGCATCCCAGAAGAGAAACAGTTCTTTTCTTTTCACCCTGGCCGGTTTGGCTCAGCGATTAGAACATTGGCCCATGGACCAGAGTTGCAGGTTCAATTCCTCAAACCCCAGCCCTGGTCAGGTCGTGCAGGAGGCAGCCAGTCGATGTGTCTCTCTCACATTGATGTTTCTCTCTCTCTCTCTCTCTCTCTCTCTCTCTCTCTCTCTCTCCCCCTCTCCTCCTTTCCCTCCCTCCCTCCCTCTCTCTCCCTCTCTCCTTCCCACTCTATCTGAAGGTAAATGGAAAAGAATCCTTGGGTGAGGATTTAAAAAAAGAAGCCGTTCTTTTCTTGTTAACGTAAGGCAGAAGAATCCTAGTGCCCGCTGCCCTTGGGTGTGTGGATATTGCCTACATGTTCCTGACTAGGGAGCCTTTGAGGAAACCATTCAAGAGTTGACAGAGTAATCATTGGCTTTAAATCTAAGTCAAGCAGCAGATCTAAGTCAGTGATGCACTTTAGAAGCCCAATGGTGTGAGGGGCACCAAGGTCAAGGTTTTTCAAAATAAATGGAATCTGTTGGATTTTAAGTCCCATTTGACCATCATTTGAGTAGGTGGACACAGAAAAATAGAAAAGCAAGAGTTGATGACCTGTTCAATCTATTTCTGTTCTCCTTATGTCGTCTAGGTGGTCTGGAAGGATGGGTGAGCTCATTCCTATTAGAATAGGAGAAAATGAATGGGGAGTCACCGTGCTGCCAACAAGGGAAGCCAAGCAACTCAAAAATACTGCCTGAAGAGGCAAAGAATCAAGGAAAGGAGCAAAATCGAAAAGACATTAGAGGGAATCTTTTATGAAATATGTGTGAACCCCAAGCTAGAGCGAGCACTTGCCTGTGAAGGTGACCTTGACCTTCAGAATGGCCACAATCCCATCACTTCCTCCCATTTAACTGATGAGAAAAGCGAGGCCCATGGAGATGATGCTCCCCTGAGGAACATAGCTAGTTAGTGGTTGGGCTAAGCAAACCCACAGACTCTCAACCAGACTTCTCTTTCTACCTGACCATTTCACCTTCCTTTATTCCTCCTTTTGGGTATTTGTTTGAAATGCGTACTATAGTGTTTATCTGGTTTATTAAACACTAAGAAACGGGGGTGCAATGCCTTCAACCACTTGTACAGCCTTTCAAAGGCTCCATATCATTTTTCTAGTTGCACACCACACACTCTATATCAGGATATTCAACAGAGCAACAGGTGACGGCCTACAGAGCCTTGGTTTCTTCACCAGAGCCTGGATGTGCTTCCGAGTTCCTTTGCCGCGCTGACAGTTCATCAGTTCAAGAGACACAAAGCGCTTCCATCACATAATGCGCTTGCTGGAGTTTGAGTACAATTCCCTCCAGGAGCAGCTGCTGTTGGTGGCTGTTCCAGAGCATGGGGCCAGAGCTGATGTCTGGGGGGATGATGAGCAGCTGCCAACTTCCTGCTGATACAGTGAAAACAGAGAAGGCTGGCACCCCTACGCATCAGTCTACCGCTGGTGGTGGGACGGCGTCAGAAGCACTAGCGCAGCCATGAAGCAGAGTAGAGGGATTTCAGGTGAAGGGAAGAGGAGGGCTTGCGATGATGGCAAGTGACAAACTCTGAAGGGCTGGGAGGGCAAAACCCATGGTAGTTCACCCACAGTAACAGGAGGGAAGGCAGACATGGCACAGAGGCAGGTGAGGGTGGGTGTTAGAGAGAAGGCTGAGTTGGGAGAAGGATGCTCCCAGTTGGACAGTGTGAAGAGCTCACTCGAGGTTAATGATCATGGTTTTATAGGAAGACCTGTTGAGATTGCTCCTGTTTTTCCCTAAGCCATGTTCAGCTTCGTGGATGCGGGTGGAAGGGCGGAGTTGGGGTTAATCGGGGCTGGGATTTAGCCAAGTGAGTATCCTGAAGACAAGGACAAGGGAACTGGCAGTGTATGCAGAGGTGTGAGTGTGAGTGCAGGGCCTGGCCAGGGAATGTAAGCTGAGAAAGGAGGGAAGTGAGGCTGAGGGAGAGGCGGACACAGGGCCTGATGATAGGACTCCCTGGATCCGGGAAGGGCACAGGATTGTTGGAGTTGGAATATTCGAGGAAATGAGCTGGAAAGATAGACAGTGGTTGCTGGAAAGTGCCATTTTGAAACTGGTGTTTATAGAGGGGAAGCAGCTTGGGTAATGAGAGTCCAGGGTCATGACCATGGACAGTGGCTGAGGTTGCGTGGAGGATGAGCTATTGCAGGGGTGAAGTCAGGGCCAGGCTATTGCAAGGAGCATCTGTGGATACTGAAATCCCAAGAGCAATGGAAGGAGGTGTGCTGGAGAGCCGTGGTGAGCCAGCATGAAAGCTTCCCGGGAGGGCTGGGAGTGACCTAGTGGGGGGTGGGGGGGGAGATGGCAACAATCAAGGGTGATGCGGGCAGAGTGAGAACATCAACAAGAAACAAGGGGCCGTCTTCCATCTGTCACAGACCCAGGGGTGAGAGGAGTCAGAGGGAGCAGAGAAGGGATTTCAGGAGTTTGTGGCCCGGGGAGGGGGGTTTACAGAGCAGTATGGGGGTGAGGCTGCAGGGAGCCCCGCTTCCACGGCAGGAGACTTGGCCTGCAGTAGGGAAGCAACGGATGACGCACCAGATCCTGTCATCTAAGGCTGGGTCACATGCACAGAAAGTTTTGAGGCTGCTGAAATGAAATTTAGTTGCACATGTAGGTATGCAGTGAGCTTGCAGTATCCTCATTAGCAGAGGGCTGCTATGCGGGGTCCAGCCTCGGCAGGTCCAGGGGTTCCCAAAGGTGTGGACGGAGTGGGGGGGGGGGAGAGAGCAACGTGGGAGACAGAAAATACTTGATCTTTCTTCTGCTTAGTCTTAATGCTTCTGCTTCTGCTTCTGGCTAGCAGAGACTTTTATTATGTATATAGATCCACAGGTTACATTGTTTCCCCCAAACCTTTTAGGCAAAAAAGTGCAGACATTCTTTTGGTTGTTTACCCAACTCTTATGTATATTACATGTTAATTACTAACTATTTTCACCCTTCACCCAGACATCCTCTTAAAACTCCTGACCTTTCCTCCTAAGATCTTTTTAAGCTTCCACATTTCTATCCTAAATCTTTATTATTTTCTTGCTTTTCTTCCTGCAATCTTTTCTACCATCTACATCATTAGTCATCTATATGTTACTTCTATAATAATTTCTAACAGAGAGCTAACAGATAGAGAAAGCAAAGATTAGTCTCCTTCAGTTGCCATCCTGCATTTTTATTTTCCCATTTACTTTATATCTTCAGTCACTGTTCTTCGTGATTCCTGCCACGCAGTGAATCCACTTCTCCAGGGACAATGTCAAACCATGGAGCTCACCCGGGACTGTGTCAAACCGTGGTGGTCCTCATATTGTTATAACCTGACGGCGAGATAACCAGAGATGCATGGCCGAATTGTAAAGGAGCACTTTATTTCACAGGCGGGCTGCGGAGGGCGTAGTTTCCCCTCAGATCAACAGCCCCGATTCTCCTTGCTCATCCCATTTTAAAGACAGAAACTCCCTCCTCCTTTTGCCCCCTCCCCTCAGGGAACCAGCACAATAGTGGGAGTGACAGAGACTACAGAAGTAAAATTAGCATTATTTACCTACGGCATAAGTACTTACAAGTACCTGCAAATACCTATACTCAGGAAACTGCAAATGCCTCCCAACTCCTGGGGCAACTATAATCTTAGGCAAAATTCCTTTACATCTAGGGATCATTATCCTATTGTTGGAAGAATATCAAGGAATGTCTATTGGTGACAAAATGGAGTCTTTTAGTCGCCTTAACCAAGGGGCCTACATAAAATGGAATCTAGTTGCCTTAGCCTTGGAGCCCAGATCATCGCCACCCGTGGTGGACAGTCATACCTGTTTCTTGATAACAAAATAATAAGCAATAATGTGAAAACCAATGCTAGTTTATTCTTGGAATTCCTGCAAAGTTTGCATATTCACTTCTTTATTACTGCAAGCTATGAAAGGCCGACCAACCCAGGCTCTGTTAGACGGTGAGACCCTCAAAGGACCAAGACTCCTGTCTCATTCCTGTCCCTCCCCAGTCCACTGCCTGCTCGTGAGAGGATGCCCTGCAAATATCAGTTGCATGAGAAAGTAGAGACAGTTCAAATTTCCTGAGCACCAGTCATATGCCAGGTACTGTGCTAAGCTCTTCGCTCATTATCAGCGTATTTCTTACAATAACTCTGTAAGGTAAGTAGGTGTTGTTATCCCTATTTTAGACCTGGGGATGGATGAGGATCTCTGAGCTGCCCAAGGCCTCACAGTCACCAGTGGTGGAGGAGAGGTAAACGCCGAGACGTGGCTGACCCCAGAGTCCTTGACCTTTGCAGTGGACCCCACAGCCTAGGAGAGGAGAGGCGGGAGGGGGAAGGGAGGAAAGATAAATAGGGAGAACATATGAGAGAGAAAAAGAATGAGCAACCATTTTTTAAAAATCTATTTGATTGTTGAAACTGCAAAACAAAAGTTTTACCTAAATGTGCTGCTCGATGTTACCATGGCAACACCACTTTCAGCATCTCGGTTTCTTGACTGACCAGCAGCCAGGAAACACAGCAGGTCCCTCGGAGGCTGCACAGGGAGAGCGAGGCGCGGTGACCAGGACGGGCTGCACGACTGTGGTCTGGGAAATACCAGGAAACGGGATTTCTGAGCCTGTCTGTGCGACCTGTCACCAGCCATCGCACAGCCTGGCCCTACCCCGTAATCACTGGCCTATGTAACCTAATCTTATCTAAAGCTCACCCAGCCCAAACCTGTGTGGTGACCGACTGCCACAGGGAGCCGTGGCCCCACACAGCCGTGGCCCCACCAGCCGTGGCGCTTTCGCGCACCCCCTCTCCACCCTGGCAACACAGGCCGAGCCAGCCCGTAGCTCCGTCCACAGAGCTGCGGCAATTCTCTGTACCTCTTGCTGCAAACTTCATCATAAAATAATAGGTTCTCCATTCAGAATTCCTAAACACGGACTTTTCTTCATTTCAATGGCATGTGTGGTGGGGGAGGACACCACGCCTGTCTGGGCCGCGCGTGGGGGTGGGCCGGGGCCTTCCTGCGAGCGCGCGTCCGCTCACTCTACACTCACACGCAGGAATTAGTCTGTGCGGAGAAGGCAGGGAATCCAGCTCCCAGTTCAAAACGAATGGAAGTGCCTGACTTCTGAGTAAAGTCGAGTACATTGGTTTTCTCAGCTGTAAATAGAGCAGGATTGGAGGGGAAAAACATATTATTTGCAGAGATAATTATTACATAGTTCAAGTTTCTTAGGCCTCAAACCTGCCCAGCATTACCATGTGTACTAAGAGATTTGGTTCCTTCCGTTTTCTCCTATGGGCTGATAGAAAAGAGCAAATTCTGGCCCTGGCCGGTTTGGCTCAGCAGTTAAGAGCATCGGCCTGTGGACCAGAGAGTCCCGGGTTCGGTTCCCGCTAAGGGCACGGACCTCGGTTGAAGTTTGTCCCCAGCCCCTGTTGGGGTCGTGTGGGAGGCAACCAGTCAATGTGTGTCTCTCACATCGATGTTTCTCTCTCTTCCTCCTTCTATCCCTCTCACTCTATCTGAAGATAAGTGCAAAAATGCCCTTGGGTGAGGATTAAAAAAAAAAAAGAAAAAAGCAAATTCTGGCAACTTTTACTTGTAATTTGTCAAGATCTACCAGACTGTGAGTAATAAAGGAAAATACTGATTTTACATTCAAAGGACCAGACCTTTCTGCTGGACAAGCTGCTTCTGAGACTCAGTGTCCTAACATTTTATTTTTTAAATAAATTTTTACTTTACGTGTATAGTTGACATACAACATTATATTAGCTTCAGGCGCACGACACAGTGACTAGACTTTCGTAGGCCTTACGAGGTGACCCCCGAGGCATCTGGTTCAGTGTCCTCATTTACTACGAAGTCACACCTGCATAGCCAGGTTGCCGTGAAGGAGAAATGAGATGCTGTCTGGGAAAGAGCTCTTTACGTTGATAATTCACATCATCACAAAAACAGGTGATGTTTTGAAATAAAATTTCTCCGAAAAGCTCAAGGCTACATCATTAAAGGTATCACATCACATTTTACTAGCTTGCCGAACAGATCTTAGGAAAAATGTGATTCCTTTGGGCAGATCTTATAGCAAATTGATGCCTCTTGGAATATAAAATTGTTATAATTAAGAATTTCTGCTGTGCCCACAAAATGAAACATCTTATTAGTTATACTCACATATTTTGTCTTTTTTCTCGGCTGAGCCCTGGGCCAGTTCACATCTAGATTGTCAGGGTGATGTTTCAAAGCCACCTGAGTCCAGGGCTGCTGAAGGACTGGGAACTGGGATGAGGGGAGACACTGTCCAGATCAACAATAAAGAACCAACTCATTCAGGGCTCAACAGACCAACCCTGTCACTGGTTTTAGCTCTGCTCTGTGACCTCAGTCACGTCACTAGACTCCTGGCACTCTCCTTCCCCGCCTTTAAGGTCGGGTTAATTTCAGGGGAATGGTTATCACATGGATATTTACCAACCAGGAAATAAGACAGGCAATGGGACAGCATCGTGGTGACAGTGGCCATGGTTTCTCCTGCTGTGGGGAAGCTGCTACCAGAGACCGTCTTCGACGGGAGCACCTCAGCCTTTCTCGGTGCCTGGTGGCGTGAGGGAAGCCAGAATCTCTGGAGGATGAGTCCTGGTCACGGCAGGGAAAGCTCGATTCTTCCGAATCAGAACTCAACAACCAGCAGCCTGTAGGAGGACTGTGGTTTGGTTTACTGTGATGAGCATGTGAAGCATTTTTACTTTCCTCTAGACTAGAGGTTCATGTAGTAGGAATTCTAGTTTTTAACACTCGAATAAAAATTAATTCAAGTACATGATTTTATCATTACATGGGTAGAAAAATAATGTCTTAAAGACACTGAAATCTCATTATGAATTTTAGTTTTGTTTGGACAGATCTCAAAGTAAATTGAGGCTCCATGAAAAATAAAATTGTTATAATAATTATTTCTTCTCAAAAATAAAATCTGGTGAGGTCTAACAGATACGGGGTCTCTTCCCAGGGCAGGCAGCTGGGGACAGATGGCCTGCATGCCCCTCTGAGCTCGTGTGATAGGAGTCTGTCCCAGAGAACTGGTGGGGGTGGAAGAGGGGCTTAGAAAGGCATCTCCATGACATCGAAGCTGCCGGACAAGTGTTTTGGGGGGGAAATTCCACTGTGACCTTCCTGAAAATGACTATCATTCAAAAAAAATGTTTAAGCCTTCTCTGACATTATTTCATTTGGTCACAGTGTAGCCCTTGATGTGGTCAGCTGGCAAGAAGTGACAATGGTTCAGATTTCTAGCCTTCAGAAAGTGCTATGGACGCCCTCCCTGCACACGTGGTACGGTGTGAGAGGGCAGTAGGGGCTGCATCTCCAACACGTAACACGCATTCCGGGCTGTGTGACATCCAGACGTTCATGGAAGTGAACTGTTCTGAGCTCAGCAATGACCATGTTATCCGATGGCCACCTTCTGTGGCCCCCAATTCAGGAATGACCTTAACTGTGACCTCAGAAGGGAATACATTTTATGCAGTAATCCAAGGTACACCCCAAAGTGTGTCTATCAATCCCACCTGCAGCTTGAAAAGCACTGGTAAACCATCTCTATGCCCAGTTTTAGCCCAGCATGGCAGGACTGATTGTGTTATTGGTGGAAGAGAGGGGTCCTTGTCCCCACCTTTTGCTATCCTCTGGACATTGCCTATGCCACCCCCAGGGACACCAGACTGACATGGACTTTGCAAAATCCCTCTTCCCTCCATGAAGACTCCTTTCCCTTTGCTCCCTCTTCCTCTGCCAGAGAGGGGAGGACCTCTGAGCCTTGGGAGAGGCAGGACCACGCCTCTTGACAGCATGAAGCAGTTACAAGAAGGTGGAGACCTTTGTCCATTTACCCTTTTGTAAAATTACATCAGGTTTGCTCTCTCTAAAGGGGGATTGGTACCATTGTAATTAGCTAGTTATCAATAACAGAAAGGAGCAAAGGCAGAAGCCAGATGTTATAGGCCTGTCATTTGGGCAGCTTCACCAGGAAGCTGCAGTTTCACACTCCTCAGCGAGCACTGGCCCATTCCCTGCAGATCCCTGGAAGAAGGGGTCCAACCAAGGGAAGATGCATGCACAGTGAAGTTGGGGTGACATAGGGAAGGTACTTGTTTGTTAGTCAAACCTGGGGACAGAGATGATTGGCCAGAATAGGTGTGGCCACTGCAAGCTTGTGAAAATTGGGGGATGCATAATCCCCCAAACAAAGGAATTCTCTCTCTTGTTGCTCTTGTGACACTTGGCTTATGGGGCCCTCTCATTCCTGCTTCCTTGCATTTGCCCTTGTTTTCTCCGTAGCCATGTGGCCCTGTGCACCCCACATGCCATGGACTAATGAACTGCGGCAGGGAACAGACAGCTAGCTTGATGCTGGATTGGACACTGCTCCAGCATAGACCAGAAACTCTGGACACTGGCTCTGACGCTAGCTCTGTCGAAACCACAGCTACACTTCTTCTGTGGCAGGACCAAGGGAGATGGGACCTTGGAAACTCAGGGATATAATTCCACAGAACCAAAACTCACCCATTGTCTAGTGTGGATCTCAGAAACTTTTTCTCAGAATATGGAAGTATTCCACTCCCATGAGCAACAGGTGGGGACAAGGACACCCCCCCCCCCACCCCTTCCCTGATACCAATTGCATTTTAAAGGAGTCCAGGCCTCTCTCTGTCAGTCCCGTCCTGAGAGCCTTATTGCTCGGCAAACATAAAACACCAGCCTGGTGCCCGGTACGCTGGGCTGATGAAGGCAGTGATCATTTGAGAACTCAGCTCACACAAATCTGCTCAAGTTATTTGAAAACATGATCAGTGGATAACACTAAACGTGATGATGTTGATGGTATTTGGGGTTTTCTGAGGAATCCAGTTAGATTCTTTGGAACAACTGAGCGTCATTTCTCAAAGTGCTCGTGTCTGATAAGGAGGAGAACTGGGGAGCCGGGCCCAGTCTCTAAAACACGTCCTGCGTTTGGGTTTGAAGTGCACCTTCTGGCTGGAAGATGGCAAATCAAGCTGGCGTTTTCTTTCTGCTGCAGGGGACGCTTTCAAATGTGTCCTGTGGAAATCCCCATCACATAATGGCCAGGTTCTGTCATTCCCTCTGACCTCTTGGTCACTGGCCAGTACCCTACCCAGGTCCATCCCCATCCTTTTTCGCCTGAAGTGGGACTGCAGGCGCTGAGCGCCCATCACTGGCCTCACCTCTGTCCCCGCAGGCTGCGGGCTCTCTGTCCTCAGAGCAGCTCTGTCCCCGCAGGCTGCGGGCTCTCTGTCCTCAGAGCAGCTTTCCCTGCGTTTCCTTGGAACTGAAAAGCCCCCGTCACCTGCCTGTTACCTGTGGAATCAAGTTCAAATGTGTCCATAGGAGTCACATTTCCAGTCCAGTCACCCTCCCCTTTCAGGGGTCCTGTCCCCTGGCCCAGGCTTCCCAGGCACGAAGCACCTTCCCCCTGGTTGTTGGAATGGGGGGGGGGGGGTGCCTTGGGTTGATTTTCAGTAGCTGACCTTCTGTTCAGACAACTGTTCTTTTGCGTCCCAACTTTCCCAAGAGAGTCATTTCTGCCTCCAGCCTGGCTGACCATTAAAGAACTCATTGAAATTCCCTGCTGCTCAGTATTCAATCCATTGTCGAAACCAGGTGCGGAGAAATGGTCTAGACCAGGGATTTTCTGGAGGGTCTGATGTTCTCCCAGTCTTCATGAGTCTTAAAGCCTGCCCTCAGTGACACTGGCCTCTGGAGAACCATGTTCCTAGGGCTGACTGTTTTGGCCACCTACAGAAATGCTTTTCCTTTGCACTCTGGCCATATCGGAACGGAACTTGGCCAGGGAACCTTGCGTGATGTCATTAAGGATGGTGTTCACCATACTACACAGTGTTCTCCGTGCGAGGGTCCTGGGGTACCATCTCTCCAGTATCTTTGCCACGAATAGCTGTTATCCCTCCAAACAATTATTTTATTTTTGTCATAAGGACACAAGGAACTATTCAAGTTTTCCTTCTTCACCAGCTACTGGGAAGCCTGCGAGAAATCTGTGACTGACCTTACTCAATATATAGGGCATCGTGGGACATTTAGGGTCTCTTGACATTATTCTGGCTTCATCATATTTTTTTTGTCCCCATTTTCACTTGAATTTTATCATTTGTTTTCCTACTGTGTGTGCCTTTTTAGATTGACTTCACTCCGTTTTGGAATTAGTGTGAATAAATAAGCCAGGCCCGGTCTGTCTCTGGTAGATATGGCAAACAGCACTTAAAGGGCTTGCTCCTTGGGAAACAAGGAGAAGGAGGAGGAGAAGGGCAAGTGGTCAGGAGAGGGCTGCTGGCCGCAGCAGCAATGGCTCCCCACACTTCGGGCGCACTCAGGAAATTGATACATATCCTTTGTGGCAAGACTTCTGGGACCCGATAGTGACATCTGGGGTCTGATAGTGACATCTGGGATCTGATAGTGACTTCTGGGGTTTGATAGTGATTTCTGGAACCCGATAGTGACTTCTGGGGTCTGATAGTGACTTCTGGGGTCTGATAGTGACATCTGGGGTCTGATAGTGACATCTGGGATCTGATAGTGACTTCTGGGGTTTGATAGTGATTTCTGGGACCCGATAGTGACTTCTGGGATCTGATAGTGACATTTGGGATCTGATAGTGACTTCTGGGATCTGATAGTGACATCTGGGATCTGATAAATGCATTTTCAGCTCAAACACTAAACATGCAGCTTTAATTAGGCTTCTGCTCTATCAGAACTGAAAGACTGCAAGATTCTTTCAAGATTAATTTTAAACATATTTAGTGAATGCCTTCTATGTCCCACTGACTTAGACCACAGGAACACAGCAACCTAAAAGATCCCAAGAGTCAGTTTCAATGAAGCCACCAGACAGAGACAGCCAGCCAACTCATCATTCATCTCCACCAATGGTGCGAAAGGTCACAGTGTGAGGGCCATTGACCTTCAACTGTCCCCTTTGGAGGGAATGTGCTCTAAGTCCTGTGAGCCTGTCTGAGAAGCATATGGGCCTTGATTTGCATTTGAACAGCAAGATCAGTGCTTATGCAGAAATAATTGGGTTTCGTTATTTTCATTCTCTTTTACAATGTGATCCTGACTATGAGTCTTTTGTTCCTAAGGGGGTATGTAGACCTACCTGAACTGAGAGATTATGAAAAACCTTCAGTGGTTCTGATGTCTCAGTCAAGCCTGTCAGTGCTCATGGCCAGCCGTTCCTCCACTGTCCTTTCGTCCCTGTTGTTCTCAGTGTGTGCTGTTAATTTATTTCTCTAGGATAGTAGCAATCCAAATTCTGTATCATCCAGTATGCACATGGATACACACACGGACACACACACACACACACACACACACACACACACACACTTTCTCCAGTTTGTCTGATGTAAGGAAAAAATACAAAAACCCTGACATTCAGCTCAATATGATAAATGTTAGCACTGGATGGAGAAGAAGGAAGGAGGGAGAAAGCTGGAAGAAAGCTCAGAGTTTTGAGGCATGTCATTTAATGTTTAACAAGTTCTGCTAATGTAATTGGAGTGAAAGTCCTCCTTTATGTTCTTCCCATGCAGTTTATTTCTAAGAGTGTCTTACTTCTTTCATTGAAAGCGTTACTTCCTCAGTTACATTACTAGGTTGCAGCAAACCACTTTGGGGGGTGAGTCGGCTCCCACCCCTGGAGTGGTGCCTGCAGTCTGGGCCCCAGTGAGCGGTCAGTTAGCACGCAGTGGTCACTGCTCATTCTAGGTGCCCCAGAGCGTGGAGTCAAATTACTCACGGCTCTCAGTTCACCTGTGTATTTCTACACAACTTTCCCAGGGGGATAAAGGTTTTATATTGCAGAATGAGCCAAGAGACCCTTGAAAGGTTTAAGAAAGAGTGCTTTTAGCCAAGCCCCAAAGCAGTGAGGTCTTGGAGGAAGACAGATGGAATCATGATGTTGTCAGTGGAAATGGGGTCCTTCGGTGTCACGAGAAAGGCATTTTGGGGACCATGCATGGGAAGATGAGGTACGGTGGTGAGATTTACTGAAGCTGGAGCAAGCATAGGACTGCCCTGGGCTCAGCTCCGTCCGCTGTGGAAGTCCAGCCGTGTCTTCATCAGGCCCAGAAGAAAGGCCAGGGTCCAGAAATTCTGTGCCAGTGGTTCAGTCCATGTCAAAGCTTAGTCCGGCTCAGACTTTGTCTCCATCCAGCTGGTGTACCTGTGTTCCTGGCTGTGCTCTGGCCTGCGCTGCGTTACTCTACCAGGCTCGGTCTGGACCCTGCACCGAGAGTCCTGCTAGCTGCTGGGCCTGCAGCCCACACGGCAGCTGCGGAGAGAGAATGCGTGAGTGCACGGTGAGCGTGTGTCAGAGAGACAGAGAGAGGGACCAACCTTGCCCTACTTAAGCTTTGATTATATTACCTTAGGCTTGGAAGGGACCAGGCACTCTTTCTAACTAACCAATTTCCCAATCCTTCCTGGGCTTGTCCTGGGACCGCCCCCTAACCAATCCATTCCCTCAACCTTCCTGGGCTGTGTCCCTTAGCCTAACAGTTCTGTGTGTACATCATTATCTGAAGGCTGTAGTTCTCCATCTCTGACCTGCGACCTTCTCAGTCACGGGGTCTACAGAGAGGCTTAGTATAAGCATCGCCTTTCTTTGTCTGCCGCATTCTCTCAGTAGGGTGTCTGTTGCCTTGCATGCAGTGATCTGCATAAAGAGTCTTTCATTTCTTCATTCAGTCATTCCACCAACCACTTGGTTAGCACCTGCTAAGTACCAGGCACTGTGAATAATAATATGGGATCCCAGAAAAAGGGGATCCTGTGGAAATGGGTGTAGGGACAGGTTTCATGTTTGAATCCAGTCTCAAAAGACACGTAGAGGGACTCAGAGACTTCCTCTGTTGGCCATGACTGAATAACCAGTAGTCCTTTGTGCCATAAACAATTACAAAACTAGATGAAAAATAGATGAATCAACTGTTTTCAGATATTGGACAACAGAGGGTGCAAGGCTCTGATCAGTGAGCAAAAGAAAACACAAAGTAAGCTGCGTAGTTGCCCTGGCTCTTTTCCTGGAAGCACCTTCTTCTCTGCGGTTCAGGGAGGTGGGCCCCAAACAGAGCAGAGTGGTCTTGCTGCACTAGGGAGGAAAATGAGAGCTCTGGGTGCTCGGGTAGCTCAGGTCGCCCTGGGGGTCAGAGTACCAGACAGGAGTGAATTTCTCACAGCAGGAACTGCAGAAATCAGTAGAGGGACACTGTCCCCCATAGTGATTGGATAAATATTAACCTATTCTTGTATAGGCAAGGCCTGGGGAAGTGTGAGCTAAGCAGAGATTAAGGAGGCCACCCAGGGCTGAGAGATGTAGAAGTTCTGATCAGCCAGTGGAGAGGCCTGTGGATCACCCCAGGAATTCAGTGCGGACCCCGGAAAGACCATCCTTTGAGAGTAGGGATATTATCGCCCTAGACTAAAGCCTGCTCAGACACTCCCAACCAGCGTTTAAAAAACAAAGATTCAAGATGGGAGGGGCACTGGGATGTTGGGCAAAAAACGTGGACGAGATTAAGAAATAACGTTGCCGGTTTTAAAGGTCGTCACGGGGATGTAAAGCACAGCACAGGGAATATGGTCAATGAAATCGTAGTAACTGTGTATGGTGCAGGTGGGTAGGAGACTTATCAGGGGGATCAGTTCACAAGTTAAGTTATATAAATGTCTAATCACCATGTTGTACATCTGCTGAAACTAATATAATACTGTGTGTCAACTATAACTGAAAAATAAAAGAACAAGTTTCAAAAGGATCAAGCTGACATGCTGATGTGCAAATAAATTAACTGCTTAACAGAACGTAACTCTTTCTAAAGCAGCAGTTCTCAACCTGTGGGGGTCGAACAACCCTTTCACAGGGGTCGCCTAAGACCATCGGAAAACACATATTTCCGATGGTCTTAGGAACCGAGACACAGCTCCTCTATCCGTCTCCAGGTGGGTCCGCCCACATGCAGATACGCCCACATACGAGTACCCAGCGTGATGACATCATCGCACCAACCCCATCACATACACCCCGTACAAATACAGGTGTATGTGACAGGGTTGGCACCATTATGTACTTATGCGGACCAGTCACACGTGTAGAGAGCAGCTACTGTGTAGAAAGCAGCTACTCTGTTAAAAGCAGCTACTGTGTTGAAAGCAGCAGTATTGGAGGTAAAGATGACACTTCATGAATTATAATTACTGGGTAATGTAAAATCATGTACTGTAAAATCATCAACTACTGCAAAAAAATATATGTCTGTACCATGGGAACTTAATCTGGATGCTGATCGGTCTTTTTTTTTTTTTTTTTTTATCCTCACCCAAGGGCATTTTTCCATTTTTTGTTCAGATAGAGTGGGAGGGAGAGAGAGGAAGAGAGAGAGAGAGAGAAACATCAATGTGAAAGGGACACATCGAGTGGCTGCCTCCCGCACGACCGAACCAGGGGCTGGGGACAAACTGCAACCAAGGTACATGCCCTTAGTGGGAACCGAACCCGGGTCTCTCTGGACCACAGGCCGACGCTCTAACCGCTGAGCCAAACAGGCCAGGGCCTGATCAATCTTTTTATATTCAGCTGTGATTGATGTGAATACTGCCCCCTTGTGGTAATAACAGGTATGTAAAAAAACAACACAGAGAATGGTAAATCATAGGAAACTTTAATGAACTGTATTGACTAAACTATGCCATGTATCATCTTTTGTATTATTAAAGCTATTGTTATATATTATTTTCATTAGCAAACCATCCCATGACAATGGATCGTGTAGAGAAGAACATTAAGAAAAGAAAATATAGTGAGGATTTTTTACAGTATGGTTTTACCTCAATAATTACAGCAGGAATTGAGAACCTACAATGTGTTATTTGTTGTGAAGTTCTACCAGCCGACTCTATGAAGCCGAACAAACTAAAATGCCATTTTGACAGCAAGCATCCGAGCTTTTCCGGCAAGGATACCAACTATTTTAGAAGCAAAGCTGATGGACTCAAGAAAGCCAAATTGACACTGGTGGCAAGTACTACAAACAAAACATAGCAGCCATTGAAGCTTCACATTTGGTGGCACTCAGAATCGCCAGAGCTATGAAACCTCACACCATTGCTGAGGATTTACTGTTGCCAGCAGCCAAAGACATTGTTCGAGTTATGATCGGAGACGAATTTGTTACGAAATTGAGTGCAGTTTCCTTATCTAATGACACTGTCCGCAGAGGAATCGATGACATGTCTGCTGATATTCTTGATCAGGTAATCCAAGAAATTAAATCTGTTCCACTTCCAATATTTAGCATCCAGCTTGATGAATCTACAGAGATTGCAAACTGTTCACAGTTACTGGTTTACATGAGGTATATTAATGATGGCGACTTTAAAGATGAATTTCTTTTTTGCAGACCTCTTGAAATAACAACTACTGCACGTGATGTATTTAACACAGTTGGTTCATTTCTGAAAGAGCATAAGCTCTCTTGGGAAAAGGTTTGTGGTGTTTGCACACATGGTGCTCCAGCTATGCTAGGATGTCAATCTGGATTTCAACATTTGGTACTGAATGAGTAACCAAGTCGTTGGAACTCACTGTATGATTCATCAGCAAATATTAGCAACGAAGATGCTGCCACAAGAGTTACAAGAAGTAATGAAAAGCGTCATAAGTTCTGTCAATTTTGTAAAGGCGAGCACTTTAAACAGTCGACTGTTTTCGCAACTGTGCAACGAGTTGGATGCGTCGAACAATGCTCTGCTAGTTCACACTGAAGTGAGATGGTTGTCGACAGGAAAAGTTTTAAAATGTATTTTTGAGTTTCATGATGAACTCAAAACATTTTTTAATCAGAAAGCAAGACCGCAGTTCGAAGCACTTTTCAGCGATAAAAGTGAACTGCAGAAAATAGCTTACTTGGTTGACATCTTTGCCATCTTGAATGAGTTAAATTTATCACTGAAAGGACCAAATGCAACATGCCTCAATTTGTCTGAAAAGATCCGATCATTCCAAATGAAAGTTCAGCTTTGGCAAAAAAAAAAAAATGGGATGAAAATAAAATTTACATGTTGCCTACCTTATCTGCTTTCTTTGAGGAACATGACATTGAACCAGACAAAGGAATTACAATGATAATTTCTGTGAAAGAACACTTGCACATGCTTGCAGACGAAATTTCATCGTACTTTCCAAATCTACCTGACACCCCATTTGCACTTGCCAGAAGCCCATTCACAGTCAAAGTTGATGATGTTCCTGAGACAGCACAAGAGGAGTTCATTGAACTTATTAACAGCGATGCAGCGAGAACTGATTTCTCTACAATGCCAGTTACAAAATTCTGGATCAAGTGTTTGCAGTCATATCCTGTTCTGTCTGAGACTGTGTTGCGCCTTCTTCTTCCATTTCCGACAACATATCTTTGTGAAACAGGGTTTTCCAGCTTGTTGGTTATCAAGTCTAAATACAGAAGTAGACTTGTTGTGGAAGATGATTTTCGTTGTGCTCTTGCAAAGACTGCCCCGAGAATTTCTGATCTGGTGAGAAAGAAGCAATCTCAACCTTTGCACTGACGTTGGCTTTTTAGGCATACTATCGCAAAATGTAGCAATGTAGTTTACTGCTGTTATATTAAGACTGTTACCCATACTACACCATGCTTCAAGACAAAATTTCATTTATTTGTAATTAGAAATAAATATTTCACAATATATAATTACATATTGTTTTTGTGATTAATCACTATGCTTTAATTCTGTTCAATTTGTAACAATGAAAATACATCCTGCATATCAGATATTTACATTACGATTACATAGCAGTAGCAAAATTACAGTTATGAAGTAGCAACAAAAATAATTTTATGGTTCGGGGTCACCACAACATGAGAAACTATTAAAGGGTCGCGGCATTAGGAAGGTTGAGAACCACTGTTCTAAAGGAAGACAGAGTCCAGACTGTCAAAGCTAGACCATCAACAATATCCGGAATATAGTAAGAGTAGGTATGAAAAGAAGCAGAAAAATGGGGAGGAGATGAGAATCAGAATGGTATGAATGAATCAAAGAGTTCATGATTATGGAATTGTGACTTACTGGGGGTCCCGTTTGAACTAAGAATTAAACAAATCTCCTGATTCCTAGACTCTTCAGCATCTTCCCCTCAAAAAAGGCAGGAGGGAAATAAATCCCTTCTAAACAAGGGTCATCCTCTGGCTTCTTGTATAACTCACATCGTGTGTGTGTGTGTGTGTGTGTGTGTGTGTGTGTGTGTGTGTGTGTGCTCTGCCAGGAACCTACTGCCAGCAGAGAGAGGTGGAAGCCATCATGGAAGGCGACGAGGACGACAGAGGATGCTGTTGCTGCCAGCCGGGCCACCTACCCCACCTGCTGTCCTGCAATGCGGCCTTTAACCTCCGCTGGCTCACCTGGGAGATCACGCGGACGCAGTACATCCTGGAGGGCTACAGCATCATAGACAACAACGCGGCCACCATGCTGCAGGTGTTTGACCTCCGAAGGATCCTCATCCGCTACTACGTCAAGGTATCGCTGGGGTCCCAGATGCCAGTCTGAGTAATAGTGTCAGGCTGGCTCCAGAGGTTCCTGAAAAGCTTTGCAAAGAGCTAGATTTTGAAGCTTAGCTTCTGAGTCTGAGGCCCAGCTAGGTTTGGCACTGCTGGTTTTGTGAAGAATCCCCGAGGGCTGTGGTGCGGCGGAGTCTGTGCCCAGAGTCGTATTCTAACGGGCAGACCTTTTTCTCACCTCGGCCTGTTTCCTTGCTTCTAACGCAGCACGAGGTATGGCGGTTCTGGAGTTGACCTGCAACATCCCGAAATATCACCGAGCCATGTTTCCATGTTACAGGTGCCTGTTCAGATGCTCTGCAAATTTCCACTTTACAATTACCAGAATTACTTCGTGAGCTAAACTAGACTCGAAATATAGCTACATGATCGGTTCCCGTGACAGCCTTTTCTCCTCGCTCACGTGGAGACCAATCACGAATTTCTTCTTGCTGGGTACCCGTGTCGCCCAATGTATGTGCAGCTCAGGAAATGTGCCGGTTTGGAATAAGTCCCTGGAGAACAAGTGTGACCCTTGACCAAGGTCGCAGAGTGACAGCTGGGCCAAGGTGGTTTCTAAGGGGAAGGGCCGGGCAGGGTCAGTCCCTGGGGGTAGTTCCCGTTCTGAGAAAGCACGGTGGAAGTTCCGGCGGTCCTCGGAGGGTCCGCATTTTAAAGCCATTCGCAAAGAGGATGCTCATTCATCTGAGACCCCCGACTCCCTGCCAGCCGAGGCCGAGTCGGGTGGTCCCGCAGCCACGGGGAAATACAAAATGAAAACCTAACATGGGCGCCTGAGGTTCAAGCGTTTACCAACTAAAAGGAGGGTGTTTTGAAATTTGGAGGCGTTGCTGTGGAGGGACCCAGTATGTGCATCAGTCGCTGCTGAAGGTGACAGGAAAGAGAATGGCTGTGAGGTCAGAGAGTTAAATGGCTCTTGTCACACCCCGACGTGACTGCAACAAGGAATGTTTGTGACACCCTCTTCCGCGGTAGAGCATTTCAAACACTTATCGTTCCTTCCCACCAGCTTCAAGCATGCTAGAGGGATGCATCCAAATCTCACACAGAACGGTAGCTATTTTGCCCAACTTTACACGATTGAGGAAGGTTTTGGAAAGTGAATCAGGGAGTTGTGACCTCTTGCCTCCAGCTCCATGGCTTGCCCCCTCCCTCAGAGATTAAAAGCGAGACTGTAAGAAGCAGTCCAGTCTGGGCCACCGCAGGGTGCCAGCTCGTCCTGGGTCTGGCAGAGGGTCCTGAACACCGGTGGTGCACATGAAGGCTGGTGGGCAGCTCTCCTCCAGGAAGTCCTCGGGGCCTGGGTCCCTTCCACTTTAAGTGTCCCCCTGCCTTAAATGGATGGAGAAAAGGACGCAGGAAAGGAAGACCGAAGGCCCACACCAGCTGCTCCTCAAATGCTTCCTGGAAGCGGCCTCAGGATGCGCGTCCCCACTGGGGACAGATGTCACATGTCAGTTGTGAGGGTATCTGGGCAGCCATGAACCCAGACAGAAACTATGTTTGTAGAAGAAGGAGAAAACAGATGTTAACTTCCCTCAAAAAGGAGAGGGAGTCCCTTGAGTTCCCCTTTAGTTCAAAGCCACAATCTGATGGACGGGACCAGAGGCAGGCACGGGTCTGAGCGACCTGCTGGGGGCAGCGTGGTAAGAATGGGGGTGATCCTGGGCCACTGCTCTGTGACCCTGCAGCTCCCCATGAATGGCCTTTGCACGGCCACATTAAGGGGTCAGCCCCCCACTGTGAGTGGAGACAGAGGATGGGGTGCCCTCTCTGGCCAGGCCAGGACCTGCTTTGCGATGCCTCCCTCCCTTGGCCTGGGAATGGACATGCACGTCCCTCCTCCTAATGCCTGGTGGCGAGCCTCCTAGTCCCCTCTGTGTCCTCTGAAATGACGATTTTCCATCTAAAAACAATTCCAGGAGAGTGTGCCAATGGCAGAGGGCTGAGGGAGGCCCAGAGCTTGCCAGGTCATAGTTAGCTGTGGGCCTTAACTCCGTTTCCCAAGAAGGGGCGTGGAGCCCCACGGGAGTCTCGGAGGCAGGAGGCGCCCAGGCGCTGGTTTGGTACCCAGCGGGGAGCCTCTCGGGAGCCGGGAGCAGACTCGTGGCTCGCCAGGCTCGCCAGGTGTCCCCGTCCCACCCAGAAACTTTCTGTGGGCCTGGGGAGGTGCCCAAGAACCTATATTTTTAAATGTTTCCTAAATGATTTGATACACAACTAGGCTTGGGAACCACTACAGACAGATTTGTGCCCCAAACAAACAATACTTTCTCACTGCGAAGCAGCACTCAGGCGGGGCTGAGGTCGGGGCAGGGGGGCCTCAGGGTGCCATTCACATGCGGGCACCAGTGGGCCTGTTCACTGGAGGCCGGCTCTGGACGCAGCTCTGGGTGCTGCCCGTCCCTGGCCGGCTCAGCGCACACGCTCCTGCCCCGCGGAGCTGGTTCGAGGAGATGTCAGGGGTGCGGAGTGGCCCTTAGCGCAGAAGAAACAGCGGTGTGGGGTGAAAGTCATAAATAATTTCTTCTTAGGTTTTGGTTCCTGGGTCAATAAAACTGCCTTTGTAGCTCTGAATTGCTCCAACTTCACGAGTTCGGTTTCATTTTTATTACTTTTTACTGGCTAGGCAAATCCAACAGAAAAGCTCTGACTAATTCCTTTACACAAAAGGATTTTTTAATCTCCTAATAAACTGGGTTAGTTCCCCAACCCTCCGTGGATGTATTTGAAATCATTTCTTCCTGGACGGGAGGTTTCCCTGGTGCCCCTGCCTTCTTGGCTCCATTCACTGGTGTTGAAAAGCCCCTTTGCCGTCCAGACACTGGCTTTCTGAGGGCCTGGGTTTCCCGCTGCCATTGTCCCTGCCGACTCCTGTAGGAGGGAGATGAGCTTATCGCTTCCCTCGCAGATGAGCCGGATGGACGAGTTCGTCTGCCTGCCAGGCCCCCTTCCTTGAACGAGTTGCCCTGTAGGATAGGCTGATCAATTAGAATGAGAAACCTGGAATCCTGCTGGGGGAACCAGATAGGGGGAATTCATTCAGGAGGTCCTGCTTCCAACACGGATCAGGGTCTGTGCAATTGATTCCCACTGTCCTTACTCATCGGTTCTACCTAAGTGCCTTGTCCTTCGCATTCCGACAGCTTCCGGAGGACTTCACACTGGTCACTGGCACATGTCCCCGACAGAGTTTCTGCCTGGACGAAGTGGAAATGGGGTATGGTTCAAAACTAGCGGGGTGCTTGTTTCCCGGGGGGGGGGGGGTTGTCCTGAGTCCCTCGCACAGGAAAGCGCAGCACAGAGTGGGGTTCTGCTCCAGAGTCAGCACCGCTGGGTTTGCAGACCCAGAGGAAGGAGTTCCGACCTCCGGAGTTCCAAGTCCTTGTTAACTACTCTGAGTTCATTGGTTGAGTGGTTGTTTTAATTCCTCCTCAGAATGAATGGAAAGGTAAACGTTCCTCTTTCGATTGTTTGTTATTCCTGTCTGGGACACGTGATTAGGACCTCTGGGGAAGACTGGACCAGATGCGGCAGAGCCTGATGTTTGGCCAGACCATACTGCTTTTCCTCTGGAACTGGCAGCTGAGAGCTGTGGCTTTGGCCACAGTCACAGAGCCTCCTTTGCTGGTAATTGTGGGCTGACTACTTACACTGCAACCTCACAGAAGCTTTGAAGTCCCCTGCCAGCGAGCAGACGGAGAGAAGCTTCCAGATTCAGAGCTTACCGTTTCGATATTAGCTGTGCACTCTGACCACCACAGAGGAAGCTGAGTCCCGTGCCCTCGCCCGGCTGCAGACCCGGCCTGGCTGCGGGACGGCGGCCTCCAGCCTGCTGGGTAGCGAGTCGTCGTCAGAGATGTGGTGCTACTGCTGTTTCTTGCATGTCCCAGGCCAGGTGCCAAGTGCTTCATCCACATGGTCTCATTTCAGACCTTGAAGCAAGCATGGAACCAGCATCCTGGTGCTTCTGTCTCTGTCTCGGCTTTCACCTTCCTTGGCCTCTCCCTCCCTCCCTCTTTCCTCCCTCCTGACACCTGGCATCCAAGGGCTTTCTTAAGACCGGCACTGCCGTCCTTGGCACCGTGCTACTGGACAACCTGTGACCTCCTGAATTCTACTTCCTGTCTGTGGACTTCATTCCCCCGCCCCCATCTCCCGTTGGGGGTCAGGAGGACGGTGGAGCCTGAGGAAATTATGGGCTGCCCGTCGTAACCGCAGAGAGAGGCTGACTCAGGGGTTTGTTGTTTGGCCCAGGTCCAGAGACCATGTGTGTGTGCGCACTGCGCACACTCCTGAACTAGCCCGAAACCAGACACCCCGAGCAGACTTCACGTCCAGCGTCGGGGGGCTGCCGAGAACAGCACTCTGCCACTCACTCTCGCGGTCTCGGTCACCGCAGCCCGTTCACGTCCACTCCACGTGCCTGGGAAAGGGGCTGTGATAGGCAGAGAAGGCCATCAGTTACGGGTCTGACTCCGCGGGAACACGCATCACCCCTCTTGGCATCGAAGGCTGCCCCTTCACGTGGCCCCTGATTTCCAGGAGATGGAGCAAGGCTCCCAGCGGCCTCAGCCCTGGCGCCGTGGGACGCCACCCCCACGTTCCCGAGAGAACGACAGGCAGGAGGGTGGGCGGGGCAGCCTCAGCACCGCGGTGCACCTGTCGCTGTGCCCACGTCAGAGCAGGAGTTTCACGATCACTCTCCGGCCAGGGGCTGCCTTCGGAAAGAGGAATTCATTGGAAATCCACAAGGCGGCCTTCCGTCCAGCCGTGACTCAGAATAATAAAGCCTGAAGGTTTCTCCCCAGCTGGGACTCACCGGGGGTGTCTGCTAAGGGGAGCGGGGTTATCGGTGGTCACACCGCGGACGTCCGCTGAGGCCCGCGGTCACCTGAGCGTGGGTGGGCACCTCCCGTCACAGCGATGCGGTTTTAGTTCCTCACACACCCCGTGGCTGGAGGCCCGGCAGAGGGGCTGCCTCTCTCGGCAGGATCAGCCCAGCCTGGCGTCCCCAGAAGCCTGCGGTAACCGGGGGTCTCGTGTGGGCTGGCTGGCGTTCGTTCTCCCCGGGAGAGTCTGTTCTGGTACATTCTGTTACTCTTCTGTTCTTCACACTTCCCTCATCCCTACAGCGACCCTTTCCAGAGCGCTTCGGAATGTCTCCGGGGCTCTGTCCTTAAACCCGGCAGGAAATACACCACGCGTGTGGATTTCATGTCTCCTACTTCTCTATTAGCAATGGGCTTTATGTGATGCAATAAATAACAAGTCTTTCTGGCTTTCGAGGGCCTGCAAGGGCTCAGAATCTTGCTTTCTCTCTGCAGAGCATCATATACTACATGGTGACATCCCCCAAACTCCTCTCCTGGATCAAAAACGAGTCACTCCTGAAGTCCCTGCAGCCTTTTGCCAAGTGGCATTATATCGAGCGTGACCTTGCAATGTTCAACATTAACATCGATGATGACTACGTCCCATGTCTCCAGGGGATCACACGCGCCAGCTTCTGTAACATCTACCTCGAATGGGTCCAGTACTGTGCACAGAAACGACAAGAGGTAGGGAGGGAGGCGGGCTGGAGCTCTTGACTGTCAGGCTCTTTCCTATACTCTCTGCTAGACCATAATAAAGTAAAGGAGGGAAAAAACGTTGGTATTTGAATGAATGTTAACAATTGAAAGAATTCATATACCATAACTCCGACGAAGGAGCCCTGAAGGTCTATTTCCCTGTAGTCTGTGCTCAGGGTCAGAGCCGTTTTAAGCCTCTATCATCTGGAAATGTCTTTGTTTTAAATTACTTTTTGAGATTTCTGTACAAAGTACATGTATGTGGAATCCCGGGGTTTACTGCACATATTGAATTGTGAACGTGAAATTCTGTTCACGATCAGTTGGTCCGAGTGACCCCTCAGTTCTGTTTCTTGTGCGTCCCTGCTCGCGTGCGAACTTGTGGGGATGGGTGCAGCCCCTTGGAAATGACGCGAGGACAATGACAGGTCAGGGAAAGACGTGGAGGAGGGTGAGCACGGAGCAGTGGAAAGGGGCGAGAAGCAGATGGAACGAGTCAGCTGACTTTCCTTCTCGGGAAAAGCTGAACCCACGTGTCGTGGATGGAGACAGTAGATGAGAGGCAAACAGCCTCCTCGGCCGCTGCGGAGGGTCGCGGCACAGCCCCGGTCCTCGACCCTTTCATGAGTGTTGCAAACAGGTGGTGGAAGAAGCAGTGGCAGAGCCTGCGTCCGCCAGGTGCAGCGAGGGAAATGGGTGCTGACATCCGCACCCACACTCGTCTGGTCGGGGGCGGAGATGCGCAAAGGTTCCATCGGTATTCTTAACTGCTCCCACGATGGCTCTTTCCTCAGTGGTTCATGAAATCATTGTTTTTCTTGCTAAAGATATTTTGACTTTATTTCTTCTGCCTTTCCCTGGCCACGCTTTTAAGCTGACTCTGGATGACTCCCTTAATTTAGTTGTTAATTGTGGTCAGTTCAGTGGGCTCTCGTTAGAGGGAGAACAGAAAAGCCTCATTTGCACTTGAGTCCTGTACTTCTCTTCATGCCAGACATGCCTCTCCCCTGCTAGAGAGTGTGAGGTGGGCATGGACAGTGTGATGGTGGGCACTGGGCAGTGTGAGGTGGGCATGGACAGTGTGATGGTGGGCACAGGACGGTGTGAGGTGGGCATGGACAGTGTGAGGAGGGCACAGGACGGTGTGAGGTGGGCACGGACGGTGTGAGGTGGGCACAGGACGGTGTGAGGTGGGCATAGGACGGTGTGAGGTGGGCACGGACGGTGTGAGGTGGGCACAGGACAGTGTGAGGTGGGCACAGGATGGTGTGAGGTGGGCATAGGACAGTGTGAGGTGGGCATGGACAGTGTGATGGTAGGCACTGGGCAGTGTGAGGTGGGCATGGACAGTGTGATGGTGGGCACAGGACGGTGTGAGGTGGGCACGGACGGTGTGAGGTGGGCACGGACGGTGTGAGGTGGGCACAGGACGGTGTGAGGTGGGCATGGACAGTATGAGGTGGGCACAGGACAGTGTGAGGTGGGCATGGACGGTGTGAGGTGGGCACAGGACAGTGTGAGGTGGGCACGGACGGTGTGAGGTGGGCACAGGACAGTGTGAGGTGGGCACAGGACAGTGTGAGGAGGGCACAGGACAGTGTGAGGTGGGCACGGACGGTGTGAGGTGGGCACAGGACAGTGTGAGGTGGGCACAGGAGAGTATGAGGTGGGCACAGGACAGTGTGAGGTGGGCACAGGACAGTGTGAGGAGGGCACAGGGCGGTGTGAGGTGGGCACAGGACGGTGTGAGGAGGGCACAGGACAGTGTGAGGTGGGCACAGGGCGGTGTGAGGTGGGCACAGGACGGTGTGAGGTGGGCACAGGACGGTGTGAGGAGGGCACAGGACGGTGTGAGGTGGGCACAGGACGGTGTGAGGAGGGCACAGGACGGTGTGAGGTGGGCATGGAGAGTATGAGGTGGGCACAGGACAGTGTGAGGTGGGCACAGGACAGTGTGAAGGTGGGCACAGGACAGTGAAGGTCAGCACTTGGTTACTATAATCTCTGTTCATCTTCATGACCAGAAGTACGATATGCAAAAGTCCAGGCAATTAGGTCAGCAAGCCACGTTACCCCCTTTTCTCCCCTAACGTGGCTTCCTCGCCTACGTGTCTTTGGCGTGTCCCACACAAGGGAAACTACTTCAGGAGCAGAGGGGTCCAGGCCCGGTCACTGCAGGAGGACTGGATAACCAGGCCGACCTGACGTGCTTCCCGGAGCTCTGTACCGTGCTCTGTGTGGCGGCTGAATTAACGTCTCTGCTCTTTCAGCCTTCGAAGACCCTGGACAGTGACGAGGACTCTCCGCTAGTGACGCTGGCCTTCGCCCTGTGCGTCCTCGGGAGGAGAGCTCTGGGAACGGCCGCGCACAGCATGGCCCTCAGGTACCCGGGAGGCGGCGGAACAGGCACCAGTATTTTATATTTTGACAGTTTTTTCTCAACCATTTTATTTTGCATGTGGACTGCTTATACTTCTTTCAGACCGTCCTTTCCATAGTAAGTCGCGTGGGGCCCGCAACAAGTCCTTTTTGATCAGTGTGATCTCCTCGAGTGTCAGGTTTGGAAATGGCAGCAATGTGGAACAGCCCAAACGCCGGACTCTGGGGCACCCAGAGGGCGAAATGGGCCCGTGCCCGCGAATGTCCAGCATGTCGCTTTCCTTCCGCTGGTTCTCGCACCCACGCTCTAGTCCAGACCCTGCTCTCCTGTCTCTGGGGCGGTTTGATTAATGGGAGGCCCCTTCTCTTTCTCCTGGCTCTTCTCCCTCTATGGAAACAGCCAAAGTTTCTCTTTTATAGAACAAAAACAAAGTGGAGCTTTCTCCTGACCCTCCCACCCTCCACTCTCTGTCACTCAGGGCTGATCGCTGATTCACAGGGAGCTCTTGACCTTTCGTTCACCCAGGACATGGCTCACAGCCCCTGCCCCTCTCTGCCAGGCGCCCCCTGCTCTGCACCCAGTCACCTCCCGCCACCCAATCAGTGGCCGTTTCACACTGCTCCTCTGGTATCTGGCACTGGGGACCAGATGTTCTGACCTCGCCTGTCCACTAGAAGCTCCTCAGTTAGTTCCATTAGAGTCTCCTGAGGAGCTTCGAAATCTCCTGATGCCCAGGTCCAGCCCAGTCCAGACCAGTTACACCGGAACTTCCGTGGGTGGACCACGCACCAGGATGTTATAGCTCCCAGGCCATTCGGGGTGTGGCCCAGGTCAAGCATCCTGCAAAACAAGAGGCTGACAGAGCTCCCCTTAGCCTCCCTCCCCGGCTCCTCCTCTGCCTGGACTCTCTCCGGAGCTCTGTGTGGTGCTGTTGCTACAGGACTCCGCAAAGCGTGTCCTTTGCATATTCGACTTGAGTGAGTTTTGTTATTAGGTTAGATCCAAGCTTCCTAAGGGCGAAACCCACTCGTGTATTTATCTAACAATCTTCACAAGCCCCGGCCGTTACATCAAGTCCAAGGAGATGGTTGACCGTGTTTCCCAACTCCCGTCCTGCAGGGGCGGCGGTGTCATTTCTAGTGGCCCTTTTGGCAAAGCTTCATCAGCTGTGTGTTGTGAATGCATAAGGGTGGTGTGGTTGATAGTCCTCGTCGCTTCTGGGGGTAGGAGCCTTGCGTCACGGAGAGGAAAGGTAAGGACCGAGGTAGTTAGGTGACTTAATACCTGTTACAGGAACGACTCGGGGATGAGCTGACTGACTTCGGCCTCGCTCTGCCCTCCTACCTGGCTCAGCCCAAGATAGACCCAAGCAAGTTTCTTTGTGGTCATCTGGGCTAAATTTATGCTTGTTTGAAAGTCCAGCAGGAGGCTCGCTCTTGGGCTTTGTACACCCGGATGGCGTGGCCCCTTGTGGAACTGAGCACTAGCGTGCTGCTTGAGGACTTCACAGGGTTGGGGACTCAAAACCACACAACGAGTCTTCAGAGATTCATGGCATCCAGGCAGGTGATCTTTATTTTGATCAATTTGAAGGTTTTTATAAATTTCAAATTTTCTGTACAAATTGCAAACAGAACACTTCAAAGATTTCATTCTTTCAGCCCTATCTCAGCTATTTCAGAGACTTCTCCGGTCTTGTTCTTTGTAGCTTGTTCAGTGATTCCTGATCCAGGTGTTTCTTGCTTGGTCGGCTTTATTTATTTTTTCCTTGATTAAGCACCATGCTTACCAGCTGCTTTTTAAAGCCTTGTTTTGATGGGATTTCCTTTGTTTCAAACAGTTCCTAATACTCCATGACAGCTGTGCTTGTTCCAAACGTAGCGATGAGATCAATCTGGGAGTAATACTCTTGGCGTTCTAGGGGAAGGTTCACCTTCCTGAGAGGCCCCCACCACCGTAAACCCTGCAGCGTGTTTCACTTCACTCGCTGACGTGCAAAAGGTAACTGATTTTACACGCTGCCCCTGGCCAGTGCTTCGAGTGCGTGAAGGTGACTTCCTCGGATGGGGCGTGGGGGGCAGAGGGCCACCGTGTGGGGGGAGCCTGCCAGGCTCAGCCGAACAGCTATGCTCTGCATTTCACATGCTAGAGTTCAATAAATGGGTTCACTTGCAAAAAACGGTTCCAGAGCTCAAAAAATTTCTGAACATAACTTTAATAGAGACAGTTCACGCTCTCCAGAAATGCTGCCAGTCTGGAGGCGCTCCAGGAGTGCTGTTGGTACCTGCTCTAGTCTCTGGGGAGCCTGTATCTCAGTCTTACTTGAACTTGTATTTCCGTGGTTGCTAGGAAGGGTGAGAACCTTTCTGCGAGACTGTTGGTCACTTTACTCTGTGAACTGCTGCCCACGTCCACGCTTTACCCACTTTGGTTAAATACTTACTGAGTTTTAGCATCTGTTCTCATATTATGATATTAATATGCATTAAAATATTCTCTGTCAAGGTGCACTTGTCTCTTGTATTTGTGACATCCGTTTTGGTTTTTTATTTTACTGTTTCTTGATTTTGTGCTTTCTTAAAACTGTTTTTCAGCTCCAGGGTATAAAAATACTGGCCTGTCTTTCCTCTGATACTTCTTTAGCTTTATTTCTTTCCATTTCCTTTTTTAATCCTGTGGGGTCATGGGATTTGGTTTTACTCCACTTATTAGCTAATTGGCTACCTTGTTATTGTATCATGGATTCTGGCAGAGAACATGAGACGCCTGGGTCAGAGACAAAGGACTGTGTTGCTCACAGCATATTTGTGTGGGTTCCCCTGGGCCCCACGTCTGGGGAGAGGTGACACAGAGCACCCATTTTCATTACAAGGAGCCTTAAAGCAGAGAGTGATCTCACTTCATCCCTCAAGGATGCTCCTCGCAAACACAGCTCTGAGGGATGGCCTGGGCTTTGCATTCTTGACACACCCAGTAGCATGTGCTGGCGATGAGACCCGTGGAGTCCTGCCCCAAACAAATCCACACAGAATATCTGTTCATACATGGTGGGAGCTAGGGACCCAATGTTTCCCCAAAGGATAGCTGGTAGTCCAACATCGTTTGCTAAATAACTCTTAGTTAGTTAGTTAAAATCACCACTAACTTGAAATACCACTCTGGCCATGTGTTACATTCCCATACGTAAAGGTGCTTCTGGATTTACACTTCCGGTGAAGTGATCAACTTCTCTGTTCTTCAAACAAAACCATACTGTTTTGTTTACTCAGTGATACACTATTTTGATATCTGATAAGGCAAGTCAGTTTATCTTTACTTTTTTCTTATTTCTTATTTTTTGTAGTTTTGTGGTGGGGGTGCTACTGTTGCTCACTTTCTCCTCAGTTAAAATTTAGAATCACATTCTACAAAACCTCTGTTGGAATTGAGATTGTATTGAATTTACAGATTAATTTGATAAAGAAGTGAATAGCATTTAATAATGTGGTGTATCTTTGTAGTCATTCATTTTTTAAATGTCTTTAAGTAAAATTTTAGTTTTTTGAGATTTGTAGTTTCTTAATGGATTTATTTCTAGGTACTTATAGTTTTATTGTGATAATAGATCCTTTCCTGTCACATTTTCTATATTTTTATATTGATCTCCATCTGGACACCTCTACTGAACTCTATCATAAACATAAACATTTCAGTTAATTCTCTGATTTTCTGATGGCAAGATATGTTTGCAAATAATGACAATCTTGGCTTTTTCTTTCCTATAGTTGTACTGAGTTCTTTTTCCTGCGACACTGGCCGTGACCTCCAGTGCAGGGTGGCAGGTGGGCGTTTGTTTCCTGCTGCTGTAACGTCACCTGGTGGCCTAAGCAATCTAACTTGTCCCCTTACAGTGCTGGGGCCACAGTCCAAATGGCTCTCACTAGTTTCAAACCAGGTGCCTGCAGCGCTGTGTTCCTGCCCGAGGCTCCAGGGGAGACTCCGCCCGGTTCCTGAGGCCCCTGCGTTCCGCGGCCCCCAGCAGCGTAGCGTCTCCACACCTGACTCAAACCCGACCTCTCCTGCTCCCCTCTTCCACTTAGGAGGATCCCTGTGATGACACTGGACCCACTCCAGATAACCAAGGATAGTCTCCCCATCTGAAAATTCTCAATTTGATCACATCTGCAAACTCCTCTTGCCCCGCAGGGAACATGGTCCCAGGTCCCAGGGATTAGGGCGTGGACATCTTTGGAGGGGCCATTCTGCCTATCACACCATTCTTACCTTAATCCAGACATTAATGGGAGGAAATATAATATTTTAGTATCAAAAATGAGGTTTTTAGGTTTCTATTAAACCATTTTTATTAAGAGAGGGAGTTTCCTTCTCTTTCTAGCTTTTATCAGGAAGGATGATGAATTCTTTTCAAACCTGGGGGCACCCATTCAGATGATCTTCTCCTTAAATCTGTGGATGTAATGGGTTACGTTAATAAATTCTCTCCTACTGAAACATCCTTACAATTCTGAGGGCTCAGCTTGGTTGTTTATGTTTATTATTTTTTTATGTAATGCTGGATATTTAGTATAGTTAGGATATTTATGTAATGCTGTTATGTAGGATAGTTATATCTGTGTAGAAAGCATGAGTGGCTCACAAGCGTGTGTGAGTATGTGTGTGTGTGTACATACTCCACCCTTGTGTAATTTAGAAATTGGAAGTGTGCCCTCAGGTGTCCTTTTGAGACCTGACAGTCATTCGCACATACTCAGTGGTGAGGAGTAACCGGTGACTGTGACCACTGCCTCCCAGGCCGCAGCCTAGCGTCGGTCACAGTTCTGCTTCACTCAGTGGACTTACAGGGACCTGCTCTGACTTTACGACAGGATATAGCTCTGATGGACAGTTCTTGAGAAGGAAAACGACGTGCCTGTAAGAGTAGGGAGGATGAGCAGATAGACAGTCACCTGGAATGGCAAGCCGAGCGCAAGTGAGCAGAAGAACACAGTACTCACATCTTAGAACACGAGGCTGGCGTGCTGTGCCGCGAGGAGGGGTCACTGTGGGTGTGACACACTGATCATTGTTGTACATTTGGAGGTTGGGGGCATTTCTCCTTTGGAACTGTATCTCCCGTGGAAGAGAACACACTAACATAAAGGGATGTTTCACTAACCCCGGAGGCTGAGAGATGGCTTGAGCACTGTCTTCAAAGGCACGGACACCAATGTCCTGACGAATGTGGCTGCATTTTATAGCAGCAGCGTGTTTGCTTGAAGAAGAAATTTCACTGACTCTTGGAAGAATAGTCTTCCAAAAGGAGAGAAAATTTCAAGGTAAAGGTAATCTTGGAAAACGATCAAACAAGCCGGCGATCGATGTGCTGTGCCAGCCAAGCCTTGTGCTGGAGGCTGAGCCCTGATGTGGGACTGTGCAAGAGGTCACTGCCGTGGGCGCAGGTCACATCTGCCACCTCCCCACCCCTCTCACCCTCAGTGGGCAGAGACAACAGTGCTCGTCAGAAATCCGGGACATAATCTCCGCTTCTCTTCCCGATCTTCTACTGGGGATTAGCCCCGAACTAGGGCCGGACATCGTACTGGTCCATCTTACAGACAATGTTGAGGTCCACTTGAGACTGGGGCGGAAACCGGGAATCAGAATCTCGAAGGGAAATAGACAAAGTAAATAGGATGTGAGGTCATCACCCAGGAGACTAAAGTCAGGTAACCAAGGTAAAATCAGAATGGTGGAGCAGAAGGAAAATATTTAAGTTTTAAGTATACAAAAAAATGTCTAACCTAGAAAAAGGGGTGGAATTGCTGGGACCCTAAACTGTGCCGCTGTGGGAAGCCTCCGCTCCCCTGGCCTGGAGTGGGGTTCCCTCCATGATCCCGGCGCCTTCGCTGCCCTGAGTGTCTGTACCTCCTCAGGAGACATCCTCGTCCTGAGTCCCAAACTCCAGACTCAGGTGCCTTGAGCAAAATATAGACCTGGGCCCGGCCGGTGTGGCTCAGGGGTTGAGCGTCGACCCATGTACCAAAAGGTCGCTGATTTGATTCCCAGTCAGGGCACATGCCCAGGTTGTGGGCCTGATCCCCATTGGGGGGCACGCAGGAGGCGCCCAGTCGATGTTCTCTCTCATCAATGTTTCTATCTCTCTCTCTCCCTTCTTCTCTCTCTAAAATCAATAAAGAAAAAAAATATAGATATACCTGGGCCTCCTTCCAAACTGCCAATAGAACCTCTGGCAGTTGGGCCTGGAAATCTGTATCTGACCTTGAACAGCTGCAGGGTGCCTGACCCCCAGGAGCCCGGTCGCTGTCCCCGGGCTGGCCTAGGGAGCATGCACTCGATGTGGCAGTGACCCGCTGACAGGGCGCTCAGAGGCGGAGAGCTGCTGGGTGGTAAAGCACTGTGAGTGCAGATGTGTTCTTGTCAAAGTTCTTCATCAAGTCTTGCCATTTTATTTCACACATGGATATTATTTCGTGATTTATTTTAAACAGTATCTCTGAAACCCTTTAGCCACATGATTGCTTTCCAATGATTATAGAGAGTCTGCAAAATAAAAATTGTTAGTTTCTATCCAAAGCCTACATTGCCTGGGCCTGCCGGTCCAGGGTCACTGTCCTGGGTTCAGTGCTCAGTTCTCGATTCGAGTGGACGCATTTCACCTCTCCCCGGGCGGGAGGGGGGCCAGCCAGGTACTGATTCGCCCTCTTCTACAGCTGGGAAAACCAAAGCACAGAAAGGTGACTTGTGCGACGTTTCACATGGCAGGGCCGTGCCCGGACTCCGGAGTCTGCTCCTAATCGCCACTCTGGGCCGCCACGAATCCAGCTGCTCTGTAGGGAGCCTCTGGTTGCCCCATCCGGGAGGACATTTCCATGGAGCCCACCATTTCCTCCTCTCCTCCTTAAGCTTCCTCTGTTGACGCACCCTTGGCTGGGCGGTGTTGCAGAATCACCAAAGGTGCCCACTGACGTCCGCGTCATGGCTCCGACGCTCCCTGTGGCCTGTGCTGGGCTGGCCCCTTGCCCCTCCTGCTGGCCCCTCAGCCCTCCTGCTGGCCCCTCTCCCCTCCTGCTGGCCCCTCCCCCCTCCTGCTGGCCCCTCGCCCCTCCTGCTGGCCCCTCGCCCCGCCTGCTGGCCCCTCGCCCCTCCTGCTGGCCCCTCGCCCCTCCTGCTGGCCCCTCGCCCCGCCTGCTGGCCCCGTGCCCTGTCCTGTAGGAGCTCCCACCACGCTGACTCTCAACACCTCAGCTCTCTTGGACACGTCTTCTGCATCTTTCAGGACTCAGGCCTGGGTCCCAGAGGACAGGTGGATGCTGGACACTGTGGTGTGCTTGGCCCCTCCCCCACTGACACGTGTTCTTTGTCCTCAACCACGCCTGTGCACTCAGCCCCCCGTTTAAAGAGATTCTTGGCAAGCTGCTCACCTGGCCGCCACACTCTCCTGGACGAGCTTGAGCACAGGAATACACGGATAACAGTGAAGACAAGAGACACGCCCAGGTAGGGCCACAGGCATCAGGGCCAGGACTGAAGCTTAGTCTTGGAGTTTCTGGCTCCAATCGCTCCAGCTCTCCTGGGCCATGTGCTGCCTCTCCGTGTGGCACCTGGATCCAAAACCAGGTAAAGTGCCTTGGAGCTCCATGAGGGATGCTGTGACCCCAGGAGGGGACACCGGGGTCCAGACCCGGGCTGGTGGGATTTCAGAGCCAGTAGCCTCCTGGATGAAGAGTGCACAGAAGAATTATACACCATCATTCAGGATGTGTGCTGAGTACATACGCCAATCAAACGCTGGGAAATTGCTGGCCGCGACCTCAGGAGGGGGCGGTGGGGTGAGTCCAAGAACTACGCTTTCGTAGTAGTTTTACCTCGAGGGTCCATGGAAGCCTTTGAAGAGATTCGTTCATTCTAACACAGCCTCTGAGCTGGTCTTTAGAAAGATGACTCCAGTGACACACTTCCAAAGCCCCCGTTCCCCAGAGAGGCCGGCGGCGTGGAGGTGGCCCTGCATCTGGTTTGCTCGCGCATCCTTAGTGTGGCATCGTTCCCACCCGTCCATTCCCTGCTCACCTCTCTCCTGCCTACCCCCTCTCCTACGAAAGGGTGGGGACGAGACATCTGCACAGGCCTGCAGGAGGACGAGGTGAGCTTGTGAACTGAACTTAGTAACCCACAGGTCACCAGGAAAACCTAAGACATTGTCCTTTCTGGTGCCGGCCACCCGGATCCGTGTTTGTCTGGGGAACTTGAGCAGGAGTGTGGCCGGGAGAGATGGGCTGAACTGTGAAGCGGGGGGACCCGTACTTGCTGATTCCACAGGGTCATAAAGCCTGTCTGCAGAGGGGGACGCTCCCCGAGCCTGGAGTACTGGCGTGAGTAAACAAGCACGGACTCTCGAGGTGTTTCCCATGCTAATAAGCGAGCTCGGGAAACCCACCCGTGAACCACATGTCGTTGTTCATACGTGTTCCATAGGCTCCCCGTTTATCCAGCGCCGCAATGGAAGGCTCTTCTGTGCCGACCTGTGAACTCGGAGTGCACGGGCCTGTGAACTCGGAATGTACAGGCCTGTGAACTCAGATGTCAGACCTGTGAACTCAGAGTGTACAGGCCTGTGAACTCGGATGTCGGACCTGTGAACTCGGAGTGTACGGACCTGTGAACTCAGATGTCGGACCTGTGAACTCGGAGTGTACGGGCCTGTGAACTCGGAATGTACAGGCCTGTGAACTCGGAGTGTACGGGCCTGTGAACTCGGAATGTACAGGCCTGTGAACTCGGATGTCGGACCTGTGAACTCGGAGTGTACAGACCTGTGAACTCAGAATGTACAGGCCTGTGAACTTGGATGTAGGACCTGTGAACTCGGAATGTACAGGCCTGTGAACTCCGATGTTGGACCTGTGAACTCGGAGTGTACAGGCCTGTGAACTCGGATGTCGGACCTGTGAACTCGGCGTGTACGGGCCTGTGAACTCGGATGTCGGACCTGTGAACTTGGAGTGTACGAGCCTGTTTGGAAATGAACTAAAAGGAGCAAATCAGTCATTGTTCTGAGGGGCCCATTGTGAGTCCTACAAAACGATCCCACCATTAAAGTTGTTTCCCTCTGAATCCTACGGTCAATTAAGTCTGGACCCATCGTCCATCCTTAAAATATGTGAGACACAGGGTTTCTCAACAGCGCACTCTGAGCTTTGGGGCTGCGTGGTTCTTTGTTGGGGGGGCTGTCCTGTGCATTGTAGCAGCACCCACCTCTGCCTGGCTTTTCCCCACTAGATGCCAGTAGCAGCCCCTCCCCCAGTTGTGGCATCGAAAAGTGTTTCAGGACATTACCAAATGCCCCCTAGAGGGCAAAACTGCCACCAGTTGAGAACCAGTGAGAGAGGGAGCTGGGGATACCGGACGAGCTGTGCACATGTAAGCCCAGTGACACTGAACAAGAGTCAGACTTGCAGGCGCGTGCGCACCCTCTGGCTGGAACAGAGCGATGAGGGTGCCTCTGTGGTTAAGGAAGCTGAGCCGGAAAACAACCTTTGCTTCAACTGGCCATCCTCAAATTGTCACTGCCGTGCAAAGTGACGATGGAGGAGCTGGAATGGGCTAGACCCACTCGAGCACAACCTTGGGCAAACCTCGAGTGGGGTCACCACTGGCAGCTGGCTCTGCAGGCAAAGCCAGGGCCTCAGACCAGAAAATGGCCATTTCCAGGAAAGCTGTGAGCGCTGGTTTACAGACTGATGGCCCAGCCTCTCATTTGTACTGTCACTGTGGTTCTGTCACTGTGTAATAGGAAGTTGGGTCAGGAACCAGAAAGACGACCGAATAGGAGATGGTACAATCAGAGGGTCACTGAGACCCTGCTTTATGGTTGCTGGTGTCTGCTGGGGTGCAGACTCACTTTGAGGCAGAGGCTGAAAGGTCCTTTCCAACACACACATGCACACCCACACATGTGCATACACACCTCACACATGTATGCACACGCATGCACATCACACCCACGTGCATGCACACACATACACATACCCACACACATCCGCATGCATGTGTGCACGCATACGTGTGTGCACACACCTGTGTACATGTGCACATGTATGTGCCCCACACACACAAATGCACATATGCAGGGGCACACACACATGCGCAAATGCAAACTCAGCTAAAAAGACAAGATCATTGCTCAAGTCCTGACTGTGGAACGAGGCTGAGCCCTGCAGACAAGGGGCAGGGTGCTAACAAGGAAGCAGAGCAGCCTGGTCCCTTAACGGAGCTGGGTAGTGGAGGGCAGAGCTGCAGACTTGTCCCTGGGCCGAGTAATGCAGTGTTACTACCAGTCTCTTCCAGTTAAAAAGAAAATGCACTTGCCTTGGCTGGTTTGGCTCAACGGTTAGAGCAACAGCCTGCGGACCAAAGAGTCATGGGTTTAATTCCGGTCAAGGGCACGTACCTTGTCCTCCGGTGAGGATTGAAAAAAAAAAAAAATTCACTCAAGTACAAATACCAGCTTCTCGTCCTCATATTAGGAAGTAATATTTTTAGAGCTACTTCAGTTCGGTGAATGTTTAGCGTGTGCGTGGTACCATGTAAGCCCAGGCTGTGGCCCTGTGTCCACACGCTTCCGTCCCTGCCAGGTCTCTTCAGGGTCCAGCCCTGCCCTGTCCCCTGCATAACCCCATGTAAGTGGACACAGGTGTCCCTGAACTGCTGACTGCCTGGCTGACAAACTCTGTGACAAGACCAGAGGACCTGCTCGAGTGGGGACAGGGTGGTGGCTGTTGTAGTCCCATGAAGGCCAACCTTGACTGACTCAGATGTAACACTTTGCCCCATTCCAGCTGTTGGGCGAGGGGGACCGGACTCAGTAGAGTCTCAAAAAGACAAGCTCCAAACTAGAAATGTGCTGCAGGTCCCCGAGACCCCAACCTCCTCCCCAGCTTGTCACATCCCTCTGCCTTCCTCCTCCTCATTCTCCCGAGGATACGGGCGGGTATGAGACACCTCACTTTTGGATGCCCGTACCTTCAAGGTGCTGGGCCGGCAGCCCGTTTGCTGGAAGCCTACTTCAGGCTTTGTTTGCCGCCCTGACAGTCATTTTACTGGAACAGCATTAAGTGCCACAGTGCATCGTTTTTCTCTGAAAGTGGAAATGACCAGTAAAGCCAGCACTTTCTCCAGGCTCCTGTGGGACTGGCCCCTTCCCCAGGACAAGCGAGTGGTCCCCTGCCCTGCTTGCCGCTGAGCGAACAGTGGGCGGGCCTTGAGCTCCTGCCTTCCTGCTGTCTGCAGAGGCTGCTGGGGTCTGGGCAAGTCTCTTCCTCTTCCTGTTTTCACTGTGCGCAACGTGGCGTCTCTGATTCTTCCCAGAATAAGCCCGCCCGTTTTCCATCTAGCTCTCCCTCTGCAGTGCTGAGCTCGATCTGATGACAGGAGGGCTTGGATGTCTCCGGTGAGAGCACAGAGCACACTGGGCATGTGCCTGCTGAGCCGGGCCCTGCTGTCCTGCAACGTCTGGTCACTCCCTCTGCTGCCTCGCAGGCCGTCCCTGAGCTCACAGCCCAGGCAGTCTTTGCTCCCCGAGGGAGAGCCCCTTGGGAAGGCCGCTCCTGCAGCTCTTCCTGGGAGGTTCCAGGCTCCTCCGGCCGCAGCTCCCGAGCCCCACCTGACCAGACCACAGTCTGCTCAAACCTGAGGCCTCGGCATCTCTCTCAAGGGAGTTCTAGACAAATATTAATGACAGTGGTACATTTCAGAGCAAAATGCCAAAATCGCTGTCAGTGGGACTACTTCCCTGACCACGGGCCAGCGATGTGCTGCCCGGAAGGAGGAGTCATGCTCGGTGAGCCAGCTCGTTGACTGCCCTTGAGTGGTCGTCCCGGAGACCCCCACAGCCACTTCCTGCTCGCTCTCCCACCGCCACCCTATGGGGCGCCCTGTCTGGTCCGCCCCATGACCACCTCTCAGGGATGTTAGAGGCCAGGCTGGCGGAGGCCGCTGCGGTCCAGTCTCTTAGCGCAAATAAAGGAGGAGGAGGATGAGTCCGTTTCCAAACCCAGATTCCCATGTTCACCCAAAATGTCAAGGGCACAGAACCTGGGAGATTTCCCTGAGTGACCCCACGTTCCCTATCCCGGCAGCCCGCAGCGAGTGCAGGAAATGGACGCAGGAAGGAAACCCAGGAATGTGAAACCTGGAGCCTGCAGGTGCTCTGGCCACTCCTCCCAGCCTCTGCGGCCTGCTTCTCCCACTGGGCATTTTGACACAGATGGACTGGAGAACGGATGTTCTCTGAGTCTAAATGACCCGTCTGACGTGTCATTTGGTTTCACTTTCTCTCTCCATATTGTAGCATCCAATTTCTGTGATTAGTAACAGAGCCCAAAAGTGATATCCAGAAACAGAGAGGAGGAAAATAAACGTGCCTGGGCTACTCCCCAATCCGCACGTCGCCTGATGTGGCGAGCGGGAGGGTGCTGCAGTCGGTGGCCCGACCACGGCAGGCCAGTCCTGACCGGGATCTGTGCTGCCACTCTGAGAGGACACGTCCGTCGGTGGCTCCTGAGATTACTGACGACCATCCCACCAGCTGTCACGAGGGTCCTGTGCGGCTGTGTTAGGTGTGGGGTGCAGTGGGGTGAGTCCTTGGCCATTTCTTCTTCCTGTCGGATCAGCCTAAAGATATCAAGTGTCCAGATCATTCGTGACGTGACAGATGAGGGACTCACCCTTGCTCAGGTGACAGGACTCTGACGGCCGTCACTCGACGTGAATGAGCAGTGACGGGACTTTGTCTTGCAGCCTGGACTCCTTCCTGTGTGGGCTCCACGCCCTCTTCAAAGGCGACTTCAGGATAGCAGCGCGGGACGAGTGGGTGTTCGCAGACATGGACTTACTCCACAGAGTCGTCGCTCCCGCCATCAGGATGTCCTTGAAGCTTCACCAGGTAAACATCCGTGTTTTAAAAGTATCAGCTGAAACATTTAGAAAGAAAATCAGCTTTGAAAACAAATCAGCTTTGGCACATGAGTGGGCTCGTTACGGTGGCCAGGCACGGAGGCCATCTGGGTGTCCTTGACACTGGTCGGCGGCAGTGTGCCTCCAGAGCTGTCGGAGGTGGTGACGTGCGAGGAAGGAAGAGGGGAGTTGGCGAGGGAAAAGGACGTATCAGAAGTGCCCACGCTGCACTGAGAAGTCCTAGGAACCTAAGCCACGGAGCTCTTTCCCTGGCACGGCCCAGCGTCAGGACAGGGCACGGGGGGCGCCCTCCACCCAGGTCAGGGTTCAGAAGAGGCAGGGCAGAGAGACGTGGAGGTGGGCCAAGCCTGCAGGGCACAGGCCACGTCACCATCTGCGCACGTGTCCCAGGCTCGGCCCTCTGGTCCTCACCTCTCCCCAGGACCAGTTCACCTGTCCCGATGAGTATGAGGACCCCCCAGTCCTCTTCGAGGCCATCCAGGCCTTTGAGAGGAAAGTGGTCATCTGCCACGAGGGCGACCCGGCCTGGAGGGGCGCGGTGCTGTCCAACAAGGAGGAGCTGCTCACTCTGCGGCACGTGGTGGACGAGGGCGCCGACGAGTACAAGGTCATCATGCTGCACAGAAGCTTCCTGAGCTTCAAGGTGATCAAGGTACCGTGGCCGTGCCCCCGGCTGTCGTGGTGCTGGGCTCGTGACAAGTAGAATGGCCACGGGCACCGCTCGCCTCGGCCAGCGCCGTCTGCTCAGAGACGGGGTCTCGGGGGCGCCTTCCACCTCAGAACCAGTGTGCAGGCGAGGGCTTTGGCAAGGCGCACGTCCACTTATTTTTAAAGACTTTCTAACTTTCCAGACCTTTCTCTAATACCTGTTCCTGGGCCCGAGAACTTCCTTCCCAGTGATTCTCAAACCACTGGGCGGAAACAAAAACGTCCCTCCTGGTTCGCTGCATGTCTCCCCGGACAGTGGCACCGTGCCCTCGCGCGGGCCTGCCACCCTGCTCCACCGCGCAGAGCTCTGGGCCGCAGGGCTGCATCATGGGCGTTCGGACACGCGCCATCTGGTTTCTCCCGCCCCGTCCCTGCCCTGCAGGTCAACAAGGAATGCGTCCGGGGACTCTGGGCCGGGCAGCAGCAGGAGCTCATTTTCCTTCGCAACCGCAACCCGGAGCGCGGCAGCATCCAGAACCACACGCAGGTCCTCCGGAACCTCATCGCCTCCTCCTGCGACCAGCCCCTGGGCTACCCCATGTACGTCTCCCCACTGACCACGTCCTACCTGGGGACCCACCGGCAGCTGAAGAACATCTGGTGTGGACCAGTCACTTTGGACAGCATCAGGGCGTGGTTCCGAACCAAGTGGTCAAGGTAGGTCTCAAGCCACGGCCCTCGTCTGGAGGCCAGGAGGGCTGCCACGGGAAGAGCTCTGGGCTTGCTCGTTCTCGGAGTGCAGCTGCCCCGGGCACCTAGCACAGCGCTCGTTTCCACAAGCAGTTTCGGGGATGACTCGCGGGAACCGCAGCCAGGTGCGCGTCCGCTTCCCTCACACCGCAGGCTGAGCACCCGCTTGAGCCCGCACAGCGCGCAGAGGTTCCGGGTCTTCAGGACCCAGTGTCCCACTCCTGTGCAGGGACCAGGCGGGAACGCCCGCGGCACTCAGCCCTCAGGCAGAGGCCTTGTCCCTGGTGTCGTGTCTCTGTAGCTGGAGGTCGCACAGCTTCTCAGGCCTCGGAGCCGAGGTGCTCATGGAGCCCGGAGCTGCTTCCTCCTGGTCTGCGGTTTCATGTTGACACTGAGGCTTGGGGACCAGACTCTCCGCCTGCAGCCTGGCTCCCCCGGGGTTAGACATGGTGTGGGCACGGGGGGTACCGGAATGTCCTGGGGGGTCCTGGCAGCATCTCTCTGTCACAGGATGCGGAAGGACTGCAACGCCGGCCAGCGCGGTGGTGGCAACATTGAGGACGTGGACGGAGGAGGGGCCCCGTCTGCGGGCAGCGGCAGTGCCCCAAGTGGGGACAGCCAGGAGAGCAGCACAGAGCAGCCCAGAAAAGAGGGGACCCACCAGTGGTCGCCCCAGGAAGGGACACGGAGCACAGGTGGGTGCTGAGAGGGCTCCAGTGGCCCCGGGGACCACGCCGGGCTCCTGCTGTCGTGCTGACCTCCAGAATCAGTCCTGGGACGAAGGATGCCCAAGTTCACTGAACCGTGGAGGTTTTGTACAGAAAAAGCTCTCTATCTGTGTAGCGTAGCTTTCATCCTTCCTCCATCTGTCTGTCCATTACCTCGGGCAGCCAGCCATCTGTCTGTCCAGCGGCTGGCATCACTCCTCCCTCCTCACCGCGCATGCGCTGCCTCTGTGCCAGTCGGGCGTAGCTCTTGATCCCCGACGGGGTTCTGGCTTGCCGAGAGTGGATCCCGCCCCACCGCGGACAGGCCTCCACCCCGGGCTCCCCTCCCTACCTCTCACCTTCCTCCACTCACCCGACACTCGGAGACCAGAAAAGAGGGGAAGAAGGGGTCAGCACATGGGAATGAGGGGTGCCTCGTCCACGTGGGGCTGTGTTTGAAGTGTAGTCACTGAGACTGAGGCCTGCTCGGTCAGCTGAACCATGGCTGAGGTTCCCACACCCGCTCCACTGGGAGGAGGGGAGGCAAGCGGGAAAGGCCGCCCTGAGGGCTCGCAGGGAGAGACAGGGCTGCACCCAGGCATGCTTGCCCGTGGTGTCACGGTTTTATCCGGCCTCAGCTCTTCCTCACCACCCAGAAGCGTTCGAGAGATGCCTCTACTCACAGGCTCTGCACCAGCAAGCCAGCACGGGGCAGTCCTGGCCCCCGGGGGAGCCCGAGCCAGGCGGGGGTCTGACTGTGACAGTAAGGATTTCTGTGAACACAGGCAGCGTGGTAGGTAGGTAGATGGAGATGGGCAGACAGACAGAAATGATTAGACAGACAGACAGACAGATGACAGACAGGAAGGAAGGAAGAAGGAAAACAGGTAGGAAGAGAGAGCGAGCTGGACAGTAGATGTCTGCCCAGCCGGAGGCCCTGCGTGTGCGGGTTCTCAGGCCGGGGTCTCATGGCTCCGTTGACAGCTGTTGTCGCACAAGAGCCATGTGCCAAAACCACACGAGTGACCTTCCAGATGCAAGTGCAAGGTGGTTCCGAGTGGAGAAGCGCCTGGGCGCTGGCTGGTGGGCATGTGCTCGTCCTGCCCGCAGTCGTGTCGGAACCAGCGCGAGGCCGGGTCAGGCGGTCCGGGCAGCGGCTTTGAGAGCTGGAGACGACGTGGAGACTCAGTGACAGGCCTCGTCCCTTCCCGACGAGCAGGACAGCAACAGAAGGAAAGCTCTTTCCTCTCCTCCGAATCCGGACATGCCAGGTGGTGACGTCTCTCCACTCGCAGCCGAGGCCTCTGGCCTGGAGCGTCACGGGCTGGCCTTCCAGAGCCCAAACTGCTGTTCACTTTCATGACTGCTTCTCAACACTGCTCCCCGCAAGGGCACTGCCGGCTTTCCGCGCCTGCCAAGGGGACGAGGCATGCCTGGCGACATCGCCTGGGCTCCAGCCCCGACTGGGCGCTGAGGCCAGTGTCGCTCTGGGGGGACTTCGGAAGCCCTTGCTGCTCCCGCTCGCGAGCTCAGCTTGTCTTCGCCGTGTCCCCCCGCAGTGAGAGAACGTCACGAGCACCTTTTTCCGGTGCTCAGTGTGCCAAACACCCAGCTGAGCGTCATGTACAAAGTCCCTTCGTCCTCCCCGTGACTCACAGACGGCTCTTTCCCTACTGCGCCTGCAGCTGAAGGCACCGGCTCAAGACAGTCACTGCCCCGAATCACCCAGCTAGTCAGCGGCTGACCTGGGATTTGGACCCAGGCAGGACGAGCCCAGAACCTGCCATCCACCACCGTCCACGTCCCTGTCCTGGACACTGCTTTGTCTCATCAAGAGCCACCCTTGTCCCCGAGCCGGGAATGAGCAGGTGGAGTGTCTATGCAGCTGGCGGTGTCCTGCTCGCCCGACTCCGTCCTGTCCCCTGGCTGGCAAGGGCGCCTCTTACAATGGGTCTTCCTTCTGGCCCACAGCAGGGCAAGCGGATACCAGTACTTCCTAAAACAGCCAGCCGGCTTCCATCAGGTGCTTGCTGTGGGTGGGGGAGGGAAGGGGACAAGGGCAGCCACAGGTCCCCCCCTTGCTCAACAAGTTGACCTGCCCCTGGGAAGAAGGCACTGCCCTCGTGAGACGTATCTGGAAACTGGCTGCCATCTGCAGAGGGTGAGAGAGCTGGGAGGAGAGAGGAGATGGACTGAGGCCGCCACCCTCCCATGCCAGACAGAGGCGGGACCTGTATGTAGTTGCTCTCTCAGCCTGTTCCTGCAGCCCTCACCCCTGCACAGCACACAGCTCTTCCCACACCAAGGTCACAGGGATAGTCCTGTAACATGACCTCACCCCTGCACAGCACACAGCTCTTCCCACACCAAGGTCACAGGGACGGTCCTGTAACATGACTCACCCTGCACAGCACACAGCTCTTCCCACACCAAGGTCACAGGGACGGTGACGGTCCTTTAATATAATTCTATTCAGCTCATTCTGATTAGGAACAGAGGTGGCCCCAGAAAGTTTGGGGTGGGTGCAGGGCTTCTTAACTTTGGCCATTAGAATCATTTGGGAAGCTTAAAAAATGCTTTGATCTCGAGGCTGAGACACTCTGAGGCCAGAGCTGGGAAGGTGACTCCCCCCCTAGATCCAGCTTTGCAGGGTGGTCCCTCATGTCCCTTATTTGTCGGTGTGCTGAATGCAGAGACTAGAAATGATGCTGTCACGCAGAGGCTGGGCGAGGGTGGACAGGACCACGGCTGCCAGCAGCTAGGGCGGGCCTGCTGAGTGCCTGCAGGCGGGAGTCCCGGGCCAGAGGGGGGACCCGGCTCCGGGCTGGGCAGGGCACTGCAAGGAGCAAAGGCTGCGCAGTTCTGCAGGATGACTGTGAGCCAAATGGTCAGAACAGGGGCTTGTTTTACTCATGGTGCCCAAGGCCTAATTCCCACAAGTAGGTCCCAACTACTCCCTCCCTCGGTCCCTGCCTCAGTTCCCAGCCCAGTATCCCAGTCCAGGCTCTTGCCAGCCTCTCTCAAAGGACAAGTCACAGCTGGCATATGTCCCCGCTGGAGCAGGACTTGCCCAGCTGGGGCAGCTGCTACCTGCTGGCTGAGAGGAGTTCGTGACTCACCTGAACCCCAGGGGCAAAGAAGTCTCTGCTCTGCTCTCGGTGAGGACTGGCACACAGCCCCTCAGATACCAACCAAGGACGGAGCAGCGGTGCCAGGATCATGAACCGAGGAGGGTCATTTGGGGCCTTGCAACCAGGTTCTAAGGAGGATTTCCCTGGAGACGCTCTCAATTTTATAACAAAGTAACTGGCAAAGTTAAACTGTAACATAGTGATCCAGGGTAGCACAGATGCATTTAGTATGGTTTGCTTAGTTGTTCCACTTGCAAAATTAAAAGAAAATAAAGACCACCACCAACAAAAGGCAACAGGAAAATCTGCAGCAAGGAGGTTGGGGGGCGGTGCCTCACCCTGCGGAGAACAGACCGTGGACGTCCCCCTCCGTCACACAGCCAGGCCTTTGTCCCTTCCTGGAACTCGCTGGGACGCTCCCGCCAAGTCCGGGTGGTCCCCTCTGCAGCATCTGCATCACGGACTCGCGGTGACTGCCGAGCATTCGGGCAGCAGTCAGCGCTACGGCATAAATCACAAGCAGATGTTCGGCCTCGCCACTCTGCATAAACTCTCAAATCACCGTCTCTGTTCTCAGTTCTCACTCGTTGGGCTCCCTTTCTCCCCCTTCTTCCTCTGTGAGATTAATTATTCAATTATTCAGCTGGGACCATTCAGATGGGTCTGGCCCTGGGTGAGATTCCCACTCCAGGGGCATCCACGCTCATCCCAGCAAGGGTAACACCAGGTCTGCGGGGCCGCGCAGCCCTGTGGGGAGCACCCCGCTTTCTCAGCAGCCGGGCAGGAGACAGCCAGGCGGGAACACCGGTCTCTGGAAACGGTACCAGCGTCACAGTGCCCACACAGCACTGAGGCCAACTTGAGGCCAAGGGCCCTCCCAGCCAGTAAGCTGATGTGGGCAGGAGTGGGTCTGGAGGGACCCCTGGAATCTCCATGTCAACATTTGTTCCCTAAGGGGCTTTCTGAAAAGCTAGGTCTCTTCTCGGGGTTCTCCCATCGACATGTGTAAGTGTTTAGAGTCACCGGGCGCATGGTTAGTGATTTGGGCATGTGGGCGAGGTGGAACATAAGAAACGTCTATGCGTCTTCTGGGCACCTGCCCTCTGCTCTCTGTTTGAGGGACTGAGGCCCAATTGTGGCAGCATCAGGAGACACCAAAGGCCATCAGCAGAACTGTGATGTCACTAGCTGCTCCCTTCACAATATTTTAAAATTAGACCCTGGTAATAATTGATGGTTAAGTGAAGTGATAGCGTCCAAGGGAGCCCAAGCTCCCCCAGCTGCTGGGACCAGAGCTGCACGGTGTCAGGCACCAACCTGCACCATAGACCTCCTTCCAGACGTGGACATTACCAGATCTCTGGTGGTCGTGCCAGCGGAGATTGGGCCTGGCCAGTGACGCTGCCCACGCAGGGGGCCTGCCAGGGCCCCCTCTTAAGGAAGGGGACCTTAAGGGAAAGCTTTTCTACAAAACAAAGGCCAAGCATGTGGCTCAACCCTTTATTCTCCCTTTTTTTTGCATTTATCTTCAGATAGAGCGGGAGGGAGAGAGGGAGGAAGAGAGAGAAACATGGACGTGAGAGAGACACATTGACTGGTTGCCACCCACACGACCTCAACCGGGGCCAGGGACAAACTGCAACCAAGGTACATGCCCTTAGCTGGAACCGAACTCTGGTCCACGGGGCCGACGCTCTAACCGCTGAGCCAAACCGGCCAGGGCTAGTTTCCCTTTTTTTAAGGCAACTAACAATGATAAAATCTTGCACACGTTCCCTTTATCGCTGCTCATGGGATGAGCCCAGGAGCCCAGGCCCTGAGCAGGAACAAAGCAGGATTAGCTGGCGGAGGTCGAGTTATGCTGCTCGCGCTGTCCAGGTTTATCTGGGGCCAGGGCTCCCGGAATGCGATTTCGTGTCGAAGCCAAGAAAGCCCTGGGCAAATGGGCCGGCTCCCTCACCCTGGCTGCCCCCACCCCACACCACCTCCCTAGGGCCAGTCCTTCGGCTCTCAAGGCCTCGGTGGAGACCTCAGTGGGGCTTCCAGCTCGTAGCCCAGCCTTGAAGGCCAGGGCAGAGCAGGCCGCCCATGTCACTGTGCTAACGCTGATGTTGGTGACCACCGGCTATGCCAACCTATTCTGCTTTCTTTTAAAGGCAGGAGGAAGGGCAGGAGTCAGTCTGTCCAGGCACACGGGGCATTAAGCCAAAGGCCACCCATCTTGAGCTCGTCCGGCCCGATCTCAGAAAGCCATCAGGCCTTCCTCCAGACATCCACGTCGGCCCACGGGCTGGCCCCAAGGCTCTCGGGCAGCCGGCTCTCCTTACGCACCTCAGCTGTGTCCCTACACTCTCAGCCCCCACCTGTCACCACCACCGGCCACCTGAGTGTCCGCGAGCGGGCCGAGGCACTGATCAGGTCCAGCCTGGGCTCGTCCAGCAGCTCCACCCTCAGCTTCCTCTTCGGCAAGAGGAGCTTCTCCAGTGCCCTGGTCATCTCTGGGCTCTCTGCCGCGGAGGGGAGCAACACCAGTGACACCCAGTCGTCCAGCAGCGTCAACATTGTGCTGGGCCCCTCAGCCAGGGCTGCCAGCCAGGCCACGCGGGTAAGGGGCTGGGCAGGCGGGCGTGCGGGATCCCGGCCTGATGGCCACGTCCAGGCTCCCCCCACTTAGTGACAGACGACAGATGATTAGAAAGGAGATGGTCTGGCCGCACACTGGGGCTGACAAAATGTGCAGCACACGTATTGTAGGTAAAAACACGCAGGCAGTATTGCGGGAGTTGAGCAGGGTTACACCCTGAGCCCCGCGCCCGGGACGGGGTGGTCTCACCGCCCAGCAGTGGAGCGCCTGCTGCTCCGTTCTCTCTCACGCCACTCTCCTGAGAGACGCAGGTCAGGACACACCCGCACTGCAGTCCACCGTCACCCACTCCTGCCCCAGGCGTCACTTCAAAGCTGCCAGGAGGGCTGCCTACTCTATGTATTGAAACATCAGGAAAGAGTTCTGAGGACTTCACCCCAACAAGCGATTACTTGCACAGGTTCCAGTCCAGCTGATGAGATGCGTCCCCACCACCCAGCTGCTCTCCTGCACTGAGGCAGGGAGGGCACGTAGGGGACCTCAGGCACGTGTGGGTGTCAGTGGAGACTTCGCCCTGCTCCGTGAATGTTCACACCTACTCTGCCCCAGTGCCGTCACTGGGAGTGGACGAGGGGCCCCAACCTTCCTCTCCTCCCTGGGCACAGGCCCTCCGGGCAGATGCCTCCCCCAATGGAAGCCAAGGCAGTGCCCTCCGCCACCCAGGGAGCTGCCTGGCACGAACCACCCGGAGAAGAACCGTGGGTGCAGCAGCGCTGGGCTCCCTCCTCTCAGGGTGGGGCTGATGGGCTCCCTGGAGACCCGGCCACACCGGCCACGAGCAAGGAGACTGGTTACTTCAGGATTGTAACTAAATTTAGTGAGATCAGCAAATATATAAACTTCCCTTTTTTTTCATTTTCTCAATAAAAATGCACAGACTAACACACCTTTCTCTCACCCCCCATCTGTGCTTAAGACACAATCTGTGGTGCGGTCCTGGGATTCTGGCAGATTCTTTCCCTCTCTCCGAGGACGGCCGATCCCTGGGCCGTCTGCATCAGGGTGAGACGGTCCCACATGCAGCACTTAGCCTGTGACAGGCGCAAGTGTCTGTGAAGAGACAGCAACCGAAACCCGGGAGTCCAAGCACTCAAATGACCTTTACCCAAGGTCATCTCTTTCCAGCTTGTCCAGACTCCCTGAGAACAGGTCCCCACGGTAGAGGCACCTCCACACCCCCAGGTTACATCCTCCGACCTCCCTCCAGGGCCACCCTTGGGTGAGCTCGGCCCGGCAGGCGCTGGCTAGCAGGCCAGGATGGGCAGCGGCCGGGTGGTGCTCAGAAGTGGGCACACCTGTTTGTTAAGCAGTTTGCTTCTCCTTTCTCTTCCGAAGCATTTCTCCGAGCCGTGTGAACCCACTGAAGCCACGGAACAGGGGCAGCTTCGTGGCCGCCGTCTGGCTGAGGGCCTCGGGGCAGTGTGCAGGAGAGCCAGCCAGGAGGACATGGGCCTGGACGACACGGCTTCCCAGCAGAGCGCCTCGGACGAGTAGGAAGGCTGGGAGGGCCCACGGCTGGGAGGAAGTGAGCGCCCACACTTCACCTTCCTTTTCCTCCCTCCTGCTCCCCTAAAACTAAAAAGAGCAAATATTGTCATCCACATGAGACCCACTCTGAGGTTAAATGAGAGCTGTTGTAGGAAACTGAATAACTTTATCTCAGGTTCTTGTAAAATATCTCACACGATGAAAAAACAACTGAACAGCAGACCTCCCACCTGCTGCTCCTGAGCTGGGACAGGGAGGCACACTTTCCAGAACTGGGTTCAGACAAAAGCCATGTATCATCTGCAAACCCCTGGAGTGGACGACTCTCCACCCTGATGGCAATAAGACAGCCGCAGGTTACATAACCGACCCCATCCACTCCTGTCACCATGGAAAAGCAATGAGCACCGCACACATCGCGCCATCCGCAAGCCAAGTGCGCTAAGGTTACGCCCACGCATAGACAGTCTTGCTGCTTTATAGTTGTGCCGATGCTGGGTACGTATACACCTAGCTGCAAGCAACGCTGACTGCATGCAGGCATGTCCACAGCACCCTGCGACAGAGCCCACGACACCCAGTAACGTGCGTGTGGATGCCCAGTCCCGTGGGGTCAGATGCTGTCCGGGAGGGACACGGTGCCCCATGGCATCAGAGCGGCTTCCCACAAGCAGCCAGGCCCGGTCTTCACAGACGGACGTGCCCTTGCTCCCCAGCCCGAGTCCCCACCAGATCACAGAACACCTGTACACTCCTTTGTTTTCGGAATTAAAAGGTTTACAGTTATTCCTGTTTCCAGTTATTTAAGTTCTGCTGAAACTTGTCATTTAAAATGTGAATCCTTCGCGTGAGAATGACATCTGGGCTGATTCTGAGCCTTTCCCCGTCTTGGTTTCCCAGCGGGTGGAGCTGCGTGCTGGCTTCCTGCTGCCAGGACCGGGCAAGGGGCCCGGACAGTCCATGGACATCATCACTGACCCAGTGAGCCAGAGACAATAGTTAGAAACAACTGAAAACGGTCATACACATTTCTTCAAGGTCTCTAGGACTGGGCAGTCTGGGGAGGGGGAAGGGCAATACAGAGAATTCCTCGCCCCTTCGGAGTAGGTGGCAATGCTCTTTCTGAGAAGCTGACACCACCACCTGCAGCTGGCTGGAGCTCCTGAAATCCTCTTGGGCAACTTTACAGCCAAGCCCAAAGGTCCCAACTGCAGGCCCTGAGCGGTGAGTGTGGCCTCTCCAGGCAGTGGTCTCCAATTTAGAGAAAAATAGTGGCCCACTCCTTGGGCATCCAGAAGGAGGAAACCTTATTCCACAGAAAGGGAGACCGGAAAGAGCTGGAAAGCAGCCAGTGCAGGATGACGGACAGGGCGGGCGAGAAGGGGAAGTGCCCCAGGAGCCCTGCGTCCTGCCCTGCGCAGGTTCCTGAGCCCCCCCCCCCCCAATCCATCTTACCCTGGTCCTCCCAGCCCCTTTGGGGAGGCAGGGGGAGAAGGAACTTGAGTTGATCAGCAACAGCAGACAGAACAGAACTGCATCTCTGAGCGCAGACTCAGCCGCAGACCCCTCCATGGTGCACGTGGGGAGCGCGCCCTGGGACTCACTCCACCCCTCATGACTGTCAAGGGCACAGTCACTTTTCAAAAAGTGTGACCAACTTTTATATTTACAACTCATGAACTTGTTAATCTGGTCTTCAGCCAGTCATCTGTTTATCAGAGTAGTCCTTGCAAAGTGCTGTTCAGCCCCCATTTGAAAGAGATCCTAAGGAGACATCTTTTCTTTAAAATTTATCTTTATTGTTGAAAGTATTACGATGTCCCCCGTTTCACCCCCACTGACCCCTCCACCCTGTTCCCGTCCCGCCTTCGCTGCACTGTTGTCTGTGTCCCTGGGCTGTGCACATATGCATACAAGTTCTTTGGTTAATCTCCTCCCGCCCCCCCCACCCCCACCCTCACCCCGAAGGTGACATTTCTTGCCGGGCTCATTCAAACATTCTGCAGCGCACAGCTAGAGTTATTTTCTGCACTTGCACATTGAACAGAACTTTCCCCGCCAAAGACAGGAAGCAGCCTGTCGTGCTCAGATTCATCCACAGCGTGTGGCTTTCTGGCAGCGCTGACTCTAGGTTTTTCACTGTGTGTCGAAACCGTCTGTGTCTGGCAAGTACTTTTCTAAAATCACTCGATGCTCCAACATCTCTGCCCATCAAATGTGCAACGCGATGCTGTGGTGCAGCCCTCCCTTCTCGAGCCCCTCCGCCTCTCCCGCTGAGCCCAAGTCATGGAGCTTCGGGACACGAGCATCTGCCATCAGCACACTCACACACGTCACCTCCCAGACAGCCTTCTGTGAACATGGGGACAGGAAGAGAACGGCGGGGCGGGGCCCAGTCCAGTGTCTGCGCTGCCATCACCCCCACCTGTCACTTGAGGGCTGGGAAGCAGTGAGCGATTGAACTGGCAACTGTGCTGGGGACCTCTTCCCGTCAGCCAGGATACTCAGATTATAGTCTATGAATTTGAAAGACTGTCCACCTCCCTCCACGTGCTTACTTTTTTTTTTTTTTTATTTCTTGTTTTTTAGAGAGAGAGGAAGGGAGAGGGAGACAGAGATAGAAACATCGATGAGAGACAACATCAACTGGCCGCCTCCTGCATGCCCCCCACTGGGGTTTGGCCCACAACCTGGGCATGTGCCCCGACCGGGAACCGAACTGGCCACCCCTTGGTGCATGGGTCGACGCTCAACCACTGAGCCACACTGGGCCGGGCCATGTGCTTCCTCTTACTCAGAGGTAAAAAGAAGCAGTGTTTATAATACTGTGTGTAAGTGGCTGGCGGTCCGATCAAGGGAGGAGACAGGATTCAGGAAACTCCCCTCCAATCAGTTCCTTCGTCCCATCCACCCACACTGCTCTGGCTTCCACTCCCGGCACCAGCGACACACAGGCCAGCTGTTCACTGGGACTCCGCCTGGAAGGCTGGGCTCGCACCGGCAGCCCCTCAGGCGTCAGGGTTGAACAGCAGGCCTCTCACTCCGCCTGTGACAGAGAATTCCCTTCCCCTCCAGAGCACCTCGGTCACCAGCTGTGAACGGTCCTCAGGGGCACCTCACCAGGCCTCTCCCTGACCCACCGCTGCCTCCTCTCCACCTCAGCAGACAGTGGCCTCGGTCTGGACGTGCGTGCGTCCTTCATTGTCCGCGCCCACTGCTCTCAGGACCCCTGGTCCCACACGCTCCAGGTCAGGTCCTTGGTCACAGACAGGTACAACCAGTATTAACACCAGCCAGGTTTGTAGCTAACACTAGTTGCTAAAATTCATAGATCTTCATCATAAATGACCTAAAAACACAGACTGACTCACTCCGGTTCATCAACCAGGCAAGGGCAGTTTCATCAGCCTCTGATGCTGGGGTGTCGGCAGTCTCTGCCTGCTGTGGGCTGCCCCTCACCTCTCCACCACTGTTCGGACGGCCCAGCCCCGGCACTGGGCTCTCCCAGGACCATGTGGAGGGTGAACGACAGTCCCTTCCACGGTGTGCCAAGCCTTCCTGTGAGACACACTTCCCCGCTTTCTGGATGGGAACGAGGCACAGAAAGGTTTAAGACCTCGGCTGAAGTGGAGCTCCTGTCTGACCCTCGCCCACACCCACTGAGCACACAGGCCGACCACCCGAGGCTGTTCCCCCCTCCCCCACAACTGCCAGCGACCATCACATCAGCTTGTTTTATTGAGTAATAAGCAAACAGACATGAGAGATGGGTGGGGAGGGTCTGAAAGGGTTTTCTTTCAAAATAATAATTTTTAAAAATCAAGTAACTGTTATCACTTCAAGCTGCCAGAGGCTGTAGCAGCCCCTGGGGGGTGTGGGGCGGGGTGGGGGCTTCATGTTCCTGACGTGCAGAACTGGTGGGGCCGCAAACTCTCCCCTCCCCCAACACATGTATAACTTCAAGGGGGGCCAATCCCATCTGGTGCTCTGAGAACCACTGCTCATTTCATAACTTACCCAAATCATATGCACAACTGCAAGAGGAAATAAACAGAAAACGCTCAGCATAAATCAGCCACAAGGATGATTCGTCTTGTAGTCTATCCAGCATTACGGCTAATTCGATCTTTTAGACATTTTATGGAAAACAGCTGTCAGGCTTTCTTTGCAGAAGCCCACACGGTTTCAGAACCTGAGGGCGCAGAACCAAACAGGCAGGGGCTGCTCTGGGACGGGCAGCGGGACACAAACCACCTCACTTCCTGCCGCTCTGCACACACGTCACAATGTCCTGCAGTAGGTGGTTTCTGTTGTCCTTGGTGACCTGTGGGAATAAGAGAGGCCTTCAGAGTCCCTTTCCTCTCGTCACTTGTCTGACAGGTAACATTCTAGAAGAGCCCGGGAGGCCGGGAGGGGTGAGGTAGGCTCGAAAGTATGACCCAGGCATGAGCCAGGTATGCGGTGTGAGCTCTGAAAACAGGACAGGTTTGCTCGAGTCCCACCACCAGCCTCGGCAGTGAGGGTGGGTTCACACTGATGGAGTTTAATCACGAAAAGACCTAAGAATTCAGCCCCGTGCAAGGCTCTGCAATAGACATGGCCCCCCTGTGAGCAGACCTGACCAGAGGCACTGCCCCCGTGAAGCCAGGAGAACTGGACCACCACGTGGGCCTGCTGAGAGCAGCCAGCACCCTGGCCAAGTCACGCCCAGATTCCGGATGCCCCGAAGTTGTCACCCACTCACCTCTCCAGGAACCTAGCAAACCTGAGTGTTGCCAGGAGCCCTGGACAAGAGTCAGTTCCACACCTGAAGGATGAGGAAGCTGAAGCCCAGAGAAATCAGGGATTTCCCTGCAGTCTGAGCTAGTGGGGGACACAGTGCAGACTGAACTCAGGTCTCTGGACCCCAATGTGCCTGCTCACTAATTGATACCATTACAAACACAAAAGAAACAGAGTTTATTCAAGCTTCACTCAACCCACTTTTAATTCTCGTCTCAACCACATTCCGTGAAGACCACACCAGCATTCAGACTGCGCTGGGGCTGGAGGGTGCTGCTGCCCCACCGAGGGCAGAGCCATCGCTCTCCCACCTCCAGTGCCTCCCTGTTTGGCCCACACAACATTCACCCCCTCAGCACTGATGGGGTGCCAGAAATGGGACCAGGTGTTGGGTACGAGAAATGACTCAGATAAGATTTGACCTCATGGAGCTTGCAGAGCAGAACACAGGGACAGGCATGAACAGCGGGAGGAACGAATGAACGAACAGATGAATGGATGAATGAATGAACAAACGGACAGTGAGACCTGTGAGAGTGGAGAGGCGCGCTGGAGCAGGGGTGGCGGTCAGGAAAGGCTTCCTCAGGCAGACGTGCCTGCCTTAGTTTTCACAGGTGGACAGTGATAGAAGCAACCCCGACAGAAGGACCTGAGAGCACCTGGAGGACCTGAGTGCAGCTGGAGAACCTGAGCGGGTTCAGTGGGGGTGGTGAGAGGAGTGACACACCTGGTCCCTGGAGACCGCACACCCAGTATCTAAACGAGGGCCTGGCACACAGGAGGTGCCAACAGACGTGTGATGAGGAGAAGCACAGGACTTCATCCCTCTGGGTCCCCAGCACCCAGACCACACAGTCTAAGAACAGTGCCCGGCCAGGAGTACGAGCTGGGCCCAGAACTTCCCGAGGAACTGGACCCTGAACGCAGTGAGCTGAACAGCAAGCACTGGGGCTGACCCCCTAACAGCAGTGTCTAAGGACATGTCCCCTGTCCCTGCCAGGCTGCTCCCGGGCAGTTCTGGCCCCACTGATGAGGGCCACAGGCTCTGCCTTCAGCTGGAGAGAAACCACAGCCCTGCCAGGCTGGTTGCTGCTGTTTTCCCTTAAATCAGCCCAAGTCCATTCCTGCTGTCCGCACTCAGGACAGCCCTACTGGGGACAGGAGGAGGCGGGCGGGCATCCGCGGTGGGAGCTGTGGCCTCAGCAGCAGCAGGCAGAAAGGACTGGTGTCACGCTCGGGGCCTTCAGGTCCCCTTTCTCCCTGCTGTCCCTGGGAGTCACACAGGGTCTACCTGCAGAGTCAGTTCCCTGTGCACCTCCAGAGGAAGAGAATCGAAGAGGAGGGGCACCTGGGGCCCCAATCTCTTCTGCGCACGTCCGATCACCTCCTTTACAGACGTCAGAGCTGGGAGAGGAGGGGGGAGAGGGGGAAGAAGAGTAAAACAGAAATGGGGGGTGTGGGAGAAGAAATCGTCCAGGTGGGAAGAATAAAGAATGAACTCTAACTTTGCAAAGGTGGGAGATGAGGAGGGGCAGATACAGTAAATCCTCACTGAACATCACCAATAGGTTCTGCAACTGTAAGTAAAACCACATCTAAGGAAGCCGATTTCAGCACAGGCTAATTGATGAAAACAAGGTTAATGTCCTGGGCATCTCATCAACGTTACAAGGAAACGAGCCCGGCGTCACAGCTCTGTGCCAGTCGGTTCTGGTGCGGCCCAACTGCAGATGTGAGCGGGGGGATGAGACGCACGAGGGAAGAGAATCAACGTGCAGCAAGGGTGGGGAGGCAGTGCGGGTACTGTCCTGGGACCATTCCTAAGGCTTCATATCTACTCGTGAAATCCCTAAGCCCTTTGACAGTTAGGGGACATGTGAAGGGAAGGGCGAGAAGGCAGGAAACCCCATTGCCCAAGATAAGGGTCCCAAGTGGAGCCTGTGAGGGGCGTAGCCAAGGCTTGCAGAGAAGCTGGACGTGGCAGGCACGAGGCTGCAGAGAAAACAGAGTTCTTCATGCCGGACAGCACGTGGGCACTTCGGGAAATGCCCATGGCCTACACCACCACAATCACCCAGCACCCAGCATGCTTCACAGCAGGCCCATGCGGTAAAGCAGGCTCTCACTCTCAGGGCCGTCCCGTTTCCCACAAGCACAAGCTAAGGCACAGGAGACAAGAGCGGTTCAAGGACCGATGGCACAAAGGCCCCTCCGTCCCCAGGTACCTGACGGCATCCCTGCCCCACAGACCCTTCCCTCCCTCCCTCCTCAGGAGATGCTGGGAGCTGAGCTACGCAGGGGTGGTGCTGGCTGCTCCCAAACTGCACAGAACGCTCTCTAAGCCTTGGTTAGGTTCAAAAAGAATAAAAATTAAAACCGGAAAAGACATTTTGAGAACATTTTATCATTAAAAATTAATGAACAGAATGCAAAAACTACATTAGTGTCCTGCCCGCCTCTGATTTCCCTGAGTTCTGAGAATGATGCAGTAGGCGTCTGCGTGACACCGTCTACTGAGTTCAGCTCTCACGCTCCGGGCCCGCCAAGGACAGACTCTCCATTGCTCAAACCAGCACAGCACAATCTGTCAACGTCAGGGGCCCTGCCCCCGAGGCAGGCTTCTGCTCTATTTCTTAATCAACCACCAGGTTTGGGGCTGCAGGTTTTCCTGAGAGGCTAATTAGAAGAGGGAACCAGGCTGGGAACAGAAGGGAGGCAAGGAAGACTGCAGAAAGGAACCAGGGTGCCGCCCTCCCTCCTCCCTCCTGCTCTGGGGGAGAAGGACAGGACGCTGGGGACAGCGGAGCCCTCTGACCTGCCCTGCAGGGCTGGGACCCTCAGTTCAGGGGAACTGCACTGTGTCTCATCCACCCTGCGTCCAGCACAAGGTGGGTGCTCAATAAATGTACATTAGATTCTAAGCTGAGGAGGGTCTCTGAAATACAGCTGAGTAGTTAAATAAGAATCACAAAGATGTTGACCATCTTGAGTGCCCAGGTTGCTCTGTGCCTCCTGGGGCCACGGAAGTGCCTAGGGATTAATAGCAACTTGAACACCATAACATGAGCAAAGCTGTGACCATCTGTGCCGGGGACAGGGAAAAAGTGCCTTTCAGTATATGTGTGCAAGAAAGCAAAGCAAAACCACATACATTTCCTTGCAACTGTGTGGGAAGAACCCTGAAAAGTTTCTAATGAGCAAGGAATTACAAAAAGGAAAGTAAGTTGACAATGCCCTTGGCAATAAGTTAACACATGGCCAAAGCTATTACTAATCTCTTTGTTTCATGTTTTGTCTTTATTTCATTTTATTGAACCTAAAAATAGAATCACTCATGAATCTAATTCTTAACCAAAAATTATGTTGCCAATGAGTTTTCAGGAACCCAGTGTCCCTGGCTAGGGAAGGACTACATGTCAATGTCCAAGTGGTAATGGCATCTATCCCTATGGGAGAAAGATGCGATGGCCCTTTGTCCTGGTACCTTGTCTAGTGACTTCTGTGAGTATATAAGCCGCAGTGGCTCAGTTGGTTGGACATTGTCCTATGCACCAAAAGGTTGCTGGTTCGATTCTGGGTCAGGCACATGCCTAGGTTCCAGGCTTGATCCCCGGTGAGGGGGGCATGCAGAGGGCAGCAGATCAATGATTCTCTCCCTCTCCCTTCCTCTCTCTCTAAAATCAATAAAAATATTTCTTAAAAGATATAAATCATATACCATAAAATTCAACCTCTTAATGGGTAGAATTCAGCCGGTTTTAATATACTCAGAGTTGTGCAATCAGCAGCACTACTTCCAATATTTTCATTACCCACCCGCAATAACCCCATTCTCATCCCCTACACGTCCTCCTTCCCCCGAGACTGACAACCACTGATCTATTTTCCGTCTCTGGCTCTGGCTGTTTTGGACAGGTCATACAGATGGAGTCACACAGCACGACATCTTTGAGACAGACTTCCCCCACGTCACAGTGTGACGCTGACTGGCCCGTGCTGCAGTGTGCGCCACCCCTCCCTCCTCCTCAGAGTCCCCTGTGTGCGGCACATGGTGGTTCTTCTCTTCGTTCATCAGCTGGGTATCTGAGTTGTTGCCATTTGGGCTATCATGTGTAATGCTATGGCCATTACTGTACGAGCTTTTGTGTGGACATCTGTTTTCAATTCTTTGGGGTGTACACCTAGGACTGAGATTACTGGGTCACACGGTAACTCCACATGTCGCTTTTTGAGGAACTACAAAGCTGTTTCCATGGTTGCTGTATTTTTCCTTCCCAGCAGCAGTGTGTGAGGGTTCCAATTTCTCCAGAGCCTCCCCAGTTCTTGTTCTTCTCCGTCTCTTTCTTTTAATTTCACTGTAGCCACCCCAGTGGGTGTGAATGCTATCCCACTGTGGTTTTCATTTGTGCTGTCCTTACAGCGCATGATAAACACATCTTTTCATGTGTTTATAGGCCACTGGTCAATATTTGGAGAAATGTCTTTTCAGATCCTTTGCCCATTTTAAATTACTGAGTTGTAAAGTTCTCTCTATATACTGGACTACAGGCCCCTTATCATACACATCATCTGTAAATACTTCCCAGGCTGTGTTCTGTCATTTCACTTTCCTGACGGCATCCTTGGCAGCAAAGAAACTTCCATTTTGATCAAGTCCAATTTGTCTATTGTTTATTTTGTCCCTTGTGCTTTTTGTTTTTGCATCAAACACGACTGTGCTCACCCAAGTTTACAGACTCACTCCCACATTCCCTGAGTTTCTAGTTTTAGTTCTTACATAAGGTCTGCAACCTATTTTGAGTTGGTTTTTGTGTATAATGTGAAGTAAGGGTCCAACTTCATGCATTCGCATGTGGATGTCCAGTTTTCCACCGTTTGTTGAAAAGATATTCTTCTCATTAAATTATCCTGGTGTTCTTGTCAAAAATTAACTGATTATAGAGGTAAGGGTTTATTTCTGGACTTCCAGCCGTGTTTCATTTATCTGTGTCTATTCTTACACCAGTACCACACTGTCTGGATTTAGTTTTGAGGTAAGTATGAGTTCTCCAACACTGATCTTTTTCCAGATTGTTTCAGCTGGGTTCTTGACATTTGCATAGGAATTTTAGGGTTAGCTTATCAGTGTCTGCAAACCCTCTGCCTGCTGACTCCTGGCCTAGAGGCTGACAGCTGTAGCTGCAGAACAAGAGTGGCCCAGGGGGCCCAGAGCACGGGCTTCTAATCCCTGGAGACATTAACATGGTTGTTGCCCTGCTTGGTGAGAACAACAACAAACAAAAACAACAATACAATAAAATAAAATAAAAAACAAAAGCCATGGAGTGTAAGAGGAGGTCTAAAAATTTACAAATTGGAGAGAAGTTAGAACCTAGTTCCCATTATTCTTGAGATCTTACAATTTACAAATAAAAACTAAATGAATGAAACCATTTTATGTAAAGAACAAATTTAAGTGACTCTGAATTCAGAATAGTAAGATAGATTTGAGCTATAGTAACATTTTTATAAAGATAAAAACCTAGTAATTCCTAGGAATCTGAGATTTTTTTTTTTTTTATCCTCACCTGAGGACATTTTTGCATTCATCTTCAGATAGAGCAGGAGGGAGAAAGGGAGGAAGAGAGAGAGAAAAACATCGATGTGAGAGAGACACATCGACTGGCTGCCACCCACACGACCCCAACCGGGGCCGGGGACAAACTGCAACCGAGGTATGTGCCCTCAGCGGGAACCGAACCCGGGTCTCTCTGGACCCGCGGGCCGACGCTCTAACCGCTGAGCCAAACCAGCCAGGGTGGAATCTGAGATTTTATAGGCAAACCATGTGACTCACCCTATGAACAAAGGTAACAGTCCAGCAGGGCTATTCTAATGCTCAGGCTTTGCAGTCAGACTGGCCGAGGCTTGAGTCCTGGCTCTGCCACCACTGAACGACCTTGGACAAATGATGCAACCTCCCCTTGATAAATGGAGATGACACGACCTTCCTCACAGGTCACTGTGACATCTGCATGCGTGACAGACCTGCGGTGCTGAGCACAGGCCTAGCTCCAGGGCCCGTGACTGGTGGCCACCCAGCTTCTACATCAGTACCTGGCAGACTCCAGGCATCTCCTCTGCCCCCTCAGCAGATGATATTCTCCAGCATTTCCATCAAGAAAATATTTCAAAAGAAATCAAATGAAATATGCTTCCTAAACGCCACTTACAAGATCTAACTCACTTTCTTTTGCTTTTTGTGAGAAGTGACTAGCAGGAATAAAAACACTGTTTTCATGTTTAGAGAACTATGGAAGAGGACACATGGCTCTTTCCAGTGACCTTGACCCATGAAGGTCTTCCTCAATTGCCTCTACAACACCAGCATCATCATTAAATGTTTTTTGACAATTAGCCTCAGATAACCAAATATTGAAATAAATTTAAAACATTTTCGCTATACTTAGAGAGCAGTAAACTCTAGAAGACCTGAGAACAAATTTAAGCAAGCCTCCGAAAGAGAAACATAACTTTCAGGAAAGCAACTATACCCAAACCTGCACCATGACAGAAGTTCCTCAATTACCAAGACATCCTCCAAGGACACGAAATGTTAGATCTTTTGTTAGAGCCCCATCAGACCCTGAGGCTCTATTCTGTGTGTGTGTGTGTGTGTGTGTGTGTGTGTGTGTGTGTGTGTATTTTGGTCTGCTCTCTGTTGGAAAATTTCTACTGTTCTATCTTCAAGTTCACTGATTCTTTCCTCTGTCATCTTCAATCTGCTGGTGAGTTTATCCAAAGACTTTTTCATTCAGTTACTGCATTTTACAGTTCTAAAATTTTCATTTGATTCTTCTCTATAACTTCCATATCTTTGTTGAAACTTTTCATTTCTTAGCTGAGACTTATTCTTTTTCATTTGTTTCAAGCATGTTCATGATGGCTTGTGTGTTTTTTTTCTCATTCAAGTTTATTTTCATGGTTCTTGGTATAAGTGATTTTCTATTGTATCTATCCTGTTGTTCTTTGGGTCTGAGGTCCCTAGTAGTGTGCCTTCTTCTCTCCACCACTCAGGTCTTCATACGTTTGTTTTACATATAATGTCCGAGGTCTGCAGCTGTACTTAGCAGGTGGAATCAGGAGAAGTGTGTCTACTGCACCTTGTGTAGAACTGGGACTATCCTCGGGTGTTCTTCTGACAGTAAGTCTAGATAGTACGAATAACTCTGAGTGGAGCAATTCCCCCCATATCAGGAGCTCAGTCCCACCTCCACAGGCCTGACATGCTGACCTGTCAGCAGGGGAGGCTGCCCTCCACACTGGACATGACTTATTTCCTTACCTGTACTGCTCTCCCTCCTTTCCCCACGTCCCCCTTTGAGGACCTGCCAAAGAACCACTTTCCTCAGGACACCTCTCCCCACTTCTCACGCTCATACAAATCGCCCCCCTTCCTGCCCCTAGATTCTGACTGTTGCACGGTCTATTTTTCCTGAGAGATGGGCCGTGCCTCACGTGGGCCTATACCATAGACTGAGTGCTGCAGGAAAGCACGTCCCCAGAGCGGACTCAGTAACCTCACTCATCAGATGGGAACGTGCCTCACGTGGGCCTATACCATAGACTGAGCGCTGCAGGAAAGCACGTCCCCAGAGCAGACTCAGTAACCTCACTGCCCATCAGAGAGGGGAAGGACCTGAGAGACGGGACGTGCCTCACGTGGGCCGGCACCACAGACTGAGCGCTGCAGGAAAGCACGTCCTCAGAGCAGACTCAGTAACCTCACTCATCAGATGGGAATGTGCCTCACGTGGGCCGGTACCACAGACTGAGCGCTGCAGGAAAGCACGTCCTCAGAGTGGACTCAGTAACCTCACTGCCCATCAGAAAGGGAAAGGACCTGAGAGAGCTCCTCTAACTCCCAGATGTGCAGGGAAAGAAAATAAGATTCTTCTTTATAAAATAGGAACAGAAGGACCACACAAGCCCAAAGGAACACAAGAAAGACAAGAAGACTGGGGATGTCAGCCCCTCTCTCTTACATAATTAGCCAAAAGATCATCACTTTATCTATACATCCTTAGGAACAATGACTACCTTGTTTTGAGAAAAATTTCCTGACTTAGAGAGAGAAGAAAATGTGCCATTACCTTAGGATACCTAAGAGTCACTCCCCTTCAGTCCCTGAGGACCTTTAGATTAGTGTGCAGAGACAGCCACTCCCGGAGTTCAGCTGTCCAACCCGGAAGCAGTCTGACTGAACCACTTGTCTTTCATGGTCTTTCACTATTCATTGCCTCTATTTCCAGAGAAACTCTAGAATTACAACCAAAACGAATATGGCAGCCACGTAAACTGAGAGGCAGAGAAAGCAACATAAAACTGAACATAGGGGCCCACCTTTCCAAAGGTGTCACTGAGGACATGACCCTGTGTGGGCTCTCAGGGCTCAGCGCACGTCAGCGCCTTCGGTCCTCTCTGATCACTACCTCCCTCTCCCACCTCCAGCCCCAAGCTACCACAGTACCCTAGTTTATTTTCTTTTCATTTGTCGGTATCTAAAATGGCCTAGTTATCTGCTTACATTTTTCTTATCTAGCCCCTCCACTAGCATGTCAGCACCATGAGAGCAACGCCTTGGGCAGTGTCGCCCATTACCAAGACTCAGCACGGTGCCCAGCCAGAGCAGACGCTCAGTCAGTATGTACCGAAGAGAGGAAGGCAGGTAGGAAGGAAGAAAGGGAGAGAGGGAGAGAGAGAGGGAGGCAGGGAGGAAGGAATACTTTTTTCCAAGTCTGACTGGTCAAACTAATGATTGCTTACTGCACAAGAAGTAGGCCAGGGAACTTCAGTAACAACATGTGGCTGTCCCACTGGGGCCAGCTGGCATGGAGACATTTAACCCAGTGATGTCAGGTGCTCTCCTGTCCTTGCAGCTAGAGCTCACTCCCATGCTCCCTGACAGTGGTGGCCCTGCCACTTGACTATTCATTCAGCACTAGCAGGGCCAGTGAGATCATAAACTGGGGGCTGGGGAGAGTGGGGTGTGGACAGATCTCAGCAAAGAATGTAGTGACCACTGACACACAAAAAATGACTAAGAAGGATACAGAGAGACAACAGGGAAAGAAAAGCAAGGATTAGGCCAAGTGACAGCAGCCTGATCACAGTCCCTTCAACTGGCTCAGATACCGCCTCTGGTCAATACAGCAGACTCCTCATCTCACATGCGCTCTATACAAACCTCTCCAACTGCAGGGGCCTGGGGTCCACCTGAGAGCCTGCGGGAACAGAACACCGGGCCTGGGCCTAGGGGTCCAGCCCACCGGGTCAGCGCGAGCCTCACAGCTCTGCACGCCTCACAGCTCCCAGGTGATGCCCATCCTGCTGGTGGACAGACCTCGCTTTGCTGAGCGTGACTCCACAGCTGTGCTGTCCACGTGGCTACTGAGTGACTGGGCTGTGGTGTGTGACTGAGGGACTCAGGAGCCACATTTGGCTACTGGCTGTTGCACTGGACAGGGCAGACAGTGTTGTCCACCATTGTGGGAACTTCCACTGGGTAACGCTCCTTCACAGCAGGGGGGCTGTGCTCCCCACGCACCTCAGCTTCTTCTCCCCAAAGTGGCTCAGTTCAAAGGGAATCTTTCCAATAAAACGGCACTTATTCGCCTCTATATCCCAACCTGACCATCACACTGAGAAGAGAAGCGCTTAGGGGGTTCTGTGGCCGGCGAGGTCCTATGTCTGGTGGGGGTGGGGACCGATGCGCCAGAGCAGCTGCGACAGGCTACCCACAGGCAGGTGTGTCTTCACATGGAGCAGAGGTACGTTCCTAGACAACAGACTCACCTAAATTCTATCATAAGAGAGAAAGAGACATAATTCAAAGCAAAGGCCTATGTGAGAGCCACCTGTGGCTGAGGTCGCCTGTCCGCTCTGCAGACACGGAGGGCTGCTACACTCACACTGAACACCTGAACGTCCTTTCTGGTCCGGATCTCTTCCACGAGGGCCAGCGGTTTTCCTTTAGGGACCGGGATTGTGCCGAGGACCACAGTCCCTGGGGTGGCCAGTGTCTGACGAACAGCCTGCGTGAAGGGCTGACTGAAGAGCTCCATCTTCCCAATCTCATCGATGACACACACTCTCTGCCCTGGGCCACTGCTGGAACTTGCCTGAGGATGACAAAGACAGTAACTGGGACAGCAAAGGCACATGCAGCACAGAGCCCCCCTCACTCACCAGCAGCCATCACACCAGAGTCAAAGACACTCTGGAAGACACATCACCTCACAGTCCACACGGGACAATTCACTGCAAGCTCATCTCCCCTGGAGACTGTCCCACCCAGAAAAACCAACTCCCCGAGCCGCCCAGTCTCCTGGCAACATGTGCTCCTCTAGAACAGCTCCAATAAGAACCGCTTTGTGTTTGCATACACCAGAAAACAAGCAGGACCCAAACGCCTGAGGTTTAAAAGAAATGAGACAACTCTGGCAGCCCTTATTCATAATGCTGCCTCTTCTTTTTCGATGTTGAGTGGAATGAGATTCCCTGTCTGTCAGGAGGAGGTACGTGCTGAGGGCAGATGCCTGTGTATTTCATCATCTAAATAGGAGGGTTGGTGGAAAGAAGTAAAAATCAAAAGAAAAGAAAAGGCATCTTGGTTAAAAGAAAAAAAGTGAGCAGGGTTGTGCCCTTTAAATCTCCGATTCCCTTTCTAATGACTTGACCCCTTCATGTCCATCATGTCCATGAAAACCCCACTAAGAATAGGTGTGGGGCCAGAGTCCTAAGGACTCCCAGCTCCTGGGATTCACACCCTTGTGTAGCCCCCACCCACACAGGGCCAGGGCCGGTCTGTGTGACCATGAGAATACGGCAGAAGAGATGGTATGTCACTCCTGAGACGAGGTAACAGAGACTACTGTCTGGGTCTTATCTCTCTCTCTCTCCCTCTCCACTCACTCGCTTTAGGGAAGACAGCTGCCATGTTATGAAGATATTGGGTGAGGTCCACGTGGAAAGGAACCGAGGCATCCCAACAACCATGAGAGTGAGCTTGGGAGCGGATCCCTCCTGGTCGAGCCTCAGATGACTGCGGCCCCCACCAACAGCCTAACTGCACCCTCATGGACACCCTGAGCCTGAAGTACCCAGCTCAGCCATCCTGGACTCCTGACCCAAGGAAACCCTGTGAGATAATAAATGCTCATTGTTTTAAACTGTGAAATCTGGGGGTAATTGGTTACACAGCAGCGGAGAACTAACATGCACATCCTCTCTAGAGAGCCTTAGCAGAGAAAACTGATAGGACAGTGCCTAGCGCTTCCACAGCAGGGTCATAACAGAACACATCATAACACTTCAATGAATGCAGGGTGACGTTCCATAATCTTTACATAAATCACCACTCTGAAAACTACATGTAAGGCTGATTTAAAAAGTACTCTTCACTCAAGTTCTTATACTCCATAAATAGTGACATCAATACAGTACTGGAATGGATGTCTGAGTTAAGCTAGATTTTGCTCAAATTCCAATACCAAAGCTGCGGCCCAGGGTGGCTGGTGGTGGGAGGCGGGCTGAGGGCAGACCCTGAAGCCCTGAGCGGTGCTCACAGGGGGGATTCTGTGCAACATTGGAGAGATCCGAAGCCAGGGAGAACTACAGGATGTGCTCGGAAGGCTGCTTGCTGTGTGGGGTCAGGAAGACAGGTCAGGCTCTTGGAAGAGCCGGTGAGACTGTGGGGTCTGCCTGGGCAGTGACTGGAGGCAGCAGGAGAGCTGTGGTTTTCAAACTTTTAAGTAAGTGGCACTCTTTTTATTTCCCCCACCTAATATCATGCACATAATTGTTTTCCAGTCATTTTATTAGCAGAAAGACCAGGAAGAGGATCCTTGGTGATCACCCAAGAGAGTCTCAACAATCAAACTTCCAAGTTTCTAATGCATTTCATTTTTGTGTTTCAATTTAGTTATTTGTATGTGGTACACACACACACACACACACACACACACACACACACACACAATGTTGTATTCACTACTTGCTTTCCCATGGAATTAAATGATGCTGCAAAGTTGAACTGGGGACTAAGTCTCCCTCCACTGGTGGGGTGAGGGAAGAAGGGAGAGTGTCTGTTGAAGAAGTCATTAGTTATTACAAACTTTTCCTTCAAAAATGAATAGCAAATCTGGGAGACATAAGACACCTGCTTGTGAGCACAAAACTGACAGCCCCACAAGAGCAAGCTATTCCAGCGGACGGGACTCAAGAGTGCCCGGGCACCGTGCCGCCTCCAGAGACGGGGAAGAACTGCGGATGCCGTCCTTCCGGGGGCTACCATCGAAAAGCCAAACCGACTCCACCATGACACAGCAAAATGACCGTTCGAAAGCAGTCAGCTCAGACAAAGACACACAATATGAAAGAATGTGTGTGTACCGCGTACGTGCATGTACTGGGGTACACAGATGCGGGCCGTCAAATGCATGAGGGCGTGCATGTAATTACACACACGCAGGTGCGAGCACGGAGCACGCGGCTCCCACCCTCCTCCACAGCGCTCGCCGACACCACTGGAACCTCTGCAGATGTCTGCGCGCGCGCGCACACACACACACACACACACACACATTATTTTCTAACTGGAAGTGTTAGTTTTAAGACCTTAGCTTATCTAAAATCCCCCTTCTGTCCAGAATTGGGGACTTTTATTATCTAGGAACTATAAGACCCTCAGAGGTAAGTCTTGGACTTTCGGCGAGAAGTGAAGTTATCCGGGCTCAGAAGACACAGAGATCAGATAATGATGCACCCAGAAGCCTGTTTCTCTACCTGACACAGAAACACACATTCTAGAGCCTAACAAAAGAACCTCTGTTACATACAAAATTGTTTTACTTCTATATCAATTCAAGCAACTTAAGCGGAAAAAAAAAAAAAAACGGTGAACAAACAATACCCAGTTTACGTTGCTCTGAAACCGTTCTGAGCTGACAGTCTGTTTGCCACACTGGGGCCCAGGTTGGAAAACCCTCAGGAGCCGGCGCCACTTCGGTGAGGGCAATGCCGGCTCCAGGGGTAACTATACCCGAAGGCACCAAGGAAGGAGCTCAAGAAGAACTGGGGGTGTGGGCCAAGGTTCAAGCACAACAGGTGGTCCCTGCTGCTGGCCACAGTGCAGCCCTCTTGTCGCTCAGCCTTCTGCTCCAGCTGACTACACATCTCACTGTCGCTATGAGAAGAGCCTCGGGGGCAGAGCATGTCTCAGTGCCTCTGCCTGCCAAGAGAAGACACCGCTCTGGGACAGTCCTGCATGTGACCAGCTGCGGGAAGAGAAGCTGTGAAAACTCGGACAGCTTGGGCTGCACTCAGCTACTCCGCTTTCTGGACAGAGTAACTAGATTCAGAACAACAACAAAATGTCTTTGTACCAGTTATGCCAGAGACCTGAAAACAGTGTGATTTTTTTTTTTTTTTTTGGTCCTGTGTTTGATCTTTATATGTACTTTTAAGGTTACAAAGAAAATGTAAAAATAAAATAAGCAATTTCATTTAACCAAAATATTGAACCGAGAAAAAGCTGAAGTTTTTTATGTAGTTCTTTTTGAGTATTAAAAGTAATACAGTTTAAAAACTTAAATAGGTTTTTTGCCTTTTTCTGAATTATTACTTAATAAATATTTCTGGTGGTGTTAGGTTAACTTTTTTTTTTTAAAGATTAGACACACAGACTGGCCTCTGGGCTTGCCTGTCTGGGACAGCAAGTATCAAAAGTCATGGGAGGAGCGGGGTATCTGCGGAAGTCAGGCACAGACCTGCAGCCTCCCACAAACAGCCACGGTGCTGGGAAGGCAGGAAGGCAAACGAGGGTAACAGCAGCCACAGATGTGCTAGCCCACAATCCCTCTTAGTTATTAGCTAAAAATGCAGGGTTCCAATTAGCCTTTATGTGTGTTTATTCCAAGTCTAAAGTTTCAGAATCCCCTGGCAGTCTAGTGGCAGGTCGACCTTGTGTCTCCAGGGAGTAAAGTCACAGGCTGGCAGCCAGGACAAGATGTCTAGACAGCCAGACACTCCCCGAAGCCCAGCCCTTGCCTGTTAGGCGTGCTCTGGGCAGAGGCTGCCCCAGAGGTATAGCCAGACTAGTTCTGAGGCTCCTCTTGATATCCTACCTGGCCTCTCCAGGGCGCCCCAACATGGCACCTGACCACAGAGCACCAGAAGGGTGCCCTTGGCATTTTCCAAGCTACAAGAACTATCCTGGGACTGAAACAGCAGCCACTGACTGAGTTAGCCCAACAGATGGAGAACCCAGCCTCCTGTGATCCCAGCACCCTGGGACCAACCTGGAAACCTGGGCTCATGGGTCTCCATGACAGATGGACAGCTCACTATAGCCCCCAGGTGCCTGGCAGACACAAATCAGAGTGTTGATATGAGGCTCCGCTCAAGGTACTACGTCCATCACCTCTCTCACCTCAAGAAACATCATCAGACTATCCTAAGTTGCCCCTGCCAGCAGCCAGGGCCTAACGCACTTTACAAGCATAATAACTTCATGTAGTACATGTCAGCATCTCTGTTCTACAGAAGAGAAAAGGAAGTGATTCACACAGTCACCGAGCTCCCAAGTGACAGCTGGGAGCCAAACCTGAGATCCCGGCTACCAAAGCGCCCTGCCACACTCCGTGTGCCATTCCACCTGCACGCCTGCAACATGAAGTAAGGAAAGACACGAATCTCAGAAATCCATCTGACCACGAAGAAGCCACCTGTCTCCCCCAGAGAAGCAATGACGCTTTAGTTTCCAGGGGCCTACAGAGGCACAGCCACAAAAACTTTTTTTTTGGAGTAATATTACTTTCAATACTCAAAAAATAACTACATATTTGGGGGTCTCAGAATAATTACTACCCCCAGCATCATTTTATCAAGTAGAGAACGGCCCACTTTCGTAGATGTGACCTGCAAGTGAGGGGGCCTCACCCTCCACCCGGAACACAGCTCTCAGCACACAGCAGACGAGACGGGACCAGGTTCCCCAAAATGGCTTAACTCCTGCCCCTTCTCATCAGCTGATTGTGTTTACAATAATTAATTTTTTAAATTTCTTTTGCGTAGTAAAAATTTGGTCTCTTTGATGCCTGATGTCCTTTTATTAGAAATTGCCTGGAGAGAGTTGATTGTTTTTGCTACAGTAAAATGGCGATGAAGTTTGTTCTAATTAATGAGATAACTGGATACAAATACCGGAGTACAGCTTAGACTGAGAAGAAATCAATCACCATGGCGTCTTCAGTTCAGCTTCTGAATGTAGAGTGGTTTATGTGTTTGTTAATTAGTATTCACCTTGTTATAGAGAGTGTTTCAAGAGGCAGTGAATTTTACTTCCAGTTGATGCCTCAAGAAGTTATTTTTATCTCAAGGTAAACTGATAAAGTTTAAAATTTTTAAATTAACTAGGGGAAATTTTAATGAGGAGGATGTGCAGGTCCTCATGTATCACCCCACTCACTGCTCATTAGCTTCAAAGGAAAAAGCAGTAAACACACAGTGGAGAGAATGGGCAATTCCTCGATCCGGTCGGTCATCAAAACAACATCACCAGACATCATGTGGTTCCAGATGAGGTGCCTGAGAAAAATGCACCACCACTCACGTGGTCTTCTGGCTCAATCTAAACATAAGTAATATCAGATCAACCCTGAACAGGAGCGCCCTATTAAAATAGAGGTGTACGCCTCAAAAATGTCAACGTCATAAGAGAATGACTGGAAATGTTCCCGACAAAAGGAGCTGGGGCAATATGAGGACCAAATGTAACAGCTGACCCCAGATAGGAGGGAAAGAAATGTTACAAAGAACACTGTTCAGTCAGTTGACAAAACTGGCATAGGAATGCTAGGTTACTAGCCCAAGCATTTTCTCAGTGTGGAATTTACTGAGATTGATGACTACAGCAATTATAGAAGAGCATCTACACTAAACATTGCTTTAGGAGTTAAGTACACTGGTGATTGCAATGTACTCTCAAATGGTTGCCCTGCAAATTTACACACACACACACCAGGAGAGAGCGTGCACAAACAGGGCAAATGTTAAAAACAGGTGATTCTGGATACAAGTGAACAGGTGATCTTACACTGTCCTTATTCTTGTAATATTCTCTAAGAGTGAAATTATATCCAAATAAAGCTTAAAAATTAGAATGCAAAAAAAATAAAACACACACAACATGCACACGTCCACAGTGCCAGAGTCACGAAGAGAACCAATGTGAACTTCCTCTGAGTGCCTGTGGGGCTTCAGACTGATGTGCATGGGAGGAGGGAGCAGAGAAAGTGCTGGGAACAGGACCAAGTGGACATGGATGAGGCAAAAGGAGAGGCCAACAGCTGATACAAATTCCACCTCACCACGCTTCTTGGGAGTGAGCTGCAAAGGAACCGCACAAAGGTATGGAAACCCAAGGCAGAAGCCTGCTCATTGTCTAACCCACAGACCTTCCTTGCACTGCAGCTGCAGACCCTGCCCCTGGAGTCAGGTTACAGGTAGGCGTTGCCATGACAAATCCTGCCAGATGACCTGTAGAGCCAACCTCAGACCAAACTCTCAGTTCATCTCCTATTTTGATTCACAGCAGGAATGTTTTTACAGACAATTTTTAGATTAAATTTTTGTGGCAGATAGCTCTGAACTTCCCTGGCTGTGCGTGTGTGATGGTGCAGTGCAGGAATGGAGAGTGAGGAGGAACGGAGCTACAAAGGTCATGTCGTCAACGATGAAGGAAATTCTAAAGCAATGCCTGGGCTCTTGTCAACCTTTCAAGAATGGATCCTGACTAAACCGTGATTTTTCAAAATCCTCTCTAGAGTCTAGTGGCCTGAAAAATTAAGTGGCACTTCCAGGTCGAGTGACAAAAAATAACCTTTCCCTAGACAGGAGTTCTCTCATATGAAAATGAAAGTTCAAAGATCTGAAGCAGAGTTTTATTTCAGAATCAAAAGCAGACCCTGCTCTCAAAAACAAATGTATACTACAAAGCCTTAGTCTGATCAAAACAGAGAAATACAAGGTTCAAACTTATGCTGATGGTCACTGGGTGTCTGGCTCTAGGCTGCTATTCCTTTCATGGATCTTTACTAAAAAGGACACTGTTGAGCCTAAAAAATAGGGCTTTGAGTAGATGTCCTTTGTTCTTTAAAACGTTATAACCTATTGTTACCGGTTTGTGTGAGTAGACGATATATGGGAACCAAGAGAACGCTAAATCCTACAGAGCATCAGATTCTAAGCCCACGTGGCTGTCAGACTGTTGTGGAAAAGGCCAGCGCTCTCCCACAGCCTCAGTCACCGAGAAAGCAAGACATAGTCCTCATCACGGCAGTATCAGAAAATAGAAGGAACCTATGAATAACCTTACCAACTGTTCTAAAGAAAGAAATAAAAAGAGAAAGATTATGTTCTTAGCTGTGGAGGATGAAGGTTGTCTAAAAAATTAAGATATTCTTTGAATCTAAATAACTGCAATTTTGTAGAGTTCCAATCACTCTATATAAGGCTTTTATAATGGATAACAAAGTCTTGAGTCCACCTGTTATGCCAGCTCTACCTTTCAAGCTGTGTGTCCCTGGGCAGGTTAATTTCTATTCTATGCCTCAGTTTCCTCATCTGTAAAACAGGAATATAGAGATAGTGTTACTCTGAGGATTAAATGAATTAGTGCCTAGCACACCACCACCACTGTTACCATCACTACTGCTACTACAATTTGGAGAAATGAACAAACAAGAAAGGATAAGACCATTTTCGGGAGAATAATATAACTGATTACCATGGTAAATAAAATAGTACGGCACTGATGCAAGACTCAAACAGATCTACAGGCACAGCCCATGGACACAGACAATAATGTGGCGAAGGCCTAGGAGGGGCAGGGGCATGGTGGAGGGAGGCCAAGGGGGGGAATATAGGAAACATCTGTAATAGAGTCAACAATAAAAAAAATCATACAGATCAATGGAAGAGAGCAGATAACCTAAAACATTACACACAGACACACATTTTTTAATATAATTAATGAAGCATAATGAGAACTGGGTTATTTATAAATGGTTTTAGTAAACTGGCTAAGTATTTGGAAGAAAGTCAATTGAGAGTGTGATTGTATATTACATTAAAAATAAATCCAGATGGATTAAAACATAAATGTTAAAAAAAAAAAGTACGTACTTGAGAGAAGAAATACATTTTATAATAACTTGGAACATAGACAGACTTTCTCAATGTTAAAAAAAATCACCAAAGTGACAACGGAGAAATATACAATTAATCAATATAAAAAGGTTATTCACCTCAGAAAAGCTCTCTTTTAAGCCAAAAGAAAAAGGAATGAACAATTTAGATTTTTAAAAATACCTGATAAATGCCCTGGCCGGTTTGGCTCAGCGGTAGAGCGTCAGCCTGTGGACCAAGGAGTCTTGGGTTCAATTCTGGTCAAGGGCATGTACCTTGGTTGTGGTTTGGTCGCCGGCCCTGTTCGGGGTCAAGCGGGAGGCAGCCAATCGATGTGTCTTTCTTGCATCAATGTTTTTCTCTCTCCCCACCCCCCCAACTCTATCTGAAGATAAATGGAAAAATATCCTCAGGTGAGGATTTAAAAAAAAAACAAAACTGATAAATAACTGAAAAACATTTACTCTCATTACTATAAAAATGTAAATCAGAGCAAGGAAGTGTGTGTTAGTATCGAAAATCAGTACAGAGCTCAGTATTGGCCAAAGTGCAGCAGGACAAACACTGCCGCACAGGCAGCGGGCAGGGTCCAAGGGGACACAGCCATCGCAGGGACACCCCAGCGGCACAGAGCCAAACCCTGACCATTCACACACCTCCGTCTAGTACCTACACCTTCAGATCCTTCCCAGAGACACAATCACGCTGGAGAAAAAGACTGATGTACAAGGGTGTTTGTGGCAAGGTTACCCTACAATAGGGATAAATAACCTAAATGTCCAACACCAAGGAAATGAAGGTCAAATCCAAGATGAAAATCCACACCATGAAATCATATGCAATCATTAAAATATCACAGTTGCAAAGATTATCATGTTGTAAGACCATTCCCATGTCACTCAACCATATTACAAGAAAAATCCAAGCCTCTAAAACCATAGACAGCATTTTCCCAATTTTGGATGACTGAACAAATCAACTAGGTATAAAAAAGGGGCAGAAACAAAATATGCTAACAGTGGTTAAACTCAGTTATTTCATTTTTTTTTTGTTACAAATTTCCTATCTCGAATATGTAGAACTTATATACAACAAATGTTGTCAAACAAGGAAAGATGTCACCTGTAGAGTGAAAAAAAAAAATCAACAACTATCAACCCTACCAAGGACTTTCTAAAAATATTACTGCCTCTAGAACGTTTCTGGTCTTACTTGGTTCTTCCTTATTTCCCACGTGTGCTCACAGAGGCCTACGGGACCCCATCTGCCTGCAGAAAGGAAGCACTAGTTCCACAAGAGGGGCGGGGCGGTGCCTGAACCCCCTCCAGGGTGCCGCACTTCCAGCTCCCAGCTGCGTTCCTGTCCCAGCACACAGCAGCCCGCCCCGCCAGCCCAAAGCTTTGTTTTTCTTAGGTTCACACAGGAGCCACCTAACAGATACTTCTTAACTTGTCAGGTCTGTGTTGTCCTACATCCCGGGCACTACAAACTAACATGCCATCGATCTGCACCGAGGTGTTTACCTGCCTGACAGTGATTCTTTCAGTTCACTTCGGCTGGTCATTCCAATCCCAATAACAGAAATTGTCTCTTTCTATTCCCCTATTTTTGTTGCCTGGTTACTTTAACTTTCCTCTCTCTCTCTCTCTCTTTTTTTAGTATAAAGACAAAATAATCATTCTTTTTCCTTTCTTCATGAGGATAGGACTGAACCTCTGCTTCAGAAAAGAAATCCATGACCTGGACGGGGTAAGAACCCACAGCCTGGGAACTTCTCCCACCTCAAATGTGAATGTGTGGCTTTGGTAATCAAAGTATAAACAAATAGGAGAAGTCTGCTCTGCTTTTTAATTAAAAAAGAGATTCGAGTCTGATCCAGCAGCAGGCGATGTCTCGCAGGGTCCCGCAGAAGGCTCTGCACGTGCACTCTCCCAGGATTCAGTCTGCTCTGCGCAGGCAAGTACAAATCAATTCTGTGTATTGATCCCATGCCACAGCTGGAGCTTCACCTGGAATTTCATTTGCAGTATTTCACTTGACTTTTGAACATTTAAGGAGAGAGGTATGTATCGGACGGGAAAAGAACTAGAGAAAAAAATACCATGTTCTCTGACTGCTCCCAGGCAACACAATGTCCATGAGGGGACGTTCCAAGAGGAAGGAGTTAGGAGAGGGGGTGAGAGGGTGGGAGGAGCAGCACGAGGAAGGAAGCCAAGCAGAAGGTGGGTGCTGAGGAGCAGCAGCCCCCTATCACTCAGCACCCCCTATCACGACGGAGCGCACGACACTGCCAGCCCTGTATGATAAACTGTCTTCGGCAGCTCAAGCTAAAATTTCCTGTAGCCTCGGGAAGCTACTGAAGCCCTTCACTGCACATTTTAGCTGAGCCCTGAAAGTCAAAAGAGAGCAGTGAAACAAGATCTGAGGAGTATGCCCCCCAACGAAAATGGCAAGTGCTAAGGACCAAAGGCTGGCGTGGTCCTGGCAGGTGTGAGGGACATGCTTGAGCTAGTACAGCAGTTACCAGGGCTAGACAGCGCAGGGCCTTCCAGGCCAGAAGAAGGGCCTTGGACTTTATTGCTGATGTGATGGAAACTTCTGGAAGGTTTAAAATGGCCTCTTGAGATAGGTCTGTACTATTCAATTTTCACAAACGTAAATCAAAGTCATAAGTCTATAATAGATGAAATGAAACCCACATTCCCAAATACAGTCCACAAAGCCCTGTATCACATGGCCTCACCTACCTCACCAACCCCAGGGTTCTGGGGCCAGGGTGTACCTGCTCCCGTCATCCATATTCTCCCCAGACCCCACCCCCAACATATACCTACTATTCTCTCTCTGAAGCGTCTTCTCATCTTTTCATTTCAGTTTAAATGTCATGCCTCAGAACCCTTAATGGGCGTGAGGTTTCTTTTGGGGATAACAAAAATGTTGAGAAATTCGATTATGGTGGATGGTTGCACAGTCCTGTGAATATACTAGGAAAAATCAAAGTCTACATTTTAAATGAGTAAATTCTATGGTATGTGAATTATATCTCAATAACCTGTTTTAAAAAAAGTAACAGGTGATATCATGTATTAGGTGCTTACCGTTATGTTCATGTAATGACACCTTTCCTCCCTAAATGTTTACTTCTTGTGCTGTGAAAACTGGGTTTAGATGAAGACTAAGTGAATACAGAGGAAAGATTTTTGTGTTTGGGGACGTTGGTAGCTGGTCAGAGCCCTCCCAATATAAAATCTTTCTATGTGATGAATTTATGTGACAAGGAATTTACTTGTAGTTCAGAGTAACAGCAAATTACATTGCATATCCTTATTAAGGGTCAATCACGTGAAGACTTTTAAACTATAAAATGGCCTCTGTGTTCCAGGGCCAGCAGTTCCCACAATGCACTACAACAGACGGGCTTCAGAAGAGAAACCACACTCACATTCAAGACCGGAAGTGCCAACTGCTCAAAGGACGTGAGATCCACCACATACTGCCCCACTCGGCATTCCCGTTTTCCAGGTGGAGGGCCTGACCTGAAAAGAGAGTGAGTTCTTGTTGAAAGACCCCTGTATTGGTTTCTGGTTGTGGGCTACTCCACTGACCCTCTGGCCTTCCACTTGTGCTAAATCACCAGTCTGGCTCAGCAGTTAGAGCACCAGCCCAAGGACCGAAGGGTCTAGGGTTCCATTCCTGGTCAAGGGCACATAGCTGAGTTGCAGGTTCAATCCCCGGCCCCGGTCAGGGTTGTACAGGAGGCAACCAATCAATGTGTCTGTCTCACATAGATGTCTGTCTCTGTCTCTCTCTCCCTTCCTCCCTCCCTCCCTTCCATTCTATCTAAAAACCAATGGAAGGCCCTGGCCAGTTTGGCTCAGCAGTTAGAGCATCGGCCTGCGGTCCAGAGACCCGGGTTCGGTTCCCACTAAGGGCACGTACCTCGGCTGCAGTTTGTCCCCGACCCTGGTTGGGGTCGTACGGGAGGCGGCCATTCGATATGGCAATTTCACGTCAATGTTTCACTCTCTCTCTCTCTCCCTCCTACTCTATCTGAACAAAAATGGAAAAATGTCCTCGGGTGAGGATTAAAAAAAACAAACAAAACAAAAACAGTGGAAGAATATCCTTTCCTCGGGTGAGGATTAACAACAACAACAAAAAAACCCACCTACAGCCTAGGCCGAGTGGCTCAGTGATTGGAGCACCATCCACTGCACCAAAAGGTTGCAGGTTCGATTCCCGGTCAGGGCACATACCTAGGTTGTGGGTTTGATCCCGTCAGGGTACATATGGAAAGCAACTGATCTCTTCCTTTCTTTCTGCTCTCTCTCTCCCCCTTCTCTCTCTCTAAAAAAAAAAAAAAAAAAAATCAATAAAAAATATCAGGGCACATACCTAGGTTGTGGGTTCGATCCCCGGTCAGGGTGCATATGGAAGGCACTTGATCTCTTCCTTTCTCTCTCTCTTTCTCTCCCCCTTCTTCTCTCTCTCTAAAAATAAATTAATTAAAAATATCCTCGGGTAAGGATTAAAAAAAAAAACCACCTACAGAAAAAGCAGTGGTGTGCAAAGTTGACCTGAGTCCATGTTCTCCCTCAGAGCAAGGTACTGAATGTGCCCACCACCAGCAAAGGGCCTGGAGGTCACTTTGGTGGGGCCAACCTGAAACTCCAGGGAGCTGCTGCACCAACTAGCACTGAAAAGCAGCCCGAGAAACAGGTCTACAAATTACAAAGTGAGAAGTGCTTATCAGTCCATGGAATAAGCTTTAAGTGAAATACGGTATTTTTATCCTTTGTTTTTCATATGATTTCAGTCTGCTTTCTTTCTCTAAGAAATCCAAAGGCCTATTCAAGATGGAAGAGAGCATGTGACTCGACCTTGTGCCCCAGGAGAATGAAACACCAGAGAAATGAAATCTCAGTACCCAACTCTAGACAAAGGTCCCCGCAGGCCAGATATCGTGACGACATCAAATCCTATTCTTCTTCCTCCCTGCCTGACTTCTTCTGTGTAAAATCCATCGACAGGCACACCAGAGGACTTTAAAACCTCACTGGCTTTCTGGATCAAAGTTGTTTTTCCAATACCTAAAAAGACAAAAAACAAAAACAAAAAACCCATTAGGAAACACCCCCTTGCTAGAGCACACCCAGCATCTGCTGACTGGGAGCAATCACAGTGGGGAGGAAAATGGGCTGCAAATGGATTTTATGAATATTAATTTCACTTTAATTTTGATTGCTCCAGGTGTTAAAACTTTTTAATTTCAAGTAGAAACAAGCAGAATAAAAATATAAATGGTATCTTGAAGTTTATTTTTAAATTCTGAAACATTCTGAATTTTGTCACATACACAATCCTAGAACCAATTGAGTGGTTTCCTGATGACAGTCTCAGTGCAATTTGCATCCTACGAGACAAGCTCCATCTTCTCCTAGTCTCACTCCCATCCTTGCGTGGCCACACTCTTTCACCCAGGAAGTAAACTGGCCACGCTCCTGCCAAAGGCTGGCACTTTAGGATGTCAACCTTCAAGGCACTCTGGACCCACATTAAGAGTGGGAAAGCCCCTTCACAGCTCCCTGGACTCCTCTGCTGTGGTTCCTGATACTGTGTCCCTTAAATAGCACTAACACTCAAAGGGGTAGTTTTTCAACTTTTTCACAAGAGTTATCCTATCAGGTTGGCAACCCCTTCTGTCACCTCCTCCAGCATCCCTAAGCATCCCTTTGGCTCACCAAACCCCCACCCCAAATTATAACCTACACACCTCTATTCCGTCATCCTCCTCACCCCTGACCCTTCCTTTCCCTCCCAGCCTGGTCTGTGGACAACTCTGATGATCTCTTACGCGTTTACAGGCACCAACAGGAGCTAGCTAATATAACACCAATCACTGACGTTATGGAGCCGGCACCTTCAGCAGCAGTTTCTCAGTTAAATACAACCACCCTCTAAGGCAGTTACGGTTCTTGCCCCTATTTTACAGATAAAGAAACTGAGGCACAGAGAGGTAAGGTAACTTACCCAAGGACCATGCATTTTAGCAGGGGCCTTTATCTGTCACCATGACTTGGTTCATATAGCCTAGTTCCATATAGACTTAAGTCAGTGGCATCATGATCACCCAAAAATGGGAAACTTTTAGCAGGTCTGCAATAGAGCTATTTTGAGATACCACGGAGGTGAAAATCACATTATTTCTATGGCTGCCCACACAGATTCATCGGGGTTCCTGAAGGACCCTTTTAAGTTTCCTTGAAATAAAATATAATCTGTTTTTCTTATTTACTATATGTCTTCTGACTGCTCCTTCAGGGAAGTCACTGAAGAATGTTTAATGCCGGTGAGTGGAACTGGCAGGTACATCAGTTGGTATTTTTCTGAAGGGTAATTTCAACAGGCCTACCACAGTACACAGCAATTCTACGGTTAGGAATTACTCTCAGTCAAGAATCTGACAATAGGGCCCTGGCCCAGTGACTCAGTTGGTTGGAGTGTCATCCCCTACACCAAAAGGTTGCAGGTTCAATTCCTGGCCAGGGCACATACCTAGGTTCCAGATTCGATCCCTAGTTGGGGCATGTATGGGAGGCAACTGATTGATGTTTCTCTCTCGCTTGCTCTCTCCCTAAAATCAATTTTAAAAAGCATGTCCTCAGGTGAGGATTGAAAAAAAAAAGAAATCTGACAACAGGTACAAAGATATTTATTAGCATGGAAAACAGACCACAATATATGAAAATACAGTATGGAGAAAAGAGGATTAAGAGTCAGCAGACATACCTAGTATTATTCCATTATGATTTTTTAAAATTCTATATGTTGGAATTCCTCTTCTTTAAAACTTTCTCAAATTGTTTTGTCTTATAATGAGTGGGTACTACTCTTAATGTAAGAAAACACAAAGCTATTTACATTTTGCAAAAGAGAAACGGAGTAGCTGTGGTAAAATGGACACAGTGTAGGTCCTGCTGTCCTGTGTGTTAAGGAGAACACAGTAAAACAACAGGCCGTTTTCCTCCTCAGCTCTAGGAATTTTATTTCAGTTAGTTTTTCATCTCCATTAATTAAGCTGCTAGCTTAGTGCTATATACACTGACTAAGAAGTGAGCTGTACTGAAGATCCCCAAATGGCAGCCCCACACCACACAGACAGGCAGTAAGAATAGTCAGAGAGCTCCAGAATCACTTTGGTTCTGGTTCTCCCATAAAGCCGACCCTGAGACAAAGATTCAAATGCAGGTAGTTTAATCTGGGAAGTGACCCCAAGACATGCTGGTAGGGAGGTAAGTGCATTATCAAGCAAGTTATCACTGTGGGTAGCTGGAGCCTAACCCACTGGGGAGTCCAAGAGACACGTGGCTCAGTTATCCTGTCTGAGGGTGAGGAATTAGGGAGCTCACTTCCATCTCTCATGGATTTGAGGCTGCTCCTGGGGGATAGGACGTCCCTGGCCTGTCAGACCTGCCCTGCGCATAGGCAGAGTGGGCTCCAGTGACCACAGAAAGCCCTAGAAGGTGGGTCACAGGTGGGACAGCTGAAGTTGGGAAAAATGCTAAGTAAGTGTCAAGGGCACTAACAGCATATATAATAAAGTGCCCTCTTTGAGAAAAGAGATTACCTGCTGGTCTGAACACGTAGAGAAGAATTAGCCAGAAGGCGGAGTTTGGGACTGAGCTGGTGACAGAAAGAAACTAAGTGAATGAAAAAACAGACAATAATCCCAGTGGTGAAAGAAAGTTGTGCATAAAAGGAAAAGAAATTATACATTACTACATGGCTCTTGGGTGATTAGCTCTTACATAGTCATAATACTATAAACACTGACTATTGAGTGAGTCAGAATTACACTACACCTGCAGTAGGAAGACAGAGAGACAAGGTGAGTGGGTTTACAGACAGGTTTCAGAGAGCTACACTGTAGAACTGTATGAGTCTTTCAACTGTGTGTACAGAAAACTTTTATAAAGAAGGAAACAGAAAAAAGAACCAGTGCTGGCTTGGCCAGCTTCTGTCCTCACCCACCTCCAGGACTCAGGCAGGTACAATTACAATTAACAGGTCACTTGTTAGGAACACAGAGGCATCTTGGGGCCAGCCTGCTGGAAAACTACATTCCAGATCTCAAATAAAGGACTGACCAATCAACTTTCAAAAAACAGTCCTTTGCAAAATTAGGGAGTTCTCAAATTCCCTCCTCCTCACTCCTCCTCCGTTGCCTGGTAAAAATAAAAAATATTAAGCGTAGTCTTTGCTACTTAAGGCTAAGCATAATCATTAAAATGAAGTGACAGAGTCCAGCCAGTGTGGCTCCGTGGTTGAGCTTCCAGCCATGCAACAAGAGGTCGCCGGTTCGACTCCCGGTCAGGGCACATGCCCAGGTTGTGGCCCCGATCTCCCGTGGGGGGCATGCAGGAGGTGGCCAGTCGATATTTCTATCTCTCCCTCTCCCTTCCTCCCTTTCTCTCTCTCTAAAAAAACAATAAAAAAAGAAAAAAAATTTTTTTAATGAAGTGACAGAGACTTCCAGCCCAGGGTTACAAACTTTGATATCTGAACTCACAGCTAACTGGAACATTAGACCCACCTTGCAAAGGAGCTGAAGTATCATTTTCTCCACTCTAAGCCCATCTTTCTCCCTTAGCCTGAGGTCCACCACCTTCCTGCCTCTTCTTTTGGTCACACCCCTACATGTGCAGCACCTTGGTTTAGAAGACATCGCCTCCTCTAGTCTCTCATTTGACCTCACACTGTCCCACCCACAGGTGAGAATGCCACAGCCCACAGGATTGAGGGGTCTGCCCAACGACAGGCACCAGAGGGGCCAGGCACGGGCACAGGGTCTCAGAGAGGGTCCGGTGGGTACCAAGGCTTCTCAGCCTGCAGCCTCATCCGTGGGGTATTTCAGGAGTCTGAATTCAGACGGGGAGTCAAGGTTTCATCTCTAGTTTCAATACCTTCCTACTGACCCCCACCTCCTTTCATTACGAAGGTGGGTCACACCGGCCTCACCGCAGCAGTGTGACCCTTCTCAGAAATCGGGCCCCTTCCTACCCATCTCGGTGACAGGTACCCTGAAGCACCGTCGTGCACAGCACAACGGCAAGGCCACGGCGTCCACTGCGGCCGCGGGGCCCGGCTGTCCACGACCTCACCTAACAAGGCCCAGGAGCCCACGTCACACGTTTGTTCTTCTCTCCAGCGTGGGTCTCAGCTCCAGCCCGCTCTGTCCCAGGTACTGGGAAAGGACGCGCAGGCTTCAGAGGACCAAGCCCTTAACACACGGGCACTTCAGCGGCCAGAGCCCGGAGCCGGCCGCCCCGACGCGCGCCCCCACCCCGCACCCCCACCCCCCACGCCCGCCCCTCGGCCTCCGGGAGGCGCAGACTAGGCGGGGTTACCTGGGGGCCCCGTGAGAAACACGTGCCGGGCCATACAGTGGGCCCGAGGGGGGGTCACGGCTGGGGTCGGGGTCACAGACGCAAACCGGGTTAGGGGTCGAGGTCTCGGTTCCGCCCACCGCGTGCACCAGGCCCCACCCCCGCCGGCCGGAAGCACCGCCCCCACGCCGCGCCTGCGCCCTCAGCCCCCGGCCTCGGTCTGCGCACGCGCCCTCAGCCTGCGGGCTCGGTCCGCGCCGGCGGTTCCTGAGTGTACTGGTTCGGGCCTGTGCACGTCCCTGTGCTGCGGCCCTCCAGCCGCGGTGCCGGGCTCTTGGAGGGTGTTCGAAGGAGAGGTCGTGAGGAGTTCAGTTACTAAACCAGTGCTGCTCCCGTGAACGCCATCGCCCAAGTTCTGCCCGGGATCGCACCTGCGTGCTGAAATCCCCCAGGCCGCGGGGACAGCCCTTCTGTAGGCGGTGTGGGTCCCGGCAGCCTTCTCAGGGGGAGGCCTTGCCGCGGGTTCGAACTACTAGCCCAGCGTTGCCAACCATAGCTGCAGAGCAGGATGACTTGGTGGAACCTGCCGATGCTTGAGCTCCCCCTGCACAGATCCAGAGTAGTTGGTCCTGGACGAGCTATGAGCATCTGGGTCTCCTGTTGCTTCAAACTCCCTGGCAAGATGGGAGGGCTTGGGGGAACTGGGTAGAAACGGTGAAGGGATTAAGATGTATAAATTGGCAGTTAGAAAATAGTCATGGGGATGTAAAGTACAGCTTAGAGAATATAGTCAGTAATACCGTCATAACTATATGGTGCCAGGTGGGTACTAGAATTATCAGGGGAATCACTTCGCAAATTATATAAATGTCTAATCACTACACTATGCTGTCCACCTGAAACTAATATAATATAATTAATATAATATAATATAACAATATAATATTGAATGTCAACTGTAATTGAAAAATAAAAACATTTTTAAAAAACTAGCAATTTCTAAGACCCACAGGGGTTGAGAACCGTCACTAGGCAGACTTCCCCTCCTCAGCTCTGCATATGAAAACCAGTCTCCCCTTCTTACCTACATACCCTAAGCGTAGACAAACTCACGGCCCAGCTGGAGGATCTCTCTGTGCAAAGAATTAAGTGGCTTCCCCCCTCACTTAGCCACTTGACGTGTTTCAGCCAGTGAAATGAAGTGGCCATGGCCTTGGGCCAGATTTACTTGTAAATTCCTCCAGTCTAACATGTGTAGAGTGTGACTTGTGATCAATCATTCTCCATCCTGGCTGAGAAAGCAATTTCAGTGAGAGCTCAACTTAATTGGTTTGTGCCCACACGGGACCTCTGCGGCTCCCTTTAGCTTGCATGTACCCCAGTCAGTTGGCCTCCATTTCTTGCTATTTAAAAAGGAATCATCTAAAAAATATTTAGACTTGTAAGTTTAGCTATCACCATCATTTCTGCAACATTTATAATGCATCACTGGCAGTGCAGGGCCTTCCACCTATGCTTATCTTTCACCTCCGTGCAAACTGGAACCAAGAACATCCGATGTGGCCAAATAAACCCATACAGTAGTTTCAAAAAGAAAGAAAGGAACATGTACACAGTCATATGTATACTTTTTGTCAAAAACATTTTAAAATGCTAATTATGTAACATTTTTCATCACTGAAAAGCAGTTTATATTTGCAAGGCTCACCAGAATTCACACTATTTTCTTTTGATGCTATACCTGGAATTCCGGTAGCTACTAGCAGGCAACGGTGTAGGTAGCCCAAAAAACAGACTCTGGGTGTAGAGAATTGATGTCTCAGAGACCAAAAAGAAAATTCTTCCGTAGTTGGCTGTTGTTTTTCCTTTGGGTTGTGGTTATATGGGTGTCTTTATGATAATTCATTGATCTGAGCCTCTTGATTCGTACAGTTTCCTCCATGGACTTCATATCAATAACAAAGGTGAAATACCTTATATTAGAGATTAATAACAAAATAGAGGGGGATATAATTAGAAACACATTTTAAAATAAATAGGTTATTAAAGAACTGTGCGGAATCTAACTTTTGCTTGCTATCCAACCGAGGTAGAGTTACGTAAGGAACAGGTGATTCTAATTATTTCTTCCTCCAGCACCTGGGTGCAGGTCCCCTTTGACAGGATGCAGTGCCGTTTTTTATCAAAGCAGGCTGTAGTATATGTCTAAAGTCTCTATAATCCCCAAAGTCCTAAACACTCAGTGTTTCTGTTTGTCCTCATCTCTGCTGTGCCAGGGATGTCCCACTTTTAAAACTGGAAGTTCCATGTCTGGAAGCCCCCTCAGTTCCAGGCAAACCTAGACAGTTGGTCATTTCACAGTTAAAGGACAGAGGAGCATTGCAAAGAACTGTGTCAGGGTAAATGATATAGATTGAATGTTTGTATCCCCCCAGAATTCGTATGCTGAAAACGGAATGCCAAAGGTGATGGTATTAAGAGGTGGTATTTGAAAGGTCATGAAGTCAGAGCCTTCTTGGAGGGATTCGTGCACTTATCAAAGCTATCCCAGAGGGATTCTTAGCGCCTTTCTCCACGTGAGGATACAGTGAGAAGTCTACAGCCCCGAAGAGGGCCCTTACCCGGTCTTGCTGGCACCCTGACCTCTCGCTTCCAGCCACCAGAACTGTGAGAAATGTCTGTTGTTTAGAAGCCGCCCATCTTAGTATTTTGTTATAGCAGCTTAAACGAACTAAGACAGTAAACAAGCAGTTTTTTTCTTGCAACAGTTCATTATAAGCTGGTTGTTCTGAAGATGGGACTTTTTGCAGAAGAAACCATCTTGGCAGCGGTGCTAACTAGAAAGCCTATTAAACACAGTCTGAACTGGAACCCTGCCGGTCAGTGCTCTGGGCCCTGATCACTGTGCAGAAGCAGGGAGGACTCTACACCCTCACCCCTTCCTGCACAGCATGCCTGGATGGCTCCCCTTCCCCACCACACACGACACACTGTGCTATCCAGTGGTATCTCCCAGGCCTGGACAGAGAACAAGGGTTCTGACAAGTAACTGGAATAAGCCCTGAGTGCAAGAAAACAGAACAGAACAAAAAATATGGCTACTGGGGATGTGAAATACCAAAGTGGGGGAGAAAAACAATTGTGAACATTTTACCAGCCCGCATTTATTCTGAGTTGTGGAAACAGCACCTAAATTGCCCTTTGGGGAACATCCCTCCCCAGGCCCGTGTCTGTATTGAAAGGAGTGGGTCCCTCTGCCCTTCTACAAGGGAGCGGTGACCCAAGCCTAGCCAATGAGATTGGTCCACCTTCCTGGCTCAGTGACTGGCCCCAGAAGGCACGTGACTCAAGCTAGTTCAGCAACACAGAAATTTGAGACTTGTCTGACTTCTTCCTCCTCCTAACCTTGTCACTCCCTGTATCTCAGGATGGAGGACAGTCACCAGCCAGTGAGATGACAGAGGAACAAGGGAAGTGGGGGACCTGGGAGGCTTTCCCTCCTGCTCTCCCCTGTCACCTCTTACTCGTCTTCCAAGACAGGCTCAATTGTCACTGCTTGGGGAAGGCTTTTCTGATTCTTGGGGCCCCTCACCAATGCTCCCTCAGCACCCCACAGTTGTGACAGCGCAGGGATCTTTTACATCTGCCTCTTCTCCTCCCACCCAACTATGAATTCCTCAAAGGCAAGGATCTAAAGGGTCTTTTCTTATTCATCTCTTTATACATAACACATAGCACATTACTTATAGAACATTGATCCACCCACTGGGTGCCAGGAACTGTTCTAGGTGCTGGGGGTACAGCAGTAAAGGAAACAGCATCTGCCCTGGTATAGCTTATATTCTAGTGGGGAGAGACAAACAAATAGACCAATAAATATATAGATGGGCACATGGTAGTCAGGCCATGGAAGAAAAACAGGAAGATGGGGAATGAAAAGGGAGGTGTGTATGCACTTTATAGAAGGTCATCAGGGAGGATGTCCCTGAGAAGACATGGTCTGAGCAGAGCTCTGAAGGAAGCAAGCCTTGTGGAAGGCTGGGGGAAGGAAGATTAGAAAGAGCGAGATCAGTGTGTGCAGAGGTCCTGCAGCGGGCGTGGTTGGTCTGAAGGAGGGACAGCAGCAAGCTAGTGCAGCTAGAGCACATTGGATAGATGAGGTCAGAGGGGCAGCAGGTCCAGATCCTCAGGCTTTATAGTCTATGGCAAGGACTCTGGCTTTTACTGTAGCAGAGTGGGGAAGCCATTGGAGGGTGTGAAGAGGGGAGCAGCATTGTATGAGTTAGTTTTTTTTTAATCCTCAGGCATTTGTGTGGACTGTAGATGGACAAGGTGGAGGCAGGAAGACCAGTGGTTAGGCTACTGTAAGAATGCAGATGAGAGATGATCATGCGTTTCTAGCATGTACATATACCAGGTGCTCAGTCAAAGTGTTCCTGAGTAAATGAGTGAACATGTGAATGCCAGCCCCACGGACAGCTCCAGACCTCCAGGGAACAAGAGCACAGGTGGAGGGGCAGGGGAGTCCCACAGGCTTTCCTAGCCTTAAAGGGTCAGTGTCACATTGGGGTAACATTACATAATCATCCTCAAGTGAAGTCTCTGAAGCACAGTCACAAGACTTTGACCAACATTTCAGGCAGGGTTCCCTTCGATAGGGACAACCTTATTGTTGCTTGGTGTGACATACTACGTATTGGGACAGCAAAGCCCCACGGAAAAGTCTCCTGTCACTTCCCTGTGGTGCCCCATCAGAGGTACACACACTGTCCCATCAACCTCTCTTTGCCAAGGTCACCTGAAGTTACAGAGCGAGGCTAGGGAAGGGAGGGTGGGCCAGCTGGAAGTATTGCTCTAAGGAGCCTCCAGGTGTGTTGTTGGGAGAAGCAGCAATCCAACTATTGTGGGCAGAATTCTATAATAACTTCCCCCAGTTCCCTGCCCCCAAACTGTGCATGCACACATATCTCTAGGACTGTGGATATGACAGATCTCACTCCCCAGATTAGGTTATGTTCAATAGCCTTACGCTCACCCTAGGATAGGGACATCATCCAGATGGGCCTGACCTAATCACATGCGTCCTTAAAAGCAGAGAGTTTCCCTGGCTGGTCCCAGAAGAGGAAGTCATAAATGCAAAACTCAAGAACTCAAGGTACCTTTGCTGCCTCTGAGATGGAGCGGGCCCAGTGGTGCGGCAAGGATGTGGTAGCAAGGAAACGGGAACCTCAGTCTGACAACCGCAAAGTCCTGAATGCTGCGAACAAGGATAAGCTTGAATGTGGATTTTTTCCCCAAGCCCCCAAAGGAGGACTCAGCCTGGACTGCACCTCTGAGCAGAAAACCCAGCTGCGCCATGACTGCACTTCTGACTTACAGAACTGTGAACTTAGAAAGGATGGGGTTTTTAATTGTTCAGTTGGTGGTAATTCGTGGTGCAGCCATGGAAGACTAATAGACCACTCAGACTTCTGTACACAGGCACTCACCTGCATCCCCATCCTAGAACTTTCCAGACCAATCCAAGTCCCAGGCCCTGCTACTCTACCAGTCATATTTGAAGTGAATTGGGGACACAGACCCTACCCCTCAACTGGATGGCTATCAAAGATTTTGTGAATGTATTTTAAAACTATCACACCTTGAAACAGACCTCCATGACCTTAGCACTTGACATATATTATCCCTCCGAATTCTGAATTGCAGAGATTCTTTCACCCACCCACCCCATTTTATAGGTTATAAATCAAGCTTCAGAGAAACTGAGTCAACTTCCCAACCAAAGTCAGAGAACTATTAGGTGTAGAGGGTGAGACCTGAACCAGATTTTGCCTTCAAAGCCTGTGCTGTGTTCACACTGACTTTAGCGATGGACTTTGTTTATCGTTTTCAGACAAATACATGGTGTTATGATCATTTAGACTCAACCTCTTCATGAATGTCTATAATCAGTAGAATTTCTTTTTTAACTACAAGTTTAAATAATTGTACAAATACTAAACTTAGGAGTAATAATAGTGTGTGTGCAAGTATGCATGTTTGTAGTTTGGGGGATACTTGTACACACCCGTCTCCCTTGACCACTTGCTGCACATCCGTGGGCCCGTGTCCTGGTGTAGGGATGGGGCATGGAGCTTTGCAGACGCTCTGCTCAAAGTCAGGGTCAGTGGGGAACTGGAAATGGAGGACAGCTTTGACTCTCTGACTGTGTTCAGTGGCCCTGGCCATGGGCTGCGGTCTGGGCCCACTCCTTGGCTGTGGGGTGTGCACTTTGAAAGTGTGCGATTATCAGAGTAAATCAGAAAACTCATGCAGATGAGAGTCATCGAGTCACTGCAAGATTCCACGAAGAATGGCGAACCAGCCAAGAGAAGTGGATTCTGCAGAGCCTCCTCACAAACGAGGGGAGTCAACAGGAAAGTTTGTAGGAACGAACGGAGGCTGAGAGCACAGAGAAAAGGAGGCTCTCCTAGGCTTGGTGTCTTTCTCAGGAATGCCAACACGGCAGATAGTCTTTGTTCCACTTGGATCCCATCAGTAGAGACTCCATTGTTTGCAAAATAATATGGCACTTGTTTTGGTTTGAATCTGGCTCTGATGGGTAAGAACCAAAAATCTCTACCTGTAATGAATAGTCAACAGCTAATATAAATGGAGCTGGTTATTTAATATTCCCTCCCTCCTTCCTTCTTTCCTTCTTCCCTTCCTTCCCTCCTTCCTTCCTTATTCTGTTTTATTTCAGACACTATGCACTGTGGCAAATGGTAGGGATCAAAGACACATTTGAAATCGCTTCTGTCCTGAGAAGATTAAGACAGCCAAAAACACTGGTGAGCAGCCTTTTATGCCTGAGGTCCAAATTTTTAAAAGATGAAATATGCACGAGCTACAAAGTTTTTTCAGAATGAAAATACCTTTATGTGAGCTCCAGGGGGACGAATTACTTTCCCATCCCTTTAGATTACTTACCTTACTGACTGAAATTTGCCACTGGAGAGCTGGCATTGCATTTTTGCCACAGACCTTCTAAAACTTGGCCATATTTAACAAATGATAACAGTAACATTCGCTAGTGTTTACTATGTGTCAGGCTTTCCTCTCAGAGCATTATAAATTGTATTTTCTCCTATAATTCTCACAAAAAACTTTGTTTTCTGTATGGAGGAGCAAAGGTACAGAAAGGCTAAGGGACTTGCCCAAGGCCACCATACATGCACACACCACATATGTGCATGTGTGCCTATGTGTACATATTTGTACATGTGCATGTACGTGTGTGTGTGTGATTCCAACTCAGGTATTTGGGCTCTAACCAAAGTATGTGTGCTGCTGGTTTCTAACTTTTGTCCTGAAAATAGATCATGGGTGACATCACAAAGCAAGAAGGGTCACATGGACAGCAGACGGTCCACTGGTTGCTCCTCCCTCGTCTAGGAAAGAAGAACTATATTTCAGTGTAACAAGAGCCCTGAAGTAGCTCTCCCAGTAGACGGTGTGAGTGCAGATAATGGAGGGATTCTCTCTGCCTGATTCCAATCTCACTCTTCTCCCCATGTCTTTTCGGAACGATAATGACGATCACACGTCCTTGCGGACCAGCTAACTTGGAGATCCCTGAGTCAATAGAGAATCGAGTGGGCCAGGCAGGCACCTTGTCTCATCCCGAAGTCACTTCGGTTGCAGGTCCTTGGAGGGACGCACCACGCTCCCGCTGAGGCCACCAGACCGCGCCCTGCCCTCCCAGCCAGCACGGCCATCCTGAGTGTCTCTGACGGAGGTGTACACTCCATGGCATTTGTTCAAGGTTCATTGTCTTTCCCTATAAATCATTCGGAGGGGAAGCTAATTGCTTTTTAATTTGGTTGAAATAAATCATCCCAAGAATTGTTTGCACAATGTTGCCCAGGCAAAGTAGGCTGTTGGTTTTAATTAGCCGTGTTCACCCAGGAGCCGGCCCTCCGCGCTCACACGCCCTCTGTGCATTCCTAGTGAAGGGAGTGATCTCAGCTCCATCCCCTGGTAAGTTGATAAAGGTTCTGCTGACTGAAAGTTAAGGGCAAACTTCAGGAAGAATTCATTTTCCCTTTTATTGTATATCTTCAGTCTTCCTAGAGGGGCCATGTGCTCGGATTCCTGTCCTGGGTCAAACTTCATCGCCCTCCTAACACTGTGGGAGTTCGGGAGGCCAGTAGGTTGGAGGCAGAAAGCTTCAATTTGTGGCATTTTTAAGGCAGTTTCTGTTCTTCCCCACCATGAATAATCACACACTGGCTAGAAACAAAGATCCTGATTCTTGATTTCGGTCACCCAGTGTGAGATAGAGCGGATTTTCATAGACATGTGGACAGATAAGCCCACCTGAAGGTTCCCACCCCATCTCTTATTCCACAATGATGCTCCAGGCTGAGGCAAGAGCAGGGTAAGAGCTGCTGGGAAAAGAAGCAACTCAATGCCTGGTCCCGTTCACTGCTCCACAGAGCCTTACATATGAAGAGCTGAGGACGGTTGGCTCCTGGGCTGTCCTGCCTGATGTGGCTGAGCAAGATACTAAGAATGCCCCCATGCCACCTTGGGGCAGGAGAGTAGAAGTGATGGCACTCTTGTATGGGAGGGCCAGGGGCTCCTGGGGCTCCTGCTTGGTATAAGGTGATACAAAACGGTCTTGCAAGCTCAGAGGTATCACAGGGCCTTTGCACATGTTATTTCTTCTGCTTCAGTCTCTCTTCCCCATTATCTTCTTCTAGCTAACATTTATCCATCATTCCTGACCCCTAGAACACGCTAAGTGTCCCTGATATAGGCTTCCTGAGCTTCCTGAAATTCTAGTTCATTTCATTGACCATAAATATAATTGAATCATTAGTTATTTAAATGTATTTAATTACCTTCTCCTCTGCTAGAATGAAAGCTTTGCAAGAGAGGGAACTAGGCCAGGCTTATTCACTGTTACATCCCCAGCATTTGGGTGTTCAAATAATTCTGGCTGAATAAATACATTTATAACTCAGTTTATTTTTCAATGGAAAACCTCTGAGAATTTTTTTTATGGTAAAGGGATTTTGGAAAGAAATACATATGAATAGCAACATCCTATTGCACATATTGGCATTGTGAAGAACTATAACTTCAATGTCATCGACAGTATTTATTACTTCTACTGCTTGCAGGGTGCTTATTAGGCATTCTAGGGTAACAAAGGGTGTACACACAACAGGATCTGTGCCCTAAAATATGTATAATCTAGTTTGGAAACCATAACAACATACATAACAATTAGATAATGATATGAATAAAACCTACATAAAAATCAATACAATGGCTACCATTAAAAAACTAGCGGAAAATAACAAGTAGAAAATAGTATGGCAGTTTCTCCAAAATTAGAATTACTATATGATCCAGCAATTCCACTTCTGGGTATTTACCCCAAATGATTGAAAGCAGGGACTCAAATGGATATTTGCACACCCATGTTCATTACAGCATTATTTACAACAGCCAAAATGTAAAAGCAACCCAGTGTCTGTCAGTGGATAAATGGACAAGCAAACTGTGATATATTTATACCACGGGCTATTTTGTAGCTTTTTTTTTATATATATTTTTTTATCCTCACCTGAGGACATTTTTGCATTTATCTTCAGATAGAGCGGGAGGGAGAGAGGGAGGAAGAGAGAGAGAGAAACATCGACGTGAGAGAGACACATCGAGTGGTTGCCACCCACACGAGCCTAACCAGGGCCAGGACAAACTGCAACTGAGGTACGTGCCCTCAGCGGGAACCGAACTCAGGACTCTCTGGTCCGCGGGCTGACGCTCTAACTGCTGAGCCAAACCAGCCAGGGCTATTTTGTAGCTTTAAGGAGGAAGGAAATTCTGACACATGCTACAACCTGAATGAGCCTAAAGGCTGTTATGCTATGTGAAGCAACCTGGACACAAAAAGACAAATACTCTATGATCCTACTTACATGAGGTCCCTAGAGGAGTCAAATTAGTAAAGATAGAAAGTAGAATGGGGGTTGCCAAGGGCTGGGGGAGGGAAAATAGGAGTTATTGGTTAACGGGGACAGAGTTTCAGTTTTGCAAGATGAAAAGAGTTCTGTGGATGGATGGTGATGATGTTTGCACAACAGTGTGAATGTACTTAATGACACTAAACTGTACTCTTAAAAACAGTTAAGATGGTACATTCTATGTTATGTGTATTTTACCACAATTAAAATATTTTAAAAAATCAATATATGGGCCCTGGCCAGTTTGCGCTCAGTAGTTAGAGCGTCGGCCTGTGGACTGAAGGGTCGAAGGTTGTATTCCTGGTCAAGGGCATGAACCAGGGTTGCATATTTGATTCCCAGCCCCAGTCGGGGTGTATGTGTGAGGCAACCAATTTATGTTTCTCTCTTCTCTCTCCCCACCTCTCCCTCCCTTCCACTCTCTCTAAAAATCAATAGAAAAAATATCCTCTAGCCAAAAAAAAAAAAAAATCAATATATGGAAAGTCAGGAAGAAGAAGAGAGACCAATAAAGGCTAGAGTGGTCAGAGAAGGGGTTTTGAAGAAGGTGTGGCTTGAGCTGGGCCCTGGAGGCTGCATCACTTGAAAGGGTGAGGCTGAGGAGGGGAGGGAAGCCAGGAGCTAGACCTTCGCTGTTGCAGAATGACCGCCACGTCCAAGGCGGACCTCCTCTCCAGCAAGGGCTCTCACTGGAGCTGCAATCCTGGCAAACTGGCTCCTGCATTTAAGGGCTGGTGGAGATCCTTGAGTGGGAAGCTTCTGGGGCTTCTGATATGGCCCCACAGGCCTCGTTGGGATAAAGAGATGCTGTCCCCTCTTTGTCCCTAGGAAACAGCCCCATCTACAGACTTCCAGCACCGATCGCTGGAAGAACCAAGATTGCCCTAAGCCTGTTTTGTTCCTTTCTTGCAGCTGCCGCAAGTCAGGGTCTGTTTAAATGGTGGACAGATGGCCACGGAGAACCACACTCCCTATACCCAGACTGCACTGTCGGGGAGCAAGAGCATCGGGCTGACGGCTGTGACTACACTTGAGGTCCTTGGTGGGGGAAGGGTGGCTGTGCAAGTACCAGGTTGGTGTCAGGTAATTACACCCAACCTGGTACACACACAGCCCACCAGCCCACCCCAGGCACGCAGCCCCTGCCATCCCCAGACCTGATGCTTGGTAGTGGGCACTGCCCATCTTTGCCCAACAGGGTGGAACTCTCCAGACCTGCATAAGCAAGACCAGAGCCTTCCAGCCTGGCTTCCCACCATGCCACAGGCACACGAATGACAAGTGAGCTTGGCCACTTCATAGAAATACGTATTTGGAAACGTGAAAGGAGCACTGAACTGAGTTCAAGTTGCTGAGCTGAGATCAGGCTGTTATGTTCCCCAAGGCAAGTGGTTCAACTTCTTTGGGCCTCAGTGTCCACAACCAAAAAATAAAAATGAAATCCCTGCCCTGCAGGACACTCGGATGTACTATAAGAGTGCAGTGAGATTATTATGGAGAAGGTCTTAAAAAGTACAGTCAACCAGCCGCTATTACTGTGTCCAGAGTTCCACGTGCCTAGAAGGGGACCACGCCAGATGTGTGAATGATACCTTCATGCAGGTCCTGCATTTCTCTGAGAAGCACTCCCAAGACTTGTTTTTATACTCCAGGGTTTTTTTTTGGTTTTTTAAATTCCTTTTCTTCTCTTTCTTTCTTTCTTTCTTTCTTTCTTTCTTTCTTTCTTTCTTTCTTTCTTTCTTTCTTTCTTTCTTTCTTTCTAATTGATTTTAGAGAGAGAGGAAGGGAGAGAGAGAGAGAGATAGAAACATCGATGAGAGAAAACATCGATTGGCTGCCTCCTGCATGCCCCCCACTAGGGATCTGGCCCACAACCTGGGCATGTGCCCTGACTGAGAATCGAACCGGTGACCTCTTGGTGCATGGGTCGACGCTCAACCACTGAGCCACACCAGCCGGGCTCTTTTTCTTCTTTTTCTAAACTCTTATTATGTAAACTTTAAAATGTGTAAGAATGTGGAGAGAATAGAATACTAAGCCCCAAGGACCCAAACCCAGTTTCGGCAATGATCATCTCACAATTGACCTTGTTTCCTCTCTACCCCTCCTGAACCCACACCAGGTCTTTTCAAGCAAAATGTCAGACATCATATCATTTAATTGGTAAATATTTTAATATGCCTCTCTAAAGTATTAGGATACTTTAAAAACACAACCAGACCCAAAACATTATTATTTGATATGATACAACACCAAGTCAGTGTTCAAATTTTCCTACTTAGTTCATTCATTTGTTAGTTGGTTTGAGTAGGATCTACATGCGGTTCTTACATTGTAATTAGTTAAAACGTCTTGTATTTCTTTAATATAAAGTCCCCTCCTGTGTCTTTTTTTCTTATAACTTCTTTATTAAAGAAACTGGTGGTTTGTCTGTACGCTTTTCCATCTGGGTTTTGCTGGCAGGTTCCCGTGGCACTGTGGAGCCTGCTCCTCTGTGCCCCGTGTTCCTTTAGATTGGTATTTCACCGAGAGGCTTGACCCTGCAGCCTGCTGCCAGAATGCCACTGCCTCTTCCAGATGTGTCCAGACGCAAGTCAGGGGTAGTTTAATCATCCTCAAGTAGCAGCTTCTACTTCTCCTCCTCATCGTCATCATAAAACACAGAGTTAATGAAGCTCACTTCCCATGTGCCAGACCTCCACACGTTCACCAACCTGGAACCTCTCCTTCTGGGTATTTATGGAGGCTTCATTAAGTGGGCATGGTTGATGAAATCAATAGCCATTGTTGACTGAACTCCATCTCCAGCCCCTCTCCCCTCCCTGGAGGTCAGGGTGGGACTGAAAATTTCAACCCTCTAGTCACAAGGGTTGGCTCCTCTGGTAACCAGCCTTTCTTACCATAACATCCTCACCCCAGAGATCAGGGAACTGATGTGGGGAGCTTTCTGTTGCTGAGTATGTGTGCCCCAGTTGTGCATTCCAAACTAGAAATCTCCCAGGGTGGGTTTGGAACCCACTGGGTCTACCATGAAATCCACTTACATCAAAACTTGGTCCCCTGACCTTCCTACGCCCTGTTCTGATTAGTGGAGTGCAGTGGTGTTTGGCTCCAGAAATGAGCTTCAGTTTAGAGCCAGCGTCCAGTGATTCCTGAGAAGTCTGATCACTCACCTCTGTTCAGTACATGGTCACCTGGGTAAATGGCCCCAGGTCCTTTTGGAGGAAGATTTACAGTTTATATGTTTGCTGGGTGGCAAGGTCCTTTCTCTAGAGGTCTTGGCCTCCCTTTCATTCAGGGGGCTCTGTTGACTGGGTCTAAGGGGAGGGGAGAGGGGGACTCATGCACAAAATTTAAGGTTATTCCTCTCAAGACCCTGCCCATGTGATCATCCTGTATTTGCAAAACCCTGAATGAGCACCTCCTCCCATTGGGCACCCTACTCGTCTTTCCTGCCTCGCTCTCGTCCTGGCCCTGGGCTAGACTTGAACTGACTCAAGTCTGGGACCTGGTTGAGACGCTGTAACAGTCTCCTGTGGTGACGCAGCTCAGACTTCTGTTCCCCAGACGTACAGCTTTTCCATTTATGCAATTAAGACTTTAGTAGTCGCCCGACTATTTTAGTTCTAGGGACACCATGACCAACACCAGAGAATTTGCAGGTCAGACTATTCTGATTACTGAATAGTCTGATTACTGACTAGCTTTGGCTCTGCTATCCATTACCACGTGTTCTCATCTGTGACTCGGTGCTTCTGCTCAACCCCAGCGCCCCAGGACCCCCAAATCCCCAGTGAATGCAGGGCCTCCAGTTCAATCACAACAGTTCCCATGGTCATTTCTGGTGTAAAGGTAATCTCACCACATCTTCTCTAACAGTCAAGCCTCAAAAATAATGATTTAGTGAGCATACTGTAGGAGAAGTCCGAAAGGGAACAGATGCATGGGCTACAAACCACAGCATTCTGTGTAAGTGGAAAGACGACTCTGCTTTGTTTCAAAGTTCCCACTTGTAAAACATGTCCAGTTTGCATCTCAACACTCCTGACCACTGACACTTGACGCAGTGGCTCTGTCTCCTTGTCTGGCTGGTCAGCCTGCTGCCTGCAGGCGTTGCTCTGCTTTGCGGGAGTGCGGTCCACTCCTGTGTGGTTCAAGGATGCCAAGAGCCTACAATGGCACCTGGGGGCATCCCCAGCACCCTCTCTCCCAGGACTAGTTGACAAGACAAAATACCAAGCCCTGGTTGTTTCAGAGCCTGGGTGGTCTTGGATACATCTTGGGGGCCCATTTGTAAACCCGGCTACAAAAGCTAGAGAAACCAAGTGGAAGAAGGGCGCAGACTGACACTGCACAGGTACAGAAGTAAAGAGCTCTGTGAATTTACTTCAAAGGACATTCGGACCAAGGAATATGGCAGAAATCTGCACTTTTGCTCTAAATCTCTGAGTTCTTTTTGGGCAGGATGACCGCTCTCAAATTCCCTTCCATGTTCCAAGGCTGACTTAGTTGCCTCTATGCTGGGGGGAATCGGGCCAGAGGTCTTCGGGTTCAGAGTATCTACGCATCTGTGTGGGTTTAAATGGATATAAATTACTTTCAAGCTACTCGTGAACTTTAAGCCTGGACTCCTGTTTAGAAAGCTGAAGGACTTTACTAAACTTCCTCATAATCTCCTACTGTAATTTAAACAAACAAACAAACTTATAATTAATGCTTTTCTTGCTTTATTTAAAACACGTTTTGTTAAATTGCAAATTTTGAATGTGCACATTTTGCCTGTCTACTAGGTCTTAGAAATAAGTGGTAGTTTAATTATACAAACAAAGGCACTATTTTAAGTTGGAGAGAAAATTAATCTTTTCTTTCTTTTTATCTCTTGAAGAGAAGCTATTGTCCTTCTTCCTCCCTTTAATTCATTTCCCTTAAAGCTCTCAGACTTGCTTTCATAATACCCCAAGTCTTTGGGATCTGGGGAGAAGTTTTAAACTGATAGATAACTTTTATAATAAGTGTTTTTCTCTAACTCATTATGGTTTCTGTTTTGAAACCAGAAGCTTCTAATACCAGTTCAGAAACGGAGTCTATTGTGTGCTGGGCTCAACCTTTAATGCTTTGCAGGCATCATCTCATTTAAATATCACCAAACAATCCCTGATCTGAATTCTATCAAAGTAGCTTAGCTTTTCCTATTTAGAATGCCATGTAGTATATATTTTTGTGTGTATTTGGCTTTATTCACTTATAATATCCATTTTTTATTCATTAATTTATTTTTGTTATACATGTTTCTTCTTTTTCCCCACAGACACCCTCCTCCCTATTCCGCCCCCCGCCCAGCATTGTTGTCTATGTCCATTAGTTATGCATACACACATATAAGTTCTTCAGTTTGTCTCATCCCTCCCTCCTGGCCTCCTACTCTGAGGTTTGTCAGTCTGAACCGTACTCCTTTCTGTGTCTCTGGTCTAATTTTGTTCATCAGCTTTTTTTGTTCATTATATTCCACAAATAAGTGAGATCATGTAATACTTGTCTTTCTCTGACTGGCTTACTTCATTTAGCATAATACTCTCCAGGTCCCTCCATGTCGTCTCAAAAGATAAGAGATCTTTCTTTCTTACAGCTGCATAGTGTTCCATTGTGTATATGTACCACAGCTTTTTTCCCACTCATCTGCAGCCTGGTACTGGTATAATATCCATGTTGTTGGTTCCATGAGTTATAACCTGGGGTGGGTGGTGGTTAGGGTTAGGGAATCTTTATAACCTCAGCTACAAAGTTAGAGAAAACAAAAGAGCTTTTTATCAATTCCTTTTTATTGCTGAGAAGCTTTCTATTGTATGGACGTACCAGGGTTTGTTCATCTGTTGATGGATATTTGAGTTGTTTCCAATGTGAGGTTATTACAAAAAAAAGCTGTTATAAAAATTTGTGTATCCACCTTCGTGGCTAAATACCTATGTGTGGAATGGCTGTACCACATGGTAGGCGTGTGTTGAATTTATAAGAAGCTGCCACAAACCACTGTGGTTGTGAAGTTTACATTGCTGTAGTCTCGTATGGCAGTTCTAGGTGCTCCACACCCTTGCCAACATTTGCTATTGTCAGGTCTTCAAAAAAAGTTATTCATTAAATAAATTTTGTGTTTTTAACTTGCATTCCCTGATGATGAATGTCATTGAGCCTCTTTCATATGCTAATTGGCTATTTGTATATCTTCTTTTGAAAAATGTCTATTCAGTTTTCCCCCATATTTTATTGGATTGTTTGCCATTTTGTTGCTGTTATAATAATTCTTTATAAATACCAGATACAAATGCTTTGACAGATAGTAATAAATGTTGGCTCTGGCACTTACTAGCTGTGCTAGAATTTAAACAAAGCATTAAGTAGACATAGTAGAAATTGGTTGAAATCATTATTAACTCAACTTTTATAGACCTGATTACACATTGCAGGTGGGGGGCGTGTAGGGTGGGAGTCAGATTTACCTGTTCAGACTGCTTTAGTGAGTGCAGTAGACAGGAGGTCACAGAAGAATAGCTGCTGAAATGGAAGGTCCTGACTCCTGCCACAGCCTTAGAAAAGGTAAATTAGTAACATTATTATGCAAATACATTCTGGTTAAATCTGGAGCAGGGAAAAAGAGCTGTCTGTGGGAGGTCAAAGCAGTTAGCCAGGTAGGAAAGCATGAAGTTCAGAGAGGAGGTTGTTTCTGTGTACATCCTACAGGGACCAAGCAAAGAGGGTCATCAGCTGGGACAGAGAGGTGCGGCGGCCTGGGGTCTGCACAGGTACCAGGCAGCGTGTGCACGTGAACAATGGGAAACCACCAAGGGGGTCGTGCAGGGAAAAATTATATTAAAGGTGGTGGAGAAACAATTGTAAAGGTGCAGGCATTACCCAGCCTTCTACTCTAGAAGCCCTTGACCAATGATTAGATGCCTTTCAAAGAAAAGAACTAGCCTTTAAATTGTTGCTGAACTTAGTCAGGTTGAGATTTATCTCCTCCAACTCTGACTTTCAGAGTTAATGAAGTTGCTTCATTCCTTGCTGAATGTGTGGTCCAGAGGCCAGTGTAAAGGCAGCCAGAACATGGAGGACAGTGATCCAGAACATGGAGGACAGTGATCACAGATAGTTAAACTGATACAAGCCATTGAAGAAGTGAGAGTACAGAGTGGCTTATTTTCCTTCTGTTTTCTTTATTACTCAGATCTGACTTCCCAGGGATTTTCATTTATTTTTGTTTTTATTTTTTTATTTCTTTGTACGTGCTCCTAGCGGGAACTGAACCCGGGACTCTTTGGTCCGCAGGCCAAAGCTCCAACCGGTGAGCCAAATCGTCCAGGGCTTCCCAGGGATTTTTAAAACATATTATATAATTGAAGTACAGATGTTACAGGAAAGGGGACCTGGCCCTTGGCGGGTCTGCCTAGGGCCATCCGGTAGTGTGTGGGTCCTTGACCTTGTGCAGGAAAAGTTGCGCGAGTCCTGGTGAACTTCAGAGGACATTTGTTAAAGCTGGGGACAGTGAAACAAGGAAGGGCTGGGGAAAGGAGCCTAGGCTGGGCTGCTTTGGCTCACTGAGAAGTCAGAGAAAAGGGGCCTTGGGGACAGGTTCAGGGGTTTGCCTGCGATGAACTGCCACTGCCCATTGCTGCCCTGGGTGCACGCCTCGTGGGGCCCCTTAGAGTCCAGGAGATGCAGCCTGTGGGGGAAGAAAGGTGACAGGTTGGGGGGGTGGGCAGGAATGCTCCTGGGAAGGAGAGAGCTCGCTGGGTCCCTTGTCTTAAGGGTTTTCTCTCTCTTGCAGGTGGGAATCTTAGGGGAGGTCCCGGGCAGGGTTTCACAGAACATTCATCAGTTTCCAGGTGTGCTCCTCAGGGTCCTGGTCCTCACTGACTGGTCAGTGTCCGGGCAGGGAGTCATTAATCATTGCAGCTGGTCCTGGTGTCACCCACCTGGTTTTGCTGCTGTTCTGGGCCAGGAGCTGAAATTCCACTGAGGCCTAGATGTCATCTCTAGGGAGGTGACCGTCCGTGTCCGCTGTAATTACTCTGTCCGTTTGTTCAGCTCGGTCTCGGTTTCCCCGTTCCACCTGTCCTGGCTCACTGGCCTGTCTACAGACAGCACTGTTTCAAATGGAGTTTAAAAACGACAGTGCTTCCCAAACACCACACATTTAGTGAGGTCACATCTCACACGGCTGTCTGTGCACTGGCATTTGGTCATCTGTTCTAGCCGGTCCCCACCCACCATCCCTCCCCGCCGGGGAAGCTGCTCGAACAGGAGGCGCTGTGGACGAGGTGTTGCTGGGAGCTGTGTCCCCAGAGGTATAGTCACCGACCTGCTAGATTCCGGGGAAGCCGTGCGCTTTTGGAAGACGTTTCTACCACCAGGCTTTAGGGAAACACGGGAAAGGACAGCTAACGAACGGAGGACTTACCATATGCCAGGCACCACCCCAAGCACTCTTGACAGTCGTTAACTCCTGCTGTCCTTGTACCACGTCCTGGGAAGTGGGTGCCATTCTCACCACCTCTTCCAATGGAGGAAACAGGCCACCATCCACCTGCCTGTGGTTTTGAATGACTGAGACCCTGGGCTCCTCTGTCTGCATTTCTATGTATCACAGATCACTTTTGTGTGGCTCCCCCTACAACGAAAACCACTTAGACTGCTATTGGTCCACCACGGATTCGCTGGCGTCCGGGAGTATGTTCCTGTCTTAAAGCAGGGTTCTTGCTTTGACTCATGCCTGCTGACATGGTTCTTGTCTGGCTGTATGTTAGGAGGCAGGATGAGAGATATTTGCAGCAATTCCAAAGCCTTGACCTTCAGTGTCCCAACTTGGACAGTACATTCCTGATTAAGTTTCAGTCGGGGAGTTGGGTTTAAAAAAAAAAAATCATTTAAAGAACTTATACGGTATATTAGCTTGGTTCTGCGTGGACAATATATTCATTGTGCCCTTATCACATTTCCTGCCCGTCACCGACTTCGCTGACTCTGCAACTTGTACTTTGGCTCCTGTATGACCTTGGCAATCCTGTCACCTCCGTGTAGCTCAGGTTTCCTCACCTGTAAAATGAGAAAGCCCTCTGCTCCCTTGTGGGCCTGCTAAGGCCTCGCTGGGGTGCAGTCATTTCTGTAAAGTGCTGAGAGAGAAGAAAGTGCCCAGCGACTGTTAAATGGCAAGTCACTCTGAGCTCGTCACACCGCAGAGCTTACTACTCTTCGTTAGCCTCCAGTCACCCTGATGACAGAGTCAAACTCCTGGCATTCTTCCACGGCCTTCAGCCGCTGACCCCTGCTCCCCGCCCGGCCCCATCTTCCGCTCAGCCTCGGGAACAGCTTTTCAGCTTCTGCAACACACCTGCTCACCAGCCTGCAGGCCTTGTCGTTCAGGCCCATCTGGTCGGATCCCTTCAGCTGTCAGCCCTTGCCTGACCGCCTCCTCCTCATTCAGATCAGCTGGGATGTCACTTTCCTGGAGCATGCACCTTACACCCCCAGTCGGGGACACTGCACACGATGGAGTCTCTCCCAGCCTGCTCACTTACACCTATCTGTCATGTGGCTCTGGATGCTAATGTCACTACTGAACTCCCTGCACTTGCCACATGGCTGGCTCTCAGCAACAATCACTGAGAGAAAGAATGAGTGAGTGAACGAATGCCAGTTTAGGAATAGATAGGTTACTGCTAATTCTCCCAAGAAAAAAAAAGACAAGAGTTCCCTAAATGTTTATTTTTGACAAGAGCTCCATAAATGTCCATTTTGGGGAACCTGGAAAATTATCTGGAGGGTAAGAAGGAGGGGCAGAAACTGGGAGAACCTGAATCAAAGCATGCGTGGGAGTAAAACCTAGGAGTGCACGCGTCTTCCCGAGTGCCCTGGTGAGCTGAGCTCCCTCGTCCAGGCTCGGCTGCGTGGCGGGAGCGTGCAGCTGGGGAAGCCGTGCCACGCGTACGTGGACTTGAAAGATCGGTGGCTGTGCCTAAGAACAAGACCACAGACATCAGTCCTGTGTTTCTTTTGTCTCTACTGGATCCTGTCACAGAGGAATTGCTGTCTGTGATAGTCAGGCGGCTCTTCTCTCCTTAACAAGACGAATGTAGCCTTACTCGTTCCTAAGAGAGGGCGCTGCAGAGAAACCAACGCACCCAGTGAAGTGCAAGCCCAGCGCCTCCCACCGGTCTCTCCCTCCCCGACCCCTGGCCAACACACACTGTTCAGTGAATCACTGGACTTGAAGACCTCTTCTTTAAATATTACTTTAGCCTTCATTCTTTAGTTACTAATACGTTCATGTTAGGTGGCCACCTAGGTGATCGGGGAGTGGGTTTCAAATGACAGTCACCCCCTGGGAGCAAACAGTGCCCAGTCTTTTGCTTCTGGCCCATGGGAGGTACACAGTGAATGTTGATCTGATTCAGCTGGTCCCCTTGTCAGTCTTAGCACTGGTCACAACGGACAGTCATTTTCATCTCACTACTTGGCGTCTTAACATGAGCCCATTCGCCTGTGCGAAATGAGGTCACGTGGGCAGGCACGAAGAATTTGGCTTTTCCACCCCTCCAGGCTCTGGCGCTGGGCCCTGCCCCAGTGGCTCTCTGTCACTGTGTTCTACCAGCTCACTTCAAAGCCAGCTCCAGCCTTTTGAGTGAAAGGCACAGCAGGCCTGTAGGACGGTGCTGCAGCACAGCCGGGTACAGATGCATCTGAGAGCGAGACGCACACTCTGCCACCCACCGCAGCCCAGCGCTTCGAGGGCCTTGGGCGAGCCGGCGGACCCCAGGCTCCCTTCTCAGAGCTTTGATGTGCCGCTGTCCTTAATGCACAGCGGGCACTGTGCCCTGGTTTGAATTTAAGCCGTCCTGTTGAATGTGAGCAAAGCTCCCTTTCCAGGAGAATTAAACAATAACCACATCACAGGGAAGTCTTCAAGTAGCAGCAACATCTGCTGCGAGCAGAGGGACAGACAGCGGCCCGAATGGCCAGCAGCCCCGCTAAAGAAGTGCAGATGTCTGCGGAAAGGAAGGATTTTGTTTGTAAGCTGCTTTTGGCCTGGACTGGTCCTCTGGCTCTCGTTAAACAGAGAACTTAGCAATCTATTAAAAGAAGCCATTTCGTCTCCAGCCTGCAGGGCCAACTTGTTGCCTTGCTCCTTCTGGCTTCCTGACCGATGACGTAGGTGTTGGTCCAGCTCGGCTGGTGGGGGAGCATCATCAAAATGGCCCATAGGGTATCCGGCAGACGTGCTGCTCCTAGTGGGCAGGGCAGTCTTCAAGGCACAGAGCTGGGTGTGCAGACCTGGGCTCTCGTCCCTGCACTGCCGTAGTTGACCTTGTGGTCCTGGGTGAGTCATTACCTGACTACATGTGACTTTGCATCTGTAAGAATCAGCAGTGGGGCCCAGTAATGTCTGAGGTCCTTTCCAGCGCTGATGTCTGTGTTTCGCTCTTATGCACGCATGTCCGTGGACTAGAGAAGTGTGAGTACATTTCAGCCTCACTCTCCCCACCTGACATGATGTCTCCCCATGGAGGGGTAACACCGGGCTGCAAAAGTTACCTCGGAAATTTAGTCAATTCACTAAAAATTGCCAAGGAAGGTTCATCAGGCTTCACAGCTCTGAATAGTCTGTTTTTATTGTCTGCCTTGGAGACATTCATGAGATATTTTCCACACACATGTCCCTTGTGTGGTGTGGTCTCTGGGGGCAACAGGAAGAGGCGTCATGTAAATGTGAGGTCATCCCGATCCACTGCAGTTTGCCTCTGTCATCACGTTCGAGGCACAACCCAGAAATACAGGAAGGAACGAAGCAAAAGAGTTTGGTCCCATCCAGTGTCTCCTTGCTCACGCAGACACAGCTGCCGTCCCTCCCGGGTCCTGTAGGTGTCCATGCCACAGGGCTAAACGCACGTCCACATTCCCCAACCGAGGGCGAAAGTGTCTGAAATCTTAGTGTCCCTGATGCCACAGCAGTCCTTCCACGGCCCACGCGAACTCTTTAACACAGAATCCCCATTAACATGGAAGCGGTCCCTCTGCTACAGCAAAGTCCACGGCCCAGCCCAGTGTTGTTGCTTTGGGAGATCCCAACTACAGAGTCTGCACTCACAGACACCCGTGAAGACTCTTCGGGACCTAAAGGTGCCGCTGAGAAGAGGTCCTCTTTGCTGTGAGCCGTGGGACGGCCGAGGAGGACCTGCCCACACGGCCCTGCTTCCTCCCTCCTTTCTGAGCCGGGCTCTGACTCCGTGCCTGGTCCAGGGATCAGGACGGTTTCGCTCACCACCCAGCTTCCGGAGACTGAGATGGTGGCTGTACCACAGCCCACAGGGAGAAGGAAAAAGAGGACAAGATGATATACTCTCAAGTTGGTCTCTGCCAAACTCTAACCTCATCGATGCCAACATCACCTCCATGTCTGACTTAAGAAGGGACGCCAGTCGATGTCACAGAATCCAGTCCAGCCATCAGAAGCCGCCCCTCTTTGGAAAGAACATTCCTCCACCTTTACTTCAACCCCACATCTGCCCTCTTCACAGCCGTAACAGAGAAAGGGGGAGCAGCTTATGCAGCCCAGTAACCCTTGGGTGGGGGAAGAGGGCCGGAATGTTCCCTGCGTCATGGCTCGGTGGTGTGTCCTTCCTCGCCTGGGCTCTGGGACTGCTGCCTATTCTCAGCAGATGGTCAACTCTGAGTGAGTCAGGTTCCCCTGAACCCAAGTGACCTAAATAACAGTTTACCAAATGGGACCAGAAGAGTGATCTGGAAGAATGAATAAGCGTCCACCATTGCTTGACTCTACTTCCTGACTGAGCCTTCAGTTCTGGGGAACGGACTCAAGACTCGCCACATGCTCTCACGTACGTGAAGGATCCCCAGAGTCCACGTATTCCGGAGGAAGACACCCTTTTCAAGAAAGGGAAACAAGTACTCTGGGAGCGTGATCCCCCTAGCTTAAACACAAATGAAATACATGCTCTGTCACTGGATTGGCAGAATTTGCCATCATTGTGCCAAAATACGAAATCATTTGGTCAATTAAGTCTATAATCAGTCAAGTTAGAAAATTAAAAAATCAGTTAAGCCCTGACTGGTTTGGCTCAGCGGTTAGAGCGTCAGCCCTCGGACCAGAGAGTCCTGGGTTCGGTTCCCACTAAGGCCACGTACCTCGGTTGCAGTTTGTCCCCGGCCCTGGTTGGGGTCGCGTGGGTGGCAGCCACTCGATGCGTCTCTCTCACATCGATGTTTCTCTCTCTCTCTTCCTCCCTCTCTCCCTCCCGCTCTATCTGAAGATAAATCCAAAAAGAATGTCCTTGGGTAAGGATAAAAAAAAAAAAATCAGTTTAACTTTTTCCTTGACTAACTCATCAGGCAAATTTATTCAAAACAATCAAGTCACCACAAGTCACCACTCCTGAACTGACACATACAAGAGTCCTAGTCAAATTCTAAATTCTTAAACTGTGGGTCCACATGAATTGCTGTTTTCAATCTCTACATCTTCTGGCCGAGTGTGAGGTGTGTGGCAAGTTGTCTCAAATAGCTTTTCACTTCCTGACAATTAAATGATTGATCTCAAAATTTTACCATAATATTTGATATCCAGGAAGGGACTCTAAAACTGTGTCTGGATTTTATCGTAAGAAAAGTAACATTTGTGAGCAAATTTATTGAGAGGCAAATACCTTCAGATTTTTACCGCATCACCACTCATTTCCTTCAACTTTGTGAATATATCATAATTCCCCTCTTTGCTAGTTTCTGACGCCTTTATAATAAGCAGGGTTATGTCATAATCTAATTGATACCTTCACTGAAAACATTATAAATCTTTTTTTCTCAAAAGATGAATAGCTTTCAGAATGGAATCGAAACGCTGCGACCTGAAGCATCCCTCTCCCGCCCCTTCTCGTGTTGGGCAGCCCTTCGCTGGACACGCGTTATCATGCTGTGTTTTATGATGAGTACGTTTCCTCTCTGTTTCTCCTCCAGTGAAGGACACTTCTTGTGGTCTCAGCCGTTCACAATAAGATGCAAGTCGGCCAATTCCAAACATAAATCACAGGAACAACTGCGTGAGCGACATCCAGCCCTTCATTCACTGATGCTAACAATGTGGGAGCCGCGCAGGGGGCCAGTTGTTTGGGAGGTGACAACCTCGTCCCCAAACACCAATACGGCCAAGGCACCGGCTTTAAAAATCAAGCTCCTTGAGTTCTTAAGATGACAGGCAGCATCCTAGGGCACCTACGATGCTACTTCTCCTTCAAGTCCAAGGACGATGTCACCGACTGGTCCCTTACCTCTGAATCCAGGTGTTTCCCAGAGCCCTGCCCACATGGAGTGCCCCGGCTGCCACGGGCATTTCATCCCAGCTGGCGTGTGAGTTCACATCTCTGTCAGCTCTTCCCTGTATGCGTATATAAAAGTCTTTTTAGAAAAGGATATATGCCCTGGCTGGTCTGGCTCAGCAGTTAGAGCGTCGGCCTGAGGACTGAAGAGTCATGGGTTCGATTCCGGTCAAGGGTACGATTCGGTCCCCGGCCTGGTCGGGGTCATATGGGAGGCAATCAACCAATGTGTCTCATTGATGTTTCTCTCTCTCTCTCCCCCTTCCACTCTCTCTGAAAATAATGGAAAAATATCCTCAGGTGAGGATTTAAAAAAGAAAAGAAAAGGAAATAAATACATTCTATGGCTTACCTTTAAAAAGAGCCATTAACTGGCTATGAATTAAAGTGTTATTTTCACTTACAGATTAAATTGAGGCTCCCAAACACAGACAGCTGTTTTTGTTTGTGAAAAAGTCTTGCAGCTTCTAGCTGATTGCCCAGCACACAGTAGGTGCACAAAATTATTTACAGACTAAATGAAAGCAGAATTAGTATCACCAACTACAGGTAATGAGGATAATAACCAATTATAGGCCCAGCCTGATTCACAGCTGGCAGACAGCCATGGACATTAGCCAGAGTTCTCCAGAGAAACAGAACCAATAGAACAAACAGTGTGTGTGTGTGTGTGTGTGTGTGTGTGTGTGTGTGTGTGTACTTTTTTTTTAAGTTATTGGCTCACGTGATTGTTAGGGCCAGCAAGTCTAAAATCTGCAGGGCAAGGCCATTAGGCTACAGACCCAGGGAAGAGCTGATGTTGCAGCCTGAGCCTGAAGGCTGTGTTGAATTCCTTCTTCCTAGGGTGACCTCAGTCTTTTCTCTTAAAGCCTTCAACTGATTGGATGAGGCCCACCCACATTAATCTCATTTACTCAAAGTCAACTGATTTCAATGTTAATCTTATCTTTTAAAAATTCCTTCCCATCAATATCTGAAGTGTTACCTAACGAAACATGAGAACACCGTAGTCTAGCCAAGCCACAGCTGGAATTAACCATCAGCATGTAACTGGACCTGCACAGGGCAGAAACCAAAGTGAGAAATCTCTCTCTACCAGTGACTGAAAGTGCACCTTTCAAACAGGGGTCCTCAAACTTTAATGTGCCCGGGACTCACCAACAAAGCACAACAAAAATGAGATTTCTGGCCCCTCCAGGAGGATCTCCCTCAGTAGCTCATAGGTGGGCTCTAGGCATTTCAGCATCCAGGTAACTTTTTTTTTTATCCTCACCTGAGGACATTTTTGCATTTATCTTCAGATAGAGTGGGAGGGAGTAAGGGAGGGAGAGAGAGAAACATCGATGTAAGAGAGACACATCGAGTGGTTGCCACCCACACGACAAACTGCAACCGAGGTACGTGCCCTTAGCGGGAACTGAACTGGGACTCTCTGGTCCGTGGGCCGACACTCTACCCGCTGAGCCAAACCAGCCAGGGCATTCCAGGTAACTTTAATGAGACACTTCTGCAAGGTATACTCTGTGCAGCACCACATTATAAAGATATTATTTGTTACTTTAGTGACTCCTTAATATTCATGAATTCTTTTTATTTTTTATTTTTTTTTATCCTCACCTGAGGATATTTTTTCATTTTTTGTCCAGATAGAGTGGGAGGGAGAGAGAGGAAGAGAGAGAGAGAGAGAAACATCGACGTGAAAGGGACACATCGAGTGGCTGCCACCCGCACGACCAACCAGGGCCGGGGACAAACTGCAACCGAAGTACATGCCCCTAGCGGGAACCGAACCCGGGTCTCTCTGGACCGCAGGCCGACGCTCTAACCGCTGAGCCAAACCAGCCAGGACTTCATGAATTCTTTTTGAAATTCAAGCAGTAAACTAGAGCCACATCATATTCCTGTTGCCGATCATAAGGGGAACGCAAAACTTCATTGCCTCGGTTAGCTGGGGTGCCTTACAAAGTGCCACAGACTGGGTGAGGAGTGGGGGGGGAGAGGCAGGTTTAAATGACACAGATACATTGTCTCACAGTCCTGAAGGCCAGATGTTCAAGATCAAGGTGTCAGCAGGGTTGGTTCCTTCAGAGGTGAGAGGGAAGGTGTTGTCCCATCCTCTCCCCTACTTTCTGGCCATTTTTGACATTCCTTGGCCCTTAGAAGCATCACTCCAATTTCCGCCTTCATCCTCACATGACATTCCCCTGTGTGTCTCCGTGTCCAAATGTTCTCCTTTTACAAGGACACCAGTCATAGCTGATTAGGGCCTACCTTAATAACTTCATCTTAACTAATTACATCTGTAACAATGCTGTTTCCAAATAAGGTCACATTCTGAGGGAATGGGGATTAGGACGTTAGTATATGAGACCGGGGTGGAGGGTGGGAAACACAATTCAATCCATAACAACTGTGTTGTACCGGTTTCCCTAAGCTACACTCAGTAACTATTTGGAGGCTCCGTGAAGACCACTGATGTGCAGATGGTTCAAGGAGTGACAGGGCACCTTACTTGGTATGTGGGTGGGGCATGGGAGCCCTCAATTGCCTCTTTAGATTCTTTGTTAGAATTTATTTCTTTGAGTTCTTGATTTTCTCCAAGGCAGATACACTAGGAAAACCCACACCTTTCCCTAAGTCCTTTTCTAGAGATTTTCCCCACGGAAGGCCTGGACTGTGTACACGAGGTCACCTCTGCTCTAAACCTCAGAGAGAAACTCTTTTTCCTAGAAACATGCTTCCTAAGGTTTGCCTTGTGTCATCAACAAGGCTGAAACTAGAGGTAGAGAAAATGCCAACATGGTCTGGATATCCTAGGCAGTGCAAAAGGATCAGTATAAAGTAAATGAGGTTCAGCCCTCGCCGCTTTGGCTCAGCGGTTAGAGCGTCGGCCTGCGGTCCAGAGAGACCCGGGTTCGGTTCCCGCTAGGGGCACGTACCTCAGTTCCAGTTTGTCCCCGGCCCTGGTTGGGTCATGCGGGAGGCAACCACTCGATGTGTCCCTTTCACGTCAATGTTTCTCTCTCTCTCTCTTCCTCTCTCTCCCTCCCACTCTATCTGAACAAAAAATGGAAAAATGTCTTTGGGTGAGGATAAAAAAAAAGTAAATGAGGTTCAGAGATTGAAAGAAACAAATCATGACTCACAGGGGAGATGACTGTGCATGTAGAAAATCCAAAGACAACTACAACAAACTTAGCAAGGGCAGTGAATACACCACCAATTGTATTTCTGTGTACTTGCAATAAACAATTAAAAAATAAAACTATAAAAGTTACATCATGTACAACAGTGTCAAAACATCATATACCTAGGAATAAATGTAATGACAGGTATACAAGACTTCACAATAACTCACATTATTAAGATAGATTAATGAGGATCTAAATAAATGCAGAAATCGACCAAGTTCAAGAAATAGAAGATGCATTATAGTAAATATCTGAATTTTTTCAAATTGTTTTCTAGAGAGTCAATGCATTTGGAATCAACATTCCAATAGGATTTTTGTAAAATTTTGCAAACTGTTTAATGACCAATAACAGCCAAGGCAATCTCGGAGAAGACCAAAGTGGGGGGACTTTCACTTTGGGTGTGGAGAATTCCTATGAACCACAGTAAGTTAAGAGAGTGGTATTTGGGCAAAAAGAGACAAATATACCAACAGATCAGAAATGATAATCCAAAAACAGACCACTCATCTATGGACTTGATTTAGACCAAGATGACAGGGGAAAGTGTGGCCTTTCTATAAATGAGGAAGGACCCAGTGTATATCTATATGAAGAAGTGGTGAAACGGCACTTCCGTCTCACATTATGCACAACAGTCGACTGCAGGTGGATTTTAGAACTCAGTCTAAAAGTTAGGACAATAAGCTTTTCACAAGTTAACATAGGAGAATCTCATCAGGACCTTGGGCAAGGAAAAGATTTAAGCACACACAGCAAACAAAAGCAAAATCCCACTAACCATAAAGAGAAGACTGTAAATTGTAATGACTAGATTAAGAACTTCTATTTATCAAAAGACATGATTGTAAACATGAAAAGGCCAGCCAGAGTGAGAGAATAGAGCCACAAGTCATATAACAACAAAGGGCTCCTACCTGGAAGATATTGTCATAAAGAAAAAGGACAGACAACAAAGTAGAAAAATAGGCAAGAGGCTTGAACAGGCATTTCATAAAGGAAGTTCTCCAAACGACCAATAAACATACGAAAAGGTGTTCAACCTCTTCAGTAATCAGGAAAGTGCAAATTAAAACCATAGGAAGATACCTCTATACACTGCCATTTAGTCATTCTAAAATGAAAAAGAGAGATGGTACCAAGTATTATCAAAGATACAGAGTAACTAGAACTCCCTTACACTATCGGTGGGAGGGCACAGTTTTTATATCCCATGGAAAATGGTTCAGCATCATCTACTAAAATTTGATAAACTCATGACCAATGACAGCAATTGTGTGTGTGTGTGTGTGTGTGTAAAACTATTACTAATGCCCAAAACCTAAAAATAATCTGAATGTCAACAGAACAGACAGATAAAGAGCCTGTGGCATATATTTATATAATAAAATACTGTAAAGCAATGAGGATAAACAAACATTTGCTGCTACATGCAACATTCTTAAAGAATTTCACAATCTTAAAGTTGAGTAAAAAAAAGCCAGAAAAAAAAGTACAGTATATAATTCCATTTATATAACGTCCAAAAGTAGGCACAATTAAGCTCTGGTGTTGGAAGTAAAAATCGTCACTACCTTTGGGGAGGAGAGGAAGGCAGTGTCTGAGAGGGATTCCCGGGATGTCTTGGGTGGGGATGTGGTTTTATTTCTTGATATGGGTGGGGGTGACAAGATGTATCAAACTGAAGATAACTCATCAAGCTTACAGTTGCATGTCACACTTTATTCAAAAGAACTTTTAAATTCTTTAGATGATTTGGTAGAAGTTGAGAAAATCTAAAATAGAGAATACAATGGAAAATTTTAAAAATAGAAGCTTAGAATGTTAAAGGGTTCATCTTGAGATCCACATCTAAGTACTAAGAGTTTCAGGGGGAAAATCAGAGTTAAAGTGAAGGAAGAAAGCATCCAAAAGTAATTCAATGAAACTTCCTCGAACCGGAATTCAAAGTTGCCTCCTAATGCCGCATTAAATGGGCGAAAAAGTAACTCCACCCAGACGCAGCACGTCAGAATACTGCCAGAATGTCAAATGTCAGAATACTGAATACAGGAGGTGGATCCTGAAGTCTTTCAGAGAGGTGGAGGGCAGCCCTGAGGACCAGGAGCAAAGCCGCGCGCCCCTGCAGCAGACCCGGAGAAGTGAACCTGGTGGAAGCAGGGTTTTAGCTGAGAATCTGGGTAGTTCACCTGGGGGTGCGGCTCAGCATCGGGTTGCAAGGGTCCCCAGGGTCCTCCTTGCTGAGACGTGTGGACGTTTTCCCAGGGCTGTGATGACAATGGCCTGTGTCTTGGGCTTGACCTCCCGGGTGTCCACGGTCCTTGCCTTCTTCAGCTCTCCACGCTCTGCAGCGAGTGCGCGGCCTCCTGCCTTCAGTTAGCTTGTGCGCAGGACGTCCTGGAGTGGGGACGTCCTCTTCCCCAGTCTTTTCTGTGCTCCTGTTCTCTAGCTTCCTCACGCCCTCCACCCTCCTGTCTTCATCTACGTGGTCTCCCCAAGCACCTTCCATCCCGCCACAGGGCCACAGCATGGAGCCAGGGGCCTCCCCTAAGGCCTGCACCTCTCGGGTTCGATCAAACCTCCTCTGAGTCTGGCTCATCTTCCCACAAGTCCGAGTGGCCCGGTGGGGATGGAGAGTCTTCTGGTGGCACTGGCCCCGCGCTCCAGCGGCAGCAGTAAGGGCATTTTTAGACATGCAAAATCTCAAAAAACAAAGACTGCAACAAAACAAAACAGTCCTCCCATGCACACTTTCAGAAGCTACAGTGTGAACTTGTGAAAACAAAGGTTGATGTTTCTCTCTCATGTTGATACCTCTCCCTCCCTCTCTTCATCTCTCTCTCTCCCTCTATCTGAAAAAAAAAAAATCAATAAAATTTATTTTAAAAAAATATTATGTAACAAATTGTGTGGAAGGGAAAAGATGTGGGTGGTGTGGGAAGTAAGGGAGTGAAATTCTTCTTTTTTTATTAGTAAATGGCATTCATTTCTAAGCTGTTAAAAATATCAAAAATGGCAGGGTAAAAGCAGCTAAACAGTTGAAATGGTTGCAGGGGGAGTGGAGACGGGGAGCCTCGGAGCATGGCCATTCTTTGTTGTTGTTAATGCCCGGATGCTGATTCAGGGGGACTGAGAGGAGCCTGGCAGCCCACATTCCTAACGAGCGCCCAGCTGGTCCCAGGACCACAGTTTTTTTTTGTTTTTGTTTTTAATAATTTTTTTTATTGATTCTTAGAGAGAGAGGAAGGGAGAGGGAGAGAGAGAAATGTCAATGTGGGATCGAAGCATCGATCAGCTGCCTCTGGCACTGCCCCTGCCGGGGGCTGAGTCTGAAACCCAGCATGTGCCCTGATCAAGTATCCGGCCGTTAGGTGCTCGGGAGGATGCCCAGCCATCTGAGCCACACCGGCCAGGGTGGAGCGTGCCGTTCCTGTAGAACTATTTGATACCCTGAACTAGGAGCAGTTATCGCTGGTACACATCCAAGCTGAGACACGGGCTATAAACATGGGATGACAGTTGTGGAAGGCATTGTCTATGGAAGAGAATGCACAGTGTCACTGTGCAGAGGTTACTGGGGACAGTTACTTTGTTGGCATCCACAGGAGTTAACTGCGGCAAAAAAAAAAAGAGGGGCAGACACAGGTAGAGATATCCCTGATGGGCTGGGAGGCAGCCCGGACCAGTTCTGTTCCCCAGCTGGTAGAAGCCTGAATCCATGTGAGAACAGAAGTGGTCACCAGAAGGAATCACTAAAATGAAGGTGGACTTAAAGGATGAAGTGGCCCAAGATCCAGGTAGGGGTCCACACAAGAGCAGTGGGGTCAGGGTCTTTTCCCGAAGACCATCCTTTACCCTGTGTGCCAGCAGGCCCAACAGCAGTGGGAACCGGGGAACTCGGGCTACAGGATTCTTCCTGGGAAGGTGGCCATCTGCTCACTGACCGACATGTGAACTAACCAGCGGAAGTCCCTGGTGCTCACCGTGAGGCAGCCATCCAGCCAGGCAACTGTCTCGAGCCCCAGCTACTGGGCAGACATTCTAAATGCTGTACCCTCCCGCCCTGCCCATCTCTTCTTCCGACAGAAACACGTTAGACTATAAACTACAACATAATGAGAATTCTTTTCCTTTTGCATTTGACATCCAAATGCTACCCCTTTACCTGCACGGACTGTTCACTCGGTGCCGACACCTTTTACATGAGTTCTTTAGAGAAACGTGGGTGTTCTTTGTTCATTCCTTGAGGCTTTCTATTTCATGAACATCTCCCAAGCTGTTTGGTACAACAGGTTAATTACCAGCAGCTGTTCTTTCTGTCGCCCAATAGCGCTGACAACGAGGGAGAGCCCGACTTTGGTGGTGTCTGAAGGTGAGACCGGGTTTTGGTTTCTGCACTTGTCTTAATGAACATAGTTGTCCATTGTTCTCTGACTCAGTTTACCATTCCTTTTCCCTGATAGGTTTGGAGTTCTTCAGAGAATAAACATTGTTTTATTCCTCTTTATTTTTTCCTTTAATGCCTACCAAATTGCCCATAATACAGCAAGTGCGCAAAAATATTTATTGAATTAATGAATTGTGTAAACTTAGTCCCCTTGGCAATCATATGAACATAACCTACCCCACCCCATGTGCCGAGGGACAACATTTGGGGGCTCCATTGTCTTTTATTAATTAAGTTCTGTTGGTTTTTCCCTTCCTGACTCTAGGCCACATTTGTTCTCTGTTCATTTGTTTTTTCTCCTCCTGGCTCTGCGTCCCATTCATTCTGTTGCCTTACAGCCATGATTGCCAGCCCCATTATGTAAAAGGATATTGTAAAAGTCTCTAAAAATTTTCAGAACAATAACAATTTAAATTCCCACCCATTAACTACTAAAAAGTAAAGCTTGTTTCATTTGGGTGGAGGAGCTTGGAGAGGAAGTCAGGGAATGAAATAAACAACAGGATGTTGCAACTTGCAGAGAGTTGGGAAATGCCCAGAGGATCAGGAACAAATCGTGGGCCCAACGATCTGTAGCAGACGCTGATAGAAATAAATCTTGTTAAAGCAACATTTTGTAATTTTAAAAAATCCTGAGGTGACCATTCAGAGGACACTGTCTGCTAGGATTTTGTCACAGAGGCTTAAAAACCAAGCCAAATAAGAAGAGCAAAGTACTTCATGCATTCTCTAGAAGGAGCCTATGCTCTGGCGGTGCTCTAGAGGAAACAGGTGCTGCTCACCTGGCTTGTTCCTGCCAGGAGCTGCAGTCATGACAGTCATAGTCAAGGTGGCCCCACGGTGGGCATGTTAACAACACTCAGAAGGGTTCTAAACTGAAGTTGACAAAGGTTTCTGGAAACTGACTGCTGTTATATCCAGAAATTCAGAAACTGTCCATCCTATTTTCATTGTTAGTGGCCACTCGGGAAGTTGATCAGAAATGACTTTTCCCTCGTGTCAACATCTGGAATAAAACAACAAGTCTGTCTCCCCTGCAGTTTTTATTTTGTGAAGTATTTTTCCTACTCAAAGTCTTGACTGAGAACTGCCACCCCCACCCTGTGCCCAGGAATGGGACCCCTGTGGCCACTTACTCCATGACTGCCCTCTGGGCTGAATGACTTACACATGGATAGCCCTTTCCTGGGCTTAGCCACACTCCCTATCCTTGTATTTTATCCTGTTTCTTCTGAACATAATCTGAGGACTGTGACACAATCAATCAAAATTAAAAATTTAGGTTACTTTGTAGCATTTCTTTCAATGATTATGTTGACGTTTGTACCCGGTGGGCAAAAGTAGTTTACAGTTATGAGTACATAAAACGGTTTATTCTTGTCTTGTTATTTATTAATTATTTCATTACTTTACAAACGAACAACTGTAAACCTACTTTTGCCCCACCCTGTATATTATAACATAATCAAAATAATTATTTGGGCTTAACTAACCCTGTTTCACTTATATTGTGCTTAACACAGTTCTCTTTTTTTGTTTGTTTATTTTAATTCATTGATCCGTTGGCTGCTGTGTAGAAAGCGATGATTGTTTCAGGGCGAGCACAGGGTAATGCACTTTCTGGATCCTTGCACGGTTCGAGATGTCTTCCTGTTAACTTCACACATCAAGGACAATTTGGCTGGGTCTCGCATTGTGTCACAGCGCCATTGTTCTGGAATGAAAGGCTGAAGAGAGGTCAGTCTGTTTATTCCTTTGCAGATAGCTCGTTTATTCTCTATATGTCCTCGGCTATCCCTGCCTGGATATATAAAAACTTTTTACTTTATGCTTAAAATACAAATTCTTCCCCCAACCAAGACAATATTAGTCTTGTTTGTTTTTTTCTGGGACTCAGTAAGCCCTTACATACTGCTGTCTACATCCTTCCTTCGTTTGGAAAGCTTTCTTCCAACGACAAATGACGCTTCTTGCATTTACATTCTTCTCTTCTTCTGGGGTTCCTCTGTATTGCTTATATTTTATGTGTCACTTTGCGTTCTTCCATCTTTTTTGTGTGCTTGCCTTCTGCCAGTGCTTCTCGTTCCTGGTCAGCAGTTACTGTGCTGATACCCTGACACCGCCTTTCCTCCATCCAGCGGTCACTGTGCTGACACCCTGACACCGCCTTTCCTCCATCCAGCGGTCACTGTGCTGACACCCTGACACCGCCTTTCCTCCATCCAGCGGTCACTGTGCTGACACCCTGACACCGCCTTTCCTCCATCCAGCGGTCACTGTGCTGACACCCTGACACCGCCTTTCCTCCATCCAGCGGTCACTGTGCTGACACCCTGACACCGCCTTTCCTCCATCCAGCGGTCACTGTGCTGACACCCTGACACCGCCTTTCCTCCATCCAGCGGTCACTGTGCTGATACCCTGACATTGCCTTTCCTCCATCCAGCGGTCACTGTGCTGATACCCTGACATTGCCTTTCCTCCATCCAGCGGTCACTGTGCTGATACCCTGACACCGCCTTTCCTCCATCCAGCGGTCACTGTGCTGACACCCTGACACCGCCTTTCCTCCATCCAGCGGTCACTGTGCTGACACCCTGACACCGCCTTTCCTCCATCCAGCGGTCACTGTGCTGATACCCTGACACCGCCTTTCCTCCATCCAGCGGTCACTGTGCTGACACCCTGACACCGCCTTTCCTCCATCCAGCGGTCACTGTGCTGACACCCTGACACCGCCTTTCCTCCATCCAGCGGTCACTGTGCTGATACCCTGACACCGCCTTTCCTCCATCCAGCAGTTACGTTGCTCATTAGCACTCCGTGGTTTTTGATTTCAAAAAGTCGTCTTGTCTAGGTTTATAGATATAAAGTTCTCTTAATTCTTGTTCAGAACCTGAATTTGAAAATTTCCAAATTTTTCATGTGTTTCTTATCAGTAGCGTCTTAAGAAGCCTTTGTTCTGACTCCTGGGATGTGCCTCTCAGTGTTCTCTACCTGCATTACCTCTTAGTGCGCCCGCTGGCTTTCTGTTTGGTCACTGACAGGAAGGTCCATACTTGTTCAGGTCCTTGTCTATGCTTGTATGGCTCCATGTGTAAAATCTTTAGGCACAGTCCGGCCGGTGTGGCTCAGTGGTTGAGCATCGACCCATGCACCAAGAGGTCCCCAGTTTGATTCCTGGTCAAGGCACATGCCCAGGTTGTGGGCCCGAGCCCCAGTGGGGAGCATGCAGGAGGCGGCCAATCAATGTTCTCACCCATCGATGTTTGTATCTCTCTCTCCCTCTCCCTTCCTCTGTCTCTAAAATCAATAGAGAAAAAAAAGAAAAAAAGAAATCTTTAGGCACAGAAAAAGGGAGGAAGGAAAGAATACATTTTTTTTTTTTTTTGGCCAGGTCAGAGACTCAAACATGGGAGAAAAGGAGAGAGGAACCAGAAACTGAGCCATTTGCTGGAGGAAACGTCGCCCCGGGGATGGTTTTCCTTTCGGGCTAGCAGTCAGGAACAGCTGTATGTCATCCTCATTAAATCCAGCTGTGAGGTAGCTCAACCTCTGGCCAGCCTGGACTGAGAGCCGCCCTGGGGAGGGATGGGGAGGTCCAAGGACAGAATCAGGGAGATTGGTGAGAGGGCTGCGGCGGTCACCGTGGCACAGATGAGGGCACAGGCGGGGACGAGGTCACCGCGGATAGATCTGGAAGCAGAGTGGACAGAATTTGCTGATGGCTGGGATGCGGAGTGTGGGAGCTAGAGACTGAAGAACTTTTTTTTTACCTGAGCAACTTGAAGAATGAATTTGCCATTAATTGGAACGGAAAAGGACAACAGGGAGAACATGTTTATGGATAAAAATAATCAAGAGTTTGGCTTTGAAAGCGTCGCATTTGAGAGGCTTAGAGGACCTCGGAGAGATGGCAAGTCTGTGAGTGTGGAACTGAGGACGGTCAGGACGGAGACGTGAGCGCGAGTCTCTCTCCTGCATGTGCCCTGAGAGCCGCGGGGTGACAGCGCGCATAGCAAGAGCAAAGGAGCCCTGGCGGGTTGGGCTCAGCGGGGAGAGCGTGGGCCGCGGACCGGAGAGTCCCGGGTCCGGTTCCCGCTGAGGGCACGTACCTCGGTTGCAGTTTGTCCCCGGCTCCGGTTGGGGTCATGTAGGTGGCAGCCACTCAATGTGTCTCTCTCACATCGATGTTTCTCTCTCTCTCTTCCTCCCTCTCTCCCTCCCGCTCTATCTGAAGATAAAGGCAAAAATGTCCTCGGGTGAGGATAAAAAAAAAAAAAAGAGCAAAAGACTCGTTTTGTTTTTTTAAAGGACTCTTTAACAGAGAAAGTTGATTCCTGCAAAGCCAGTGCTTAGAAGTTGAGGAAAGGAAGAGAAACAAGCAAACGAGGCAGAGGCTGCGAAGGAGCAGGGGACCACGGAGACGGTGTCCTGGAGGCCCACGGAAGCGAGGCTTCCAAGAAGGCAGGAGTCACCAAGACTGAGACACTGCCAGCCGGACTCAGCAAGACGCAGGTCTCGGGCTACTGGACGGGAGGGATGTCCGAGGAATGGAGGGATGAAGGACTGGTCAGGGCGGGTTTCTGAGGCCACGGGAGAAGGGGACATGGAACGGGCAGGTGTAACTAACTTATCAGGAGAGTGGCTGGAAAGGGAAGCACAGTGTGGATGGAGGACGCGTGTCAAGGATTTGGTTTTAATCCCTGTGTGTCCTTACTGTTGCTAAGATGAAAGCTGTCACAGCGGTGACAGAGGATGGACGTGGACACCGGGTGGGGTGATTGAAGGATGCTGTCCTTTGAGACGGAGGCTCAGACATTGCACCCAGGATGTACAGCCCGGACAGGGCCAAAGGCAGGTGGAGTGGGGGCACTTCGCAGCAGTATGCTTGGCCGTTCTCTTGGGACAGTTGCATTTTCTCAGGGAAGCAGGGGCAGTGACAAGAGGGAGGAAGGGAAGGCTGCCAGCCCTGAGGTCCAGTGGTTGCTTCGGGGCACCCCCTTTGCTTTGGAAAACAAAGCCTTTAGGAGCTGGGTCTTTACCTGTTGATTTCCAGAAAATTCCCTCCTCACTAATGTATTTTGCAAAATACTGCTGACTATTGAATGCGCTGATGGGTTATGCATGGTGTGGCCGGTCCCTAAGCCTTTCTGCCCCGGGCTGTTGTGATGGGAGTGGTGTTTTAGCCCTATGTAGCAGAAGAACCGATTCAGTCCAATAGCTCAATTCAGCAGCTGTTAACGGAGTCATGTGCCCCACACTGCTGGCCCCGTGCCAGCTGTGGGCCAGTGCCCTGCACAGTGCCACCATTTGTTTTTATGTCACACGTCCCACGCCTCCTGATAGCACTGCTGGGCCAAACTGGTGGTCCCTGGGGAGCGTGAAGCTATAGCTTCCTGGTGAAGCTGCCAGGTGACCGCGCTTAGAATGGCTGGCCTCCCCTTCGCTCTGCTCCTCTTATTAATATTAAAAGCTAGCTAATTATAATGATAACAAAAGCTTCAGTTGTTTATTACCAGGACATAAGAATCTCTCTCTCTCTCTCTCTCTCTCTCTCTCTCTCTCTCTCTCTCTCTCTCTCTGTCCCCCTCCCACTTTTAACAGTTGGGACAGTGACGTGGGCTGGGCTGGCTTTGACAGAAGGAGCAATATCTAGGCGGTGAGGCACCTGAACAGGGCTCTCCCACGTCGCCGAGGCCCCGGGCTCTGTGACACTGGGCTGGCTCAACATCCCTCCACACTTTGGGGATGTTCTCCTCTAATTGGTACGTGTCCAGTATGCATAGCCCGCAGGGGCCCTGCTGGCTGGAGAATTAGCAGGGCAGACCTGGGACACCACACAGGCTGAAAATGACACTGTGCCACCAACATGGAAAGATCCAATTTCCAAGTGCCACAGAGACTGCCGGAGCCCCGTAAAGCAGCAGCGTCCTTGGCGACTATCTTCTCGTTCGAAGCTCCCGCAGAACTGGCCTTTCATGTGGTCGTAGGTGGTGACAGAAACCGTCCCTGTCCCTGTGTTCCTTCTTGCTTCTCACCGCTGAGTGGAGTGGTCCAGCTCCCACAGGGAAGGCTGTGCTCGAGGCTCCACTGACCCCAGGGTGGGGTGCAGGAAGACTGGGCTCCCGGGACTAGCTGTGGTCCCCTCAGGGCTGCTTTCTATATGCGTGCCCCGAGGGCTTGTCTCCCCTTGGTTAGGGAAGGGGACCGAACACCAGCCTCTGAAATTTAGCTCTGGTAAATTCACATTAAATTTCATAAGAAGCTGCTTTTCCCTCTCCCTGATTTTCACTGGGTGAAGAAAACACACCCCACTCTTCCCTTACAGCCTAGATTTCCCCAGAGATTTAAGGTCTCTGACTTTTTCAGAGCACAGGTATCACGTGGCACATTTTTATAGAGAAATACTCGGGGATAGATGTCTTCCATTTTCTGGGCTTACATGTTCCTGAAACTGTATCAATGAACTTTTCCTTCAGCCCCTGTCCCCAGACTGCTTCATAGGGTGGGATCGTATTTTCCAGACCCCAAATTGGGATTCATTCTCCAGTGAATGTGTAGACAACAAATAGTTTAAATTGTTAAACGGGAACACTGGGCTGACACGTCCTTTGGGTCCAGCTGGTTGAGACCGTGTTGGGGGCTCGGACTGTGGTATGAGTGACAGTCACTGCAGAGCGCTGCCCACGTCCCAGGAGGTGGCTGCATGCTGTCCAGACAGCGCTTTGGCAGAAACACTGCTACCGGCTTGGCACTGGCAGTGAAATGGCCACCTACATGCCACGTATTCCCTCATCTTTCTCTAGAGGTTGGCACCAAACAGAGCCACTGCCCATACTTCCTGCAGCCACGGATGACCACGTGGCAGACTTCTGACTGTGCAATGGAAGCCGAATGTCTTCTCTGGGGACTTCTGACTATGTGCTAGAAGCCGAACGTCTTCTCTGGGGACTTCTGACTATGTGCTAGAAGAGGAACATCTTCTCTGGGGACTTCTGACCATGTGCTAGAAGAGGAACGTCTTCTCTGGGGACTTCTGACTATGTGCTAGAAGCCGAATGTCTTCTCTGGGGACTTCTGACTATGTGCTAGAAGAGGAACGTCTTCTCTGGGGACTTCTGACTATGTGCTAGAAGCCGAATGTCTTCTCTGGGGACTTCTGACTATGTGCTAGAAGAGGAACGTCTTCTCTGGGGACTTCTGACTATGTGCTAGAAGAGGACCATCTTCTCTGGGGACTTCTGACTATGTGCTAGAAGCCGAATGTCTTCTCTGGGGACTTCTGACTATGTGCTAGAAGAGGAACGTCTTCTCTGGGGACTTCTGACTATGTGCTAGAAGAGGACCATCTTCTCTGGGGACTTCTGACTATGTGCTAGAAGCCGAATGTCTTCTCTGGGGACTTCTGACTATGTGCTAGAAGAGGACCATCTTCTCTGGGGACTTCTGACTATGTGCTAGAAGCCGAATGTCTTCTCTGGGGACTTCTGACTATGTGCTAGAGGAGGAGCGTCTTCTCTGGGGACTTCTGACTATGTGCTAGAAGAGGACCGTCTTCTCTGGGGACTTCTGACTATGTGCTAGAAGAGGAATGTCTTCTCTGGGGACTTCTGACTATGTGCTAGAAGAGGAACATCTTCTCTGGGGACTTCTGACTATGTGCTAGAAGAGGAACATCTTCTCTGGGGACTTCTGACTATGTGCTAGAGGAGGAGCGTCTTCTCTGGGGACTTCTGACTATGTGCTAGAAGAGGAGCGTCTTCTCTGGGGACCACGACGAAGCCTCACAGCAGAAGGCTGGGTCTTCCTGGCTGGACTGCGGACACAAAGCCTGGGCAGCATGAGGTAAATTTACAACTCAAGGTGGTGAGAAAGGAAGTGAGAAAGAGCCCGAGGCTTGGATGACGCTGCTGAGCCCTCTACCAGCCCTGGACTACCCCAGGTGTCTGGTTCTGTGAGATGAATACCACCCTTTCTGTGACGCCTAGGGTGACCGAGTGTTCTGTTAGCTGCAGCTAAATAGTGGCAAATACATAACTCAGTTTCATACAGGAGTCCCTTGCTCCATCCACACAGCTCACCAGGGCTGATGCTGGGGGTCAGGGTGTGCCCAGCTCCAGCATTGCGCTGGCCAGAATGTTCTTCCCCTCCTTAAGAACCAGGAATCTGGAGTGAGCTCGGGGCTCAGGAGCCTCCAGCAACCTCACCGGTCCCCTCCCTGTTCCCTAGTCCTGCGACTTCAGCTCCCCCAAGGAAATACGGCCCAGAACCTTCTCAGGACTGGTTGAGCATGTCTGCCCTCTCAGTGTGCCCTACAGAAGGTGCAGGCCCCCACTGCAGCTCGGGTGAGGTCGGGCAGTCCCCTTGGCCCCACACTAATCCCATGGCAGACGCTTGTGTCTGACCCTCAGGCCCATATTTCTTTCCTAAGGGGAGAACCAGTTTTTACTTGCCTTCAGAGAACTCCTGGTACCCTTTTGAAAACCCCTCAGGGGTCCACAGGCAAGCAGAACTCTTGCTGATGATCTTTCTATGCCCCTTGAAATAGGTCGGCACATAAACCCACGGGCCTTGTCTGCCGGTTGGGGCCCAATCAGGAAGAAGCCCATCGCTGTCACACGAACCTGAGGGGTTCCTACGTCCAGTCCTACGGCACTTGTCACCCATTATTTATATCAGGAGGTTGGTGAGAAGCCTGTTCACAGCATTGTGGGGTATCCCATCCGTGAGGAAAAATGCGTCAAAGCCCAATGGTGGGAAGAAATGCCCTTCTCCTGAGGATCTGACTGCATTTCCTCTCATGGACACGGACTCATGACTGTTTGCCTTCTCCTGGCTGGCTTGCCTAAAAGGGCATTCGTGTTCCACTAATTCTTGCCCTACTTTCCCTTCACTCGATGTATTTTTAGAATCCTGTTAGACGTGTATTTTTGGAGGCCACCTGAAACCCCCCTTTTGGGAGAGTGGTATGTGAATAAATAAAATTTCACTCATCCCAGGACTCACCGACGACTCCTTACTCACATGTTCCTATTTCCAATGTCAACATTCTTCAAACCTAGGCCTGTCCCCAGGCGCCATCCCAAATCTAATGGTAGTGACAGTTTGTCCATCGCTCACACGGACTGCAGCCAGCTTTAGCTGAGAGTCCTGGACCTAGGAACAGAAATCTGAGGACACCTGTCAAAAAGAAAGATGGACGAAAGGTTTCTCAAATGCAATTAGGTGTTTGACAGGCAATTATTTTTCTCATTCAACCCAACCTACACATTCAGAGCTTGACAGTTGGTTTGCAGGTAAGGGTGCTTCCTCTTATCTCTGACACCTGGCACTCCAGCCACTGGGCGCGGAGATTACACATGGAGTCGGGAGCTTTGCCCAGCAGGACTGCTGCAGCCTGAGCCCAGGAGAGGTCGGTGGAGTCACCTTCTGTGCCAAGTGGCCTGCCAGCAAAATGTGTGGTCAAGACCCTGGGATTTTGAATGGATCTAAATGTTAAATGAGAGGAGAAATAATGAGAACGGAGATCTTGATCCAGTTACTATCACCTATTCTATTTCAAGAACATCTCAGCTTCACATTGTAAATGGGACCAAGTTCTTTCTACTGAAATGATATTATAGGAATTCTCTGCTTTTCTTTTTCATGTGGTAGCTTATTCAGGCACAAATGCTTTGGCTAGTATTTTAAGATGCTCATGCATTTTAGATGAATAAAACTCCCCTTCAGTGTGAAATGTTTCCAAGGAACACTCGCTTCTTGGACCATGGCTGTTGTCCCTTTTAATACTGTGGTAGATTGCTCAAGGTCGTCTCCTCCCTGTGGTCCACTCCCCTGTGGCTTTGCAGCTCCTTCCATCAACAGGCGGAGTCAGGACTTCCCCCTTTTCCAGGCTGAGTAATATTCCATTGTCTGTATGTACTGCATTTTGCTTAACTATTCAGCATTGATGGACACTTGGGTTACTTCCACATTTTCACCGTTGTGAATAATGCTGCTTTTTACATGGTGTACAGCTGTGTCTTCGAGACCTGCTTTCAGTTCTTTTGTGTACACACTCAGAAATGGAATTGCTGGATCATATGGTAATTTTATTTTTAATTTTTAAAGAACTACTATATTGTTCTCCATAGCATCTTTACTAATTTATATTTCTACCAACAGTGCATGACAGTTCTAATTTCTCCATATCCTCACTAACACTTCTTATTTCCCGGGTTATTAATGTTTTTAATAGCAGTCATCCTAATGGGTATAAGATGGTATTTCTTTGTAGTTTTGATTTGCATTTCCCTAGTGATTAATGACGTTGAGCATCTTTTCTTGTGCTTATCCGGTCATTTGCATGTTTGCTTTAGGAAAATGTCTATTCAAGTCTTTTGTCTATTTTTTAATAGGGTTGTTTCTTTGTTGTTGAGTTTTAATAGTTCTCTATATATCCTGGATATTAATCTTTTATCAGATATATGATTTGTAAATATTTCCTCCCATTTTGTGGGTTGGCTTTCCACTCGTTGATAATGTCTTTTGATGCACAAAATTTTTACATTTTTATGAAATCCTACTTGTCCATTTTTTCTTTTATTGCTGTGCCTTTGGTATCATATCCAAAAAAATAATTGTCAAATACAATGTCAAGAAGCTTTTGTCCTATGTTTTCCTCTAAGAGTTTTATAGTTTTAGGTCTTACATTTAGGTTTTTAATCCATTTGAAGTTAATTTTTTGTGTAGTATTAGGTAAAGGTCTAACTTCATTCTCTTACATCTGGGTATCCAGTTTTCCCAGCACCATTTGTTGAAAAGACTGCTCTTTCTCCAGTGAATGATCTTGTCACATTTGTCACAAATCACCTGGCTATGTATGTATGTGTGTGTGTGTGGTTTTATAAAGAATAGGTGTTGAATTTTGTCAAATGGTCAAATTTAAAAATATATATATAATTGAGATTATATCTATACAATGTAAGTGTTTATTTCTGGGCTTTCAATTGTAGTCCAATAGTCTATATGTCTTTTTTTTTTTTTTTTAATATGTTTTTGTTGACTTTTTTAGAGAGAGAGGAAGGGAGGGAGAGGGGGGGAGAGAGAGAGAGAGAGACAGAGAGAGAGAGAGAGAGAGAGAGAGAGAGACATCAATGTGAAAGAGAAACATTATTCTGCCACCTCCTGCAGGCCCCCTACTGGAGATGGAGCCTGAAATCCAGGCATGTGCCCTGACTGAGAATCAAACTGGGACCTCACAGTCCATGGGACAACACTCAGTCCACTGAGCCACACCAGCCAGGCTGGTCTATATGTCTTTATGCCAGTACCACACTGTTTTGATGACTATAGCTTCATAGTAAGTTTTGAAACCAAATAGCGTGAGTCTTCCAGTTTTGTTCTTTTTGGAGATTATTTTGGCTATTTAGGGTCCTTTTGGAGATTCCATATGAATTTTAGGATGGTATTTTCTATTTCTGCAAAAAACAACTTTGGAATTTTGATAGTGATTGCATTGACTCTGTAGATCATTTTGAGTAGTATTGATATCTTAGCAATATGAAATCTTTCAGTCCATGAACATGAGATATGTTTTTATTTATTTATGTCTTCTTTAATTTATTTCAGAAATGTTTTGTTGGTTTCATTGCACAAGTTTTCACCTCCTTGGTGAAGTTGAATGCTGAATATTTTATTCTTTTTGATGATGTTGTATATGACATCATATTGTATATTACTTTTATAATTTCCTTTTCAGATTGCTCATTGTTAATGTGTAGAAATGCAACTAATTTTTGTGTTGACTTTGTATCCTGCTAGTTTACTGAATTCATTTATTTCTTCTAACAGTTTCTTTGTGGAATCTTTGGGGTTTTCTACATATAAGATCATATCATTTGTGAACAGAGATAATTTTATTTCTTTCCAATTTGGATGCCTTTATTTTTTTTCTTAATTAATTGCTCTGTCTAGGACTTCCAACACTATGTAGAATAGAAGTGGCAAAAGCAAGCATCCTTGTATTTTTCCTGATCTTAGAGGGAAATCATGTTTCTTTAACCATTAGTATGATGTTCACTGTGAGTTTTTCGTATATATCCTTTAGTATGTTGAGGGTGTATCTTTCTGTTCCTAGTTTGTTGAGTGGTTTTGTAATGAATGGGTGTTGAATTTTGTCAAATGGTCAGATGCTTTTAAAAAATCATTGAGATTATCATGTGTTTTTTTCCCCCTTCATTCAGTTAATGTGGTGTATTACATTGAATCATCCTTGTATTCAAGAAATTAAACTACACAGTTATGGTTCTTTTTTTTTAAATTCTCACCGAAGGAGAGAGAGAGAGAGAGAGAGAGAGAGAGAGAGAGAGAGAGAGAGATCAATGTGAGAGAGAAACACCAATTGGTTGCTTTCTGTACATGCCCTGATTGGGGATTGAACCCACAACCCAGGCACGTGCCCTGATTGGGAATTGAATCAGCAACCTTTTGGTATATAAGATGACACTCAACCAGCTGAGCCACTCGGCTGGGCTGGTCATGGTTTTTTAATATGCTGCGGAATTTGTGTTACTAGTATTTTATTGAAGATTTTTTTTAATCAATCTTCAAAACGAATATTGGTCTGTAGCTTTCTTTTCTTGTGGTGGCTTTGGTATCAGTAAAGCCAGAATGAGTTAGAAAGCAGTCCCCTCCAGGAATGACAAAGCAACAAGATAGAGGGAGCCTGGGTCTCTGGAGGGCCTCACAGAGCAAAGTGGAGCTACCTCTAAGAGCTATCAGTTTGGACTTTTACATGAACAAAATAAATGTCTATCTTATTTAAGCCACTGTTATTTTTATCTTTGTTGTTTAAACCAGTATTTTAACTAACACAGCACCATTTTCATAATTAATGTCAGTTTTGTGAGTAAGTAGGGAAACTGGAGGTATTCATTTCCTGTTGGTGCTGTAACAAATGACCACAGCATAAAACAACAATCTGTGGCTTAAAGCAACACAGATTTATTATTTCATAGTTCTGGAGGTCAGAAGTCCTCAAGTCAAAGTTCCAGCACGGTTCAGTTCCTTCTGGGAACTCTAAAGGAGGCTGTGTTTCCTTGCTTTTCCAGCTTCCAGAGGCCCTTCCTCACTTTTCATGGGTTAAGTCCTCATATCATATCACCCAGCCTGGCTTCCAGCAGCACATCTGTCTCTGACTCTCGTTTTCTGCCTCTTCCACTTATAAGGACCGTTGTGACTATATTGGGCTCACCTCCATTATCCAGAATAATTTCTTCTTCTCAAGGTCATCGGATTAGCAAACTTAACTCCATCTGCATCCTTAATTCCCCTTTACCATGTAACCTACATATTCACAGATTCTGGGACATGGACATCTTTGGAGGCCATTGTTCTGCCTGCCGCACTGAACAAACCATGCCTTTAAGAACTCCTTCTTCATGTGCACTGAAGCCTGCAACTTTAATATCGAAGAGCCGTTCCTTTTTGTCAACCTGCCCCTGTGGAAGACAGCAGTGAGCCTCATGACCCTTGAATTAGTTAGCTCCTGTGAATCTGATTTCCATGTTCTAAGTAACACTAGTGATAGAGAATTACAACCCACACAAACAGGTGCAGGTGACCTTGAACAACCCAGGAGTTAGTATATACTCTTCAGAGGATTATAGGTGATATAATAAAACCATTTCTCATAGCCCATGTCCAACAAATAGTAGCTATTATTACTATTTAACCTCCAAGTATGTGTGTGCACCCAACAGAGCAGCGATTTTTAACCGTTTTCATCTCATGGCACACATAAACTAATTACTGAAATTCTGCGGCACACCAAAAAATATATGTTTTATTCATTCACACCAGATGGCTATTGTTGTGTTGGCTGTTGTCATTTTAAAAAATTTGACAACTAAGAGAAAAGAGGTATTGCATGTTTTAAAAATTCTTGCAGCACACCAGTGTGCTGCGGCACACCGATTGAAAACTGCTTTAACAGAGTATGGCCATCTCCCATGCTGGACTCTGTGAAGAGTTCAAAGAAGCAGAAACACAAGACCTTCCATGAGAGGCCATTGGTGCATAATGATAAGGACTTGCAATGAAAACAAAAAAGGAAGGTAAATCCTCTTGACCAGTTTGCTTTGCTGGGCTTCAGTTTCCTAATCTGGAAAATAGTCAGCTGGACGAGATGGTCTTTCAAGTTCTTCCACTGCTGACATTCTGTAGTTGTGAGAAGCATCCTGCCTGTTGGTAAACATGACTAACCCGGAAGGAACTCCATCAGCTGGAAGTACTGTCTGTGAATGGATCCCCAAAGACATGGGCAGAGAATGGCTAGTTACCTTGTCCAGCACTGGCCTCAGGACCTTGCAAACAACATGACTGCCACTCAGCCACATCACGCTGACTGTCTCCTTTGCACTCATTGTATTTTTGGGCCCAAAGGCACTGTGAATTGAAACAAAATGGCAGGCAGCTGATTTGAAGAGAAATTGCACAGAAAACACATAGGAGGCAGTCACTCTGGCCACCAAAATGGGCCAGAAGGGAAGCATTTAATACAATTGGCTGAGCACAGAGCTAAGTTATTGCCCCTGGAATTGCAGCAGTGCTGAGTTGGCCATCCAACACTAATGAAATCTTCCATTTGTTCCCAATATTTTCTGATACATTTGCTTTTTATCTTTCTCTTTGGGAAATAACAGGAGGATTGCAACTTGGGTGCTGTTGTAGTCAATTGACAATGTCAGTGGACAGCTGTCTACCAGATCCCAGCAAGCAGAGTGATACAGCAACCCACGATTTTGTAACAGAACTAACTTCCATTTGAAGAAAGGTGGCAACGTCCTGTTCCCCAGGAACACCCTCTCACGCAGAGTGGTGGGCTCAAGTACAAAGCTTGGGCATATCAAGTCCAGAAACAGCCGAAAGACGAGCTGTGAATTAGAGGCGCCCCCGGCGACAGCTCCCTGACAAGTGAGAAGGTTGGGAGGATGAGCCTGGGGAAGACGACGGACGTTTGTCTGTGTGAGTGCTAGCGGGGGACCGGCAAACCCGCGCTCCGCTCCGTGGAAAACGACAGGCCATGTCTGATACTGACAAACACGGAGGCGTGGTTGTAAATGCGGGACTTGAAGAGTTTGGGGATTCAGGGCTCCTAGTTGCTAGGGGAGCACAACAATGCCGGCTGGAAGATTTACAGAATCAAGCCTGTGATGTTGTCACTCCGTGTCCCACGGGGAGACTCCGGTATCAGAAACAATCTGCCCACTCTCTGAACAAAGATTTTGAAAACTAGAGAAACAAAGCAGATTTGCTGATTTTTCTTCTACATCTCATTCTAATTCTCTTATGGCTTGCAATGATAGGGAGTTGATTAGAAATTATTTCTGAAAGTAATCGTGTAAAAGTTCATTGTAGAAAGAACCTGTCTTTGGGGTTTTGCCTCTTCTGTGACCCCAGTTTGTTGACGCGTCTCCAAAGGGAGACTTAGAAACAGCCCAGCACATGCTAGTTCTACTTTTAAAGCAGTCGCCTGCTCTTCGCTGGGTTGGCAATGTGGCTGGATCTCGGCAGGAGCAGGACCCGAACCAGCAAAACTGGCCTCTTCGTTTCTAGCCCCTTTGTCCCCAGGCCTCTGGGTGCACAGAAGTTTATTTGTGTGATTCTCATTTTGTAACCACTTAAAGAAAGATATCATTGGATAAGAATGAAAATATGAACATTTGAACGCTTGCTTTGCCCAGAATCAATCACCAATAAATATTTATTCAATGGAAGGAAGTGAGAAAAAGAAAGAAAGAGAAAAGAAAGAGGAAGAAAGGAGAAGGGAGAGAGAGATGGAGGTGCTAAGGGAACAGGAACTTCCTGCCTAGATGTAAGGGCTCCTGACCGACGTTAAGGCAATTCTGGTATTCGTTTAAGAAAACAGCTTCCCGCTTAATCGGAAACACATTTTATGCTGGAAAGTCAACCGGACTCAGGCTTGACCCAGTTCCAAGTCTCTCTCTTTTTTAAAAATATGTTTTTATTGATTTTTTTTAGAGAGAGAGACAGAAACATCGATGTGAGAGAGAAACATGGATCGGCTGCCTTCCGCACACCCCCCACCAGAGGTCCAGCCCGAAACCCAAGCATGTGCCCTGATCAGGAATTGAAGCGGGACCTCCCAGCCACGGGAGGCTCAATCCACTGAGCCATACCGGCTGGGCTCTCTCTTTTTTCAGGTAGCTTTAAGATCAAAGCCTTTTTAACTCCTTATCTTCAGCTGTCTAGAAAGAAGACCAATTTCCCTGCCACCTTCCTGACTCACCTCTTTTTTTTTTTTTAATCCTCACCTGAGGATATTTTTCCATTTGTCTTCAGATAGAGTGGGAGGGAGGAAAAGAGAGAGGGAAACATCGATGTGAGAGAGACACATGGATTGGCTGTCCCCCACATGACCTGACCAGGGCCAGAATCGAACCCAAGACTCTTTGGTCCGCGGGTGGACGCTCTAACCACTGAGCAAAACCATCCAGGGCTGACTCACCTCTTCTTTATCCTGTGTCTCTTATGTCTTAATTACTATGGGGGTGGGGAGAGACCTTCTTAGTAGGGTTGCCAGGTAAAATATGACACGGAGTTAAATTTGAATTTCTGGTAAACTGCAAATTATTTTTAGTTTATGTCCCAAATATTACATAGGACATACTCATACTAAAATAGTATTTGTTGTTTAGCAGAAATTCAAATTTAACTCGGCATCTGGGATTTTTATTCGCTAAATCTGGCGACCTTCCAAGGCTTTCCGCTGCATGTGGCTACTTGGGGTGCTGCCCTTGAACCCCTCACCTGGAACCATGTGGCCAGCGCCCCCCACACCCCTCACCCAGAGGGGCTCCTGCATGTCCTGAAGGCTCTGCGACCCTGGCAAAACGCCTTCCAACCGGGCAGGAAACACTTCCCTTCCTCCACTCGGCTTTTCCTGCAGAATTCCCGCCCTTGGAAATCAGCCTCTGTACAAAATCACATCTCCTCGGGCGACATAATGCCGCACACAAATCATCCCAACTGGATTTTTAAAAAGGCTATGTTTTAAGTTTCTTTCCTCTATAACCTGAATTTGAAAATGTCTGAGCTTTGAAAGAAACACAGGGTCTCCTTCCCGGTGTCTTTCCACTTGGTGGCTGCCGTCCTGCCACATGGGTGCTCCCGGCTCTCTGCTCTGCCCTGCGGTGGCCGTGAGGGCGGTCCCCACACAGCCTGGACACTGGGACCAGACAGCTTCAACAAGAGGAGAGACCATCCCCACCAGGAGTCTCTCGTGTCCTCAGCTTCCGTGTGGAGGGCTGGACAAGAACTCGAGAGACTGGCAGGCTCAGCACTTTGCGTCCTTCATTGAGACCTGTCGTTTTTACCAACTTCCTGTCTACATAAAGTAGTCATTAAAAGTGGCATGAACATGAAGTCATCAACTGGACGATATTGAGGAACACAAAGCTACGCACACATGCACATGAACACAATCTGCATAGGCACGGCCTACTCCCGAGACGGTCATTCAATGGACAGAGGGCGGTGGGCACCTGGGGAGTCGCACACAGCTCCCGCAGGGGGGGCTCCCTGACCTAAACAGGCAGGCGTTTCCGAGGGTGAAAATGAGGCCACAAAGCGAATGGCTTAGTGACCGTGCTTCGCTGGGGAGGGTGCCAGAGAGGCAGCTGCACCTGAGATCCGTCACAGCAAATCCCACTCTGACTGGAGAGAAACAGAAAGTGGACAGGTGTGTGTGATGTGGCCCTGAGCGTGCGGCTAAGGGGACACACCTTAGGAGGGCAGAGTGGGAGGGCTGCCCAGGGAAAAGCAGCTGCGGGGCCAGGTTGGGGACACAGGCCCACCTGGGTGTGTGGGAGGAAGCTCTCTAGTGCTCGGTCCCTCCTCGCCACACCAGATAGGTGGCATTTGCCAAAGTCACCAGACATAAGCAAGAGGGAGACACAGCGACAGAGTGAGGGCTGGAGGGGCGCAGGCTGGGCCGGCCGGCCTTGGGCTCTACCATTTCTAGCAGCTTGACTTCACCTAAATCTGCAGCCAGTTTGGAGAGAATTGGTGAAATAAAGTAAAATACCTGAGAACAAACAGCCCCTCTTGGCATCCACTGGGTCAGAGGACCCAGCCTTCCAAACCTGAGAGTGGCTTGGATGGGTAGATCTTCCATCAGAGTTGATGGCAATTACTTCCCAGGGCCAGTAGAGGGGGCTGTTCAGAATTTGACTATAAAGGAAAGTGACAAGCAGAAACTAGGTGTTGGGATCAAACCCTACATTCCCCCATCATCAGTTTCTGATCAGGCACGACAACCTTGTGAGGACTGGAGGGGCCTCTGGTGGTCACGAGAGTGCATGGAAGGGCCGATGTGGAGCCGGCTGTCTCGGACTGTGTAGCATTGGCCAGCTGCAGTCTGACTCCCACTTGGGAACTCAAGGTGCCATGTCCTCCCCCAGGGTCACCAGACCAAGGTGGCTGTCTCCAGGTGCTCCAACCTGCTGGTCAGGAGGTGCTTTTACTGACTGCCAGGTGTGGCCCTCTTGCTTCAGGACCTGGGTGGGGTTGTTCCTCCAGGTGGCAACCATCACGTAAGGCCTTTGGTGCCGGCTGCGCAGGGGGACCCTGGAGATGAAGCCCTTTCCAGATGGAGAAAAGGTGTTTAGCAAATGGACAAAAGTGGGCGATCCTGGGGTGTTTGGAAGAACAGCAAGAAGTCTAGTTATGTAGCCCACAGTCTATGAGGGAAGACAGTCTGCGTACAATTCGGAGAGCGTGGAAGGCGGGGTGAGGCATTCTATGTGTAATTATACCATGCTCTGGTTTTCTTCCTGGCACGAGGGGGAGCCGGGAGGGAATTGGGAGGGAAAGTAGTAAGTTCAATTTCGGCGTGTGAAGTGAGTTTTCAAGTCCACTGAGCGGATCTCATAGCAACAGACCTTCTGATAACTCCCTTAGTTTTGATGTGCTCGGAGCTGAACTCAGCCCCTGCTGGGGTCAGGGAACACCCGCCCACTCTGAACTGGGGCAGTGGGTCGTTCTTCTCATCCTTAATGAGGTCTGAACCCAAGCAGGTCCTCAGCCCCTTCTCAATGTGCCAGGGTCAGGTGGACACCTGACGTTGAGTCAAGATTAGATGGGGAGAGAGGTGTGGGTAGAAACGTGGGGAGATGGAAGAGGAGAGGAGACCAGGGGTTTTCAAGCTATTTTTAGCCGCAGAACCCTTTCTTCCTGAGTGAATCTTACCCAGAAGCCCCGCTCCGGACTGAGGAAGACAGAGCAGCTCTTGGTGAGGAAGTGAGAGGTCCTGCCTCCCCCGAGCCCCCCCACCCCCACCCCACCCCTGTTGTCGCCCAGGCAGCAGCCTCTGAAGGGTCTCAGCCCTCCGCCCTCAGCAGAGCTGACAACCCTCTTAACAAAAGGAGGAACATTTTTAGAATTAACCTTTGAAATTCTATGCTTTCTTCAGCCTTTAAAAGGAAGGAAACTGTAATACATGCTACAATATGGATGCAGCTTGAAGACATGCTAAGTGAGCCCTGGCCGGTTTGGCTCAGCGGTTAGAGCGTTGGCCGCGGACCAAAGAGCTGCGGGTTCGATTCCGGTCATGGGCAGAGCCTTGGCTGCAGTTCGTCCCTGGCCCTGGTTGGGGTCATGCGGGGAGTAACCAGTCAATGTGCCTCTCATGAGTCGATGTTTCTCTCTCTCTCTCTTTCTCCCTCTCTCGCAAGATAAATAGAAAAATGTCCTCGGGTGAGGATTGAAAAAAAAAAAGACATAGTAAGTGAAATACGCCAGTCACAAAAGGGCAAATGCTGTGGATTCCACTCGTCCAGGACACCAGGGGAGGTACCTGCACAGAGAAGAAGCAGAGGGTGAGTGCCAGGGGCTGGGAGGGGGGAGTGCTGTGCAGTGGGCACAGTTTGTTTGGGAAGGTGGACCGGTTCCGCAGGGCGAGGTGACGACTGCACAGCGTGACTGTACTTAACACCCCTAACTGCACGCTCAACGCTGCTTAAGGTGGTAGACGTCGAATATAAGGGAGTGACGGCCACAATGTCACCTGAGGTGGCCCCTCCAGACACATTTTCGGAACTGAAACCGGTGACCCCAGGGCTTGTCTTTGTGCTGAAGGCGCCCAGCCTCCTCTCCAGCGTCCCCAGTGCCTGGCTGTGGTGGCACGTGGGCCCAGCATTCGGTCAGCGGCCCCGCATCCCGTCCTCCTCTCCCTGGGCGGGTGGGGTTGACTCCACACCTGGGTACAGCCCACGCTGTGGGTGAGGCTCAGAGTGACCCACCACAAACACGACCCCCTCACCCCCGTTCCTTCTCTGGCTTCTTACATTTCTGCTCTGGAATCAGGTGTGGGGTTTGGAGAAGTACCCTGGCACTGAATCAAAACTGTTTCTAGCCGTCACTCAACTGGAAAGCCCCCGCCTCAGAGGCTGAGCGGACGCCTGTGTGCAGAACCCACGCCTCCTCCCACCGTCGCCACGGGGCCCTTGCTCGAACTCAGGTCCTTAAGTCTCAGGCCAGACCCCAAACTGTCCTGGAACCTTAAAGTCTCCCTGTGATGAGTCAGCAGTGTTCCCTGGATGCTTATGACACAGCTGGAGACCTCGGGCTCTGGGGACTGCCGGGGAGGAAGAGGCCCAGTTCTCAATTTCTAACAACTCCTAGCCTCTAAGTTACAAACATATACACGTGATGGGGATGTAGACACAGATAAAATCACTATTTTATAAAGGTATTTAGTAAATACAAGACCTTCTGTAGACTAGTCAGGGTACATCCTAATTAAACGATCAGAATTTTAAACTATTTTAAAGGACGCATCTTATTACTTTTAGGGTTACTGACCAGCAGCAAAATGCGGCCACGATGCTGTGCAGCGGGAGGGTGTTCCCCGTGCAGGTGCCGGACACCTGCCCCTCCTGGGCTCACGGGAAGGCAAGGCGGTGTGTTTGCTCAGGTGACTTGAAGCCTAGGGGCAAGGCCGCTGGAGCTGCACCTGGGGGCAGGTGCTCAGCTGCTTTTCCCAGGACCCTGCACTTCGAAATCTTTTAGCTCTTAGATAGAAAGGGAAAGTGTGTGAACAATGCATAATATATTGGGAAATAAAATGTATGTGCTGTATTTAGTCAGGGACAATGAAAAAAGTGATCATTTTACATCAAGAAAGAAGATGAAAACAAAGACAGCTGAATGTAGCCTTTGGAAGAGACCCACCACCACCACAGTCAGCCCCTGAACTCGACCTGCTCTCCTGATTCTGCTCGGGAGCCGTGGCCACGCCCCGCTGCTCATCTACTGGCCCTGGGCTCAGGCACGGTTCCCTGTTGGCCCGGCTCCCAGATCCTCTGAGGCCGGGTAGGCAGGGGGTAATGGATGGGAGAATAAAAAACAGATACATGGTGCCCAAACCTGGGTTCTTCAGGAAACTGTGCCTTGAGGCCAAAGTTAATATGCAACTGACTCATTAGGCATCCAACTCCCAGGGAAGCAGGAAAGACAGGAGAGGGGGTGGGGGTGAGGCAGGGGAGGCTGGAGAGCCCTGTCAGGGTACACGACCTGTACACCTCTAGGGACTGCTTGGTCCCATGGGCCATCTTCCCAGAGGCTGTAAGAATAAATGTGTCCCAGGGCAATTGCTCCAGGAGAGGGGGAGGGAGAATTTATCCTTGGACGCTTGTGTCCCATTGGTCATAATTTGTCCCACGGGTGTTAACCCTCCCACACTTTAGGCTGAGCAAGTGTGGGCATCTCATGCTGAGCGTCCACTGGGCAGGCGCCCAGAGCCCGGGCCCAGGTGAGGCCCCACGGACTGCGCCGCCTGGAGCTGGTCCAAGCGCGCAGAGCTGCAGCGACTCCGGTGAGGCCCCAGAGCACGAATAGCATTTTGGCAGATTGTCTTCTTTATTAAACTCAATGTCCATGTGTAATTTTGCTGTCAGTATTCATTTGTTTCGTGGAAACCTTTCTTCATAAAATACAAGCCACAATAAAACTCAGCTCAGCCCAGATGGAATTATCAGGAATTCCAAGTGAATGAAATCTGAATCGTGTGTGCGCACAGCGCTGGGTCATGAGGATGCAGGGCACTCAGGGGACAAGGGGCTGACGGTGGTGACCAAGTCAGGTGGAGCCGGAACAGGAAGGAAAGGATCTCCAGGGAGGTAGGTGTTGTGCTGAGCTGAAACGGGGAGGGACAGGGATTGGCAGGAGGGAGCTGGGGGACATCAGTCCGTGGGAAAGAAGGGCCTGAGAAGGGGTGCTGCTCCAGACCCTCTCCTGGCCAGGAGAACTACTCATTTTCTCTAAAGATGACCTCAGGGAGTATTCAGCAAGAGTGACTGCTGGAACTGGAAACCAGGTGAACAACAGCCCCAGCCACGTTCTTTTGCGCCTTGCTGTCCCTCCAGATCGCGAGGTGCCAACAAATGGCTCCCAGCCCTTCTTCCTCCATCTCTGACGGAGGCTGGAGTGCGGGTCTGAGCTAGAAGCACACTGAATTCACTAGCAAGGTGGGAGTTTCTCAAAGGACCCTCATGCCTAAACCCAGAGCCAGAGCTGTTGCAGAAGCACAGAGGGAAGGGGCCACTGTGTCATTTGTGAGTGAGGTCATTGGTCCCAGGGAACCAGGCATTTCTGGGCTCAGGAGAGTGGAAGGGGAGCTGCTCAGGGTTGTCTCTGGGCAAAGTTGTGAGAAGGTGGGGCTCATTTGGTGATCCACTTACCACCTTTTCAGAGCCTCCTAAGGTGACTGACCATCCCTGCTTACTAGAACTTTCCTAAAAGTTCTGTGTTCCAGGAATCCCCTCAGATCTGGGAAACCAGGACCGTTGGTCACCCGACCCCCTTCTTAATTCCAGAAGCCCCTTTTGCTGTGAGCCCAGAAACTTGTCCTTCCCCAGACAGCTCACAAAGTCCCCAAACTAATTAAAATGTGGTTTACAAACTCAAATACCAACAAGGCCAGGGAGGTAATAAAATCGACTGAGTTGCCAGACTTGTTTCATAAAAGCTCCATAAGTTGTGTTTTCAACATTCTCTGTTTGCACATTAAACACGTATGATTGCGTATCACTTCCACTTCTGTCAGGTGACCTCTCTCTGACCCTCAGGGGCAGACACAGCAGGGCCCACACAGTGATAACAGGGGCAGACCCTCAGGCTCCACGCTGAGATGCCGAGCAGCGGGACGGGCCATGCTGGGGCACTGCAGTCCCACAGAGAGCGGCTGCTGCTCCGCCCAGGAGGTGCCGCAGGTGCGGACAGGGCTCAGGGTCACCGGTCTGATTCTCTGAGATAAGCTGGAATTTGCAAATGTTATGTTAAATCAGTTTTGAAATGGAGAGTCGCAATGAAACTTTTTAAAAAGACAATGTGTACCAACTTTGTCGGGGGAAGACAAAGTATGTCCGTGAGTGACATGGAGCTCCTGGGCTGCCCCTTACCCTGTGGACGGACCCCACAAGCAGTTACTGTCATTGTTCTTCCCTAACCTCTTAATTGTGACGTTGGCGCCTTGACATTTTGAATCTTGTCAGCACACATCAGCTGGTTTGCAGAAAGGGACACTGGTGGCCTAGGGTGGCACAGCTGCAGCCCTCATCCGCTTTGTGCTGTCTCCCTTGCTGTGTCCCCCAGGGACGCCCACGAACACACCTGCAGCCCCAGCGCACACCTGCCTGCCCTTTCACCCCTCCATCCCATCGGTAGCCGGTAGAGGAACAAGAGGATGAGCAAATGAACTAGCATCTCAGACTGGGGGTGCCGTGAATCCCCCCACTACACAGACGGCCGCACCACAGAGCCGAGGCTGAGCAGGTAGGGCCGTGCTGCCTTGGCCAACAGGCTGCTGAAGGTCCTGGAGAGGCCTCGGCAGGAGGCGCTCATGCCCTGCAGTCTGCAGAGGAGGGAGTTGAGGTGCTGCCCGTGGAGGAGGGCGTCTTATCTGGGTATCTGGTGATTTCAGCTGAAGGCAGAAGAGGAGGAACGGCGCCAGAAGAAAACTTTGCACTTGAACACACGCAAAAGAATTTCTTGTTGAAATGAGCCCTGGTTGGCAAAGAAGGCACCATCTCCTCCAGCGAAACAGTCGTCATGGTCATCATCGCCCCAGTCTGGGTTTGCTCAGCTAATGGGCCAGTGGATCAGCTGAACATCTGTAGGTGCTTTGTAAAAATAATCATTAAAAACTCATTTCAAAGATCCTATCATAATAGAAAATTAGCTTATTATGCTGCGTTAACTGGGATCTGTGTCTCAGGACTGGGTGCCAGCAGTTACATCATGATATTTAATGGGTTAATCAGATCAGCTCCCTGTGGTTACTAATTCATACCTACATCTGCACATCACCTTTGTTTGTAAGAGGCTAAATCCTTCTGCCATCATTATCTTGTTAGTCGAGAAAACATGGCCCTGTGTGTGGTCAGCCACCATCAGAGAGGGCGACCAGTCTAGGGAAGGGAGCCACAGGGTCTCTCCCCCGGGGGGCAAGCCCCAGCAAGCACAGACAGCAGCTCGGGTGTTTCTTGGAGGTTCGCAGGCCGCTCAGTGCTGCAGAATGCCATTCTGGGAATGGCGGTCCATCCTCCCGGGACTAGATGGGACGAATACCTGGCCACGCTGTCAGCCTTCCCCTTAAACGTGGTTTCCTTCTTCCAGCTTCGTGGAACACACTGGCCCCTCTCCATAGGAGCTGTTAAAATCCGTTCCTGACAGACACGATCCTCTCCGGGTATTTTTTAGTATGTGGGAGAATTCCCGGACTTCAAATAGCCTCATGTGTCTGTTGTATTCGTGGTAGGGGACAGCCTGCTGGGATCAAATATTCCAAGACCTACTGAATTCGGTGAATAGTCCCGCATGGCTAAGTTTGCATTTTATGCCACAGTGACTGGAAAACTGAGGGACTGATAAATCGAACACCAGGTGGACAATAATACATGAGGTCAAACAAGCTCTGCTCTGCTACTGTGGCCACCACTGACCAGTTCGGGAGTGAGCCTGGAAGGCATAGGACCTGCTTGCATCTGGAGTCGTCCTGAAGCTGGTTTTGTCTCTGGCCTAGAATGCAAACATGTGCACCACACACACACACACACACACACACACACACACACACACACTACTGTTCTCTTTGTGAGGTGCTCACTAAATACAGATAAATTGAAATAATCTCGGCAAGTTATCAAGTAGATATTTATCTGATGAATAAATCACACAGTAACTACACTTAATAAAAATAAAACCCAAGAGTAAATCTTTAACACATCCTGTATTTGCAGAACACTGAGCTATGCACTATGGTGGACTAAAAAAGAGAAGAAAAGAGGCACAGGCCTCGTGGGGTCGGCAGCTGCGCAGCCAAGGTTTAGCCAGAGGCAGAACCAGGAGGGTGGGCCGGGAGATGACAGACAAACAGATGGTGGTCAGACAGACGGATAGCCGGACATGCACAGAGAGATGTGTGGCTACATTACAGGGCATTGGTTGGGGCTGTTAAACCAGCCCTGAGTCTGCCGGGGCTGCTAGAGCGGGAAGGCCAGGAGCATCTGGGACCCCAAAGGCGTGAGCCATAACTGTTGTCCAAAGGGAGGAATCTCTCTTTCCAGGGAAGGCCTAAATCTCCTTAAGACCTCCCAACGGATTAAGTCTGATTTGGCTAATTCCTCTAACTTAAAGTCAGTTGATTAAAGACTTGAATTACATCTGCAAAGTCCCTTGAGAGCAGCACCTTGACTGGGGTTTGATTAAAAGCCTGGGAGGACGTGTATGTTACAGGACGCCGGCTGCTGCCCTCCTCCACCTCCCGGGGGAGTACCTCTCATAGCCCACCTTCCCACTTCCTAGAAAGGGAATTCTGGGGAATGTAGTTTAACCTAGCCAAGTCGACACACCACACCACCATCGTAACAGCATAGTTAAAAAAATAAAAGTATGAACACCCAAAGCAAGATGGGAAATAGCACAAGGCAATGGGCCTATCAACATGAACGGAGTCTAAAACTGATGAGTGTGTGTGTGTGTGTGTGTGTGTGTGTGTACATGTGCATTTGTGATCTAGTCTCCTCTGGTCCTTAAAGGAACAAGGTCCCCTCCTCCGGCAGAGGTGAGGGATGCTGCTGGCCTGGCCGCTCACAGACAGCAAGAGAGACTCACTGACTCCAGCTCAGCCGTCTGGGAGCCTCGCCTCTGGCAGCAGACGGTTGTCACTTCGTACAACAATCGCCGTAAACACACGCTGAGACGTACTGAAAAGTCCGCGAAGGCTCCACTGGGCATGGCCCGGCCTCAAGCGTGAGTGTTTCTCTGAACACTGCCCCTCTTTCTGGTTGGAGCACGTTTGTCTTGATCTTTCTGACGGGCCGGGGATGGATTGTTTTCCTCCCGCCATCGGCCTCTGCCGGGGTTGTTGAAACTCGTCCCGTGCCCAAACCCGAATCCAAAGACCAACGTGACCTCCAGGTGCTGCGGGGCACTCCACGCCTGCTGCCTGGTTGACGGGAGTGGCACCACTGCATTCCTTGTGATTAAACACCTTAGCAGGTCATAGAATTCACACACAACAGTCCTAAGGGGGTGGGAGGAAGAAACCACAGCCTCCCAGGGTGGGTAATTATTTCTGAGCATTCAGTGAGTTTTCTCAGTGAGAAAGTGAGGCAGGCCTCACTGCCCTGCCTCTGGGAGGTCCTGGAGCTCACCCTAACCTAACTAGGGGTCTGTTCACCCTGAGGCCTACCACCTAGACAAGGCAACAGCTGCAAGAAGCCACACGAAGGGCAAATGATTTCTTGGTAGCTGCTACTTGCAGTCTTGCCAGAATAAACGATGACAGGCTTAGCCATTTCGACTCATTGTAAGAATGCATCTTGAAAGATGCTGGCCTTTTCTGTGTGGGGCACATGTCACTCACTGCTCAAACCTGGTACAGGGGCCTGGGCTTGTAGAAGACCAGCAGTGTTGTGGCAGAAGTTCGGTCGGCGGGAAGAGACAGACTGCAGTGCACTCGGAGGATTGGAAAAGGACTGTTTAATGTGCACCGGTGCTGTCCCAGTGGAGTCACCCCAAAGGCTGAGCCCCGATTCCAGGCGCCTTTTATACATGATAACCCTCGGGTATTTGGGGGCTTCTAGTTCCGTAGTTTAGGCGGTTGGTGGAGGTACAGGAATTACAAAAGCCAAGGGCGGGGTCGCTGCATTGCCTGAGGGGCTGCACCTGGCTTGCCTTCTGGGGGGAGCCTGAGCTGCCCCCTGAGTCAGGCGGGGAGGGGCTGCAGGTTTGGTGTGTATAGGCACCACCTGTAGGAATTCATTTACAGGTGGTTTCTGGCACATCCCCAGAGATTCTGATTTGGGTTTTGGAGGGGACACAGGAATGTGCATTTTTACAAGTATTTCCCACGTGACTCCAGTGAGACACAGTAGGCTAAAGAATAGAGACTCTAGAATGTCAGCGCAAACAGAATCTTGAGACTTTCAAACTTTAAATTTAATTTTAATATTTAGCAGGAAAGGGACCAGACCCATGGAAACAAGCTATGGAATCTTATAGAAGACACAAGACAAGGATGTTCATTCACACTGTGCTTGAAGTGAGAGTTTATTCAGAGAGAGATGGAGAGACGGAGAGAGGCAGAGACGCAGATTTCCATGAATCTGTGAAAGGGTGCCCATGGAAGTGATGTTAGCAGGTCAGAATGAAGGGGAAACAGGTGAGCCTGACAGCCGTCCTCTTGGTTAACTCTGGATTAGGGCACCATGCGCTGAGACTTTTGTCCAGTTGTGATATGACTGGCAGACAGTGACCAGGAAGGAGCGGAGCCTGCAAACCAGCGTGCTCTCTCCATGGGGACGCGTGAGGACGAGGACGGGTGACACGAGAACACACAGTGAGCGCTCAGTAACAATTCCCTCAGATTAGATAGGTGCAGAGGAACCACAGTTTCCTGAAGAGACCAGGTCAGAGGGAGAGCCAGTAACAGTCTCCAGACGTTGGAAGAGCTGTATTCCACGCTGGTGGGGGTCGCAGGAAACTGGGTTGCAGGCCGATAAAGAAAGGATTCCAACTCTGTGGCGAGTTCCCCCAACATGATGCCATGTCCATCGCTAACGGGGCTGCCATGGCAACTGCCTGTCGGAAGGTTGGAGCAGCCTATTTACAGGGCCCCTTCCAAGCCAAGCTTCACGGCAGGTGTGCACCAGGTCAGGTTCCACTGGCTGATGGACAAGTAGGTCCAAGATGAATCCCATACTTATCCATTTCCCTATGGTCCATGGGTGTCAGGAAAGCAGAAGGAGAGGTTCAGCAGGGGTCTCCCGTCAAGGTTTCCTGACTTGCCTTGCATGGGTACTTTCACTCTGACAGTAAGCTAGTCAGCGTATACCATGCCACACAGCACGCTGGGACCACAATCCTTATGCACAGGGGTTTTAGCAAAGGTCCAAAAGGATTTGGTGAATTGGGTCGGTTTGCAACTAAAAGGGTGATGAAGGGATGGCGTTAGAGTCTTGTGGGTATTTGCCTCCCAGTGTCAAGAGAAATCATGATAGGAGAGCGGTGGAGAAAGCACTGCAGGTGGCTGGCAGGCAGTCGGTGTCCCGTCGCTCTGCCTTCTCTACACGTCGGGAACCGCCACGCAGGGGCAGAGCGGAAGGAGCTGCAGTCACTGGGACTGGGCCAGCCTGGCCCTGCGGTGGGTCAGTGAGTCACCCTGACAGACTCGGCGTCGGTTTCCTTAGCTGCAAAACAGGAATGACACTAGATTGTGAAGAAAAAGTGGGACAGCACACAGTCAGATACTGGGGCCATAAGTAGGACTTCCTACACATTAGTTCGTTTCCACTCTCTTTTTTATAGTACATTCTTGCCGACCACTCTTTTCTCAGGAAATCAAAGTGGAAGATTTCAATGGCTCGGCCGGACCCCCATAGCGCTCCTTCCTCAGCGCTCGCCAGGGCTTTCCGGGGAGCAGCCGTGTGGCGCGCGTGCACACACACACACACACACACACACACACGTGCACAGCTGCACACCCCTGCCGAGACAGGCTATCTGCACCCTCAGGCTGTTATAACTCGGCCGGCGTATGGTAACATTCCAAAAACTATTTCACAAATGAAGCATATTCTTTTTAAAAAGATTTAAACTACCAAAAGAAATAGGAGGAAATAAAACTCACCTGTAATTATACCACCTAGAGACAAATACTATTAACATTTAAGTAGGTATCCTTTGAGATTTTATATACATATATGAAGAAATATAGACATATATCTAAATATGTACATAGAAGTATCTGCAGTAGAATATACCTGGACTCTTTGATATGTGTTCTGACTTAAAACACAGCAAACAGGAAGTACAAAGAATTCTGCCTCTGGGAAAATGTAATCTTAATGACACATTTACCAATTTTCTCTCCATTAAGTGCCAAATTTGAGTGATGACTTTCCGTGAGAAACAAGAGAAAAATCACTATGAGAACTTTTAATAGAACAAGAATTATTTTTCCCCACATAGAATGTGATTTCTTATTATGGCCAACTGTAGCTGGGCTAGGACTTTTGAATCTAGAAAGAATGGAAGGTAGGATTCCAATCAATAGTTTATGGTCTTTTTACTGTAGATATTTAAGGAACAACTTCCTGTCTGGCACTAGCTGAAAAGAGAACAAAATTTCAGTGTTCTGTGACAGTGTTTAAGAATGTAGGAAAGCCTAAAAGGAGAGGGTTAAAGGCATGATGTAGAATTGCAAGGGGTCTATCTGCCTCCAAATATGTTGAGATGGTTGACAAGATGGATGGACGAATGCCATGCCGTGACTGCACGGAGAAAGCCCTGTGTACCAGGTGGAGACAGCCATAGGTGAATGAGACAGCCTGATTCATGCAATCCCTCAATTCTAACCACAGAGGTGGGCTTTGGAGACCAGAATAATTAAACGTCCACTTTTTGTGACTAACGATATGATAGCATATGGACATATTTCCTGTGAAATGAATATTTTATATATTTAACCTTATTCAAACAGCTGTGTGAGCGGGTTCCTTCAGGCCGTTTTAAAGCATCACTCTGTCCCGGGAAGGCAGGCATCTTCTGGCTATTGTGTGAGCAGATGGGAAGTGCTGAGAGAATCTGGAGACGAGACAACTTGGCAACGATAGCACCCTATTAAATCGGTTACTACAGGGATGATGCGAAAAGTAAACTAACAAGGCGGTTTCTGATGTTGCCAGAATTTACTTTTTTTGGTACTTCACTTATAAAAGAAGTACAAATAATCCATAGAGTTGTCTTTGGGTTTTCACTATAAAGGTGAGAGAAAAAATAAGGGAATTTAGGGACTTTCTCTTAATTCCAAGGTCATCATTGCCTTGATTAGAAGTCGCTCTTTTATCAGGTTTGTGCTGCCCAGCTCTTCTGCTGGTTCAGCTCAAGGACATAGTGCTACAGCCGGCACACAACTCCAGAAAACAGCCACACATTTCACCCTTACTAATTACAACAAGAATAGAACTGTGCCATTCTTTTTTTTTTTCTTTCTTTTTTCAGAAGTCACTGAGCAAATGAAAAAACAAAACAAAAAACAAGTACTATAATGAATAGCAACAACCAAACCCATGAGCAGGAGGAAGAATCTGACTTTCAGAGTTTTTACATCATATTTTTAATGCTCAAAAGTTGGTTCTTCAAAAAGATCAACAAAATTGACAAACCTTTAGCTAGACTAAACGAGATAGAGAGAGAAGACTCAAATTACTAAAATCAAAAATGAAAGAGAAGGCATTACAACTGACCTCAGAGAAATAAAGGTTATTATACTGGGACACTAAGAACATTTGTATCCTAACAGGTTGGAAAATCTAGACAAAAATGAACACATTTCTAGAAAGACACAAACCACAAAAACTGATTCAAGAAGAAATAAAAAATCTAATATTAGTCTTGTCATTTATGAACTGAATGACCTTAGGTTGGTCATTTAATTTTCTTTTTAATTTTTAGACATTATTATTTTTTTTTCTTTTATTGATTTTAGAGAGAGAGGAAGGGAGAGGGAGAGAGAGATAGAAACATCAATGAGAGAGAACATCAGTTGGCCACCTCCTGCATGCCCCCCACTGAGGCTTGGGCCCACAACCTGGACATGTGTCCTGACTGGGAATTGAACTGGCGACCTCTTGGTGCATGGGTCGACGCTCAACCACTGAGCCACACCGGGTGGACTAAACATTATTTTTTATTACAGTTTACATTCACTATTATTTTGTATTAGTTTCAGGTGTATAGCATAGTGGTTAGACAATCATACTTTGCAAAGTGTTCCCCCCATTCTTAAAGATAAGAACTGCTGTAGAGCAGGAGGGGCGTGGGAATGGGGAGGAGGGGAGTCAATGGGGGAAAAAAGGGAGCATCTGTAATACTTTCAACAATAAAGATAAATAAATAAATAAATAACTGCTGTAGAACAAATATATCCATTTCTAGAGCGTACCTGGAGTGGATTGCTGAGGTTTAATTACCTAATTGGAGGTCAAAGTTATCAAAAGTTGCTGATACGGTCTAATATGATCAATACTGTTCTATTGCATTAAAAAGCTAACCCAGATAGAAGCCAAACACCCTCTTCAGGACATTTCTTTGAGCAGAAACTTCTATCAGCCACATTGATTATTCTACCTTTATATCAAGCCATTGACTTAAAGTGACCTTTTGTGTTGAAATGACCTGTTTAGCAGAGGGATGCAGACACAGCTTAAAAGCCATCATAGAGGTCCGGCCTGTGTGGCTCAGGGGTTGAGCATTGACCCATGCACCAAGAGGTCACCGGTTCGATTCCCAGTCAGGGCACATGCCCAGGCTGTGGGCCAGATCCCCAGTGTAAGGCATGCAGGAGGTGGCCAATTGATGTTCTCTCTCATCAATGTTTCTACCTCTCTCTCCCTCTCCCTTCCTCTCTCTCTAAAATCAATAAAGGAAAAAAAAGCCATCATGGAGATCAGAGATCCTAGGGTTGATTTCTAAATGATCATAAGCTGCTTTATTTTATATAGAACTTAGCAAATGATGGGCCCTCAGCTCTGTCCTAGTTTCACAGAGCCAAGAAGCAAGTTACTGCTTAAACATCTGCAGCTGGAAGTTAAAAGGACTATATATGTTGTTGGAGTCTATTTTCCACTATTTCTGAGGGCCAAGCCTCTCACGTTACTACGGGTTTGGCCAATGACAAGCATTCAATATGGGAACAGAGAATTCTTGGGCTGGAAACCTTAAATATTAAATAATTATAAATTAAATGAGGATTCGGCTCTCTGGAAGAATTGCATTCCTACATAGAACATTTACTCGTTGGACATTTGAGTATATTCTTGGGGTTCTTTAAGTGAAAATCAACCGGGCACCATCCCGCACAGACCCCTGCTCTGCCCAATTATTCATTCATTGTTACAATGAGACTTAGCAGTCAGGGATCACAGACCTTCGTCTGTCACTGGGCATTTTGTACCTTCAGGGCATAGCCAGGAGAAACAAAACATTGATTTGCCACTGCATGAACTGTCAAATGAAGAATCATGACATTTTGTCTGGCCTGCTTTGTGAAATGCCCACAAAACCTGTAGAGATACTGCCAGCTTTGGGTCCCCATCTTGAGTCTTTGCAACTGTTCCCTCCGCCACGGCTCGAGTGACCATCCTCACCAGCAGGCTCAGCAGTGTGCTTTGTCCTCAGAATCAAGTTTGGTCTGAGGCAGGAAGCCTTGGGCCAGTTCCTAAGGTGATATTGTAAGCATATGAGAGAGAGAGAGAGAGAGAGAGAGAGAGAGAGGATGTATGTAGTGTCCTTGCTGACAGTTTGGCCTGGTGTTGTGGTGCCCCAGTTCCACTAAACAAGCCTCTGTCTTAGCCTTACTGCTGGGTTCCAGTCTAGGATCCCAGCACACTGCTGGGTCAGGGTCTCTACTTGGATCCTGTTAGGCCTTCTCCTGGGACCAGAGCTGGCAGCCCGTTGACAGATGCCCTATGTACTCACTACCAACCGGGGAGCTTCTAGTACTACACACCCTGGAGTACCTTCCTTTTACGAGGTCTTATTGGGAGACACTAGCATCCCTTTTGGAAAACACTTTCAGCCTTGTGCTCACAGTGAGAGCTAATGATTATACCTAGTGGTCATTTTGTCTCTCCGGTCAGACCACTGGACAGCACTGTTAGCTGGCTCTGTTCACCTGGGTGCCCAGGTGGGTCTGGCTCATTACTCAGCGATTTCCCGCTTTCTAGACTAGCATTTTAGAAAAACATTACTAGAAAGTCAGTGGGAACAAGAGTTGCCAGATTTAGCAAATAAAAGCAGAGAACATCCAGTTAAATTTGATTTTCAGGTAAATGCAATGCATTCATTTTTAGTATAAGTATGTGTAGCCCATGCAATTCTAAAAAGTTCATTCCTATTTCTGTAAAATTCAAATTTGTCTGGATGTCCCGTGATTTATCTGGCAACCATAACTAGAATGTTGAATTCATAAATGCCATTTGAAGATCGCAGCCACGGGAATTTGTTCTATCACTGAAAGTTTTGCTTTCGGAGTTGGCTACACTAGCCCCTCACTGTTTCCTACAGGAAAACCACAGTCTGCCTGCCTGGGGACCATTGCTGCCCTGTGGGGAAATCCCGGATCTCCAAAGCTTAGCTTGTCGTGCACTGGTCAGAGTTCTCTGGAATTAAAAAGACTCTCAAGATCTTTGTCTGAAGGGACCATTGTCCACTGTAGTCTAAAGCTTCTCAGGGACCTCTCTGCTCCTGGAATTCCAACAGCAGCCCAGCTCTTCGGCTGTGTTTCTGGGCTTCAGGGTGTTCGAGAAAGCGACGCTCTAGGGCAGCGGTTCTCAACCTGTGGGTCTCGACCCCTTTGGGGGTCGAATGACCCTTTCACAGGGGTTGCCTAAGACATAACAGTAGCAAAATTACAGTTATGAAGTAGCAACAAAAATAATTTTATGGTTGGGGGTCACCACAACATGAGGAACTGTATTAAAGGGTCGCGGCATTAGGAAGGTTGAGAACCACTGCTCTAGTGTCTTCCCCACTTTGGACCAAATGTGAGCATTCCTCGACCACTCGGTTGGAAACATTCCATGTCCTTCTCTCGTATTTATTTCTTCTGGGCCCTCCTCCCACTAGTCTCATCTCTGTTCTGTTGTCAGTCAGTCCCACAGGCGATTTCATTTGCTGTTCGGCTTCTCCCAAGGGCAACGGTTCTCAACTCTTTTTGTAAATTACAATTACCTGGAGAGATTTGAGAAAATAGCCACGCCTGGTCCCCATCCCCCAAAATACTATTTAATTGGTGCGGAGTGGGCCCCAGGCAATGATAGCTGTAAATCGCCAGATGATTCTAACAGGCAGCAGAGTTTGGAAACCCAGCCTCGGGCGTCCTGCCAGAGCCAGGATGGGCAGGTGCAGGTGCTGCAGGTGCGGGGCGGCCTGCTGACCCAGGCCATTCACAGGAGAGCCCACCACCCTCCCCCGGTGCCATGACACGTGGTTTCCCACCATATTGGCAAACATCCTCAAATCCATCCCAATAGAACAAAAGCAGAAAATTATAGAATTACAGTCCTTTAGCATTTTTTTCAGTAAATTCCACTGTAATTTGTGTACAATTGCTCAGACTTTTGGTATGGACTAAACAATCCATGTCTACACGCCCGATTTGAGACTGGACTTGCATGTTCAATCAAGAACATGAAATAAAATACCTATTCTTTTAGTAATCATTACATTCTAAAATATATCCAATTATATATTAATTAAAACAAAATCTTCATAGATCAATTCATAGTCCTCTGTTGTGTTACATTGTTTTCTATTTCACTCTCCCTCACTCTCTTTCTGCCATTTTAAAACATTTCTCTACAAAATGGTTTGCCAAAATTAATTCATGATTTTCCAGGCTCATTACTGTTTGTGTCTAATCCACAGAGTAGTTCTAGTATAGGGCTCTTTTATAATTTTCAATAGCCCCAAATACTTACAGAAAGAAATACTCTACTTGCCAATAAAGAGAAGCAAAGAACATTCCTGGAGATAACCTGCTGTTAGCCCAGCGGCAATCCGGTCTACCTGCTGACCATGACCAGGAAGAACTCTCTTTCTCTATCTACTGCTATCCAGTTAACAGGGCCCGTCCCAGTCCTTCACATTCCCCACTCCTTGCTGTCTCTGAGGCTGAAGGATTTCTGGGACTGCTACATATCCTGCTTTTTCTTTACCATATATTTTGAGCGAGCGAGAGAGAGAGAGAGAAGGAGGGAGAGAGAGAGAGGGGGAAGGAGAGGGAGAGAGAGAAGGGGTCACTGGAGACTGAAAGGGAGATGTGGAGCAGGCAGTTAACAGGACTTGGGGTGCAGACGGAGGCAAGGAGTGGGAATGAGGGGACGGGTGTGAGCTCCCTCTGGGCATCTGGCTCAGATACGGATGGAGACCGCAGACCTCTTCTCGTGGATCACGTCTTCCTGTTCCACAGCCACGGCCTTCACAAGCCGTGACCTCTGAGGGGCTGGTGCAGACTTTAAATCCAGGTCCTTTATTTCCAGATGCTAGACCTTAGAGCTTTGGGGTTGTTGTTTCTGTTTTTGAATCCACTGAAAGTAACTCAACGTCTGCCTACTCTCTAGATAGACTAAAATAAAAAACATCAACAACATCAGATGTTGGGGAGGACAGGGAGCAATGCGTGGGTGTGTAAGACAGTGCCATCACTTTGAACACAGAAACTTCTCAGAAAGTTCAACAGACACCTACTCTAGAACCCAGCAATCCCACTTCCAGATATTAATCCAAGAGAAATAAAATATCCACAAAACCGGCTGGTGTGGCTCGGTGCTTGAGCCTCGACCCATGCACCAAGAGGTCGTCAGTTCGATTTCCGGTCAGGGCACATGCCCAGGTTGTGGGCCTGATCCCCAGGGGGGGGCGTGCAGGAGGCGGCCAGTCGATATTCTCTCTCATCGATGTTTCTATCTCCCTCTCCTTTCCTCTCTCTTTAAATCAATAAAGAAAGAAAAAAAATTATTTAAAAAAATATATATGTACAAAAATTTTATACAAGACTGTTCATAGCAGCGTTATTCATGATAGCTCCAAACTAGAAACAACGTGAGTTTATTGACAGAGAAATAGATAACCTCTGTTGGTGTATTAATACAACAAAATATACTCCTCATCGATAAAAATGAACAAATGACTGATACAGACTATAGGAAACTTGGATTAATCTCTAAAATCTCTTTCACAGAAGGAAAGCCTTCTTTGTAAGAGAAACCTTATCCAAAAGAGTACATGCTGTAGGCTTCCATTTATATGACATTCTACATTAGAAAAAATGAATCTGTGGTGATAAACTCAGATCAGTGGTTGCTTGGGAGGGGGGAGCAAAGGAAGTGACTGGGAAAGGGCACAGGAAAACTTCCCTCTGGATGGAAATGTTCTGTATATTGACAAGGGTGTGAATTACCTGGGTGTATCATTTGTCAAAAATGATTGAATTGTAGAGTTAAGATCTGTGCATGTCACTGTTCATAAATTACATCTCCATAAAAATTCTTAAAAATTAAGTCAAAACTCATCTTCAGTCTTGACATCTTCTATTATTCTGGTGCACCCAAAGTTTAGTGCCAGGTGGATGGCACACTGCTTTTCCCACACTACCTCCAAACACCATGGTGTACACAGCCTCAATCCAAGTAGAAGCATATTTTTCTTGCTCTTGTCATCTGCTCATCCTTTTTCAAAAGGTAGTACCAAAAGGAAGGAAGGAAGGAAGGAAGGAAGGAAGGAAGGAAGGAAGGAAGGAAGGAAGGAAGGAAGGAAGGAAAGAAGGAAGGAAGGAAAGAAGGAAGGAAGGAAGGGGAAGAAGGAAGGAAGGAAGGAAGGAAGGAAGGAAGGAAGGAAGGAAGGAAGGAAGGAAGGAAGGAAGTCAGGGGAAGGAGGAAGGAAGGAAGCAAGGAAGGAAGGAAGGAAGGAAGGAAGGAAGGAAGACTCCTTCTTCATTAAAAGCTAGAAGACATGAATTAACAGTAAAAGTCACTGAGAATTCACTTTCTTGGATATGATACCCTTTCAGTAACCTGGAAATGTACAAGTGCCTGGGCTCAAAGGGGACAGGTCACGTGCCCGGAGATGCCTCTGGCAAATCCTGGCTCCTGAATCACACAGACATGACCCAGCAAAAGTCCTGGAAAAGTTTAAATAACTTTCCAAGGGTCCACAGCTGAGGATTGTGCCTTCTATGATGAATTAGAGCTCCACTTAATTACATGTTTTTCAGAAGCGCACTGAAGAGAAATGGCTTGAGATTATTTTTAGCTTATTTTATGGGAATGAAAATTAGACTGCTTCTTGACAACTCTCCAAGTTACCACTTGAGCAAGTAAAATTTTGGTATGATTTCTTTTTTCTTGACTGTCCTCTGCAATAACAGATATTAATGGCAGTGACAGATTAGAAAATGAGGACCTTGTTCTATGACATATGAGACGCATTTCATGGCTAAACACTCTGAGCCCATTAGTTGTCCTTAATAATCCAGGCCCTGTCCTGAGACTTGCTGGTGGCACCACCTATTCTCCATACTGCAATGACTCAAAACACAGCTGACCCACTTCTGGATCATGACGTCAGTTCCGTGGAGTTGTGACTTGGTCATTAAGCCATGGATTCATGGCTTCCAGCATATCAGATTTATTAGAGACTTTGTAGATATGAATTTTGTTTCTTCCCCTTCAAATCATACTTTAATCTTATGCATGATCTAATTTTAGTCTCTCCAGCTAGAGCGGTGAATCAACATTAACCAGGCGACTCTGGACTGTGTCGCACAGCGTTCCAATTTACCTTCCAGATGGGCATCACTTTAAAAACAGCCACCCCGCTCACCAGCAGTACTCACTTCCAAGAGCCGGTGAACAAACACATTATTTACAAAGTATGTAATCAGAGAACCTGATCCAACTCATTAACTGTATGACATCCCACTCTTTATTTAGACAGTTTACTGGCTGTGGATTTTCGTATGGGATCTGTTATTTACACTCCGGATAATAAAACATAATGGAAATTTCATTCCTGTACAAGCAAGATGCCAGTTTAACAGATGGTCTGAAATTGGTATGTCCACATATTTTATGTCGGATGGTATTGTACACAATTTCACACAACTGCTATTCATTTAAGTGCTACATTCATTTAAGGTATCCCTTTCACATGAAATACCTTATTGTTTAATATGACTGTAAAATCTATCATTAAAATTAATCAATTAAAAGTATAAAAATGATTAAAACAGTCCTACTGAAACAAAAGGATAATTAATGATGAAAAGTTGAGCTGCGTTCTTGAGGAGAGTAATAGTCATGTGGAAACACCGAGGTTCATGTGTCCAAAGCGGGGACGGACATACTGAAAGGGCAGAGCACATGCTGAGTGTATCACGACTTAGCCGTGATCTGTCTTGAAATTGTAATGCTTCTTGGATGGTTCCCAAACGTCCTTTTATGTTCTTCATTAATCTTTATTTTGAGTCCACAGATTTCACAGTCTGTACTCAGAATGCCAAGAATTCTCACCCTTAAGAATGAGGTGGGGAGGGGTTTCCAGGAGGAATACATCAGAGGCACTGAATGGAGAGGAATTCCAAATCTTTTCATATAACCAAGTGGCATTCTGTCCCATGAGTTATGGTGTTATTGGTGCTATTTGAATACTTCCCATTAAAGCCAATTTTAATTGTGAATATCAGGTTTCAGAGGGCATTAAAGGAACTCTGCAACATAGTTTCAAAGTACAGTACATTTATTTCGGCGGAAGAGCTGACTGGTTTCTCTTTGGTAGTGGTGGTATCTTCAACCTCCCTCTCCCTCCTCCTCTAATAATTTCAGTTACCTACTGCTCACAGTTTTTCTCTTTCCCACCCAAAATCCATTCTCAGAAAAGGTTTAAATAAACTCATTCACCCCAATATAGAAATAACCGATAAGACTCAAAACAATGATCTCCCCAGGGTATTTACATGTGAGCCAGGTCCAGCCTTTCTGGGACAGGATACCTGACAGTGGAGTGTCAGGCACTCTGAGTAAGAGAAGTTTTGGGGTCCCTGGAATCATACCATCCCCGCTGTCTTTATATGTTGCTAATCTCACCCTGCATTCCACACTTAAGAAACACACCATCAGGCTTTTCCTAGAGGGGATGAGGAAGAACAACATAAAGACAGAGATGGGAAAAGTGAAAAGAGTCTATAGAAAGTGTGGAAAGCCCACACCAGATTTCTTGGAGAAGTGAGATACCAAGCGATGAAGAAAAAGGAGAGGAAGACAGGGAAATTATAGGAAAATGTTGCTACCTCTCATAAGAATGGGCTGCCTACCAGAAGACACTCGAGTGATACTATTGCAGTCAGAATCTCTGTTTTTGTCCAGAATGGTTGTGAGACATAATTGTTGGGAGCGGTGTCACTGGAATAGCGACCACCACGGTTTGACATAATCCTGGGTGAACTCCATGGTTTGACATAGTCCCTGGAGATACAAAGACCTCCATGGTTTGACATAGTCCCTGGAGAAGTGGATTCACTGCGTGGCAGGAATCACGAAGAACAGTGACTGAAGATATAGAGTAATGGAAAAATAAAAATGCAGGATGGCAACTGAAGGAGACTAATCTTTGCTTTCTCTGTCTATCTGTTAGCTGTCTGTTAGAAATCATTATAGAAGTAATATGTAGATGATTAATAATGTAGAGGATAGAAAAGATTGCAGGAAAAAAAGGCAAGAAAATAATGAAGATTTAGGATAGGAATATGGAAGCTTGGAAGGATCTTAGGAGGAAAGGTCAGGAGTTTAAGAGGATGTCTGGGTGAAGGATAAAAATAGTTGGTAATTAACATGTAATATACCTAAGAGTTGGGTAAACAACCAAAAGAATGTCTGTACTTATTTGCCTAAAATGTTTAGGGGAAACAATGTAACCTGCGGATCTATATAAATAATAAAATATTCTGCTAGTCTTAGGCAGAAGCATTAACATCAAGCAGAAGGAAAAAGATCAAGCACTTTCTGTCTCACACGTCTGGCTCTCGCGCGATCTCTCTCTCTCTCTCTCTCTCTCTCTCTCTCTCTCTCTCTCTCTCTCTCTCTCTCGCTGACCCTGTCCACACCTTTGGGAACCCCTCGACCTGCCGGGGCTGGACCCCGGCACATAATCTGATCACCCTGTTTCCATTTGCTGCTTGGCGTCAAGTTGCCACTGACTTATTAGGAGGGAATGAGGCCATGCTTGTCTTAGCCACCAGTATGTCCCCAGCACTTAGCCTAATGCCTGGCACAGAATAGTATTCAATAAATATTTGTTAAATAAATAAATGAAGAAATGAGTGAATGATTTAACAGTTATCAAAGAATTATAACACAATAAAACTATCTTGAAAGAAATAGCTGCCCCCTATTGCCATTCAACAATTATAAAAATATTTTCTATCCAAACTGAAAAGTCTATAAAATTCCCACACATAATTGACAGTTTGCGTGATATCTAACCAAATTTAACCCCAGGCGCAGCCCATCGTTGGCCCCAGGGACCTTCCCTTTTCTAGCTGAATTATAAGCTGCAGGGCAGAGGGAACTATTCAAGTATATGAACAAACAACCAGGTTAGCACTATTTTTCACACTTGACATGTGCCAGACCTAGTACTAGGATCTGTAAATAAACAGTGAGCAAGAAAAAGTCCTTGCTATTAAGGATCTCAACTTTGAGTAAATCTTGCAACCTTTTAAATTGAGAGGAGAGAAACCAAATCTTCTATTTTTTTAAAAAAACTGAATATCTATAGAATTAGAGATGGACTGGATGGAATTCCCAGCTATGACCTATAAAAATAAAGGATGTAAGTAGGAATGACCTAGTAAAAATATCTGAAAATCTGCTCCTGCGTCAAAGCAGTAACACTGGAAAAATGTCACATAAACATTTTGAGAACACTGAAAAATTAATCAAAGGCTTACAATAATATGAAGAGCATTTATTCCAGAAAAACAACTGAACAAGTTGGCAGTTAGAAAACAGTCGCAGGGATCCGAAGTGCAGAGTAGAGACTATGGCCAATAATATGCAATAACTGTGTGTGGTGCTAGGTGGGCACTAAACGTACTGGGGAGATTACTTCACAAGGTGTGTGCATGTCCAACTGCTATGCTGTACACCTGAAACTAACATAACATTGAATGTCAATTGTAGTTGAAAAATAAAATAATTAAAACAAAACAAAAACCCAAGAGAAATGACAGATTATGTCAAAGCAGTAAGATTTGTCGTGGTTTCGGCTGCCTTTCCCCGGAACCCCTCCTGGTTCTGTATGGTCTTGCAAGCCAACAGCTGTTCAGCCAGGATTCCGTGGGCATGAAAACCAGTGGCCCAGCAGCCGGGACGGGGACCAATGAGTTGCTATTTCAAGAATAAATAAAAAATTGAAATAACTCTAGAACAAATAAAGATGTTGGGTTAGTAAGAAAAAAAATTTCAAAAGGAAAAGCTTGGGTCCAAATGGCTTTAGTGGTAAATTCGAACACCAATCCTTCACAAATTCATCCCCAAATTCCAAGAGCAAGGAACAGTTTCCACATCATACATGAGGTCAGTATTATCCTGAAAACAAAACAAACAAAAATCTTAACAAAACTACAAACCAATATTCCTTATGAATTTAGATACAAAAATTCACAAAAAAATACAAACAAACAAGATCCCACAATATATAAATGATTATACCCCATGCCAAGTAGGATCAATATACAAATACCAACTGCATTTCTGTACACTATCAATGAACAATCCAAAGATAATATTAAGGAAACAGATCAATTTACAATAGCTTCAGAAAGAATAAGATGTTTTGGGATAAATTTTAGACAAAGTATCTGTGATGGGTCTTCCTCTTCCCCGGGTGGACAGGATTTTGTCCTTTTTCTCTCCCCCAGCTGAGATAGGTCTTTGGTTCTGTCCTGGGGACAAAAGAGTCTGTTGTCCTTCCCCCAGTGGTCCAAGTCTTCTGTTTCATAGGGGAAATGGGGAAGAGGGGTCTGGAGAGAGGCGCCCCATGCCTTCCCCAGAATGGTGGCTGCTCCCCTCTTCACACCTGCACTGCCCAGGGACGCTGCCTCTGCTCTCCAGCTCTGCCCTGGATCTTCCTGTCATACTTGGTGAGGTCCAGGAGTGGGTGGGAACCCCTCTTGTACCTCTGACTCCCAGGGATTCTGTCCTCTCCTGCTAAGCCTATACTTGACCTTAAGCAATTTGTTGAAATTTTTAGGTGAAATCATCTTAACTATATTGATGGCTCTCCTTTCCCTCCCCCAGGTTAGCCAGATTTCATGACCTTGGAGACGCTTGTCTTTCCTTACGTTTCGGACAGCTGGTTGCCCTGCGCCTTCAGCTCTCTGACAGAGTCAAGAAAGGTGATGATTTTGTAGGTTATCTGACTTTTCTTGTTGTTGGAGCGGGAGCAGCTCTGTCCTGCCATCTGTGTCCTCAGCAGAAGTCCGGTGTTCCTACATATTTTTGTAAGCCTCCTAAATCCTTTGGAATGAGGAATAATATAAAATCAACAAACAAAACAAAATACTGCTGCTATCAAAGATACAAATAACATACAATGCTTTAATATGTTAAAAATCACAGGAAACAGAGACCACATTCTAAAAGTATTATTTTAAAAAAATGTTTTTCTTTATTGATTTTTAGAGAGAGAGGAAGGGAGAGGGAGAGAGAGATAGAAACATCGATGAGGGAGAACATTGATTGGCCGCTTCCTGCATGCCTGCCACTGGGGATCCTGGGCATGTGCCCTGACCGGGAGTCAAACTGGCAACCCCAACCACTGAGCTACATCGGCCAGGCTAAAAGTATTATTTTTTTTCATTTTAATTTTTTTATCCTCACCCGAGGACATTTTTTCATTTTTTGTTCAGATAGAGTGGGAGGGAGAGAGAGGAAGAGAAAGAGAGAGAAACATCGATGTGAAAGTGACACATCGAGTGGCTGCCACCCGCACGACCAACCAGGGCCAGGGACAAACTGCAACCGAAGTACGTGCCCTTAGCGGGAACCGAACCCGGGTCTCTCTGGACCGCAGGCCGACGCTCTAACCGCTGAGCCAAACCGGCCAGGGTAAAAGCATTATTATATCTGAACCATAATATAGTAAAAGTATAAACTATGAAAGACAACTAATAAAAATAAAATTAAAGTTAAGATTATTTTTAGCTTTGATTTTAAAGTGTATAATGCTACATAATTATAGAGTATACTTTCCTATCGACATGCATAAGATGACAGGTACCAGTAGGGACTGCAACCTTGGGCTGAACTATCTGGCCAAAACTCTGGCCAGCACCACAGGTTGGTAGACGTAAAATAGATTTATCTTCAGTATGTAACCACACAGAAACTTCATTTCTTTAATTTGATCTTTTCTCCTTTCTTTGATTCAGACCAGCCTCATCCAGCACCCTGACCTACCCACCTCTCTCTCCCTTATAGGTCCACTCTCATAATCATTAAGCCCTCAGGACAATGAGGTTCTGGTCAGCATCACATAATCTTAGGAACAAAGCCTAGAGTTTGTTGACCACAGAAACTGTTTCAGTCAAACTAGAGAGAACATCAAGGCCTCAGATGTGTTTCAGCTCCAGACCTAGAAAGCAGAACAGAGCCACGCCATGGCTGACATCAGGACCAGATGCAGGGGTCTACTATTCCTACCCTAGTGCCAACCAGTCAATAGAGACCATGACCCCAACTCCCTTAGTCCCCTGTATAACCCTTTCCCTAGCACACTGGTTCCCCTGTGCCTCTTGGTTCAGTACCATTTGCTCAAATAAACCTTTACTTCCTTTGCTGTTCTTGTCTTGTGGGGGTTTGATGCATGCAGGCAAACGAACCCCTTTAGTCTGGTAACAAATATAACTCCTTTCCTCTCCAGATCTCTGGCTTTTGAAACTCAAGGTTAAGTCAAAATTAATTTTCTTTAAATTGCTTAAGATTACTTTTCAACTACTATTCTGAGTGTGAAAGTGGGACAAACAGCTACTAGACATTGAATGTGTGCAATACGCTGGACTGCTGCTTCGCAGACCTTGGTGTGCGTCTGAGTCACGTGAGACTCTTGGGCAAAGACGAAGAACCCTTTCCTGCCTCAGTGCAAGTGGGCTTCGGCCTTCCTTCTGCCTTTCTAGGTGATTAAGATATATATCAAAGTTTGAAAACCACTGTGGTAGGCATTTAATATACATCATTTCATTAAATCCTCTATTGTACTAAAGTAAATAGTGTTATATTCATTTTACAGGTGAAGAAACTGAGGCTCACAGTGACTAGGTAGCTAGACCAAGGTCACAAAGCAAATAAGTGGCAGACCCATTATTGAAAGCCAAGCCTGTCTACCTCTGTCGTCCTTCTCGTCCAGCTCTGTCGCCATCTGCTTCTTAAAGACTGTGGTACAGGAACATCTGTTCCCTCTGAGCCTGGAAAGCAAACCAACACTGTTTCCTAGGACAGTTATTGTTTTGCCTTTTAAAAAATACAAACCCAGTGGGTTAGAAAGGTCTTCTTTCCTAGGGGATCCGCTCATTGAAACCGTCCGATTGCATGCACGCATCTGTAAGAAAGCTGAAGAATGTTCAGAAACACATAATTAAGACCCAGAGGGGAAGCCAAGATTGAAAAAGAGCTTCCAAGGGACAAGGGACAGAGTGCCTGCCTGCCAGCAAGGCTTCACCAGGGAATTCCTGAGACCAATGAGGTGTGAACATAGGTGGTTGTCTTAAAAAAACTACCAGGAAGGAAGAGGGGTAAAGAGTCCCTATGGGTATAAACAACGTCAATTAAGGACAAGAAAGGAAAAGAAGATACTATTGTCAGCCAGAGGGAAAAAGGAAGTACTGCCTTTTTATTGTACTGTCAGGAGAAAAATGAACACCAGAGAGGATCATTCTAAACCCATTAAGAAATGAAGGGAGAATCAGATCAACAAGCCCATTAGGAAGCCAAGACAGCAGAATGTCTGCTGGGGAGAGTGCAACAGAAAACTAGAACACTTTATAGGCACATTTATCCGAGAGGTTTGGGCTACAAGGAATTGTAAAGATTGCAAGACGAGATTGTCGCCGAGAAAACAGTCTGGAATGTGAAAAGCCTGGTGTGATTAATGTTTAACCCTCAAATTCAATTCAGCTCTGTCCTAGATTAGAAGGCTCCCAATATAGTTTCTGCCAGAAATAAAACCTTTTTCTTTTGAGATTTCTGTAGTATGCAGGCATTATCCGGAGTTTTCAGAACAATCCATGGGTATTTAACCAGTTCCCACACCTAGAGTCCCTAGCACATTTCCTAAAAAATGCCGCGAGTCCTGTGTTTGGAAGGATCTATGAACACCGCAGGCCCTGGCAGGTTTAAATGGACAGTTTTCACAGCTGCTCTGAGGTTACATGGCCTTTGCTCCGTGTCTCTGGCGGCACGTGTGGTCGGGGCCGGCTGCTGGGACTCCCCACTTAGGAAAGGCTGGTCTTCACCACGTTCCTCAAGCATGTGTCCTGCCTACTGTGTCTTATTCGACTCGAGCATTTATTTATCTCCAGATTAGATTGTGACTCATTAGAATTACACAGTCATGAAATCAATTATGTGTACCCCAGCTAGCATGGAAAAAAAAGAAACAGGATACAAAAAGCAATTTCAATCACATCATAGGTGATATTATTTTTATTTGTTTGTTTATTTATTTGTTTATTTATGTATTTATTTTTAAATCCTCACCTGAGGATACCTTTTTATTTATCTTCAGATGGGGGGTGGGGGGGAGAAACATCGATGTTGGAGGGACACATTGACTGGTTGCCTCCCGCGTGACCCGACCAGGGCCAGGGATGAACCGCAACCGAGGTACATGCCCTTGACCAGAATTGAACCCGAGACTCTGGTCCGCGGGCCAACGCTCTAACCGCTGAGCCAAACCGGCCAGGGCCCCATCCAAACTTCTCTTCCACCGTCAGTGCTTGGTTCCAGCCACCTTTTGTACAAACCTGGGAAAACATGCTGTGTTCCATGTTAGTTCTGACTCTGCTCCTCCTCCCGTGACTGACACTGTTTTCTCTCCTTTGCCCTGGATCTCAGCCCACCCGCTCCGCTCCGTTCGGACTACGCAGCCTCTGTGTGGCCACCTCCGGTCACCATCCTGGTTCCCTGCCTCCTTCCGCTCCAGCTCTCAGTGAAGAATTCCTCTCTGCAAAGGACTTTGTAGCCAACTGTCCTTTATTTAGAATGTCCCTGGGACTGTTTCCATCACTTTACTTGAAAGCCTATTTCACAGTCTAGTAGGTCTCACTGTCTAGAGAATTTTTCTTACTGTCTTCTAAAAATGTTCTTTTCTTAATTTGAATCTATTATTCTTAGTTATACCACTGATACCACCATAAATAACACTTCAATTTTTCTTATATATATAACTCATTTAACTTAAGACTGTGTATTTAAATTAATCCTCAGCCATCACTTAATCTCACTGTTCTTACGGAATTCCAGCAGTTAACCATCACACACATCGCTGAAAACAGGGAGGCTCACGCCAAAGCAGCCGAGGCCTCGATGAGAACTGGATCTTTCTCCTGCAGGAATAACCCAGGAATGAACACGGACCGTCCAATCTCATGACCTGACCTCGTTTGATTTCCTTCTGGCTTCGTCCTAGAAGGAAATAAAAGCATGTAAGTAAAAGATTTTTTCAAATGGTTACATTTTCTTTACATGTGGCCATCTGCCTGCTTCATTTGTTCATTTGAGTGTCTGCCTGGTCTCAGTCCCTGTATGAAGTGCTGGGGATCAAAGGCGAGCCAGGCCACACACGCTTCTCACTGTCTAGCCGGGGTGCAGGTTTGCCCTGCCAGCATCATCCGGCCTTGAACAGGATGGGAAGAGTGGGGAAACCAGCTGTGGTTACGGGAGTCAGGACAGAGTCCTCAGAGAAGCCGGCACTCACAGTGGCTCTTGAAGGGAGGAGGAGAAACGTCGTAGCTAGGAGGAGGAGTGTACTCCAGGCAAAGGGTCCAGCACCTGGACGCGCAGACTGGGAATTAGCTCCGCACCCAGGGGGAGTGAGAAGAACAGCCAGGCTGGAACTAGGAGCACTGGGAACTGACCGTGAACATCTGTGAAGGAGTGTGCGCGCTAAGGGATTCAGCGCTCGTCCTGAACCCACTGCCTTCGGTGGAGGTTTTGAAAGTGGGGGATGGAGGCGGGCTGGTCCAGGGTGGTTTCAGGGTATGAAAGCAGTACAGAGGGCAGACCGGAGAGCATTGTACAAGTATGATCACTTTGCAGACCGTCACCATGCTGCAGGCCAGATACTATTTTTTAAAGGAAAAAAAAACAATGTGCCCTTCGGGGAAGAAAAGGTTATTATGTATAAAAGAGAGAGAGAGGGAGAAGGTAACTGCTTCTCTTAAGCATAGATTTGTTACATGAGAAAAGCATCTTGAAAATGGATGTTTCAAAATACTTCCATTGCTGTATAATTTTATTGCTGAAAATGAGGGTCACCTAGAACAACAATCTTTGGGTGTAGAATTTTCTAACATATTAAAGGATCTTCGAAAATTCCAAAATGGTGGCGGAGTGAATGGAAGCTACACAGACCATCTCCCAGGACCAAACTGGAATTACAACTAGAATAAAGACAAATCGTCGGGAAAAAGCAACAGAAAAGCAGCTGGCGAGGACCATACAACCAAGGACACTGACTCGATCCTGGTAGGATTGCGGAGGCGCGAGAGGGGGCCTGGGAGCCCACGGCCAGCAGCGGCCTTAGCCGTGAGCAGCGCCCGCCCTCGGGGTTAAAGCCCGAGCCGGCTCCACAGCGCAGGGCCGGGGCAGAGCACTAAAACAGCCACAGCCACTCACCTGGGCTCCGGCAGAGGGAGGGCGGACTGGACTGGAACTGTGTGGGGACACTCGGGATTTGGAGGGCACTCAGAGCTTTTGCTGAGTTGCACCACACAGGACTGTGGCCTGGCCCTCTTACTCCATCCCAGGGCTCTGGGGAGAGGCAGCAGCCCCTCCCTTGGAGATCCATTCACACCCTAGTGGGCCATTGAAATGCAAACTGAGGCTCATTAACTACTAGCATCGGCCCTACCTGAGGGAGGTTTTCATTCAACTGAAAACCCAAGGCTCTTCAAGCAACCACGACTAATAGCCTCTAGGCAAAAAGCTAGAGGATAACTTAACCTTTGCTGGGCTTGCAAATATACCCTGGAAAGTAAGACTCCATGGTGGTGTTTAACATGGGTCCTCCCACGCTCATCCAAACCCAGTAGAGGGCGCCACAAACAACAGAACACCAACATCCACAGGAAAATTTGGCAGGCTCCAAAAACCACTGAGATAGCCAAAATGGTGAAACAAAGAAACAGATCCCAAATGAAAGAACAAGAGACCTCCACCAAAGATGAGATAAATGAAATGGAGTTAAGCAAGTTAACAGAGCTAGAATTCAGAGCCATGATCTTGAGGAAGCTCAACAGCATGAGTAAGGACATCAACACCTTGAGTATAGACATCAACACCATGAGCAAAGACATAGAAATACTGAAAACCAACCAAGTGGAAATGAAGAAGCAGCAAGAAGAAATGAAGAATGACATAGCAGAAATGAAGAACACATTGGAAGGACTAAGCAGCAGAGTAGAGGAAGCTGAGGACCGGATCAGTGAATTAGAAGACAGGGTAGAAAAAATCAACCAATCAGAAAACCAAAAGGAAAAAAACAATGAAAAAACAGGAAGACAGCTTAAGAGAACTGTGGGACAACTGGAAACATAATAATATTCGCATCATTGGAGTCCCTGAAGAAGAAGAAAATGAGCAAGGGTTAGAGAATATATTTGAAGAAATAGTGACAGAAAACTTCCCTAATTTGGTGAAGAAAGAAGGCATTCAAGTTCAAGAAGCACAGAGAGTCCCAAGTAAGAAGAACCCAAACAGGCCCACACCAAGACACATAGTAATTAAAATGCCAAAAATTAAAGACAAAGAGAGAATCCTAAAGGCAGCAAGAGCTAAGCAACAGGTTACCTACAAAGGAACCCCCATAAGGTCATCAGCTGACTTCTCAACAGAAACACTACAGGCCAGAAGGGAATGGCATGAAGTAACCAAGGTCATGAAAAACAAGGATCTGAATCCAAGACTACTCTACCCAGCAAGGCTGTCATTCAAAATAGAAGGTCAAATAAAGAGCTTCTCAGACAAAAAAAGGCTAAGGGAATACATTAGTACCAAACCAGCACTGCAAGAAATGTTAAAAAGACTGCTGTAATTAGTAGAAGAAATAGGAAGGAAAGTAGAACCACACTAAACAAAAATGGCAATAAATAAGTACATATCAATAATCACCTTAAATGTAAATGGATTGAATGCTCCGATAAAAAGACACAGAGTAGCGGATTGGATAAGAAAGCATGACCCATATATATGTTGTTTACAAGAGACCCACCTCACAACAAAAGACTCACATAGGCTGAAAGTGAAGGGATGGAAAAAAATCTTCCAAGCAAACAGAAAGAAAAAAAAGCCGGTGTAGCAATACTCACATCTGATAAAATAGATTTCAAAATGAAGGCCATAACTAGAGACAAAGAAGGTCATACATAATATTGAAAGGATCTATCCAACAGGAAGATATAACTTTGGTAAACATATATGCACCCAATATAGGAGCACCAAAATATATTGAAAATCTTCTGGAGGAATTCAAAGGAGAAATGGGACAGCAATACAATCATAGCAGGGGACTTCAACACCCCGCTGACATCACTGGATAGATCCTCTAGACAAAAAATTAACAAGGAAACAGAGACTCTAAACGAAGCACTAGACCAAATGGATTTAATAGATATTTACAGAGAATTACACCCCAAAACTACAGAATTCACATTCTTCTCAAGTGCACATGGGACATTCTCAAAGATAGACCACATGTTAGGACACAAACTAAGTCTCTACAAGTTCAAGAAGATTGAAATCATATCAAGCATCTTCTCAGATCACAATGGCATGAAACTAGAAATCAATTGCAACAAGAACATGCAAAGACATTTGAACACATGGAGGCTAAATAGCATGTTATTAAACAATGAATGGGTTACCGAGGAGATCAAGGAAGAAATTAAAAACTTCCTGGAAACCAATGAAAACGAACACACAACAACACAAAATCTATGGGATGTAGCGAAAGCAGTTCTGAGAGGGAAGTTCATAGCACTACAGGCCTACCTCAAGAAACAAGAAAAATTTCTAATAGACTATCTAACCTCACAACTTAAAGAACTAGAAAGCAAACAAAAAGAAAACCCCAGAGCAAGTAGAAGGAAGGAAATAGTAAAGATCAGAGCAGAAATACATGACATAGAGACCAGAAAAACAATTCAAAGGATCAATTAAACAAAGAGCTGGTTTTTTGGAAAGATAAACAAGATTGATGGACCCTTAGCTAGACTCACCAAGAAACAAAGAGAGAGAACTCAAATACACAAAATCAGAAATGAAAGAGGAGAATTAACAACTGACACAACAGAAATACAAAGGATCGTTAGCAAATACTATGAACACTTATATGGCAACAAATTGGACAATCTAAGCGAAATGGACAAATTTCTAGAAACACATAGTCTCCCAAAACTGGACCGGGAAGAGATAGAAATCTTGAACAGACCAATAACAACTAAGGAAATTGAAGATGTAATCAAGATTCTCCCAGCAAACAAAAGCCCAGGCCTGGATGGCTTCACGGGGGAGTTTTACGGAACATTCAAAGAAGAACTAACACACATTCTCCTCAAACTATTTCCAAAAATTCAAGAAGAAGGAAGACTTCCAAACTCGTTTTATGAGGCCAGCATAATCCTAATTCCAAAACCAGAAAAAGACACTACAAAGAAAGAAAACTACAGGCCAATATCCCTGATGAACATAGATGCCAAAATCCTAAACAAAATACTAGCAAATCGGATCCAGCAGTACATCAAAAAAATTATTCACCATGACCAAGTGGGATTCATCCCAGGGATGCAAGGCTGGTTCAATATTCACAAATCAATAAATGTGATACACCACATAAACAAAATGAAAGATAAAAACCACATGATCATATCAATAGACGCTGAAAAAACATTTGACAAAATCCAGCACCCATTTCTGATAAAAACGCTCAGCAATGTGGGAATAGAGGGATCATATCTTGATATAATAAAGGCCATATATGAAAGACCTACAGCCAACATCATACTCAATGGGCAAAAACTAAAAACATTTCCCTTAAGAACAGGAACAAGACAGGGATGCCCACTTTCACCACTCTTATTTAACATAGTACTGGAAGTCTTAGCCACAGCAATCAGACATGAAGAAAAAATAAAAGGGATCCAAATTGGAAAGGAGGAATTGAAACTGTCATTATTCGCATCCGACATGATATTATATATAGAAAACCCTAAAGACTCCATCAAAAATCTACTAGACTTAATAAATGAATTTGGCAATGTAGCAGGATACAAAATTAACGTCAAGAAATCGACGGCATTCTTATACACCAATGATGAACTCACAGAAAGAGAAACTAAAAAAACAATTCCATTTACCATCGCGGCAAAAAAATTAAGATACCTAGGAATAAACTTAACCAAAGAAGTAAAGGAACTATTTGCAGAAAACTACAGGACATTGAAAAAAGAAACAGAGGAAGATGTAAAAAAGTGGAAGCACATACCTTGTTCATGGATTGGAAGAATTAACATCATTAAAATGTCCATATTACCCAAAGCAATCTATAGATTCAATGCAATCCCCATCAAAATACCAGTGACATATTTCACAGAACTAGAACAAATATTTCAAAAGTTCATATGGAACCAAAAAAGATCCCGAATAGCCACAGCAATCTTGAAAAAGAAGGACAAAGTAGGTGGGATCACAATACCGGATATCAGCTTATACTACAAAGCTACTGTAATCAAAACAGCCTGGTACTGGTACAAGAACAGGCATATAGACCAGTGGAACAGAACAGAGAATCTGGAAATTGACCCAAGACATTATGCTCAATTAATATTTGACAAAGGTGGCAAGAGCATACAATGGAGGAAAGACAGCCTCTTTAATAAATGGTGTTGGGAAAATTGGACAGCTACATGCAAAAAAATGAAACTAGACCATCAACTTACATCATACACAAGAATAAACTCAAAATGGATAAAAGACTTAAATGTGACTCCTGAATCCATAAAAATCCTAGAAGAAAATGTAGGCAACAAAATTTCGGACATCGTACGCAGCAGAATCTTCACTGATACATCACCTAAGGCAACAGAAACAAAGGGAAAAATGAACACATGGGACTACATCAAACTCAAAAGCTTCTGCACAGCGAAAGAAACAACCATCAAAACAGATAGGGAACCCACTCTATGGGAGAGCATAATTGCCAATGATACATCAGATAAGGGGTTAATCTTCAAAATATATAGAGTGCTCATACAACTCAACAAAAGGAAGACAAAGAACCCAATTAAAAAATGGGCAGAGGAACTAAATAGACACCTCTCCAAATAGGACATACAAATGGCTAAGAGACATATGAAGAAATGCCCAACATCACTAATCATCAGAGAGATGCAAATTAAAACAACAATGAGGTATCACCTCACACCTGTCAGAATGGCCACCATCAACAAATCATCAAACAACAAGTGTTGGCGAGGGTGTGGAGAAAAGGGGACTCTAGTACACTGCTGGTGGGAATGCAGACTGGTGCAGCCACTGTGGAAAACACTATGGTGTTACCTCAAAAAATTAAAAATCGAATTGCCTATTGACCCAGTGATCCCACTGCTAGGAATATACCCTAAGAAGCCTGAAACACCAACCAGAAAGAATACATGTACCCCCATGTTCATAGCAGCACTATTTACAATAGCTAAGATCTGGAAACAGACCAAGTGTCCATCAGTGATGGGTGGATAAAAAAGCTGTGGTACATATACACAACGGAGTACTATGCAGCTGTAAGAAAAAAAGATCTCTTATCCTTTGCGACGACATGGAGGGACCTGGAGAGTATTATCCTAAGTGAAACAAGCCAAGCAGAGAAAGACAAATATCACATGACCTCACTTATTTGTGGAATATAATGAACATAACAGTCTGAGGAACAGGGTAGACCCAGAGATGTGGAAGTAGGGTATAGACTGACACCCCTCAGAAGAGGGGGTGGGGGGGGAGGGAAGAGATAAACCACAGAACTTATGCGCATGTATGCATAACTGATGGACATGGACAACAAAGCTGGGGATGGGGTTGGAGGATGGGGAGGAGGGTGTCAATGGGGGGAAAAAGGAGAAACATCTGTAACAAAAATAAATTAATAAAAAAAAAAATAATAATAATAATAAAAAAATAAAAATAAATAAAGGATCTTCTATTTTAAGAGTTGCGGTGGGTTTTGTCCTGTGCATATATGTAAATGTACTTTGTGTACACACACCTTGGATAAGAAACGTACCCATACAAAACCTATACAAGTGTCTCTCTGTGTATGCACCCACTTTCAGAAAACTAGGACACTAGTTCTCTGTGGGTAACAGAGTGTTAGACACAAGTGATCCTGGATGAATGACGTTCTGAGGGGGGAGGGCACAGGAACAGGCCCACAGCTGTTTAAAGATGACCCTCCTTACTGACGACAGCTAAGAGGTATCTGACAGACCCTGGGAACCGGAGGATGTGCTGCGAGAAGACACAAGGCTGCAAAGAAGACGAGATGCCCGGAGCCTGAGGGTCCATTACTCAGAAAAGAAAACACATTTTGAGAACAAACAAAGGACAGGACACACTTTGACTTGGTTGCTGTGCCTGGGCCCTGACCCCTCCAGGGGTTGCCTCAGGAGTGCTGCCCGTTCTCCGGCCCCAGGAACGGGCTGAGCTGCTTTAACATCACAGAGAAGTAACTACCTTGTAGTCAGACTTCAAGATCCTGGAAGGAGACACAGGACCACTGGCCCTGCAGCCCTCACCCTGTCCCCCTGCCCCCCTTACACACAGCCCCTTTCTGACTTATCCCTACATGATCAGCCGACTAACAGGAAAGGTTAGAACCAACATTATTGGAATAAAGGCTCGTATGTGACTCAACCCTGTCTCTGCCTGATTTGGCTCAAGTAGTGACAGGTGGTCTCGGACCCATTGTGTCTTGTTTCAGTGCCACAGAAAAACAAGCCCTTTATAGCTGAACAAAGAGCTGGGACAGCATCTCTACCTGAGAGTGGCAGACACAGAAACAGGCCCACTGCAGATAAAAGGTTTGGACAGGGGAAATCCCGTGAGCTGTAGATGACAGAGTAGGCTAGCAGGCCATTGTGGAGTCTGGAAGAGCCCCAAATGTAGAAACTAATCACTCAGTCTAAAAATTATCCCCCACTGCTCAAAATTATACCAAAAACATAGCAGTGGAGTGTGGAAGACAGTTTGGTATTCCTCAAAAAATTAAAAATAGAATCACCATAGAATTCAGCAATTCCACTTTTGGATACGTATCCAAAAGAACTAAAGGCAGAGTTTTAAAGAAATATTTGTACATGTATGTTTGTAGCAGCATCACTGACAATAACTAAAATGTGAAAGTAACCGAAATATCCATCAGTGGGCACACGGGTAACTAAAATGTGGTATATATAAACAATGGATGTTATTCAGCTTAAAAAATGAAGAAAATTGTGTGATATGCTACAACGTGTCTTGAGGACATTACGGTAAGTGAAATAAGCCAGTCATAAAAGGACAAATAGTGTATGATTTCACTTATACATGGCATTTAAAATAGTCAAAATTATACACAGAAAGTAGAATGGTGGTTGCCAGGGGCTGGTGGAGGGAAATGGGAGTTATTGTTTAATGGGGACAGAGTTCAGTTTTGCTAGATAAAAAGAGTTCTGGAGTTTAAAAGGTCTGAGCCGGTGGGAGATCACATCCACAACGCCAGGCCAATGTAGAGCAAAATGATGTTATTGCATGCACCTGGGTGCAGGTGGGCTGAGCCAAAAAGGGGTCAGCCCCGAATAACAGTTGGGGTGTAGGTTATATACTCTACTTTTAGCTTCCAGCAGTTCTTGCCGACTTACTCTGCCTGGCCCATTGTCCACTTTGCAGCTGGACTGGTCTGGTATCTCGTCCTGCATCTGCTGGGTGAGTCACTGTCTTGCGTATAATCCAACAATCCATACTCAACAGAAGGCTGAGCAAAGGTCATGCAAGCAACTCATTTGTCACAGTTTCTGCCTTTTGCAAGATTTTACCTTTACCCTTTAAAACGTTACTAACCCTTTCAGAGATGGATAGTGATAATTGTTACACATTATGAATGTATTTAATACCACTGATGTGTACACTAAAAAAATGGTTGAGATGGTAAGTTTTATGTTATTTGTATTGTACCACAATTTAAAAAATTGAAAATAAAAAATCATTAATAAAGAAGAAACAGAACTCTGACTGGTGTTTATGCATAGTACGATGGCATTTAAAGAACCCAAATATACACAAAAAATAGCTTTAATATTCAACACAAGCAAACAAAAGGGTCAGGAATCTGATAATCAAAACTGCACCTTTTTCTTTGTTTCTTCTATAAAATTAAAAATACAGATAAAATTATATCTGTAAGTCTTGAATAGGAATATCTAAATATGTAGAAAATCAGCTTCATTATTATTTAGGCTTATTTCAATATTTGGTAGAAATCTAGGCATTGAAAAATAAACCCATCATTGACATGTTACTGTTGTGACCCACGAGTAGCAAACACTCAGGCTCTACTATAGGCTAAATTGAAAGAGCTTTCAGATGCTCTTTATATGTGCTTTTAGGGTGGCGGAGGGGACAGACAGGTCTCCGAGAGGCTGGGGCGGAGGAACATCTCTCCAAGGCCTTCCCCCAGCTCTCATGAGGACCACGGATTCCCATCCACCGGAGACTGAGGAGGTGCACCCCAAGTGGGGAGTCCTCTTTAAAATCTTGCTGGGGCCTCCAAATGCTGTAACGTGTCAGCGAGATAACAGAGACGCACGCCGAATTGTAAAGGAGCACTTTATTACACCGGTGGGCTGTTACACCGGTGGGCTGGGGGGGTACAGCTTCCCCAAATCCTCAGCCCCGAGCCTTCTTTGTTGCCCGCTTTTAAAGGCAGACTACAGAAAAAAAACAAAAAACATTCTCTTGGTGCCGCTTTTGGCACCGTTAAGGGGGGCTGATACAGAGAAGTGGGGGAGAGGAGCAGGGTAACTATTAATCTCTTTTTTCTCAGGATTTCTCTGAGTTTCCTAAGGCCATCCTCAACCCCTTATCTGTACAGTTTTCTTTGGGTGTCTCAAGGCTCTTATGTTTATAGAAAAGAAACTGCCAGGGTGTGTACGTGCAGTAACTGAGGGTCAGAATGGAGTTATTACAGTTACAAAGCTAAAAAATAATTCCAAGTTCTTTTTTCCCAAATTGAGATGAGCTTTAGTATGTTTGCATGCAGACTTGTAGGACTGCCTACTATAATGCACTTTGTTGATTGTACTAGTCCTTAAAATTAACTTTTAAAAAAATTTATTTTTATCCTTACCCGAGGACGTTTCTGCATTTATCTTCAGATAGAGCAGGAGGGAGAGAAGGAGGAAGAGAGAAACATTGATGTGAGAGAGAGAGACACATCGAGTGGGTGGGGGCCGGGAACAAACTGCAACTGAGGTATGTGCCCCTAGCGGGAACAGAACCCGGATCTCTCTGGTCCGTAGGCCGATGCTCTAACCGCTGAGCCAAACCAGCCAGGGCTTAACCTTTCAGTAGAACTCCCCTTTGTACCTCAAGGGTTTTGACCCTATCCGAGGACACTTGCAGGCACACCTCAGGCAGCATGCTGGTAACGATGCTCCCTGTGTTTTCAGTGGAACCCTAGCACGCCCCAGTCCTGTTCTGAGTGGTTGCTTTTCACCTGACTTAATGAACATAACGTTTTCAATCTGTCCTAAGAGCATAACTTTGAACTCTGAGTTCCTGATCAATGTAATGTTATAAATCACAGCTTATTAGTTTAGTGTTCTTCTCTTGCTGTTACCTAACTCATCCATAGAGGGTCCTTAAAGAAGATACTAAAGAGGCAACTAGGCAGCTAGCTGGTAAAGAGAACACCAAAATGACTAATAAACACGTGATAGAATGTTCAACATCACTAGTAATCACGGCAATGCAAAGAAAACATTAGATTTTTTCACCTATGTCAGAGATTTTCTTGAAAAGTATAATTATGAATGCTGCTTAGTTTTAGTGGGGTAGGCCCCTTACACACTGCTGGAGGTGAGGAGTCTAGATTTCTATAATCTTTTTAGTTTGAGGCATTTGTCCTGAGAAAATAAAACAAAAGGCAGTAACAGACTGAGGTGCTGGCAGGTTCATCACATCTCATATGATAGCAAGATGGAAAACAAATCCGCTGCTGCCACCTGACTTCTCTGGGAGCCCCGTGCCAGCCGAGTTCCATCCTCTCCCTCGGTCTCCTGGGCACCTACTCGGCAGGCCGTTTGTGTTGGCTGGTATTTGGTTGTTTCTTCTCCCGACGGTCTTTCCTACCACACAGACCATCCACACCTTGAAGGCAGGATCATTTATTTTCCCCACAGATGTAGTACAGAAATATCAGAAGAGTCTGTGGGATCTGTTTTGACCCTGATCACTTTCCATTCATGTTCTCCACGCCGGTGAGCCAACAATGCCAGCCGGCCCCCTAACCTTCTCTAGGGCCTGTGCGCAAAGATGTAAAGGCACAAGAGGGCTATGCCCAGCTCTGTTGGGGGGGGCACAGGAGGGCAATTCATGAGCAAGATGGAAATGGGTTGTACCGTAGTCACAGGCTAATGGTGTCTTGGCCAGGCCTCGTGTGTAATGGAGGTGCCACCTCTTTCTTAGGACTCGAGTCTAAGATGGAGACAGCACCCTGGCCGATATGGCTCAGTGGTTAGAGCATCGGCCTGAGCACTGAAGGGTCACAGGTTTGATTCCCGGTCAAGGGCACGTACCTGGGTTGCAGGTTTGATCCCCGGTCCCAGTTGGGTGCATACGCGAGGCAACTAATCAGTGCTTCTCTCCCACATTGATGTCTCTCTCTCCTATCTCTCCCCCTCCCCCCTTCCACCCTCTAAAAAATCAATGGAGGAAAGAAAGATAAAATGGAGACAAGGAAGCCTCACTTTCCCTGCATTCTCAAGGGAATTGCTAGAAGAAGGCTTTGGACACGGGCTTTAGGGCTGACGGAGAGAAATCCCTGAGGGCTCTGCTCCCTCCCTGCCTGGTTCTTCCACATCAGTGGGAGCAGGAACCAGGGGCGGCTGAAGGGGGAGGGTGGTGAGAGCCAGAGAAGCACCTGGGTGCTGAGTCCACCCCTGGGAGGATGGCGGGCTTTCCCCTCTGCTCTCTGGGGGTGTTTGCCCAGCTCCTGTGTCAGACCCAGTGGGGATGATCTGGCTGGCCCATCGCAGCCCACCACCTACTCCTGTCAATCATGTTTTATTGGACCACAGCCATGCTTGTTCATTCATATTCTCTACAGCTGCTTTCTCACTACACCCGCAGAGTTGAACAGTCAAAACCAAACAGCTCACAATACTGACAGCATTTACAGTGACCCCTGCCCTAGGAGAGCCACAGAGGTTGCAGGTGCGGCAAAGAGGAGATGGATTCTGTTCTGAGTTGGATGCTGATGCCCTTGGCGTCAGTGCCCATCTAAACACAGGAAAGGAGAAGGAGAGGAAAGTGGCACAGGGCAGGGGATAGGTGGCCAGGAGCCCACCTGTGCTACCGCGTCCTGGCATGAGGATGCAAGAATGCCCACGGATCAGGGGGAGTGACGGAAGGCTGTGGAGCTTGAGGCCATCCTGGCCTAAGCCAAGAGGTCTGTCATTTGGCAAGGGGCACGGCCACAAGGGTGGGTGGGGCGTACTGTGGGGCAACTGGAAAAGGGGGAACTGAAGTCAGAGACCTGGGCACTGGGAAGGTCCCTTTCATTGATAAAGGCCCCTCAAAAACTCATACATGTACACCTTGAGAGCTAACTTTTGCACACCTGTTATATGGCCGGTCCTAATGGCCACCTGGCATTAGCCAGGGAAGCAGGGACAGAAGGACATGGTGGCATCAATTCTGTAAGAGACACTGAGATCTTCCATATATCCTTTCTTCACCCCAACTTAGAAGAGTTAGAAGCACAGGAAGGATCAGGGCAGCGTCAAAGAGCCACACCCCCTCAGATGCTTCCTGCAGAGCTTGGCTGTGCTGGGCAGGAAAGAGGCCAGCCCCAGGCTGGTGACCAGGTTGAAGCGCTCGGCTTGACCCCTACGGAACGGGCTCAGCAGCCACTGAGGAGCAGAGGGGACCTTTGACAAAGCACAGATGAACCAATCCTTGGATGTTGGTACCCCACCCACCCAGCTCTTACCTCCAGGACTTTAGGCTGTCAACTACACAGTGACATTAGTGAGGGCTTCATTGAATGATATATTATAAACTTTGATTCATTTCCCTTACCAATTATCTTGGTTTCCTTATTGGGTTAAAATAAGTCTTTTGTTTATAAATTAGAAATATTCTGTCTCTGCCAACCTCACTTAATCGATTGCAAGTTTGTAGTTGCTGAGTGCCTGGCACCCGGGAGCCCACAGTGCCAGAAACCAAAGATTAAAAAAAAAATAGCTAAGGTCAAAAATAGGAATCCCTGCAATGCCTCAGAACAGTAGTAGATGGTAGCTAGGGTGTCGGACCTGGAGTGTCTATCACTTGTCACTAAGTGCTGTGCAGACGAGTCATCCCGGCTGCCGTGCAGGCTCACGGAGCACTCACTCTGCAGCACGGCGGACTTCTCTCACGCGACCTGGCGTCCCGGGGAGGCTGGTGGCAGCACTTCAGGCATTTATTTCACTTAATAGTTATTAGTTTTTAAACTTATCTTTATTGTTGAAAGTATTACAGATACCCCTGTTTTCCCCCCACTGACCTCCACCCAGGCCTTCACCACACTCTTGTCTGTGTCCATGGGTTATGCATATATGCAAATATGTTCTTTATAGTTATTAAATAGAAAGTTATTAAAGATTTTAGAGGTGGAATTTAGAGAAATTTAATGTCTTCTCAGAAAAGATGATTTTAGCCCTGGCTGGTGCTCAGGTTAGAGCATCGTCCCGAAACGCCAAGGTTCGAGTTCGATCCCCGGTCAGGGCACACACAAGAATCAACCAATAAGAGGAACAACAAATCAGTGTTTCTTTCTCTCCCTCTCTTCCTTTCCTCTCTCTCTCTAAAATCAATAAGTAGAATAAAAAAATGTTTGTAAAAAGAAAACACGTTTTTAAACCCTTAGTGCAGAAAAATCCCTTTAAGGAAGGCCATTTTGTGTTTAGCCTCTTGAAATGAATGTTTCAAACTATTAAACAAAATACATAGATAGATAGCCTGGTCATTTGACTATATGTCTCTTCAAGTGTCCTTTCAGTAAGAATAATGTCATATTTAAAGTAATATATTTGAGTTATCTGCATCTAGGTTCTGGATTTTATCTTGATTTTTTCCTAAGCATGGCAGAACTCCTTGAAATAACAGTATGCTAAACCCCAGGATCGCAGCACTAGAAAATGTTCAGGGAAGATTTTTAAAGAAAATTTTCTGGACACAGTGCCAAGAAAATTCAATCAAAGGAGAAACATTGTCCCACTGGGCAGGTTATTGCTATCAGAACCTGGAGAATGATAAACAAAGTGTATTTGATTGGAAAAAAGTACTCCTTTCAGTAATTCTCTCAAAATGTGTATGGGTAGAAATTCAGAGCTAATGGATTGATTTCAGCAGGCCTAAGCGAAAACTGATTGGAAAACCTACAGTTCGATTAGCCTGAGATGGAAACTGGTGCGGCGGACTCAGCTAATGGAAGACATTAAATTGATGCTTTTGTTAACCCAGAGAAATAACTCTGTTGTGTTCTGCCTTCACATTGAGCAAAACTCTGAGTACTTTCCAAGATATAAATTTGTTTTAAAAGAGCTAAATGGAAGTTTTGGTCTCCTCATTATACACTGATCTAAAGAAAGCATGTATGGTAGATTGTCTTTAAAAAAACCTCCAATTGCTCTCTCCCGGTGCCCACGTCCCTTTGCAGTGTGTTTGCAGCTCTTTGCACAAGTGACAAAGTCTCTTTTCACACTCCTTGAATCTCACCAGAAACTGTGACTTGCTTTGACCAATAGAAAGATGCAGATGCAATGCTGACCCAGTTCCAAGTCTAGTATCAAGAGTCTTGGTGTGATTCCGCTCATTCTCTGGGAACCTTCCTCTCTGGTGTGCATCAGCTCGGGCTTTCTTGCTGTCTGTTGGGAGATCACGTGGACGAAAGCCAAGGGGCCCAACCAACTGACACTCAAACCCAGAAGCAAAGCCATCCTTCCTCCCTGCAGCTGGCTGAGCCAGCACGACCAAGTCAGGACCACACCCCTGACAGCTGGAATCATGAACAACAGTAAACAGATGGCCCTAGGTCTTCAGGTGGTTTTTACACAAAAAACAAACAAAAAAAGAACCCCTGATAGTTCAGCCATTTAAAAAAGTTCCACTTGCCCTGGCCAGTGTGGCTCAATTGGTTGAGTGTCATCCCATGCACCGAGAGGTTGCTGATTCAATTCCTGGTCAGGGCACATGCCCAGGTTGAGGGCTTGATCCCCAGAAGGGCTGTGCAGGAGGCAGCTGATCGATGTTTCTCTCTCCCCCTCTCCCTTCTTTTCTCTCTAAAATCAATAAAAACATATTTAAAAAAGAGTTTTACCCCAGTAGTTATCCAGTAAATTAAACTAAACCAGGAAAGTATGACCATTTATCACCTATGAGATAAAAATAAAGAAGAATGTTCATATATAGGGTTTGTGTTTATACAGAAAGCTGAATTGTACAACTTTTTTGGAAGGCATTTTGTCAATATGTATCAAATTTTGAAATATGCCAGCTATACACTTCTTGGATTTTATGCTTAAAAGTTTATATAAATATGTGATGTTTATCAACCTCATTTATACTACTAAATCTAGGGAATCAATTGGAATTTTCATTAAAAAAGGAGGGATTTAAAAAAGATATTCTGGTGTGTCCATATAATGAATATTAAGTAGTCATTCAAAATGATGTTTATCTATGTTGACATGAAAAACTGTCACATTATTATTATTATTATAAAACATGCAGAGAGTATAAATAATAGGATAATTCTACTTCTCTCATTTAACAAAAACTCTCTACAAATTGAAATTGTCTAGACAAATAAGTGACAAATATATGTGATTATCTCAGGATGGGATTACCAGTGTACTAGTGGTTTTCATTTTCCATTTACACATCTAACTCAGTTAATGTTCAACACAGTATTTGTCACATTAAAATTATAAACAATCTAGTCTAGTTTTTAAATAGTTTTAGACTCTTTTATAAAGTACAATATCAAATGAAATTGACCTGTTTGCTTGCAAACATAATTGTTGACAAAAATAGAAATGCATTTCTAATTTTCTGAAGAACAGCATTCTTCAGTTAAAATACATTTTAACTTTAAATGGGTATAAAATTTAGAGATTTACTTATTATTTCAGAAATACCAGAGGGAAAGTTTTCCAGATACCAGGAATGGCCTGAAAAGAGCCATATATGAATAAAGCATTTTTGGTATTTCATAGAGATGATTGATATTAATCATGGCAAAGATTTACTTTTTTATTTTAAGCAAATCAAGAAAACCTTTTGAGATCTTTGTCAGAGGCCTGGAAATGAATAGGGCACAGGTAAAAACCTTAGAAATAGGCAGTGACAGAGTGCCTGACATATACAGGAATGATTTTGGTTGAGATGGGCAGACCTATCAACCCAAATGGTCTTTAATGTTTTTAAGTGACTTGACTTGCTATGCACTGTCGGAGTCCAAGAATGAACTCTTTCAGATGGGTGGCCCAGAACTCCAACGCGACCTCGCCGCATTTTCCATGTTCCTGTTTCTGAGTGTTTCTCCACCTCCAGGAAGGCTCTCCCTCCTGATCGCTTTCAAGGTGGCTTCCGATATACGACACCATTCAGACCCATGGGGAAAAGACTGTTTTTCTGAGAACAGTTGTGATACGTTTCCCGATGTGGAGGCCTGTGTCCACCCTGCTGCGCGGCTTCTAGAAGATTATTTAGGCAATAAAAAGAAGTTTAAAACACATCTCTAGCCACAAAATTTATCACATAGCAATGAGGAAACATGAAAAAATGATGCAATTACATGCTAAGAATACCAAGTGGTTAGTTGTACAAATAACAAATACAACTGTGTGTTAACCAGACATCATCCCTTGTTTTAATGGTTCCGGTAATAGCATGTTGGTTTAAAATATTCTGACCCAATCCAAATGTTTTGGGGGGAAGTCTTGAGTTTTTAACCACATTATTAAATGATTAGTCTTCAGGCCTTAGACCTAAGATCTGAGGCTTTGAAATAATTTTCCTGTGACTGCAATAAAGGCAGTAATTCGATTACCATTTGAAATGCTTTTCCATTGGGTTTTCAATGCCTTTCTTTTGTTTTACTTGAGCATATATAATGGAAAACATTTTTGTAATTATCCCCAAGTGCTGAAACTTTAATCTCCACCATGTAATTGAAGTTTCCTCTGCAGCTAAGTGGTTTTTCTGGATCCTCAACAGGCTAAGAACATCTAAATGTTGATCATTCCCCAGGGGGAAAGGAATATATGTGGTCTCTCTCTCTCTCTCAAGAAAATTATTTCTTCAGTTTCTATTGCCACTTATTGTGGACCCCTTAAGGAAACACTGCTTACTTTTTTCCCACTTGACTATTTAAGTATCTGTGCATCAAACAAATATTTATCAGGTGCAACCGTGTGCCAGGATACAGGAGCTCTATCAAAAGCTGAATATATCATGGTGAACAAAACACTCACAAGTCTCTCATCAAAAAGGGTACAGCCTAGCAAAAAAGACAGAAATAAACAAGTGGAGAACAAAAACAAATAAAAAAGAACTTTTAATATACATAATTATATCTTGTAATAAACTCTAAAGGAATCAACAAGGTGCAATGATAAAAAATAATGGGGTGTGATCAAGGTGGGGTAGAGAAACCTCACTTGATAAGATTGTCATAAGGCCTCTCTGAGGAAGTGACATTTAAACAGACACCTGAAGGCTCAGAAGGCACATGTGAAGAGCAGAGTAACTCGGGGACCAAGGCCCCGAGGTGTGCAAGAGCTCACTGTGCTTGAGGAACAGCAGTGAGGAGGGTGTGCCTGGAGCATCAGAAACACGCGAGGAATGAGATGAATTTGGAGAGCTGGGTGGAGAGCGCACCGGACAAGGCCTTGTAGGCCTCTGGTAAGGTATTTAGATTTGACTCGGAATCTGAGAATAACATGAATGAGTTTTAAGCAGTGACGACATATGATCTGACATATTTATTCAGACACATGCTGACGCAGATAAGCAGTGAACAGATCAAAAGAGACAAGAGTAAAAATGGGGAGGCCAGTAGCGAGGCTACGACTCAGTCATGGCGAGGAGGGAAGTGGCTGATTTCAAGACGCATGTAGGAAGTAGCATTGGCAGGATGGACTAATGGGCTGGATGTGCAAGGCGAACGGAAGGCAGATGACGCCTGTTTTCTGGCCCGAGCAGCCAGAGAGCCGCTGGTGATTTCCCGAGGCTGGGCAGTCACATCAGTTAGGATCTTGGCTAGAGGGAGATGAGGAATGTTTACTGAAAGGATTATTTATGAAGATGTGGCAGAGTTAAAGGAGACCAACGAGGGATGGTGGAGGACCCAAGGACTAGCAGTGCAAGGAGCCATTACCATCCCTAGGCCTGAAGGGCAAGGGGGTGCTCAGTTCCTGGCACGCAGGAGAGTGTAGTTGTAGCCACAGCTATAGAAGAATGTCCCATGAAAATGGTGACCTTCTATCTATACCCCAAAGCAGCCTCTACCAACGCTGCCACAGGCTGGCAAACACGGAGCCAGGGAACTCAGGAACCCAACTTCCCTCCCCTCCCACCCTCCAGTCTCTGGCCAGTGCCTCCCACTGACAACCCTAAACAAGAAGCCAGAATCTGGTTCGTGCACTGGTGCATCCCTCAAGGTGGGGAGTCGGGTGGAGAGAGGGCGAGTGGACGTGACGGTGCAACACAGAACACTAACATAGGAGCTGTTTTGGGGGTGGGGATGAAAAGTCCCACTTTGTGGCTGCTGAATTTCGGACACTCTCCTGAGACAAGAGAGGTTTGAGTTGGAGATTAAAATTGAGACATTATCACCATGGAGGTGGTTTTAGAAGCCATTGGAGAGATGAGACAACCTGGACACAAAAAGTTCAGGAGGGATTTCAAAAGAAGGGCAGGAGTGAGAGCTGGGGAACCTGGTGTTTAGATGCAGAGTAACAGGAGAGGAGCCTGCAAGGAAGACTGGTTCTGAGGTCCAGAAAGGAGGGAGAAAACCCGAAGGGTGGGAAGTGGAGGAATTCTAGAGAATAGTCAGAGGTAAGTGGGCAGATACGCTGAGAGGCCAGATGATCACAGAAATGTGTCCACTGGGTCAGTGAGGGGAAATACAACCCTCAACTCTTTTTAATTTTCAAGATTGTATAAAAAGCTTTGATCAAACAGTTTTAGATATTTTATAGCAGTCTAAAAAGTACACTAAATTTTTAAAACTTTTGGAAACAACAATCCATTCGGCATTTTTAATCACATAAAATCAAGTCCCCAAAACAATCTGAACCACAGATTCCACCACAAAGAAACAACGGCCCCCATAGTTTAGCAGGCAACTTTTTCAAGCCTCCAGTTCAGATCCCACCGATCCCATCCAAACCAGGCTGGAGAAAGAGATAGGAAGTTTCCTGATTTACTTTTCAAGGCTCTTATAATCTTGGTATGAAAAATAGATAAAGATAGCAGGAGAAAGGATAATCTATAAATAAAATATTAGCAAATGAAAAACAGAATGCATTAGGACAAGGAAAGGAATGCAAAGGTGGTTCAACATGGGAGCCTCTCCTACTTTAATTCACCACATTATCAGACTGGAGGAGACAGAGCATATGATCACCTCAATAGATACAGAAAAGTGGTTGATAAAATTCAAAGTATATTTATGATTAAGAAAAAATGCAGTAATGACAATCTAAGCATTCAAGGGAACTTCCTCCTAAAGTATGTCAAGCACCTCAAGTGAACACTGTATAGAATGGCGAACTGATGGCAACCTTCCCTCTGAAGTCAGGACTAAGAGAAGGATGCTCATAATCACTGCTTCATTCAGCACTGAGGAATCCAGCCCCAGGCCAAAATCCCAAGTGTGAGCTTTCAGGCCCCACCTCTGGCAGTGACCAAGGCCTGTGGACGAGAGCTGCCCTCCCACATCAGATTGGTGCCCAGTCAGGAAGAAGAGAGTTGCAGCCAAGGACTCACCCCCCACCCCCCAGGACCTGCGTGCAGACCTGAATTCCTCCCCTAAAGGTCTTCATTCAGAGGCCACTTCACTGGGACCTCTATCAAGGCCTCTGCCAAGACCAGTGTGGGGGCGAGGGGGGTTCCAGTTCACTTTCTTCCACTCTCAGTATTCATTACTATTCTAGCCCTTCCCTGCCTCCCTTCCCCTGGCCACCCTAGGTCCATAAATGCCAGGGGCCTTCGGTGGGGGCGGGGCGGGGTGGGGGCGGGGCTTCCATTGCCTTGGAATGATCCTCCATCTACGCTGATACATCTGACCCTCACCTGGAACCATTCTGTGGGGAAAATTCGACACTGGCCCCTTTCCTGTTCAAACCCAGCCCCCTTTCCAGTTTCGGTTCTTGCTTATGCTATGGCAGTATGGCCTGTCACTTTAATTTTCTCCTGTTTTCATTGACTATCTTGACACCTGGCAGGACAGCTCCACTACTGACGAACCAGACAAAAAGAAGTTCTTGCTAGCACAGTCTACTCCTTGTCCTCCCCCCACCCCCAAAAGGTAAGAGCTTCAAAACTGCTGTTATTCCTGGACAATGTGATTATCTACACAGAAAAGCCAAGAAAATCTATAGACAGACCATCAGGAAAAAGAAGAGTTTAGGAAGGTTGCTGGAATCAACTTCAATGCACAAAACAACACGATTCCAATGATACACCAGCAACCAGCCAACTTGAAAATATATATTTAAGGGTCCAGAGTAACAGCAAAGCAGAGGGATTACCTAATTAAAACACAGTGTATAAATAGAAGACCAATCAAAGAAAATATTAAAACATTGTTGAAGGACACTGAAAAGGGCTTAAAGCTATAGGATGGCATATTGTGTTTATGGATACCCAATATCATAAATATATGAATTTTAGGAAATTAATCTATAAATTCCATGCAATGCAAACATAATTTTTCACTGATTTTGTGGAACTCCATAAGCTGATCCTAAAATTCATATGGAAGAACCAAGAACAGCCAGGAAAAACATTTTCAAAGTGCGATCCAGGGACGCCTAGGGGTTCCTGAGACTCAGGTGTTGGGGTGGTCCATGGAGGTCAAACCTATTTTCATAATAATGCTGAAAGATGAACTGCCCGCTTCAGTCTCATTCTCAGGAGTGTACCGGGGAGTCTCCCGGAGGCTCCAGGACAGGTCACAGCATAGCAGCCTGAATGCGGAGGCCGCTCGGCAATCCAGCTGTCTTCCACTGAGCCAGACACCGCAGGGACTGCAGAAGTCTAAAACACGCCATTCTTCTCATCTTTCTGTTTGGAAAAATTAGTTCTTTTTCATTGAAAATGTTATTCATGTTCACATGTCATAGGTTCGCTAATGTTACTTTTAAATAAATCCCTATTTAAAAACATCTCACTTTCAATTTCTAGTAAATATTGATAAAAAATAATCTACAGAAACAGAAGCTCTTTGAAGTACTCAATAATTTCTCAGAGTATACAGCGTTCCTGGGACCAGAAGGTTTGAGAACTGCGGGCTTTGACAACATAAGAGAGGAAGGAGGGAGACGACTTGTCTTTCTAGATACTGATACTTGTTGTGAAGCCTCAGTGGTTAAACACAGCAACACAAATTAAAGTGTCTGATATTTACCAAGGTTTGCGGCAGAAGATGAAGAAACAAGATTTCGCCTGCGGCTGGTGGCACAGTAAATTGGTTCCGCTACTTTGAAGAGTGACGTGGCGATTCTGAAGATGGGCGTACCCTAGAACCTGGCAATTCCAATCCCAGGTATAAAATCCTAAGGAAACTTGAGCACGTGTGCACAGAGGGACAAGAATTGCAGCATTGTGAGTAAGAACAAAAATCTAGAAACAACCTACATGTCCCCAGTGGGAATGGGAAAGGAGCACAATGACCCCAGAATGATGGTTATGCCATGGAAGGGAGGGCAAAGAAATGGGAAGAGGAAAGAAAGGGGCTTTCTCTTGTATCTGCATGTTTGCTATGGAAGAGGAAGCACGAGAGGGAGAGGAAGGGGTGCCTGCCAGAGGGGGAGACAGTCAGAGGGAAGGGAGGGAAAGAGACAGAGAGACAGGGACAGAAAGCACAGCACAGCCTCAAACTGGGTCAAATCTGGGTAATGTACACATAGGACTTTGTTCTATTACTTATTCTTCTGAATGTTTAAAATATTACATAATAAAAACAAGGGAATGGGTCGACAGATTTGAGATCAAACATAGTCATTTACCAAACTGGTTGCCTATAAAGAATGTTAAAAATTTAAATTCAGGTACAAAGTGGTCTACGTGCTCACCGCAGTCTAGCTCTTCCTAACACTCTGAGAATGTTAAAGGAAGCTTTATTTGTTGTGAGTTTTAAAACCAAGCTATTTCTAGAAATGCAGTTGAAGCATGGAGATCAGAATATTTCAGTCTTCTGCTGCTTCTTAGGAGGTGCCATATGCTGGAACAGTGATCAGCCAGAAAACATCCGCTATAAAAGTGCACCCGGGCTTCTGGGGAGTCATTTGCATAACTGATCTTGAGAGTAAATTCAGAGACCAGGGCTGACATCAAGAACAGGTGGGGGTATCTCCCTGGTCTGTGGTCCTAAAGATGGACCTAAAGATGATCAGCCCAATGAAATGGTTGGAGGAATGGTTTTGGTCTTCGCTTACTCCTTAGAATAGCAGGGGACCCAGTATGTTAGTTTCATGGACCAGCATTCCCAGTGCCCCAGCCCCCAAGTTTCTCAGCTAAGCAGTGAGGCAGACAAAGTATAAACACTATGATAGATGTTAGCTTTAATGACTGTTTCTATTCAATTCTTCTAACATCCGCGAAGCATATATTCTATGAAAGCACTGTGACAGGCTCCTCGCTGGGGATGAGGGAAGAAAAAAAAATGTCAATAACATTTCAGCAGATACAAATATGGAAAGTGCCTGGCACCGCAAAGTTAGTTTTATTTATTTATTTAAGCCAGCACTTCCAACTGCTTTTCCATATGGGACACAGAAAACTCTAGAAAAGTTCTTGGACTCTTCTCACATTACAAAGGCCTGTCTTAGTTATGTACCTGAAAGTACAATATATATCCATTGACCTTAAGAATCAGAACCCTTTTGTGATGTGATGAAAACTAAGAGAAGGAAAGTAAATATGCTTGAGGTTAAGTCGACTTCAGAGAACAGCAAGTGTCAGTCAAAGCCTTTGGCGGGAAAGGACTCTGAAGACCCCCGGAGAAACGAGTACGTTAGAACCCGCCCCAGTGGTCCTTGTTCTGCACAGAGAATCCGCATCAGCAGTGACAGGGCTTTGAGACTACTCAACACCCAGCCACCTTGTCAACGTGCGCTTGTAAGTTAAACCCCAGAATAACCCGTATCCTCTTGAACGGAGCTGGAAACCAGGGCCAACTGTGGGCAGGTCCCCCGGCCTGGCATCTATAAGCAGAGAAGCCACTTTAGACCGTAACCTTCTCAGGGCCGTGGGAGTTTGGGATGGCAGAGCTCACAGAAGTCTGGTGCTGCAGTTCCCGTTGACGTGGACACGTGGAGCTGGAGCCGTCGACTGTGCCTCAGACTAGGGGATGGCCACACGGACACCTGTACATATCCCTAGAACATCTGCAAAGCAAACCGAGAACACATTGCACAATGGAAAACTATAAAAAAGGGAGACTGAGGAACCTCAGCCATATGTCACCACGTGGGCCAGTCTCACAAACATAAGGTTGAGCAAAAGCAGCCAGACACAGAGCTGCCAACTGTCCATCCCAGGGAACTGGGAGCAGTTCCTTCGTGGTGGCTGGGCAGGGGAGATAGTAGCTGGAGGGAGCCTCGGGCTGCCAGGATTGGGTAGAGTTGGGTAACCTTCCATTTCCTGACCTGGGTGCTGTTACACAGAAGGGTTACTTTAGGAAACTCAGAGTTGCACACTTGTCATCTGTGCACCTGTATGTGTGAATACTATACTTCAGTAAAAATCTGCATAAAACACATGATACTACACAAAATGTAAAGGAAGAGAGGGAGAGGAGTAGGCGAGGGGAGGGAGGGAGGAAGTGAGAGAAAGAGATGAATTGCCACATCTCTAAATGAGTGAAATTTTGGTTAGTCTTTTCAATATAAATGTTATGGAAAGTCTGCAGACACCCAATGTGGGTGAGCTGTGTTCCCAATTTGACACAAAGTGGCATTTCCTAACGAAAAGAATCTTGTAATAGGGGAAGGGACTAGCAAACTCCATTTTTCTGGGCCATGTTTCCTATTTATAAAATGAAGGAGTGAACGAAATGATTTCTAAATTATCATCTAGCTCCAAATGCCTATGAATTCAAGCTTTCTTTTCTGACAAGAATTGTCTAACAATTTTAGCTGCTTTTTAATCCCACACCTGGATTCCATGAGAGTATAATCATATTCTCAGTATAGAGACAGATACTTCTTTTTTAATGCAGGAAAGCATACATTTGGTTTAATAAAAACAGTTGAGTTTAGAAGATAAAAATAAGACACAAAATTAATAAGGAGGGCTAAGATACAGCAGTTTTATAATGTTTAAAATTATAATTTTAGCTATTTATTATAGACCATTGCTATCCATCTGATTCTGGTAATTATGGGTATTGAAGGAACATTTACTTCCTGAGATTTATACCAAGAACCTTTCAGCTTTTCCATAAAAGCCAGAAAGGTAATGAATACGGAAAGCAGCCTTGCCCTGGCCAGGTGGCTCAGCGGGTTAGAGCACCATCCCGACGCGCCAAGGGTCTTCGGTCCCTAGTCAGGGCACATACAGGAGTCAACCAATGGATGCGTGAATGGGTGGGGCAGCGAACTGATGTTTCTCTCTATTTCTCTCTCTCCTCCCTCCTTCTTCTCTCTCTCTAAAAATCAATAAAAATTAAAAAACCAAAAGAAAGAAAACGGCCTCAGCTTCCTCATCTATATCAGCGCTGGCCTGGACTCGGTTCGGTATTGAAGTGAGGGTGAGGTGAGGTTGTGGGGTCCTTCAGCAGCTGAAGTGCTGTCAGGGTCAGGAGGCAGCATCCTTAAATTAATGACGACAGTGGAGACAACATAACCCAAATACCTGTTTTGAGCAATCCTGTTTCCCAGTGAAAAGGCCATTATCTTAGTCAAGTCCTCCTGCACACGGTTTTCAGGCCACTCAGGCTGTGACCAGTGAAGGAGGACAGCACCGAGAACCACATGCCCGGAAAAGCAGCACTGGAATGGAGGGAGTCTCATCTGGAATCAGTTCTGCCCCCAGAACACCTGGCTCCCGGCCACCACGAGTGCTGGAGATAGGGAGCACCAGCTAGCGAGAAGCCAAGGTTCATACTCCGGACTTCTCCACAAGATGGGAAAGATCCTTTCGTCCAGGTTAATAAATGCTGTCCCAAAGTACTTGGAAATCTTAAGAATTCTGATTTGCACATAGTAATTTTCACACCAGATTGTCTGACAATAGGTTCCTCCCTATCTAAAGCAATCCATTATTTCTAGGTCATTCTGAGTCCAGAACTCAGTCCCAATTGACCACACAGGGCTGACACCGAAATCACAAATTTTTGGGTGTGAGATTGTAATTGCACAGCTTCTGTTAAGAAAACAAAAAGCAAAACCTCCAAGGTTTTCAGGAGAGAGTAGCCAAACGAGAAAGGAGGGGCTGTCTAAGAACCCCTATACCTTATTTCTCCCTTTTTCAATATGTATTCCCCGGGGGTACACGGCTCCTTTAGGATTTCAGTTAGTTATGAGCCACAACCAAATCCATTTCCTATTGCTCTTACAGCTCAACTAGAAGATCCTTAAAAAACAAAAACAAACTAACAAAAAAACCCCCCCACCTATATTATAACCAAGAAGAAAACAAAAAAAACCAAGCAAATAAAACACAATATTCGAAACAGTTCAGCTTATAAGTATAGGTTTCTGATCCTGCAAGAACTAGCTCATTTACACTCATGGACCCCTTTCCACATTCTTTCTTTCCAACGCGTGGCCTTCAGCTGTTATCTTGTCTTACTATTACTCAGAGCTTGTCTAATCTCTTATCCTGACCTGTTCCTGGACAAGCACATTCTTTATACAAACCCCAACATTTTCAATGACTCCTGCCACCAGGATTCTACTCAGTTACAGTATCTGCTCTGAAAGCTAAGTTTCATCTTTTCCTAACTCATTCCACATAGAAGCTTCTGGCTCTTTTATGATGCATAGTGACAGCTCCTTCCCTACTTACCCAACCCCATCTCCAAGGCACTTCAAGAAAATGGACACACACTTTGTGCACTTACTATAAAAAGATGTGAAATGTCCAGACAGAAAAAATTTTAACTTTTCAGAAGAGGTTTTCATCAGCAGCCTCTGATAGGCAGGGCCATCTGGGCTTGCAGAGAAGCACTCTGTCCTCCCTGCACCGATACCCTGCCTTCTGCTTGAGGAAACGTGTTGTTATGCAGGCCCTGGCTGAGTAAATGTTCCTCATGAATGCTAAGGGAGTTTTGTGTCCCCACTTCCCCTTCAGATGTTCTGCACAAAGCCAGATGCCCTGCTTTGCTTAAGGTTCTGAGAAGGGCTGCTCCCGCGGCTCGGTTGTGTGGCTCTGCTCTCTGACCCAGTCTTCTCCCCCCAGCCAGAGTCTTTGTGCTGCTTCTTTTGAGTCCATGGCTCCTTGCCCTGCTACACCATGGGAAGTTAAAGCCTTTGGAAGGAAGAGCTCATTTCTTGACTAAGATTTTAATGGAAAATACATCTCCCTAGGGCAGGAATACAGACACCATGGTACATTCTCTGTGACATTAAATACACATCCCGAAACTCACATGCATAGTCACTGCCATATATGCTTTGATTCAATCCTCAAATCAATGAAGAAATAATCTCCAAAAATAACAGAACATGAAGGATGCAAACACCATGTTCCTGTCTCCAAAGACCAGGGTTGTATTATAATTTTCCACTAGGGTTAGTGGTCTGCCCAATAAAATTGAGACACTTTTAATATGTTTTGGTATCAAAAGCAAAAATACTAGTTTTTCTCTTTGGTCCCTATACCTTTTCTAGTAGATAACCATTAGCCCAGCCTCAGCTTCTCCTTCACACTCAGGTTCTGTTTCTACCCCCTGCTGTCCCATGATCTGTTCCTATTCTCAAGACCCGCTACTGAGCTTTTAGTCCAGTGGTTCTCAACCTTCCTAATTGCCGTGACCCTTTAATACAGTTCCTCATGTTGTGTTGACCTCCAACCATAAAATTATTTTTGTTGCTACTTCATAACTGCAATTTTGCTACTGTTATGTCTTAGGTGACCTCTGTGAAAGGGTCGTTCGACCCCCAAAGGGGTCGCAACCCACAGGTTGAGAACCTCTGTTTTAGTCTGTCTGGGGCTCTGTTAGAAAACTAGCATGATCTTCTCTCTTCTCCAGCAGAACCTTCATCGGGCTACGTGGGGAGTAGATCTCAAATCAGTTTTTCATCCACTAATCCTATCTACTTTGTATCCTTCAGAAGTTCTTCAAACTGTCTTGTCTACCACCAGCATGTTCCTTGTCCTCCAGGGATTCTGTAGGCTCATTCTTATTTTTACATCTTTTCTGTAATTTCAATGGGATTTTGAAAGTGAGAGACCATAACCTTTCCTTAATAAACAATTTTGAAGCAAAAACTCTTTTATCTAAATTTTCTATTTTTTTCTAGACCAAATATTATTTTTATAACAAATGTAAGAAGTGTTTGGAAAATAAGTTAATACTTCTACTGCTATGGCTTGGCACTCCAACCTAATGGTGCTCACCTTGAAGTCTGTTGTTTTCTGGCATGACAGTTAGATATCTGGAGAAAAACAGTAAAAATGCCTTGGTCCTTGACCAAGTAAATTTTCCCTGTATTAAGTTAAAAATTAGAAGAGAAGGGTCCAGCAAGTCTCAGCTCATAAACTGTCATTCTGTACAATTCTCTAGATATTTTAATCCAAACTAAAACATAAATAGTCTGAAGGATGGCTATATCTCTAGGCCCAAGGGCAGCTTATGCCTGGACAAATGTAAATATTATTTACCTTATTTGTATGCTGATTTCTTATATGAATTTTCTTTGCCTTACATCACAATCTGGTAACTAAAAAGTTGTTTTTTAACTCATGGTCTTCACCTATATATTTGCAACAAGCAAAAATTTGGTTCCCAAGTATAATTCCATTGATAAATGCACTGCTTACACAGGCAGAAATATATAAATTAATTGAAAAAATATATCTGTAAATTAATTGAAGGAGTGGCTCTCAACAGAAAGCCACAAGAAGTGCATGACAGAAGTTCAATATCATTGTTCTTTGTATCTACAGATGCCAGTAGCATGCATATGAAAGGAGGGGAAAAACATATTGAATACATCTGCACACTCAATCTGCTTATGGTGACAGTTCAAAGGACTTGTCACCACTGACAGCTGTCTCCTAAGCTGCAAGCATTACCACTACACAGAGGTAGGTCCTACCACCATTGCCAAGGCTCACTCTGCTTCTTAGACCCTCTTGCACTCAGCTTTGTGCACATTTTGACACCTATGTTATTCAGAAAAGCTGGACTACAGCTTAGTTCTTAAAATAATTAAATGATAAACCTCCCTTATTTGTGACCCTTAAATACTAGTTCACGTTTCAATGATTTTAAGCAAGTAAGAAGATAAATAAGGTTTTGGGAGTAGTATCTATTATAATAGTCTTTAAAAAGGGAGTTTATGGGTTGTAGAATTAAATCATGAAGTAAAATTTGAAGGGAGGATGAAAATAGGAAGTACTAGATAAGCACAAGGAAACAGGTATTTTTGCTAGAATTAAACTAGAAAAACCAACACCATAATTCTAGAAAAAAGTATTCATGGAATAACTCAAAGAGAAGCTTATTCAGCTACTCAGTTTTGTAATTTAAAGTACATTAGTTTTTAGTTTTTGTTGTGCCTTAGACACAATGAATTCATCATTTTCCTAACCTATTCTCAAATAGATGATTCTCAAATAAATAAAACAGTTGGTTTTCATCACAGAAGGGTACACTTGAAACCTATATAATTTTATTAACCAATGTCACCCCAATAAATTTAATTCAAAGAATATAATTTTTCGCCCTGGCTGGTTCGGCTCAGCAGTTAGAGCATCGGCCCGCGGACCAGAGAGTCCCAGGTTTGGTTCCTGCTAAGGGCACGTACCTCGGTTGCAGTTTGTCCCCGGCCCCAGTTGGGGTCGTGTGGGTGGCAACCAGTCGATGTGCTCTCTCACATGGATGTTTCTCTCTCTCTTCCTCCCTCTCTCCCTCCTGCTCTATCTGAAGATAAATGCAAAAATGTCCTCGGGTGAGGATTAAAAAAAAAAAGAATATAATTTTTCAAATAAAGAAATTATTTATCTGATGAATCTGATGTAATTGCTTATATTTTTGCCTCTTCCATTGTAATAAAAAATTGGTAACAATTTACACACCAAGCTGATGTCATTTGAATATCTAGCTATAGTACCTAGATTGTTGTTACAGTTTTGTGAGATATACTATATGCTTTATATTTACTGAAAAATTAAGATTACAGCCATTAGCCATTAAAAACATTTCATGTGTCAAAACTTTCACTGGTATAATTTTTGTACCTCTTAGAAATTACTTCAATAGTTATTCAAAATGTCATGACTACTTACTGGTGCTCATTTATAACGTAAAACACTCTACTGTTTCTGTTGCTTAGGACTTTATTGTTATGCTGGCATATGAAGCTCCCTACAATCTGGGACTTTTCTTATTCAACAAATTTCCTTTCTAGCACTCTGTAGCATGAATCTACCATTCCGATCAAGATAATCTTTTCACAGTCCCACAAGTATATCGTACTCATTCCCATTATCATTCTTTTATTCACATTGTGCTGCAAAATGTAACATCCTCATCTCTTACCATCTTCCTAAATTCTATTATGATGATCAATCAAAAGATGCCTATATAACTATTTAATTACTTATGAAAAAATGAAAATTAGGGCCTCACCTCAGACATCCAAAAATATTAGATATATTAAAAAGTGTAAAAATTAACATGTAACAGAAAATACATGCAGATATTTGAAAACAGAGTAAGGTCTCTAAGTATAATACCAATGGAAGACATTATAAAGAAATAATCACTAGACTTCATAAAAACAAACTTTCATACATTAAAAATAACTATTGAACCACCTGAAATGACAACAATAAAATGAATTTCTATACAAGAAACTGTATAGGAAGACACTTTTTTTTAGCTCTCTTCTCCGAGGGCCGTTTTATCCAGCTCAACAAAAATATTAGTTGAACGACCATGTCTCCAATAAAGATTTTCCACAGGTTTTAGGGTTTCTGCTTGTTTTCACTGCTTAATTCTATTCCCTTTTGTTAGGTATTTTAAATGCATGACCTTCATTAATTCAGTCAATAAATGCTTTTATTGCATCCAAACCATATCCCAGAGACTAAGGGCTGGATACTAAGAACATATTAGTGTGCAAAACAGATATGATATGGTCCCTCCTATCACAGAACTTAGGCCTAAAAGAAGATAAACATTAATCAAGTAATCACACAAATTGTGGTTAAAACAAATAAACAAAACGTATAGAGCACTACGACAGTATGTGAAGAGGACTTCACTTATTGGAGTCATGGGGTGTGTATACGTCCAGGAAGATATCCCTAAACAATCCGTATTTATAAACAGTAAGATCTTATAACTGCAGAGGTTGTCTTAAATATTTTTGTACCATTCTGCATCGCAGACAGCAAGTCTTCTGTATTTGTTAAATAATTTATTCCCATTAGAATGTGAGGCTATCCTTACTAACTGGCTTTCTTTTTTCAATGGTGTGCATGAAGTCAGCTTTAGGATGATCGAGACATTAGGACAGAAACTTTAAGGACATAGAAACTTTTATTTTCCTAAGATTAAACAACTTAAATCTTACCTAGGTTATAAGGTGATTTCATGATCAATACTGTCAGATTTAATGTAGAACACTAAAAAAAATCAAAGAAATGACATTTCTTAAAAAGAACTATTCACATTATTTATGGACTAAAAGTAAAGAATTATTAAAAATTATTTCACTAACAGTACACACAGGTTATAAAAAATTAAATGTTTTTAAAAAACACATTTTTACACTGTATATCCTGGAAGTTTATTTATTACTAATTCGCAAATATCTCTGCATTGCTTGGAAATATTTAGTGAACCAATTTCATTGCTGTCTTCTTCCAAGTGATCTGGTTTACTGGATTCTGACAAATTAGATGGAAGATAAGAACTCACTTGAGATGTCCGAGTTGACTGGCTTTTTTCTAAAGACTTGCAATCAGTTCTTGTTTTAAGTTTAGTAGAGAAGTCTTGAACCCTCTTTGTAACTTTAGAATTATGCATACTATTTTGGTCTATCTGGTTTTCTTTTTCCTCAGTCCAATATGAAGATAAATCACTGGTAGAGATAGTAGATGCTTCCTCCAAACTTTTATCTTGAGTCTTTGAAATATGAAATCTTTTATATGAGTATACCGGTGATCCAGCTGAAAAAGGTGGGCTAAGACTAAAACTCTTTTCACTGCTGTTTTTCTTTATGGACGACCTTGTTTCACTAGACTTACTTGTTTGTTGACCATGTTTTGGATATTCTGCCCCTGGACTTCTATCATGAGCCTGTAAAATTCTGCTGGTATCCTCAGTAGTATAGAAATCTTCAGAATAGCAAGGGCTGGTGAAGTCATCTGAATATTTTAGTTCTGAGACGCTTTCAGAACAACTATTTTTACTTGGTTTACTTTCACTCCCATCAGCAGTAAGAATGCCATTATCAGTGGTTTTGTCATCTATATCTTTATTTATTACAATTTTGTCAACTGCTACCTGTTGGAAAACAAATGGACTTTGGACTTTCATGTCCACTTTTCCTTCCAAAACATTTGTATGAGCAAACCTTTCTGGAACAATGGAATTTGCAGGACTCACAATTTCTTCCGATAATTCCCTGTTGGTTCTATTTTCACCATAGTCAACTGTCTTTTCAGTTGCACATTTCAGTTTCATTTCTTGAGTTGTGCTGGGGTCATCAAAAACCCCACTAATTAGCTTGGAAGAATCACAGTTTTCAGCAAAAGATGTATCTGATTTTAAATACATATCTTTAGGCAGTTGATGTGGCTTCTGATGTTGTTCTGCAAAGCTTAATACTTGAACTTTGGATGATGGAATTCTGAGTTTTGCACCTAACATTTGTGCTTGCATCTTTCTATACTGTTCTCTCTTTTCATGTACTACCAACATACCAGGATTTGTTTGCTTTAAACGTAGTTTAAGTGTATTTGTTAAGCCATAGAGTAGCTTACCCCTTGGAACTCTTTTCTGGGGAGCACCACTGTTCTTTTCAAAATATTTACCTTTCTTAAGATTTTCAACTTGGTTCTTTTTATACTGAAGACTCACTGACTTTTCCTTTTCCCCCATAGAAAGCTTATCTTTCGTTGATTCAGATTTACCTGTGGATTTGGCAGAAGATTCTGGTGACTCGTCAGTTCTATATAACCAGGCTAAGTGAGGATGTACATGAGTAGGGCTTGCCACGGGTTGGTTGTATAACAAGGACAACTCAACCAACAAAGCGTTTAACAAAGGCAACTGCCTTATTGTATTAATTGTATTTTGTTCAGTTTGAGGGTGACATGCACTTTGATTACTTGCACCTACATTCTGAACATGTGGAGGAGTAAGCACTGCAGGACTCTCATGTGCTACAGAATTTGTATGTTTTAGAAGATTAATATATGTTGGGGGATTTACAAGTTTTTCTTCTGGAAAAATACCATCCAGCTGCTCAGGCACATTCATTTGAGGCTTAATGGTGATTTTACCCTGTAGAGGAGGCCTTTTTTCTTGGGTTATATGAGTGTAATACAGAGGAGGAGGGCAAAATGTGTTAGTTTCAATGTCCAACTCTGCCACTTCCTGATCTGGGTGGCTAACACTCCCCCCACCGCTAGCATTTGAACAAACAGAGTCGGTTTTGCCATTCTCCACAGAACCCACGGTACTAGAGTTGGCCTTACTGTGGAAAACTACTTCCTTCAAATCCTTTTGTGCCTTCGGGTTTTTTAAACTCTCCAGAGGCCTACCAGCAGCTCCAGGGCTTGGGTCTGAGTTTGGCTGCCGTAGCTGCTTTTCCTGCTGGGCTTGGGAACTGACCTCCACTCCACCGCCTGTGGAAGTGAGTGGCCGCTCCACATGGCCCAGCAAGCTGCTTCCCAGGTCAGTCAGGCGGTAGCCCAGCGAAATGTCCCCAATCCGCTCCCCCACATGGTTATGCAGAGGGAAACTTCCTCGATGACCGTGGGAGCAGCCTGAGGCGGCCGGCCCCAGGACCTTGTGGGCCGCGGGGGTCAGCGAGAGGCTGCAGGTCCCCAGGAGCTGCGGGGCAGGAGTCGGGCGTCCCGGAGGCAGCTGCAGCACCAAGGTGTACAGCGGGGTGTCGAGGAGCCGGCGGCGCAGGGTGGCGGGGTGCAGGCGGAAGAGGCAGGACTTGCCGCGACCGAAGCTGAGCAGGCCGGGCCGGGGCTCCGGGGCGGGGGCGGCGGGGCCCCCGGGAGGGTAAACCAGCAGCGTGGGGAAGTCCAGCAGGCGGAAGGCCACCGCGGGGCACAGGGAGCGCGATGGGCGTGGCGGCGATGCCTCCTCCTCCTCCTCCCAGCCCTCCTCCTCCTTCACCTCGACTGCGGGCGGCGGCGGCAGTCCGGCCTCCAGACGCACCCAGTCAACGAGCAGCTCCAGCGAGAAGAGCCGCTCGGACAAGGGGGCCGCCATTGCTGTTGCCCCAGGAGACGCGGCCGCGGTAGCTGAGAACAGGACGGGGAAGCGCTTCGCTCTCGCGAGAGCAGAGAGAAGCTTGCGCCTGCGCCCGCGCCCGCTCGCTCCTGAGACAGAGGGGCCGCCACGAAGCCTGCGCCTGCGCCTGCGCCCGCGCTCTCCTGAGACGGAGGGGCCGCCTCTGGAGGTCTGTGCTGTGGCCGCGCTAGGAATTTTCGCTGAGTGTATTTTGCCTTCCGGGCTTGTATTAACACAGTTGCTTATGTTAATACCAAGGCTGTGAGTGGCAAAAAAGAAAACATTTCACTTTTTACTTTGGTCATGTTTTTAGCACTGCAGATCTCATGCAATTTTGAGGTCAGGTCAAATCTATCTGAACAATATTAAAAGTAAATCAGGGCTTCCATTCCAGACCCCAGGCTACAGAGAGCCAGTTAAGGATCTGCAGTAGGCCTTTTCTGGCTGCTGGTCTACCCAAAAGACATGATAGTTCAGAAGGAGCCTCTGTCCGGGCAATTGCGGTAGCACTGACACACACACACTTCCAGCTGAGCCATCACCATGTATGAGAGTAACGTTAGTGATAGCATTCAACAAAACAAATATACACACATAAACATGGAGTGGGGTTGCAGATGCTACAGCACTACCCCTGATTTTCAAGGGGACAGACTCTTGACCTCACTGAGGTAGTCAACTAGGTTGAAACCAAGGCTGATAACAGTGGAGAAAGCCTTGACTGCCTTAGTAAGGAGTTTGTACTTTATTCTATATAAGTTGTTTTTAGTGAGTAAGCATGATCATATCAGTGTTTGGAAATATAGCAGTACAAATACAAAGGATGGATTCTAATAAAATGAATTCAGGGTATTCTATTGGGAGGCTATTGCAGTGATCTAAGAGATCATTGTGGCCTGAGGTGGTCAGGGTCAATGGACATGACAAAGTGACAGATAGAAGAGGCATTTGTGATAGCAGAATTTGGAATATGGTGGCTGAGAAAAGTTATGGGTGAAAACCTTGTTACTGCAAAAGAAAGAATTGAGACTTCAATTTGATTTTTTAAAATATGTTGTTACTGATTTTAGAGAGAGGAAGGGAGGGAGAGAGAGAGAGAGATAGAAACATCGATCAACTGCCTCCTGCAGGATTGAACCTGCACCCCTGGCATGTGCCCTGACTGGGATTTGAACCAGTGACCTCTTAGTGCATGCTCAATCCTCTGAGCCACACTGGCTAGGCTTGATTTGATTTTTAAAAGACAGTCAAGAGAATGAAAAGAAAGCCACATACTTAGAGAAAATACTTTCAAAAGACATATCTGATCAAGAACTGTTATTCAAAATATACAAAGAACTTTTGAAGTGCAACAATAAACCCATAGAATAACAACACCAGAGCGAACCCTAACGTAAACTATGGGCTTTGGGTGAGGAGATGTGTCATCTGGTGGGTGATGTTGATCAGGGGGGGACTGTAGGTGTGGAGTCAGGGAGTATATGAAAAATCTATATCTTTCACTAAATTTTGCAGTGAACCTAAAACTCCTCTAAAATATACAGTCTGTTTTTTTTTTTTTAAAGAGTATAACCAAAAGGCAGAAGATTTAATGAAAATAAAGAGCTAAAACGAGAGAAAAAAGAAAATGGAAAAAAAATATAGGAAATACAATCTTCAGTCTTAAAAAACAGAAATGTAAGAAGGCCAAGTTAAAGCCCTTTCCCCTTTACTGCAGCTACAAACTTGCAAACGTTTGCCTGGTATGGCGGCAAGTCTGGAACCTTAGCTCTGAGAATTGCTTAGAGACAGACTAGCCCTTAGGTTCTTCCCTATTGTCTTCCAAAAGCTTGTATTTCAGGGTTCTAGATACACATTGTATTCCTGAAACAAGAAGATTTCAGTTAGGAGAAGCAGGTTCTTGGAATCATTCATTCAGAACCCAAAACAAAAGCCTAGACAGAAAAACGCCCTGCCCTAGGACCCTATAAATAGCTCCCTTTCTCCTGACTGGGTTACATATAGACTTCACACAGTTTAAACACTGGAAACAACCAGAATTTGAATAATATTCACTTTGACCTCTACTATTATTGGTAAAGATGACATGACTCTGTGTTTAAATGTGGAGCTCTTTTTCTATGTTTCTAGTCTTTCATCCCCTTGTGTTTCTAAATTTCTGGATAGAGGAATCATAGCTTTTGCATGATGCTGTCATGCCATGAGGGACAGAATTATGATCAGAACCATGATTACCATGTCCCATACCATAGCCATGAAATAGCTCTTGTAAATAAGTACAAATAATCTAAAGAAACTCTGTAGATAGGTTCTATTTCATTTCATTTTCAATTTGTATTTTAAACTTGCCAGGACTTGATATTGGAAATTCCTTCACTTAAGAAGGACAAAGAGAAAGACTGGAGGGTGAGAGAGAGCAGAGAAGATGGGGGTTGGGAGTGAGCAAAGAAACTACTAGTTAGTAAAGGTAGAGTGGTCCAAACCCTACTTTGGTGACTCTCTCTTCCAGAAAGGAATGGAAAAGAGAAATCACACAGCATCTTAAGGCCTTGAAAACACAGGTTTATTAATAAGCTTAATGGTATGAAAGATTGGCCCAAGTGGTTTAGTAAGGGTGATGTGACCATCATTGGCAACTAGAAATGTGGATTACAATATCAGCTTCTCCATTTCATAACTGTGTAACCCTGGGCCAAGTTCATCTCCCCTGGGAAGTTTCTTCTCAGAATATCTCACAGATTCTCAAACTGCAGTGTGCATGTCAAAATGCAGATTCTTGGGCTCTGCTTCCAGAGATTTCCATTTATTGGGTCTGAAGCAGGGCCCAGACATGCACAATTTAAGCAGCACCCGGATAATTCTGATGCAGAGAATCCTTTGACTACTCTTTGAGAACCATGCCTCTAGGTCCTGGCACATTGCAGACAGCTGTTTGTGAAGTTTGTAACAAATAGAATATTATCATCAAGCCCATAGAATAGCAGAAAGATTTATGCATTTATGTAATCTGGTTCCCTCTTTCACACTTTCCATGTGAAATGGAGGAAATGAAATGGTGACCTTTAGCAATGAAACAGTACTGTCAACTTGCTCCCAGGCCAAGTGATGTCAGTGTAGCGGCAACAACAGTTCAAGTACTCAGAAAACTTCAGAAAGCCCCTGGGATAGATTTTATAAGAAAACCTCTGGCCCTGACTGGTATGGCTCAGTGGTTAGAGCGTTGGCCTGAGCACCGAAGGGTCTCAGTTTCCATTCTTGATCAAGGGCACATACCTGGGTTGCAGGTTCAATCTTCGGCCCTGGTTGGGGCATGTGTGGGAGGCAACCAACTGATATTTTTTTCTCACATTGATATTTCTCTCTCTCTCTTTCTCCCTTCTCCTCTCTCCCTTTCACTCTAAAAATCAATGGAAAAAATATCCTCAGGTGAGGATTAACACACACACACACACACACACACACACAGAACAACAACAACAACAACCCCTGAATTGACTGAACCTTGCCTGCCAAGACACCAACGCCCTTGCTCTGGTCCAGGAAGACGGTCAGTTTTGTGGACAGGGCATCCACCTGCCTTCGGTGATGGGGAAGGGCTGAGAGACATAATTTAACTCGTGCATTCTTCTTCTCTTCCATGCAGATAAACACTGTTAGGCCTTCCAGGGGTGAGGAACCCTTTTACTGCCAAGGGCCATCTGGATATTTATAACATCATTCATGGGCCATACAAAATTATCAACTTAAAAATTAGCCTGCTATGTTTGGTCAGGCTAATTTGGTGCAGCGTGTGATGTTAGCTGGTATTGATTTCTTGGGCCTTATATGGCCCGTGGGCCAGACATTCCCCACAAGACCATCTTGTCAGGACTAATGTAAACAGCTTCTCCGTTTAATGGAATTGGGTTCTAAACTGGGTTTATTTTAAATGACTACCTATATAACTTAGACGCCTCCAAAAGAGAGCCTGCTATTGTTTTCATGAGTAAGGTATATCTCTTTTAAAATCTGCAAAATAAACCCAAAGTCTTGATAACTTCATCAGCCAGACCAGTCCTTCAGAAGGCTCTGAGTGTAAGGCAGAGCTGGGTGCCCCTGAAGTGTTCTCTGTGTAGCTCTGGTTTGCAGTGCCTTTTATCTGTGCAGCCCTGCGTTAGGTCCTCTACAAAGTTTTCTTTAGCTAATCCTCACAGTAACCCCGTGAAATTAGTGGGTGCTCATAATGAAACTAACTTGGAGAAGTTAAATGACGTATGTAAATATGAATTTACACAAGTAAGTGGTGCAGCTAGCATTGAAATTCAGTTCTGCCATTTTAAACACACACACACACACATGCACACACACAAATTGTGTTTATCCCAATAAATTCCGTTAGCTTGTTCATCTATGAATATATAGAAACTGACAATATTCAATTCAAAAATGTATTTTGGGGTATAGAGGCACAGTTAAATAATGCCACAAGGAAGCTAAGAGATAAGTGCAGACTGTGGTATGTTCTATGAGAACTGACCCAGTTTAAACAGGTCAAGGGCATGGAGAAAGGGGAGGGAGAATAGGGTGCTGCTCCAAATTAAGAGTCTTAAGAGACATAACCACCACGTGTCAATCAAGTGTCAAGTGTGGAACTTCTTTAGATTCTTACTCAAACAAGCCATCTAATAAAACAGCATGGCTGAGACAGTAGGGGCAGTTTGATCATAGACTGGAATTAGAGGAGACAGGAGAATGTGTATTAATCTCATTAAGATTATTTAAGGAAATGATCATGTGTATAAGAGATGCCGGCTGCAGTAGTGGGAATGAAATGACAAAGCCTGGAATACTTTAGAATGCCTCAGGATTTCAAAACATCGAATAGCTAAAGCAAAGGTGGAGAAATCTTGATAATTATCAAATCTATGTGATAGGTCTGTGTGAGTTCATTGTGTTTTCTCTCCTTTCATGTATGTCTGAACCTTGTCATAAAAATTCTCAGTGTGTTTTGTTTCATGAGTTTCGTACCAGATCAGCCATAAAAGACAATGACCCTGTGACAGCATAGTCAGCATTGGACGTCATGGAAATGAGCCACCAGGTACCGCCAGGGTTCCTCTCTGGACTTGGGAGCTGCTGGACTGCCCAGGATTAAGTTCTGATGGCTGTCCCAGGGAGCCACTTAAAATAAGGGGGATTTGGAAGTAGGCTACCTATAAATAGCATGCCTCCTATTTATAGATCTTAAAGGCCAAGCATATTTGGAATTCCCTCTGACCCTGCCTCATTTCTCAATCCCAGCCACTTAAAGGGATAGAGAAGTGGTTCTGCATAGTTACAGCAGGGACCCCTCCCCCTCTCCTTTTGTATGTATATATTACCTTTTAATGTACTTCTCTAACTTTCCACCAGCTATTTTAGAACACAATTTACATCTAAAAGGTTTTTTTCTCTTAAAATATGCATGTTTATCATGCCTTGAACTGGAACTTCAAAAGGAAAGTTGGCTCTGTAGTTCCATTGTCACCTGGGAACACCATGACATATACAGGGGTGGGCAAAAGTAGGTTTACAGTTGTTCATATAGAAATAATACAAATAAATAATACAATAATTATTTAATAAATAATAATACAAGCCCTGGCCGGTTTAGCTCAGCAGTTAGAGCATCAGCCCATGGACCAAAGGGTCTAGGATTCAATTCCCAGTCAAGGGCACATACCTGGGTTGCAGGTTCAATCCCTGGCCCCAGTCAGGTCGTGCACGAGGCAACCAATTGATGTGTCTCTCTCATACCGATGTTTCTCTCTCTCTTCCTCCCTCCCTTACACCATATCTAAAAATCAATGGAAAAATATCTTCAGGTGAGGATTAACAAAAATAATGAAAATAATAATACAAGAATAAACTCAGTGTTTTGCACACTCACAACTGTAAACCTACCTTTGCCCACCCCTGTATATACATATCATTATAAAATGTTAAATACAGTGACATTTCCAATTTTTTTTTTTATCCTCACCGGAGGACATTTTTCCATTTTTTGTTCAGATAGAGTGGGAGAGAGAGAGAGGAAGAGAGAGAGAGAGAGAAACATCGACGTGAAAGGGACACATCGAGTGGCTGCCTCCTGCATGACCAACCAGGGCCGGGGACAAATTGCAACCGAGGTACGTGCCCCTAGCAGGAACCGAACCCGGGTCTCTCTGGACCGCAGGCCGACTCTCTAACCGCTGAGCCAAACTGGCCAGGGCTCCAATTTTTAAATAATAATACAGGAACCTCTAAGACCAGATCCCAGCCAACTTTCTCACCTTTATTTCTGGCATCTAAATCGAACCATGTGCTCATTCCCCCTTCATACACATAGTTTCCTAGTCTCAGTGCTGGATTTATGGTCTACCTTCCCTATGTCTAGAATGTTCTTCCTCTACCTCTCCACATCTCAGACTTGATCTCTCTCTTTAAAGTTTAACTGCAAAACCTTTTTGAAATTCTTTCCTGCTCATCCTGGCTGGAAATGATCTTTCTTTTCCTGTAGCGCTGAATCTCTTTTGCAAACTGTTTTCCTGTTCTGTAGTATTGTTCGTACGCACATGAGTTATGGCCCCTGGTTCTCTATAAGCTCCTTAATAATGTTATTTCTTACAGTTAACACAGTGCCTTGTTGTGTACATGGATTTGTATATATTTGATGTATTTGTAAATGAAGAATATAATCCCGTATATGCCTTGCTTGTGTAGAAAACAGAGTTTGGGGAATATCTTGAACTAAAAATTTACAAAGTGAATATATGAAAGAAAGCTCCGATTCCTCCCAATATGCAATATTCCTTGTGTGGAATAGTGTTTTAGGAAGCCAAGGACAACTTCACAGAATGCTCGGGCCTTTTCAAAGAGACCCTACTGTGTTCAATTTGCCTTAGATTGTGAAGTCATGGTTGACTAATCCAAGGCTTTAAATTGTTAGATTAAAAGGAACAGGATTAAGTACTCTTCTCTCCAGGACAGTTTTGTGACATGGGGGCTCTGCAGGTTTCCTTTTGTTCAGGCAGTGGGTGTGAACATTCACTGAGGACTGCTCAGTGCCCACCCGACAGCAGGGGGAGGGCCCTGCTGCAGCCACAGCTGAGATTGTAAATGATACCCTGCAATTGTGAGCTCTGCTTCCTTTAAACGATTATTGGAAATGTATGCAACCTCTGAAGGAAACAGTAATCCAGCCCCGCTAAAAATAGACTCCACGTTCACTTAGCCTAGACTTTCTGGAATCATTCCTCCCTCTCTCTGCAATGTCAGCTTCTCTTTTGTTTCTCTACTTCCCACCTGCAAAGCCTGACAAATAATTGGGCAACACTACTTGCCATGAATAGAGAGAATACATAGGGCTGGCTACTCAACTTACATCCCCCAGGCCCCACATAAAGGGGCAGGGTCACACCTCACACCCGTTAGGATGGCTACTGTCACAAAAAAAAAAAATGACAAGTGTTGGCCAGTTATGGAGAAATTGGAATCCTGTGCACTGTGGGTGGGACTATGAAATGATGCTATGGAAAAGAGTATGGGGGTGTTATGGACTGAATTGTTCCCCCCCACCCCCCAGCTCAAATTCATATGTTGCAGCCCTAACCTCCAATGTGATTGCTTAGAGATAGGAACATTAAGGAAGTAATAATGCTAAATGAGGTCATGGTACAGCCCAAATCCAATAGGACTGGTGTCCTTATAAGAAGAAAATACACCAGGAGTGTGCAGCAGAGAGAAAAGGCCACAGGAGGACACTGTGAGAAGGCAGCATCTGCCAACCAAGGAGACAGCTCTCACCAGAAAGCAATCCTGCCTCTACCTTGAGCTCGGACTTCTAGCCTCCAAAACTGTGAGACCATAGCAACTCTAGCTGACTAATACAGGTGGTTCTTTAAAAAAAATTAGAAGTAGCCCAGCCAGTATGAATCAGTGGATTGAGCGTCGTCCCTTGGACTGAGAGGTCCCGGTCCGATTCCCGGTCAGGGCACATGCCTGGTTGTGGGCTCGATCCCCAGTAGGGGGCGTGCAGGAGGCAGTTCATCGATGTTTTTCTCACATCAATGTTTCTATTTCTCCCTTCCTCTCTCTTACAAGGTTTTTCTTAAAACATGTCTTTTAGAACAAGTATATAAATTATATTTTGTTTATTAGAGCATTCACTGGAAGTGTTCCTCTCTTCACCCTTGAAATTATATTGTTAGTGAATATCTGTCTTGTCCCCAAACCTAGATGCTCTTTTGCTTTGATTTCTGATTTTACGATTTTTCCTAAAGAAAACTTTATGACCCATTTGTGTGTTTTAATTAAATTTCCAATAGTATATATGTCATTATGAAAAAATTTGCTATAAATTTGGGTTATGATTTATGTTTCTCATCATTTTAGATTTTATGTCATAACTGACTGCTAAAGCTGATTACCTAAAAGTCACTAACTTAATTAATGTATATTCAGAGGGAAGGGGGTACATATATTTGGGATCTAAGTCATGCTAAATTTTATCAACTAATAAATACAATTAAAAATTCTTACCGAGGATATTTTTCCATTTATCTTCAGATAGAGTTGGAGGGGGGGAGTGAAGAGAAACATCGATGTGAGAGGGACACATTGACTGGTTGCCCCCCGCACGACCCCGACTGGGGCCAGGGACCCAACCGCAATTGAGGTATGAGTTCTTGACTGGAATCGAACCCTCGACTCTTTGGTCCACGGGCCGACACTCTAACCGCTGAGCCAAACCAGCCAGGGCCAGTGTTTAATTTAATAAAAACAATGAAGCCTGTGTGCTTTTATATTGTTGCTTCTCCAAAAAATTCACTGTATATTGATAGACTGAACTGTCCCAAAGACTTCCCCCCAATAGTAGCTGTATTAGGTTTTCATATATAAATTACAATCAATGCAAAAATTAATTAACTTGGCACTTACTGCAAATTAGAGAACACATGTATTTAGTATACTGAAAAAAACACCCTGGTAAAAGCTAAGTATGTAAAGTGATCATATTTGCAAAACCTGGGGGTTGTGAGCAATTATAAAGGTCTTCACATTTTAGAACTGATCTCACTTGAAGTTCCCAGTTCCCTTCATCTCACCTTCCGTTGATCAGAATCTGGGGTTCTGGTCTCTGCAATATCAGAGCCAGTAAAACTGTTCAGTTTGACCCCTTCCTAATCTGAGATGGGGTCAGGTTCCATCATTTCGTAGGAGTATTAGCATTAATAACAACAGCTCTTGTTTAATAATTTGTACCTATGTGGAATAGATTTTTATCAATAGCATTCCTGAATCAAAGAGTACTTACATATTCAGTTTCAATGCACGTTCCAAAATTATTATCCAAAAGGTCCGGATCAATTTACACTCTTACCAACTTTGGATAGTGTCACTATATTTATTTTTTGCTAGTGTGGTGGATAAAATATGATATCTCATTTGTTTTTAATTTGTGTTTTTCTGATTACTACTGAAATTAACATCTAGTGATATATTTATTATCTCTCTGTATCCTTTGTCTGTCTTTCTATGGATTGATTCCTTTATCCTATTAATTTATAGGAACTTTTAATAAACACGTATGTGTTTATGTGTATGTGTATATGAATATGTATGTATGCATATGTTTGTGCATTTGTAATATTTACAATTTGTGGATTGTTTTAACTTTCCTTATATTGAACCTTCATGGACAGCTGTTCTTAATTATAATATAGTCACATTTATCATTCTTTACATTTTTATTAGTAATTTCTGTCTTGTATAATAAATCATCTCTACTCTAAGGTCATAGATATATTATTCTATATTTTCTGTGCAAATGTTTTAAGTTTTGCCTTTTACACATGGATATATCTAGAAGTGATTTTGTGTTTGGTGTGAGAAAGCGATCCGATTGTATCATTTCATTATAATCCATTGTTCTAGTGCCATTTATTTTGATTTTTTGACTTTGTAAAATATTTTATTGATTTTTAGAGAAAGAGGAAGGGAGAAGGAGAGGGAGAAAGAAACACCGATGTGAGAGCTGAACATCAATCGGCTGCCTCCTGCACACCCCCAGCTGGGGGTGGAGCCTGCAACCTGGGCATGTGCCTGACTGGGAATCGAACCTGCAACCTTTAGGTGCACAGGACGATGCTCAACTAACTGAGCCACTCTGTCCAGGGTTAGTGCCCTTTATTTAAAAGTCCATCCTTTTCCCCAATAATATGCAGTGCTATCTCTGTCTTATGTCATTTTAATGTCCACACATCTCTGCTTCTTAGTTTCCTACTGTGTTTTATAATTTATTTTGTCTATTCTTTTTTTTTTATCCTCACCTGAGGACATTTTTTCATTTTTTGTTCAGATAGAGTGGGAGGGAGAGAAAGGAAGAGAGAGAGAGAGAAACATCGACGTGAAAGGGACACATCGAGTGGCTGCCACCCGCACGACCAACCAGGGCCGGGGACAAACCGCAACTGAGGCACATGCCCTTAGCGGGAACCGAACCCGGGTCTCTCTGGACCGCAGGCCGACGCTCTAACCGCTGAGCCAGACTGGCCAGGGCTATTTTGTCTATTCTTGTGTCAATACCAATAGTGTCTTTATTACTATAACTTCCTAAAAAAATCTTGCTATCCAGGAGGGAAATCCCCTGTTTTATTTTTCCTTTTAGAAATGCCTTGTCTAATCTTGGTCTTTTGCTCTCTGATACTTATTTTAGAGTTGAGTTAAGTTTGTGAAAAAGCACTGTTGATATTTTTATTGGGATATCAGTTTGGGGGGAAATCAAGACATTGCAACATTCTCGAATGTTTCTATATATTAATATGCTACATCTCTCCGTCTGGTTAGGTTTCCTTTAATAATTCTCTATAGATATCTTGCACAGATTTTCTTAGATTTATTTCTAGGTACCTTATTAATTTTTCTTTTATAAAAAATATCTTTTAATAAACTATGTTTTTAACTGTTGCTGATATGTAGAAATACAATTGATTTTTAATATAGATTTTATATCCAGTTACCTTGCTAAACTCTAAATTCTAATAATTTATTTTTATTTATTATGTATTAAATAATGTCATCAGTGAAAATTATATTTTTATTTCTTCCTTCTCAAATCTTGTACCTTTTACTTTTTTGTTATCTTATTGCACTTATTAAGACCTCCAGTAAAATTGTGAATAAATGGAAAATTGTAGGAATATAAAAATAGTTTTTAAGGAATCATAATCTTTTTAAAAAGCCAAAGATAATTCCATCCAGTTTGCACACTAAGTGAAAAGAATAATACTATCACTATCCTAAGAATGCATGTCGTTCCTCTTTCTGCCTCCTCCCAGTTCTCTGGAATATTCTTTCCCAAAGGCTGTAAATGACAATCCTTTAAAAGGCAAAGCGCAGTCCCTTGCTTGAGGCTCAAGGTCCATACAACAGATTTCCTGCCTGGATCATGGGAGAGCCAAACACATATTTATTTTTTTAACTTCCTTACAGAAGTATTTTCTTTCTTTAAAAATTAAAATGAGAGATAAGTATCTCAGCACAGAAACCTAGAACACATCATCTTCTAGAGACAGAAAACTGGCAGAGTTACGCTTAAGAGTCCAGGGTTGTAAGTTCTACTGTGGGGCCGTCACAGGTTTGCTGGGGGCGTCCTGACTCTCCAGTCCTTAGCTTTCTGGAGCACACACTGGACCTAACACACAAGATCACCTTATTTCACACAGATTAAGTGAAAACCGTGACCTAAAGTTTGGAAAAGATTTAAATTCCCTGAGAAAATGAGTACGATAAAAACACTAGCGAGTATTCTGGTAACAATTATGATAGATAATTCTGCAAAAGCAATGCCATAGCCTTGTGGGTATGTACTCATATTAACTGAATGGATTAATAAACAAATTAAAGATTCACAATTAAAAATAGTTTAATAAATCACCTTATTGCTTTCAAGATTGAAAACATTTTGAAATCATTAAAACATTAAAAATCACAACATTTTGTTGTTTTAAAAGTAGATGTACTTTCACACAATCTATGTAAGCCAAATTTCTAAAATACCATGTTTGAGATTATGCTGTGCACTTTGGGGCCTTACCATGGGCCAGTCTTTCCTTTTTACAGGTCTAGTTTACAGTGCCTGAGTAATGCACGCTTCAGGTGTATTAGCTTTTATCTATCAGTTATAGGTCCATATCAAACCTGAGGAAAGCAGTGCTCAGTTTTGCGATCAGGATGCTGTTGCCAGACGTACTCGGCCCCACGTGGGCACCAGAGAAGGGCCCAGCATCCAGAAGATGAGAAATGGGTGATGTTGGAGAACTCATGACAAGTTCATCAAGCTAGTGTTCCCCAAATGTGCTGTGTCAGGAAACTCTTCTCTACCATGTGGACAATGCCAGGCCTCCCACGTGATGGCAGTTGTCATTTTATTGATAGGGCATATCATGTAGCACAGTGGGTACCTGAGGGTGGTCACCAGCATCAGCCTCACCTGGACACTTGTTAGAAATGCAGATATTTGGGCCCCACGTTGGACCTCCTGCGTAAGTGCTAGGAGTGGGGCCACCACCTGGGCTTCAACAAGCCATCCAGGTGATCCTGGTGCGTGCACAGGTCTGATTGACACATGGGCTCTGAAGTAAGACTGCCCAACTTGAAACCCAGCTCTGCTGACTCACTGACTGGCTGATGTTCTATGCCTCAGTTTCCTTACCTAAAAACCTGGAGTAATTCCAGTATCAGCAATAAGGTTGCGATGAATTAATCCACATGCAATGCTTCAGGCAGTGCCTGCTACGTAATACGCACTCAATAAATGTAAAGTATTATACATTTTTCAGGAAGCAACAATGCTTGGAAGCCTGCTGATTTGAAATGCTCTTTGCCATCTCTTACCCCGGGGCCTGCACTGGGAACCCTCAAGCCGAGGGGAGCAGCGGCACGTACAGTGGTTGCCTGCTGTACAGGGAACCGCAGGGCTGTCTAGGGAGCTGGGCAGGGTAAGCACACAGTGGGGCGGCCGGTACAGCATCGTCCGTCTGACTACAGTCAGAGTCACAGTGGGACCCTTCCGAGGTGGAGTTAGGGGTGTAAGATGTTTGTTAGAGAGCACAGCTGTGAGAGGAAGGGGGGTGTCTTGGCCCATTCCAGTTGCTGTAACAGAATACCATAGCCTGAGTGGCTCGCAAACAACAGGCATTCATTTCTTGTCGTTCTGGAGATTGGAAGTCCAAGATCAAGGTGAGAGCCATTTCCTGGTTCCTAGCTGGCTGTCTTCAGACATGTCCTCACCTGGTGGAAGGGGGGAGGGAGCCCTCTGGGATCTCTTCTGTAAGGGCACTGATCCCATTCATAGAGGCTAATCATTCCCAAAGGCCCACCTCCAAACACCACCACTGGGACTTAGGTTTCCACGGGTGACTCTGCGGGAGACACAAACACTCAGTCCGTAACTAGGAGGAAGCCAAGTGGGCAGAGAAAGACAGTGAACTATGATGCAGACCCAGAGAATAGTTCATTGACTTGGCAGGGAGCTCTGAAGCAAAGCTTGACCATCAGTGTCCCTGGCTGGCCAGAATGTGCAGGCCACTCCAGGAAGGCCAGGGGCCGGGGCCAGGCAGACCCCACGGGAGCTGGCAGCTGGGCGGAAGTTCTTCCTGGAAGGAGCACCTGGGCAGCCCGCTCCTGTCTACCGTAATCATAATCAGAAGATTCAAAGTCAAGGGAGAGACAAAGCGAGAACCAGATAGGCAATTAATTGAGTTACGGATTCAACGGAAGTGTTTCTCTCCACATTTTAGCAAGTAGACCATACACAGGCCATTATGTTCAGTTCTGGGTGCCACACTTAAGGGGTCGGCATTCTAAAGCCATGGGTTTTGCCCTCTTTGGCACCCAGGTACCTTGCCAGTGGTTCTCAGCAGTGGAGAATGCCCCCTCATAAAGGGGCATTTCAGAATGTGAAGGACACAGCCTCTGCAATGGGTCTAGAAGAATTCCCAAAGTATACCACTCTCTACTCGGGGCTCCCTGGTCTAAAGGAGCTAAAAAATGTATCATATGCAACAAGACTGAAGGAATTCTAGAGTTTAGCCTGAAAAAGGAGAGTGGATCTCAGATGAAATGGATATTCTAGCAAGGCTTCTTGGAATCAAGTATATGGATCTCATAGAAGAAGGGTATTCAAGCCTCGTATTCCTGAAGTTATTTTTACTATAATGTCAGCAAAATACATAAAACATAAACCAGGTATACAATTGCCAAATGAAAATAAAATATTTACTGAGTAAATACAAAAAGAGCCCATAGAAAAAACAATTTAATAACATTAATGTAACCTTAACAATATAAACATGGTACTGATGCTGGAAGGCCATTGTTTTAAAGTTGGTGTGTCACCATGTGCCAGGTGTGCAAGCTGCTGCAGAAGCTTTCATCACAGACCAGGCTGCAACGCCATCTGGCATTCATTTAGATCAAACGCATCCCTTTTGAACTGTGCTCTGTCTCTGCTCCTTTGCCTGTGCATAGAGCATCAGTTGATTCTTTTCTTCCTGACATCCCTTCTTTTAGGTAACCATCCTTCCCCACCTCCTGCATGGTGACGAGCAGCCAAGCACAGTCACCCACCCTCCGAAGGAGTGCCACATGATCTAGACGTGGCCACTTGTACCGCTCATTCTCTCCACGCATATGAGTGGGCAAGTGGTCCCAGCAGGCTCAGCTAGACCCCTACCCTGGGATTTTATACATGCCAACTGAAAGAACAAAGCTCTTTCTTTCTTCTTACATGGCTGTGGTAAGCCTACTGCGCTTATGTGGCCATCCCCACCACACCGTACCCTTGACCTTTCCCCACCTCTGCTGCAGAAAACCTGTTTTCAGGTGTGGTCCACATACAACAAGCAACAGAACCGAGAGGCAAATAATCTCCGTGGCATAGATTAGGTCTCTGAAGTGAGCTCCACCCCCGAGCTTCCAAGTTAGGAAAGCCGGTCAATCACCAGTTAGTTTACATTAGTGAGGGTGACAAATCCAGGTCGCCTTGGAGGTTCTTTCTTACGCCTTTTTGGTAGCTTAGCAGAGAGCTGGCTTTGCAGATCTGGGCAAGCTCAACAGAAGACTGGGCTAACATGGCCCCTGGGCTCCTGAGATTCTTCCTTCTTAACAACAACAATTTCTCCAACAGGAAGTTCCACTGTTCCATAGCCACCTAAATGCCCCCTTCCTATCTCCTTATACATATATAGAGCCCTATAGGAGTGGGGTCCCTGCCTAGTGGGACACCTCATGCTTCGAGAAGTCCAGCACTGCCTGACCCAGGCACACCTCTTGGTGAGATGAAAGCTTGGGGGAATGCATATACTCTACTACTCTGGATTGAAAGGTTGCCCCCAATTAAACATATGGACATGAGACTTATGGTATAGGTATCTATGGTGTCCACGTCTCTTTTGCAAGGCAGCTAGTTTGGAATGGGTTCTTATGATGGGCAATGGAGTCATGACTAATTCAGCCCACAATAACGAGAGCAGCCCTACTCAGCACTGTTACAATCATAAACCCAAATGCCAGTCCAGGCCCTGAAATTGCATAGCAGTACTTAAGTTTAAGATGACCGTTCAGATGATCCAGAAAATGCATAGCACACAAACAGCCCAGACTATCATCCTATGAAAGTGTGCGCACACATGCACATACATGCATACACCCACACTGCGAACACGAAATCCTTCATGCAGGCTCAGAACCTAAGACTCTAACTATAAGCCTGCTTTGAGAAACCCAGAGCCAGTGAATCAGAAAACTTTCTCTGCCTGGGGCTCTCATGTGGATGCTGAGTCAGACTGACCAAGAGTCAAGGTAAGAACTGTCCAAAACGTCTTTGCTCTTCCCAAAGTATAAATGCTCCCGTTTTAGAACATTTCATTTAGGAAAATTCTGGTCATATCAAGTTAGATATATTTCAGAAATTCAGTCTTCAGTTTATAGGATTGTGAAGTTATTTCCAACTGACGGGAAGTGGGTTAGAAAACATCCACTTTTTTCCCCAAGAGTAAGAAGACAAAGTTATGTTTCTAAAGACATGTCTTTGTTGGGGTTGTGGGGGAGGCAACTGATCGATGAGTCTCCCTCACATCAATGTTCCTCTCTCTCCCTCCTTCCCTTACACTCTATCTAAAAATCAATGGGAAAATATCCTTGGTGAGGATTAACAACAAAAACAAAAGAAATGTCTTTGTGTTATAATTTTAGGATTTTTAAAGTTGGTTCAGTGCCTTGTGGTAGGGACGGGGTAGGGACTGTTCTAAGAATATACCCGAGGGTTAAGCCAGGTTATGCAATGTCAGGAAATTAGTAAGTGGAAGCTTTCCCTCTGATATAACCTTAAAGTCATTGTTAGTGATTCTAAATATAGCAAAAGTGTGCCTTTAATGTTAGCCTGAAATCTAAAGTTCAGTTATTTGTGGGAATAAGATATTTCAAAGGATAGAGTTCACAGGAGTGAAATTAGTAACTCAGTCGATCTTGGCCCAGCTCTCACTTGAGTATACATTTGGAAGGAAACAGGTCAATATAACAGCAATACATGCAACTGGGAATGAAAAGACCACAATCCAGTTCTATTCCACCACGTCATGACCATGGACGAGTCAGTGAAACACTTTACGTTGGTTATTTCACAGTGGGCTTGCGTGTGTCCCACTGGGGTTAGAAAGGGCAATATCAGAATATCCAGTTATATCTATTTTCATTGTATCATTTAAAACTTTTAGTATGTGTGTTGTGTATTACAAAGTACAATAAACTTTACTAAATAGTACATGAAAATGATTCAGGATCTATATGACCATTCTTATCAAGATCATGGAATCAAAAGTATTTAGACTACAGTCTTGGCCTGTTTCTTCCTTTGTAATTGAGGGTGTTGCATTGGGGTCCTTAATGTTTGGAAAAAATAAATACACACACACCCATACACCTATACATTTGCATATATTACACTTATAAAATGCATTTATCTATTCTACTCTTTATTTTTATTTTTTATTTTGTTTAATACTCACCCGAGGACATTTTTCCATTTATCTTCAGATAGAGTGGGAGGGAGAGAGAAGGAGAGAAAGGGAGAGAGAGAGAAACATTGATGTGAGAGGGACACATCAACTGGTTGCCTCCCGCACGACCCCGACCAGGGCCGGGGATGAACCACAACTGAGGTACGTGCCCTTGGCCAGAATCGAACTCGAGACTCATTGGTCCGCGGGCCGACGCTCTACCGCTGAGCCAAACTGGCCAGGGCTCTACTCTTTTAATTAGCAAGAAAGTTATGTTACCTTCCCAGGGGTTCTATGATCAAAAGAAAACAAGGTGCCACATACTGCAGGTTTCTTCATGGTTCACCCCTAACAGGGTACTCACCAGTAAAAGCCGATTTAGTTCATGATTTTGTAGCAGATGAGAAATCTGATCACTTTTAGATGGAGCTGTTGATATTGAAATTAGAGAACAAATGGAACATCATTACCTTTGATAAACGTTTTCTCACGAGAGAGGCTAAAACTCAGTGTATTTTCCTATGTCTGAACTTCCTGGGTTTCGGTATTTTCAGAAAATGCTTTCCAAATGAAAAATTTTGCCCTTGTAGTTTTAGTTAAGCCTGGACTTAAGGAAATATATTCATTTCTTTTGTGTTTTTGATAAATTCTGGTAACTGATTTAATTCTACAACGTCTTGTGCTTAAAACTTGAAACTTACTTTTCCTCTGGGCAAGAGGCCCTCGCACAACAGACGACTTAGAAGAATCAGGGTGCCTTCCACCAAACCCCAGTAACCCCGAGATGGATGACAAGTTTAAGTGAAGCCATAACGTACTAGTATTTGACTATGTCAGAATTTTGCCAATTAAAAAAAAGGTTCTGAGGAGTTCAATAGGAAAATGGGCAAAATACAAAACAAACAATTCCTCAAAAAAACAATAATAAGCAATATTTTATGAAATATGAAAATGTTCATTCTCAGTAGTAATTAAAGAAATAAAAATTAAAACAAGATGCCATATCTGCCTATATAAATGGCTAATTAAAAAACTCCAAATTATCCAAAGTCAGTAAAAAAAAAGGGGGCGGGGAGTAGAAGACATCTCATACACCTCAGGCAAAAAGGCCTTTGCCACTTTGTTACTGCCCCCAGGCGGAAGCTTAGCAGTATCTATCAATGTTACTGCTGGACAGCAGCCTCGCCTCCCAGCCATGGGGCCCCTGGGAGCACCGGGAGCACAGCAACCAGGAGAAAGCTTTCAGGGAAACCTCCACTGGAGGAATAGAATATCAACTGGACTCAAACTGGGAGCTGGAATCAGTGGTCCAGGTGGAGTCTGCGTGAAGAACTCTACCCAAGACCGGTCCGCACTGAAAATTCTTTTCATCCGCACAAGATGTGTATCACGCACCCGAATACAATTCAGATTATATTTGCAAACAGTGTAGTTTCCTCATGCGTCAGTCCCAGGGCTCGAGTCTTGGCGGTGATGGAGTGATGGAGGGGAAGGGCAGTGTCAGTCAGCCAGCCCGACACTGGCCTCAGAAGCCAGCCAGCCAGGTGACAAAGCAATGGCTCCACAGCGTGGCCGCCTGTTAACGGCGCAGACACCTCAAGCCTGGGAATCTGTTCTTCACGGGCAACTCCTTGGGTGCCCCAGTGAAGTGGTGTGATTTGGGATTTGCCCAAATTGACCACAGTAACCTGATGGCACCCCAAGTCACCCCTTATTCTGTAGCATCTCGTGTACTAGAGGCACAGAGGAGGCATCAGAAGAAGAAACCTGGCATCATACCTACCTGGCCAGCACCCTACACTTACAAGAGCTGTGACTTGTGGTCCCTAGGGCCATTATCTACGTGATGCTGTGCGGATACCCTCCTTCTTACTCCAGCACCGCCGTCGGACTATCCCCAAGGATGTGCAGAGACAGATCACGACAGGCAGTTTTGAGTTCCCGGAGGAAGAGGGGGCCGATCTCAGAGATGGCCAAAGATGCTGTGAGGATGCTCCTGGAGGTCAAACTGGAGGAGGGACTCACAGTCCAGGGAGTGCTGGACCACCCCTGGCTACACTCGACTGAGGCCCTGGACAGTGTTCTGCCCTCTGCTGAACTGGAGAGGGATGAGGTGGTGGTTGCCAGACTCCGCAGGCTCATGCGGAACAGTGGCCGACATGTGGATCCAGGCTCTGAAAGTCACCCCAAACCCCTGCACTCTGTGAGCAAGCCCATCTGGGGAGAGGAAGTCCTCGGCACCAGGCCAGAGGGTGGTGTTTACATCCACAACCGTGAGAGCCGAGCCCAGGATTCGAGCGTTGCCTGGGAAAGGCTCCGAGACACGATGGCTCGGTGTGTTCTCCCCCGGGCTGGTGCAGGGAGTGAAGGTGAAGAGCTGAGTGAAGCAATGCTAGAGGCTTGAAGTGTAGCCGGGACTGCAGACTCCTAAGGGAGACCCTGCAGAGCCTCATCGGAAGGCGCGGGGATTCACAGATAACTTAAATCGACTAAAACTGGCAAAAATTGTGAACCAAGTCATAGAAGAGCAAACCACGTCCCATGAATCCCAATAATGACAGCTTTAGACTTTGTTTTTGTACAATTTGAAAAATGATTCTTTAATGTATAATTTTTGTATAAATTAATAAATCATAATTTCATTAAAAATTATGAATATAACATTAATTCAGCTGTTTTACCTATAAGATTTCATCTTAACCAAAACACCATAAATGCATGCAAAAATTGATCTACAAATACGTTCATGCCAATATCTCTAATAAAATTAGCTACTATTCATTCAGTGCTTACAGGGGCCATGTGTTATGCTAAACTTTCCTGTATTTCGTCCCCCTTCGGCCTGGTCGGAACCCCCGAGGGACCGTCTGTAGTCCAGGTACCGGGACACTGCAGTTTAGACGTTAAGGGAGCTAGCAAACAAGTCAGCAAGCAGATCCAACCAGCAGTCTGCAGAGCCGGAGTTAACAATCAAAGGACAGGGAAAAATGACCACCCAAACAGGGAGTTTCTTCAATAAATGATGGCACATCAAGTAGTGTGTTTTTTAAAAAATTCTCATTTGAGGATATTTTTCCATTTATCTTCAGATACAGTAGGAGGAGAGAGAGAGAAACATTGACATGAGAGAGACACATCGACTGGTTGCCTCCTGCAAGACCCCGACCAGGGCTGGGGACCGAACCGCAACCAAGGTATGTGCCCTTGACCGGAATCAAACCCACGACTCTTTGGTCCGCGGCCGACGCTCTATCTGCTGAGCCAAACCGGCCAGGGCAGTAGTGAATTATTATGAAGGCATTCACAAATGATAATGCAAAAGAATAGCTAAGAACACTGAAGAAACATTCACACTGTCTTATGAAGTGGAAAACAAGGTGATCCAAAACAACATGAACGCTGTGATCTTAGTGCTGATGAAATACAGTGAAATGCTGATGGGTTCTGGCTCCAGGTGAGGGTTTACAGGGGACTTTCACTGGTTTCTGTCCACCTCCCTCCATTTCGCGTTGTCTGCAATTATCTGTGGGGCTTTTGTAATTAGACCCACTGTTACTAAAAATAAACTAAATGAGTAGTAAATACAATGAAAGAAACATTTATGTTCAGAGACCAGCTCCTAGCACACATGCCCAGGGGCACGTACCAGTGCAAAGCGGTGGACCCTGAGAGTATCTCCATGCAGCCTTCTCTCCGTTCCACTTGCGCCTTTTATTAACATTCAAGTCTGTCTTTAGTTCTTAAAAGTCTAATATAATTTTTGTTATTTAAGAAGAAATATATATACATGCTCAAATTTAAAAATTGACAGAAGGGTACACAATAAGCTATAAAGTGTCTCTGCAGTCTCACCCCACATCTCCTGTCCCTAAGGCGTCATCCTGGTCCAGGCTGTACTCAGCTCTCCTGGTGGTTACCTGCAACCCAGATAATATGCTCCTGTGTCTCTTAAGCAATTGATCACCTTCAAATATGTGACAATTCTTTTGATTTGTTAATATGGAGATGAGGAAATAGCTAACCCAAAACAATATATGCTTTGTAATCTTAGTTTTCATAAAATACACAATAAAATGTTACTAAGAGGTATCTCCAGATATGGAATTACTGAGAACTTTTACTTTTTCTTTGTATACTTTCGTATATTTCTTTTATTTTTCTGCAACCATCAGGTCCAAACACTTTTATAGGTGATTTCCAAACTAAAAAAAAAACTGTAATTGGTAACTAAGACATTATTTTAAGTTACATGGGCTGAATTGTATAAACAAAACAACAACAAAAACAAAACTTATCTTCTATCTATCTGAAACCAAAGCTGCTACAAATTAAAACAGAAATAAACAGCACAATTATTGTTGAAGATTCATCATATCAATGATATCAAGTAGATTTTAACAATTGAATACTGTAACATATTAATGACATTAACTATATATGTTTGGGGTAAAACCCAAGATATGTAGTGACTGGCTAATCTGGACAGAAGTCAGTGCAATCAGAATGGTGTCACCCAGGACATCTTCACTGGCTGGGGTGACCAGAGCTCTGGTTTGAGTCTGACCTCTGGTCTGGAAACAGTGAAAGGTAGTTAGGCAGTCCTTAGGAAAATTAGTACTCCTCTCTTCAAGGCAACTATGTCAGAGGAGGTCATCATGGGTTCTTCAGGCGAGGGTTAAGCTTAACCTGCTGCTTTCATTCACCAAGAAGATGGCAGAATTTAGGGGTTCAGGAAGGCCAGGAATTAAGTGAAGCATGTGCCTTCGGTACAAAATTCAGGAGGACACCAGAAAATCCACTAATCAAGATCGATCACATGTTAATGTAATATTAAAAAAATAAAAGTTAATGCAAAAAATTCATGATGAACAAAATGTCAAAAATTTTAATAAAAACAGAATCAACATTTTTTTTCTCTTTTGCTTCAGGCTTCAACATGGCTGGGCATGGCACCAGGTTCCCCAGACTGATCCAATTGCCCTTACGGCCCTATCTCAATATTCGGGGTACCATGTCTTCCCAAACAATGCTCTTCTTGAAAATAAGAGGCCCTGCTAGATTAGGAAGTCAATTGATGTTGGAATTCAGCTCCCTGATAGATTACACTTCAGGTTTGGTTTCCAGAAGTTTTAGCTCAGTTGGCTGCAGAATAAGGTAGAAATGTAAAACTCCCCTGTTATTATTTGAAAAGATGATTTAGAAATATTTTGCCATCCATTCATTGAAATAAGAACGGCTAGATCAACACAATTGTTGGACCAATAAAATGATAGTATTTTTTATGTAGTAATCCTATAAACCAAAGGTATAAATAAATGTTATGGGCTTTTTGAACCCAGAGAAGTTTTCTAAATGAAGACATTTTGACAGGACCTTCTGGACAGGACCAAGTGTCTGCTAATTCTAAATACTCTGCATCCCATGTATTACCTAATTTAATCCTAAAACCAGGTTAATGAAATAGTGCTATATTATTCCATTTTATAGATGTCAATATATGCTCTGAGAGGTTAAGTTGCTTAAAATCACAGAGCTAGTGGATGATCAAATTGTGATTCAAATCCAGGTCTTTCTGCACCAGAGCCCTAGCTATTGATAAGGTTGACCTTTTAAATTACTAGAGAAAGGATGGGTTTTCAATTCATAGTGTTTGAAAAACTGGCATTCCTTTAGAATAAAATTATTTCTAACTTAAATTAATGATTGGTAACCATTTTTAGTTCATGAACCACTTAAAGAATCTGATAAGAGAAACTGATCCTTTGCGCGCGCACACACACACACACACACACACATACACACACACACACACACATCTATATCTACATCTATATCTACAACAATATCAATATCCACAGTCTTCAATGCAGTCCTAATGGATTTTGGAGCCATGAACTTAAAAAGAACCTCTAGGACATACCAACATAAATTCCAGATGGATTGAACTTTAAATCTAAAAATTAAACATAAAAATAGTTGTTGTGGCCCTGGCTGGCTTGGCTCAGTGGTTAGAGTGTCGGCCTGTGGACCAAAAGATCTCAGGTTCAGTTCCATGTCAAGGGCATGTGCCTGGGTTGCAGGTTTGATCCCTGGCCCCGGTTGGGGTCATGCAGTAGGCAATCAATCAATGTGTCTCTCTCACATTGATGTTTCTCTCCCTCTCTCTCTCTCTCCCTCTCTCTCTCTTCCTCCCTCCCTCCCTTCCACTCCATCTAAAAATCAATGGAAAAATATCATTGGGTGAGGATTAACCAAAAATAAAAAAGGTTTTGTGTTAATATAGATAAAGCACCTAAATCTCCAGACTTGCTTCCTTAATCAGGAATAAAACTGCCACCAAGCCTTGGTGTGAAGGTTAAAAAATATTTAACAAAATATTTAACACAGTGTCTGGCACATAGAACTTGCTTGGCAAATTTTAATCATCTCTTTCTCCCTCTTGTCCCTATTTATACATGCATATATAAGAATTATATACAACAGATAAATATATGTGTTATGTAAATATTTACAAATAGATACATGCATTTATAAAAACATTTTCATAAATTTAGAAATATTAATGAATTTCCAATCATAATACCAAAATAGGCACCATAGGGGAAAAGATGAATAGATTTAATTAATTTTAAGTATAATTTTTTATTTAAGAACTTAATACAGCAGTGCATCTACTTTTCTCATTTAACAAATACTTGAGCATTGGCTGCATTCCGGGTCCTGTTCTAGGTACTGGGGACACGATGGCGACAAAACCAAGCCTAATGGTTGCGGGTGTGGACCTGACACCCTAGTGCATGGCTGAGACGGGACTCAGGGTCCTGTGGTGCTACGTGTGCAGCGGGGGTGCTCACTGATCCGACTGCAAAGCACTTCACGGATGAGGAGACCTGCAGCACCCTGGGGAGGGGCAGAAGGCAGGTGGCTGGTGTTTGTCCCGAGGCTGGAAAGAAACAATTCACGCCAGGGAGAGTGGCAGAGAGAGTTGGAACACAGGGACCATGCTGGGAAGGGTGTGAAATGGGACAGGCAGAGCCAAGGAGAGGTGCAAGCTGACCTTGGGGTCAGCGGTGTGTGCCCAGGACCGGTTTCTGGTCCCCCAGGCCTGCTCCAAGAACTTGCCGCCATCCATCCCTGCAGCCAGGCTTAGGGAAGGTACTGCTGGGGTGGAGGGGTCCTGGGCTGGGATAACGCCATCCATAGTCCTGGATAATAACTCAGGTTTCAGCGTTGAATGTGTCCAGGGAATGTGTGATTTACTTGTGTACATAAAAGACGGGGAAAGCTTTATGTAATCCTTAATGACTTTGGTTATGTAGAAGTTTATTTCCATCTCATAAATAATAAACAGTCCTCAGTGTGCTAATTCCAGCTTCTCTTTCAATTGTTCATGTTCATCTTGCAAAGAAAATAAGCAAAAGAAATATGGAAAATGCCACTTCCCTGTGGGAATACATCATCTCTTGGAGGGCACAACATCTCTGCTCCAAGGTTTAGAAGCTTATTAACTGTATCTGCCTCATTGGTTTTTCTAATACAATCTACCCCCCACAATCTAATCAATGTTAAAATGAAACATGACTTGAATTGAAGAATACATGTTTGTTTTAATAAGATTTGTTAAACTTGAAGTAGAATACTATGACAAAGATCGATACTTGAGAAATTATTTCTATATATTTCCTGTAGTTGATCACATATATTTATTGCTATTTCTTACTGTGGTGTCTTTTTTTTACTGGGAAAGATATTCAATGTGTACAAGGGGTCGATGGACCCTATTGTGTCACTTGGGAAGGCAATTTAGATGGATGGACAGGAAATCACTTGGTCCTTTTTTATCTCTATTTCCTGAATTTTTGACTTGGTCCTTTTCTCTTCATCCCAGTGCCTGCCTAAGATCAGGTCTAACTCCCAAGCATGCTGTCTGTTGAGTCCTCATGGTCTGACTCCACTGTTCTTCACAGGCCAGGGGCCCTACTCCTGCACCTGGCTCCCTCTGCACACCTGAGCTGTGGCCTCAGGGGACAGGTGTGGTGCCTCATGCAGGACTTGCTCTCCTCCCCATATGTCTCTGACCTGTTTCTTCTACCAAAAGTCCTCACCTGCCTTCTCCTCTCTGTCCATCTCTTACACGCGAGCACTCGGGAGACGCCAGTGTGGAGCCGGATGCGGTCCACTCAGCTTTCTGTGCTGTCTGCTAGCTGTGGGAGTGGAGGCAAGTTCGCCTCTGAGAGGCTTGTTTTCCTCATCTGAAATGGAATAATAAGAGTACTCATTTCATGAAGGAGGCACTAACTGAAATAAAGAATAATTTACACAGATGCAATAGTAGAGTAGGTAAAGCCAAGAAGCAAACCATCGATTTGGAATATAAGGAAGCAAAAAACACCCAATCAGAACAGCAAAAAGAAAAAAGAATCCAAAACAATGAGGATAGTGTAAGGAGCCTCTGGGACAACTTCAAGCGTGCCAACATTTGCATCTTGTGGGTGCCAGAAGGAGAAGAGAGAGAACAAGAAATCGAAAACCTATTTGAAACAATAATGGCAGAAAACTTCCCTAACTTGGTGAAGGAAACAGATATACAAGTCCAGGAAGCACAGAGAGTCCCAAACAAGATGAACCCCAAGAGGCCCACACCAAGACACATCATCATCAAAATGCAAAAGGTTCAAGACAAAGAGAGAATCTTAAAAGCAGCAAGAGAAAAGCAGTTAGTTACCTACAAGGGAGTTCCCATAAGACTGTCAGCTGATTTCTCAAAAGAAACTTTGCAGGCCAGAAGGGAGTGGCAAGAAATATTCAGAGTGATGAAAAGCAAGAACCTACAACCAAGATTACTCTATCCTGCAAAACTGTCATTTAGAATCGATGGCCATACAAAGAGTTTTCCAGACAAGGAAAAGCTAAAGGAGTTCATCACCACCAAACCATTATTATATGAAATGTTGAAGGGTCTTCTTGAAGAAAAAGATAAAAAAATATGAACAAACAAAATGGCAACAAGTACATATCTATCAACAGTTGAATCTACAAACAAAATGAACAAGCAGAACAGAAACATTCTCAAAGATACAGAGAACTTTTGTTGGTTACCAGATGGGTGGGGGCTGGGGGAATGAGTGAAAAAGGTGAAGGGATTAAGAAGTACAAATTGCTTGTTAGACTGACAAACCTCAAAGGGAAGTGGAATGGGGGGTGGGAAGAAATAAACCAAAGATCTTATATGTATATATGCATAACCAATGGACACAGAAAACAGTGTGGGAAAAGGCAGGAGGGGGGAGGGAATGGGAAGGAGGGGGGCAATGGGGGAAAAATGAGGAACATCTGTAATACATTCAACAATAAAGATAAGTTAAAAAAAAAAGTACTCATTTCATGAGGTTGTTATGAAAGTTAAATTAGGTAATTCATGTGATTGGCCCAGTGCATAGTATATATAAATACTCAATACTGTTTCAGTGAAGAGTAGGGTTCCAGTATCACTGCCGTTTATCCCTGGCGATTCCACCTATCCTCTCCAGGTAGCGCTCTTGTTGCCAGGGGGCAAGGGGAACAGACTTGGGTTCCCACGCTGCCCTTGGTTAGCAAACGGGCAGCGCTCTGCAGCGAGGAGGCAGCCAGACTGAGGGTTAGGGATTGTCACCCAGCTTTGACTCAGCCAGCAGTCGGGTGTTCTCCTTGGACAAATGACTTCACCTCTCTGGGTCCAGCCCCCGGTTTATAAGAAAAACAAGAGGGTTACCTTATGTGATCTTTAAGACTCTTTCTAACTCTGGGGTTGTGTGATTCTAAGTGGGGAAGCTCAGTCTGTATTTGCTGTTTGCAGACTCAGAAGCAGCAGGGGGTGTGCTGGGTCAGGCCCCCCTCCACTGGGCAGAAGGACAGGCCAGTCACGTCATTCCGGCTTTGACAGGGGACTGGCTTCAGATTTGTGGGCAAGGAGAAGAGGGGACTCAGGCTTCCTAACAGATTGCCTTCTAGATGTGTACGTGTGTGTGTACACATATATAATATGCACATTATAAATATAAATGAAGCACAATATCATATAACTGAGGTAGGACGTGTGTCCTCTCACAGAAGTTTCCCGAATCTAACAGAAGATATGGAGCACAGGGGAGAAGGCAGTGTCCTTGCCATTTCATGCAGTTTTTCCTTTATCTCCATCCACTTGGCAGCCAGAAGGGGCAACACAAATGTTTTATCATGTTGTTTCAGACTCAAGGAGTCAAAACGAACAAACAGCAGCCCGTGACCTCTGCAAACACTTCCAAGGAGCCATGGAACCACCTCGGCAGAGTCCCTGATGGACGGCTTCTTGGTTATAACAAAGAGCGAATAACCAAAAATAGAAACCACTTTGAAGAGACTCAGGGACCCTAAGTGCAAACCCTCTTGTAAGACATCTTTATTAACACTGAAAACCCTCCCCGGTCCCTCCCCTACAGTCGCGGCAGATGCCTTTGCAAGTCCCCCCACAGCGGGAAGGCTCCTGATTTCTTCCCTCCCGCACTTCCCGAGTCCGAGTCCGCAGAAACCACCCCAGCGGCTCCACTCCTCTGTGGAGAAGGAGTAATTGCAGACAGCAGGCAGTGCTGTCCCTGGCAGAGGTCTGTTTGCCAGTTGATACAGGGAGGCTGAGGCTGGGGACTCCTGCTATAGCCTCTGGGGGTTTTCAGGTTCAGCAAATCCCCTGAGTGTCTGGGTAACTGGATTCCTAAATCTTAAGACTATTTTCACCCACTAAGGAAAGAATTGAAGTAGAATGGAATCTACATAGGAAATTTGTTTTGCTTCTAAATATTTGTTGAATGTTAGCAGTACGATTTTGGAAGGTCTTACTTAATACATTGGGAAAAATCCTCTTTCTGTCTAGGAAGTAAGATTCAAAGCAAAACAAACAGAAAGAAAATGTAGCAAAAGATTCAGAAGTGCAGTAGGAGAGCTGTGTATCTCAGGGTGTCCAGTCCAGTCCTACTTCCAATCACAGTATTGGAAACTGAAGTCTCACAGATCCGTGTGATGTCCAAGAAATCCTAACACAACAGCGGCTAAGCTGTACTTTCTGCTGCCTCTTACATACAAATATGGTACATAAATTCCTCGTTCAACCATTTCCCTGATGTGAGATTCAAAAAAATATGGTCACCGCACGGGGAGACCAAGGAAGTGTCTTGACACCATACTCAGCAAGTCCTCAGCAATGGTCAGAGGAACTGAACCTTAGCCCTTATGGGTCGTAGGAGATACTTAAAGACAGATCAGACGATGCCCTAGCTGGGTGGCTCAGTTGGTTGGAGTACCGTCCTGTACACCAAGAAGGTTTCAGGTTCTATTCCTGGTCAGAGCACATATCTAGGTTGGGAGTTTGATACCCTGTTGGGATGCATTCGGGAGGCAACTGATTGATGTTTCTCTTTCACACTGATGTTTCTCTCTCTCTAAAACCAATAATAACGTATCCTAGGGTGAGGGTAAAAAAAAAAAAAAATAGATCAGATGAGAGGCAAAAACTGACCAAAGAAATTAAAAGTTGATTCTAAGCAGAAAGACTGAGAGTCTGGGATATTTAATCTAGGGAAGAAAATATTTGAAAAGGTATAATAATTTCCACACACAAATGATATTATTGACAATGAAACCTGTCATTTTGATTAGTAACTTGATGTTTGGTTAGAGTTGGCTTTCCACACACAGTAATGGATTTCCGAAAATTCATACACAAACGTTTGAGCTGGGCCCGTTATGACTGTCTATATACCATAAGGTGGTAGCTAGGGACAGGGTCTGTGACTCCAGCGGAGAGACGTCCCGACTCTTTCAGATGCTGGACTGCAGCTTTACAGACATGATGTTAATTAGTGTGGTAGAGGTCTCCACTGATCTAAGGATAGGAAAAAGAATTATGTGATTCATCACGGCTGAGAAAATTAGTATAAGCATTAGGAAGAAATTCTTGGCTACAACAAGAGCAAAATGCAATTCCAAATAGATGGTGGGGTTTCTCGTGGAGTATGCAGTGGTCCATCGGGCAGGAGTTTGGAGCAAGTGATTCTGAGGATGCCTTTCCAGCCTCATGCTGTGGTGATACTTTGAAGCATAATAAATATAACGTGGGACACAGTTCACTTAACAAAGAGCAGTTCTTGATACACTGCTCTTCATCTGTGGCCGATTTTATGGAGAAAATACAGCCAGAATCAAACACAAGAGAAAAGGATCCTGGAAGAAATACGGACCCCAGTGCTGATGGCGCTGAAGAGCTGTCCATGCTCCAGGCTTCCCCTAGACGAGTGGATGTGAAGAGCAAAGACCCCTAAAAAGCCAGTCCCATCGGACGGAGCCCGTTCAATGCAGTCACGAAGATCGCATCTCATCATGGCGGTGGCCCAGCAGACAGGATGGCGCCGGAGATGCCTATGGGAGCCCCCTGCAGTCCACTGACCCTCCTTGTGGTAGACAAAAACAGTGCTTTAAGCAAGGCGGCTCACCTTCTCAGGTGGGTATGCATTTTCTTAAAAGGACAAGTATTTAAAGACTTAACTGCAGCCCGGCTGATGTGGCTCAGCGGTTGACCCATGCACCAGGAGGTCGCTGGTTCAATTCCTGGTCAGAACACATGCCCTGGTTGTGGGCCTGATCTCTAGTGGGGGCATGCAGGAGGCAGCCAGTCAATGTTCTCTCTCATCGATGTTTCTATCTCCCTCTCCCTTCCTCTCTCTCTTTAATATTAATAAAGAAAAAAAAAAAAAACCCAAAGACTTAACTGCAAAACCAGCTTTCTTACTTCAGATTTTGGGAAGTTCTCCCCAACCTCTCACCTGTCCCAAAGCCTGTCGCATACTTCTTTTTTTTTTTCAAATCCTCACCCGAGGATACGAGAATACTTTTCCATCTATTTTCAGACAGAGTGGGAGGGAGGGGGAGGGAGAGAGAGAGACAGAAACATCGATGTGAGAGAGACAGATCAACTGCTTGCCTCCTGCATGACCACGACCAGGGCCGGGGACGAACTGCAACTGAGGAACGTACCCTTGACCGGAATCGAACCCGCAACTCTTTGGTCCACGGGCAGACGCTCTAACTGCTGAGCCAAACGGGCCAGGGCTAGCTGTTATATACTTCTTATGGCTTACAACTTGCGTAAATCTTCTAAGGGCTAATGACCTCAGGGTGTGCATGGGGTGTTGATGCCTGGCTCAGCTCCTGCCGGGGGCAAGTGTCCCCCGCCCAGATCTACCTGTCAGGGAAGCAGCTGCAGGAAACCTGCGCCTCCCGCCAGCGGCCCGATGGCTCTGCGTCACTGTCACTCTCCTGCCCACAGAGCGAGCGTCTGTAACAGCTGTCACAGTCTGGGTATGCACCGGCCCCACACTGAGGAAAGCAGCAATCCAAGAAAATGTCTCTAATTTCACTGAGCTTCTTTTCAGAGGATTCTGGAAAGGAAGAGGAGACTCTAACTTCAGTAAATCAGCCAGAAAGGAGGACCAGGTGATGCTACGTTGCAGATGATGGGCTGTGATCGTGGTTTCCCCGCATGGCCTGTGCTCCTGGTTGAGGAGAGGGAAGCCCTGTGGATCAATGTGGATGGACCACCTGCTCCTCTGTCCAGATCCTCTGACACCTTGCCCACCGGACACACATCTGCTGGCCCTCCAGACCCCGCTGAGTGGCCACCTCTTCCCAGTCCTTCCCAGACTCTCCCAGTTAGACGTCACACCTGGTTCTTGTGAACTCCAGTGGCCATCAGTCTCGCTGTAGAATTCGTGTTTGTAACCCCCTTTGTGGACAGTGCTCCCTGAGGCTCTGGTCTGGACTACGTTTGGTTCATTTTGTGTCTTCTCAGCTCCCAGGTGCTCAGTGAAATGTTTATTACATAAATTAATAGGACTGTGATATCCTATTTGTGGTTGTCCTCAAAGTAAAACGGAGAGAAGCAAAATGAAAAAGACAGCATCTCATAGTTGCCAAGGGGATGTTTTGTTTTCTTTTGTTTAGAAAGATTTAGCTTAAGACTAAGGATATGTTTTCTTTCTTGGGCTACTGTAGCAAAGCTCAGTAGACGCTGGCTTACTGCTGGGAGCCTGCAAGGAGGACAGGAGCCAGCCCATGGGATGACACAGCTGGGTGCCCAGACACCTGCTACCTGCCCCATGTCAGTGGGATGTGACCCCCAAAGTCTGCGATCGCCAGTCCAGCCACACTGGGAGGGCTGATTGGGTCAAATAATGTTACAGGCCCCAGAATGGAAACACTAGCCAGATGGGCATGTGTTCAAATCTCAGCCCTGCACCTGGGACAAGATTGAACCCAGAACACTCATTGTCCTCGCGACTCCAACTCCAACACAGGTCTTTACATCCAAGTCACTTCAGGGCAAACAGCGATGTAAATGAAATTGTCCCAGGCAAGAAAACAGCTATTTACAGAAAGGGAAGGAAGAAAGATAAAAACAGAAGGGGAACTTTGAGCGGAAGTCGAGCCCAGTACCCATTTCCGCCTTAGCCTCCCTCCTCTGACCCCGTCTCCCCACTCCTTGTTCATCTCAGGAAGCTGTGCTTCATGAGAACAGGTTCTTTTTTATTTAATATGTGATTCATGGTGTGGGTTTGATCACTTCCTGGATCCAGACGGTAGTTTCCCCATAGGAAGTGGGACAGTAAAATTGGTCATTTACCAACGCGGGGAGACAGGAGAGTGGCCTCTGGCTCAGTGTGAAAGGGGCATGAACTCGTCCAGGCCTCAGGGTGCCTGTTAGTGAATTACCTACGAGTACTTCATGGCATCCTGGCAACCTGATAGTTTTCCAAAATAGGAAATACGCTCTTGAAAAATTCTCCTCATCCAGTTTTAGTTGGGAGAAAAATTCCTTCAGAAAGTTCAATTTCAGCACGAGCCTCCGTGGGCTGACCCTGACCTCCGAAGGTAGCTCTAGTTAGTTATTCATAAAGGACAGTCAGTGTTACTGCAGTCGAAATGCCCTGTGTGTGTCAATGTACCACGGTTAACAGTAAAATCATTGGTACGTCGATGCCACTCAGTGACCTGAAAGATCGGTGCTGCTGCCCAAAGTCAGCTTAGTCCCAGAGTAGAAACTGCACCCTAGGTAGTCAGAGCCCAATGGCAGCCCCGCCTGGGAGGAATGGGAACGCCGCGGGCTTCCTCTCCTGCCTTAGCAGGCCGTGCGACAGGTGCTCGGCCACAGCGGAGTTAACACTGAGGCAGTCACATGGGTCGAAAGCAGTGTCGCCTCTCCCAGGGACGATGCTGAGGCTGGGCAGTGCCTCGGCAGGAGGAACGCCAGCATGCAAGCTGTTACTACTGCAGCCGCGTGGTCAGGCGCTGCCTGTCAAGTGCTCTCTGTTCCTATTGGACCGTTAACCTAACCGTGCCAACCTTCCCAGGTATGTACCTGCACTAGTATGACTGAAGGACATCCCAGCACAGAAAAAAGGCTCGAGGTTCATGCCTTGCAGGTGCCCAAGAAAAGCTTCCAATCCAGTAACCCAGCCCCAGTGCCTAGCACCACCCGACGTGCGGCAAGGAGAGTCGGGGGAAGGCTGTTAATTCACAATGAATAAAACAGAAGTTGAACGAGGAACTGTGCGCCAGACCCTGCCAGACTGAGCCCCAAAGTCAAAGTCCTATTGCCTCTGTTTAAAGAATTAAAAAGCAAAAATAGACCTTAAAGAAAAACAGATGAAACAAACAAGTAGGAGCCCTGAACAGACTTACGTTCCACTCGGTTCCAATCTAAACTGGCAAGTCTTCCCAGAATCGTTTCAACACTTGAACCAAGGCTGCTGACTGCAAGCCAAGCTCTCAGCAAACGCACTCTTCACCTGGTTTGGGCTGCCATTGTTGCAAGAACAAATGCAGATAGCATTTGGCAAACTGGCCACACAGCTTTAATGATCAGCTTACCAAGGACCAGTCTGGGTAGCTGTTAAATACTTCGTTACCCAAACTGAAAGGGAACAGGCTGGGGGGTAACCTTCTCTGTGCCTACGTGGATAAGGTAACTAGACAGTTACAGTAGTGGACGAGGTAGGCGGATTAAGTGACAATGTAATTTAATTTTTTTTTTTCTTAAATTCTGCAGCAATGTAAGGCCTTCTGGAGTCAGGGGTTCTTTTTCTGTGCTGACCTTTCTGCTTTCCAACTTCCTAGAACAGAACAATAGAGACAGACGAGACAAGCCCTGTGTCAAACGCAGGCCTGTGACCTGAAGCCCCAGCTTCCCCTCTGACTGGCTCTGTCTGTGATAATTCACGTCGCCGCTCTGAACTTCTGTTTTTCTGTCTAATAAAAAAATGTGGAAATTAGATAAGTTGATCTGAAATCCTTTCTAGTCCTTTATTTGCAAATTTGATGACAATAATGAAGGCAAATTCTCAGACAGAAACTAGGTCCCATCCTAAATTCTCCTTCCTCAAATCCCACCTTTCTTACCGGCTGTGGTTCTGGATTCAGGAGCAGAGGTTCTCCGTGTGGTTTCAGGATCGGCTAAGAAGCTGGAGGAGCGTGCGGGGTGGGAGGGTGGACGAGGCTGTTTGCACGGAGGAGAGGAACCTGGCCTTAGGAGACGGTGGTTAGGCACCACTCCTGCCTGAGCAGTTTAGCAAATGCTTTAACACACTTCCCCCTAGAAATGCCTCGTCAGTTTGCTGGCAGAACAAGAAGAGGTACTCAGGTTTGTAGAGAGGGGACGGGAGGGGCAAGTTGTCAGGGAACTCAATTTTAAGGTTGAGGGTTGGTTTTGAACCTACCTCTAGAATAATTCTCAGAAGCACGTGTGAGACTTCCAGCCTGGAGTTATTCAGTGAGCTAACATTTAGCCTTTAACCCCATGTCCCCCCAGCAAGATGAGGAGGCGATCCGGGTCTTGGAGCCTGGGGACAGCAGAGCCCTTGGATCCCAAATGGACCACACCAGGAGGGATGGAGCTGGATTGCTTTCTCAGTCGGGTGTTGTCACTTTCTTCACACGGCTCCTGCACATTTCTTCAGATTTTTTTAGGTGTTTTATAGGTTGCTGTTATGAATGACACCCATTTGGAGTTTTTTCTTTTTCTTTATTGATTTTTTTTTTTTTAGAGAGAGGAAGGGAGAGGTACAGAGAGATACAAACATCAATGAGAGAGAACATCAATCAGCCACCTCCTGCATGTCCCCACTGGGGGTTTGGCTCACAACCTGGGCATGTGTCCTGACCAGGAATCGAACGAGTGCATGGCCCCACGCTCAACCACTGAGCCACACTGGCTGGGCGATTTACAAGTTTTTAATACATTTAAATATATTCAAGTTAAAGAACCATCCTTGATAAATATCTCTCATTTTTAATAATCTTCCTATCTCAAGAGCCTTCACTTAATCACACCTGCACAGACTGTTTTTCCAAGGTAACTTCTACATGTCCCAGAGATTAGGATGTGGACATATCTTTGAGAACTACTATCAGCCTACCTTTGACCCCAAACCTCATTCTGGCAGCGATCGCGCATGCCAGCCGGTGTGGTTGGGGATGGAGACAGGCAGATCTGAGAGCCAGTGGGAAGATGTTTCAGGTGGAACCATACTGGGGTTTTTAAAGTGCCAGTTGAGACTTTTCTATTTTGGTATTTCTGGATGAAGAGATTGTAGAAGGTTTTCTCTTTCTAAAAATACTATCTTTGTATTTTTTTTTTGAAATTAATGTGGGTGTTTTTCTATGAAGAAAGAAATCAATAATTTAAAAATTCTGTATAAAACATGCTTCAGCCAGTTACCATACTAACTTCACGTTATGGGTGAAAATGGTAATTAACTGAAGATGAAGCAGGAAGGACAAGACGAAGGGGGCCCCTTTGCGAGGGGTGGCGAGGGAGAGAAGCAGACCGTAAACCTGTCACAATGTATATATGCTAACATCCCTCAACATTTAACTTTGGGCTAAATGTATGTAATTTTGTAACCTGACATAAAAAATATAAAATTCATGAATGTCTTCTCCATGTGTAAAGGTTAAACATACAAAAGCCTGTCAGCTTCTACCTCCTCCCTTTCATTCTGAGCCCACTCGGACCTCCAAAGTCGTGACTGTGAAATGGCCACTGTGCGTCTGCAGCGCCTTTACACACGGATGCTAATGCATGGCTGTGTCTAGCTCATTTACATTTATGGCAGTTTCTGAAATGCTAATATGCCATCTGATTTTATATTAGTCAATGTACCACGATTTCTTATTTTCTATTTCCCTTTTCCTCCTTTTAGTAGATGGATCAATTTTTGTTCCACTTGTTTTCTCTAGTGGGTTACAAAGTTGTTTCCTCTGTTTTCTATTGCTTAAGTGGTATTTGCATGTTCAGTTAAACATGTATTACTCTATAAAATTAATTAAGTTCTATCTCTTTTCTTATCAAAAGGGCAAAATCTGAGCACACTATTATCTCCCCCTTATCTCTCATTCCTTTCTATGATTTAAGACTTTAGTTTTAGATTAAAAAAATTATTAATAACTACATATTTCAACTTATCTGTAAGTTTTACTGGGCTCTTTTCCCATCCCTCCAAACTCTCTTGTAACCCTCTTGTTACAAATAGTCACGGGGATGTAAAGTACAGCACGGGTATATGTTAAAAATATTGTAATAACTGTCTATGATGTCAGATGGGTACTGGACATATCAGGGTGATCATTTCCTAAGTTATATAAATGTCTAATCACAGAGTTGTACACCTGAAACTAATATAATATTGTACATCAACTGTTAATTTAAAAATGTAAAAATAAATATTAAAAATGTTTTACTTGGTTCTTTGCTTGCTACTATTTAGCCTATATTTTACGTAGATTCTTTCTTGGGTCAAATTTTCATTTTGCTGTAAATCATCCCTGAACAAATCCTAACTCTGGAAAGGGTTCATTTCTGGGCCCTCGTGTATCCACAGACCCTTCACACCATCACCCTCCCTTCTGAAGGCTCTCTGATTGCGAATAGAATTCTCACTTTAAAATAATTTCTCCTCAAAACGTCCCAGGATTTCTTGTAACATTTGGTTTTGCTGATGAGCATTTCAATGACAATATGATTCTAATTCTGCAATCCACTTTTCTCTGGGAGCACTGAGACATCTCTGTTCACTCTAGAGCTCCAAGACGTCACAAGGATGCAGCGAAGCACCTCCAGTCCCTTCCCAGTTCTCCTACATGTCACTGGGGCCCTTTCTATGTGAAAATAGGTGCTTTTCTTCAGCTATGATACGTTTTCTGTTCGTTGGTTTTTTCTGTATTTTCCTCCATTCAGTTATCTCTGTTTCTGGAGTTCTTATTAGACATGTTGGAACTCTTGAAATAAGCCTTCAGGTCTTTTACCTCTTTTCTCAATCTGACCTTTCACAGAAAAGATGTGTGAATTGTGGTTATTAATTGGTTCATGACCGTGTCTATTCTATTGATTTCTTTCATTTTGTGTTTTGTTCCTGTAATTTCAGAGTCCTAGGAGCTCTGACTTGTTCTTTGCTTCTTTTTCACAGTGGCATATTCTTATGTCATGGTGCAACATCATCTTGAATCTCTCTGATAGTGATTAGAGTGCCTAGAAGTTCATTTCTGTCATGAATTTTCTCTGGGGTCAGAGTTCTGTCTCTTCTTCCTTTCCATTGTGGTGGTCTCCACACCCCGTCAGGTGTTCCTGCACGCCCGTCTGCATCTGGGGAGGAGGTCGAGACTGATCAATGCCTGCAGGGAGCTGTGCGGCTCGCTGTTCCCCAGGAGGAGCTGCTGCGAAGGGACCCCGCGTTCCACTTGCGGTTCTCCAGTTACCCCACGGTTGCGGAAGGCCCTTCTGCTGACTGTTGACACTGAACTTGGGGCTTCTCTACATCTGCTCTTATCTTCCTAGTAGGTTTTTTCTGTGCACATGTTGGGCTGTGGTCTCCTCAGTTCTCATCAATTGAATCCCATCTGCTTTCTGTCTTCCAGGAATTCTTCACAAGTTCAGGGCCCCTCAGTGTCACCCAGTGCTGTCATGAATTTAGTCTTTAAAAGATTTCTTTTTCCTGTCACTTAAAAGGATTTGGGGGGGTGTGGGGTGGTAGACACATGTGCTCAGTCTCCCCTCTTCATCCACTCGACTCACCACTGCAGATAAGAAACATGTATTGTAATCTCTCCTCTACTTCAGATTCGGGAACTAAGTTATTTCCCAGCAGCAACCTTTATAACTAATTAAACTTTGCCTATTCAAAGAAAAGGCTTACCAGTTGGCTGCGCCTCTCTGGTTTCTCAGTGGAGAACCCTCGAGGTAATGAGCGCAGTGTCCAGGGCCAGTGTGTTCCTCTCTGGGTGGTAACAGAGTGCCCCCGGCTCTTTATGTCCTTGTTTCTTTGGCCACAGCAAGCAGATCTTCTGCTTTTAGTTTTCGACTTCTAGCACTACCCTTTGTTCTCTTTGAACTTTCCACTTGTCATTTTCTGTGGAATAGGAAACCACAAAGCTGAGCATATTATGAAAGTGTGCGCTGTATTTACTCGACGTGCAGACTGCGGGCTAAGGGAAAAGAATGTGGGCTGGCGACGTGGCTTTCTGTAAACCACTCAGGCAGGCAGAAATGGTCTGCTGACTGAGGCTCGGGTGTTTCTCCTAGTAGGTGTGTACCAGAAGTCTGCCTGACAAATAGAGATATTGCTTTGCTAATAATAGCCTCGTCATTACATAAAATGTTTGATCACTGTATATATTCTATGTATATATACACAAGTTATTATATATCATATATAATATAGAAAATACCATATATTCTATATGTAATGTATACTTCATATTACATATCATTTTTATTTTATGTTTATATAAAATATGTAATACATATTATCTGTCCACACCCCATCACCTAGTTCATGGCTGAGTCTTGTGAAGCTAATTCCAAAATGCTCCCTGTATTGTTTCCTCATCTGTCGTTATCACAGCCACCGCCCCAGGGTCTTACTTGAACTATTTTCTGGTCTCCTTGGTTTTATTCTTTCCACACACATAAAGGATTATATAATTTCTCTTCCATGTTTTAAAAACCCTCCAAAAAGTTCCCACTGATGACTGAATAACATTGAAATTCCAACAAGACCCTACCTGACCTGGCCGGCTTACCCCGTGATTTCATCTCATTTCACAGCCCACCACTCAGCACTCAGATGGCCAGGCCTCTCATCGTCCTCACACTCTTTGAGTTCATTCTTGTTTTGTGGTATTTACACTTAATATTTTCTCTGCCTAAAATGTTCTTTCCCAAGTTTTTGCAAAGCTGGCTCTCTCGTCATTCTGACCTCAGCTCAAATGGCATCTCCTTGAAGAGGCTTGTGCAAGGAGAAGGAGAGGAATCCAGGGTAGCCCACTCAACCGTTTAACCTGTCTGAACCACATTGCCTGTTCAATTTATCAAAGCCCTTGTTACTCATTTCCTTTTTTCTTTAACTGTATTTAAAAAATTTATTGACTATCTTTGTCTTACTAGAGTGTAAGCTCTATCAGAGCAAAAATCTTCACTTTTTTTGGTTTCTGCTCTATATTTACATCATCTAAAAGCAGGCCTGACATGTAACAGGAACTGGGTAACTGTTGCTGAATGAACGAACGAACGAACGAACGAACGAACAAATAACCAACGTAATCAGTGAATGAACCAGGCTGCACATCCTGTGCTATGTTTAGATGTGTGCACGCCTTTACTAACGATACCACTGGAGCCCTTTTCTTGCCTTGAATTTAGTGCCATGTAGATCCAGCCGGAGAAAGTTTTCACCTCTGTGATTTTAGAAAGATTTGCATAGCTCCTTGATTGACCACCACTCACTCCGTGTACCCCAACATTCATTCTATAGCAGATATTACCCCTGGAACAACACACCTGCCCAGGTGGTGCTTTGTCCATGTCTACAGGGAGCAAATCAGTTGAGTGAACCTACATGCCTGAAGGCAAAGCAATGCCCAACCCAGGGAGCTCAAGGGAAGGAATTTAATACAGGTAACTGATTAGGAAGGTGAGGAAGAGCAGAAATGACCAACAGGGGGCAGTGAGAACACAGAAATGAGCAATAATAGTTGGCTACCACCACAAAGGAAGAAAGGTGTTATGGCTTCGATTGTGTCCCCACAAAATGATATTGAAGCCTAACCCCCAGTATTTCAGAGTGTGACCTTGTTTGCAAATAGGGTTACTGCAGAGGTCATTAGTTCAGATGAGGTCATACTGGAGTGGGGAAGCCCTTACTCCAACATGACAGGAGTCCTATCAGAAGAGAAGGGGCACAGTGACAGACACAGGAGGACGAGGCCATGTAATGACAGAGAGAGAGACTGGAATGATGCCGTTACAAACACAGGAAGACCAAGGACTGTGGGAAAAGGCAAAGAGAGTCTACCCAGAGTCTCCGATGGAGCTGGGCCCTGATGGCCAACACGTTGATGTTGACTTCTAACCTCCAGCACTGGGAAAGAGTACATTTCTGATGTTTTAAGCCACCCAGTTTGTGATTCTTTGTTAGCCAAGTTTAAGAAACGAATACAAATGGTGTACTCAGAACCCAAGAGCAGAGCCACCCGGGGGGAGGTGGATCCATGAGGTGGCCCAGGCGGAGGTGAGGATCACGGAGGTAGGGACCACCTGGTGGGACCTGGGATCTCCAAGGAGATGCAGCTGTGGCTGGTGGCTGGGAGCTCAGAGGAAGGGGAGTAGAAATACCTGGCTCTTCCATCCTCCCATCCTCCTATCCTCCTGTCCTCTGCCAGTGCCTCCCTTTTTTTGAAACCAAGTTAGAAGCCAGTTGACATGGGAGTCACAAGAATGTGCTCTTCAGGGGCTGGGTGGGGAATGGAGCTGGGTACAGAAGGCACAGACTGGCACTAGAGAGGCTCCCGCCCTAGGTTGGCATGAGCGGCCGAAGCTCTGCTCGCTGGCCATGCCTGCAAATACAGGATATCAAATACTGCACCACCTCGCCCTGAAAGTGGGATCATTAAGATCACTTAAAGTGAAAAGGACCCTAAACACAAGGGCAAAATGTGAAAACCCACTATGGCTTAACGATTGAAATCATCGGTCAAATGACCTGGAGTCAAGAAAACTGGCATTGGATTTGGACAATTTGGACATCTGGATTTTTAAAAAATATCACTTGTTCTACCCAGTTTTCATCATTATTATGAGAAGGAATTGAAACAATGGCATTAAACATGGTTACAAAGAAATAGAGAGGAGATTCAGGGCTGAAAACCTATAAAAATTTTTAAAGAAAGAGAAGGAGAAGTTGCACCCAGGTAAAACCGACTACCAAAATCAAGAGGGAAGAAAGGGTGCTGGAGTGGAATTTGCACTATGACCTCGCTAAGAATCCCTTGGACCTCACGTCTTGCAATAAAAATTACATCAGGCCCTGGCCAGTTTGGCTCAGCGGTTAGTGTCGGCCCGCAGACCAAAGAGTTGCAGGCTTGATTCTGGTCAAGGGCATGTACCTTGGTAGTGGTTCGGTCCCCAGCCATGGTTGGGTCATGCAGGAGGCAACCAATCAGTGTGTCTCTCTCACATTGATGTTTCTCTCTCTCTCTCTCTCTCCCCCTCCCACTCTGTTTGAAGATAAATCGAGGAATAGCCTCAGCTGAGGATTAAAACAAAAATTACATCAGAATTTGCCCAGAAAAGTTAGAAACATTTACAGATTAAAACAAGTTAACATACCTAAAATAAAAATCCCCACCATGCTTTAAATGAAGAGTATTTGGTAACAAATTTGAGATAAAGCTTTCTTTCATGTAAAACATAATATATTTACATATATATAACAATTTTATATTATATATTTATTTATACTATTTTAAATTTTATAATAAACGAATGCATACAAATCCATGCAGGGACAAAATCCTTCTTGGAACACAAAATTTATCAGATTAGTTCTTGCATCAAGCATGGTGGGCAACATCTTTAACCATCTTGCTTTGGCTGCTAATAAAAAGGAGAGCATTACGGTAAGTGATATGTCAAAAATAAGCTCTGCAAACAACTGAGATAGTGTGGTCTTTGCTTCCAAGTTAGAATAGGAATAGAAGGTAAGAAGTCATGCCGCTGAAAAACCAAAGTGACCTCAGCAAACAATGGGGCTCCGGGGGAAGCCTGGATGTGTGAGTGTCAGTAAGTTCACAATCATTGCACCCGACATGCACAACTATTTTTCCTTGCTGGCTGAACTGAGGGTGTTATCATAAATATGATATTCTGTTGTTAAAGATAGAGATCATTGAACAAATTTGTCAGTGCCACACTCACACCACACACCACAGGAAATGGAAAATGGAAACCTACAGGGCCTGGAAGGGTCCCACCTGCTCACGTGGATGGATGCTTGTCCAGCACACTAGGTGTGGCGTGGAGCACAGCAGGACACGTGAAGGCCTCTGAAGGTGAGCTAACTCGCTCTACATCTGTAGTGCTTAACTGTAAAGCAAGAGAAGGGAGAGAAAGACAACCTAACCTGGTAGTGGCACTTGGGAATCGAGTGCCAATGGATTCCTGGACAGAAGCTTCAGATAGAACACGAATCTAAGAGGAAGAGAAAAGCACATGTGAGTTGCAAATACAAAACCAGTATAAACCAAGAGAACAGCATTGTAGTGAGGAGTATTTCTCCTTGAATGTCCGTAATGGTCTACCCTGGGCACTGCCTACTAGCAACCCCGTGGGCTACACAGGAGACTCTGTTTTAATGGTCAGGTGGGCATAGAGAAGCTAAGTGTCTTGCCTAAAGCAACCCAGGAAGTTAGTCGTGGAGCTGGAATTAGCTGCCTCAGCCTTGTAGTTTTGAGGACTTTGATCATTTAATTGAGTCAAGCTGCCGCTCTCCCGGGCCGAGCTCCCCAGACGCCTCGGCTTCCTCAGGGCCCGAAGCACATCACCGACTGCACAAGTGATGCTGCTAAAACGCAGAGAGCGTGGGGCACTGTTCCTACCCCCCCGGGTCCCTGTACAATTATTACATGTTTTTATTGCAAAGAGATGGAAAGAGGAGATTTGACACAAAAACCAGTTTGGGCAGAGCACTGCCTGTGTACTTAAAAAAATTATATGTATATAATTTCCTGGTGTTTAATATCCAAATGCCTTACTGCATTTGTGTGTCTCCTGAGAAAACATTTTAGTGTAAAAGCTACGTAAATGATATCCTGGCGATTCTTGTAAAAACAATGGATCACAGTTGCCATCTCTTAGAAAATGAGATGCAGAGGCACCTCTTGGGGTGGCATGCTTCCCTTTTTCCAGAAGGACAGCACACCTCGTTTACGATTCCCAAAGGGCATGGAGGAAATACATCCTGAAACCTGATGCCCAAAGTGTGTCGTAAGTAAAGGTAATACTAACCACACTGGGTTAGAAGTGAAATAAAGTTTGAGCAGCAGGGTGGATTCATTCTACGGTTTAGTAGGAGATCAATGTTATTGGAATTTTAGAAGGGAATCTGGTAGAAACGGTTGCCCATGTTTCAGTACATCAGGGCGTTTCATTAGGAAAATCTCTCCTAGGGCGGTGATATTCCACGCAGCTGTGGCCCCAGTCACTGCGAGGGGCTGCAGGGACGCTGGGGATTCGGGTGTGGGAGCCTCACTCAGGCTGCATCACCTCTGCCTGTAATGCAAGCAGCCAGCCCACATCTGTGTATTTTTTCATTATAAACGCAAAAGGATTTTTTTTCATTGACACACTCTTGGAATTTTACCAATATTATGTTCATAAAAAAGTTTGTGGTTATTTGAAAACATAGACCTATGTAAGCAAACAGAATTTTTGGAGTGTTAAAAATAAGTAGATTTGCCCTGGCTGGTTTGGCTCAGTGGTTAGAGCATCGGCCCATGGACCAAAGAATCACGGGTTCCATTCTGGTCAAGGGCATGTACCTCGATGGCAGTTTGATCCCTGGCCCCGGTTGGAGTCATGTGGGAGGCAACCAGTTGATGTGTCTTTCTCACATCGCGATGTTTCTCTCTCTCTCTCTCTCTCACTCTCCCCCCCCCAACTCTGTCTGAAAATACATGGAAAAATACCCTCGGATGAGATTTTTTTAAAAAGTAAATTTTCATAAATGTAAATTATTTCAAGTGATTTTTAAAAATACAGTATCAACTCTATAAATCCTAATGGCAAAAAGAAATTCCAAAGAGATCCTTAACTATATTGAGTACTTATTTTTGTTACTAATAATGACATTGTTGTTCTGAAATGAATGCACATTAGATAAAACAAATAAGTAATTATGTTAACATCATTAGGAACAAGATTTTCATCATAAGTGATTAGAGTTACAAATATAAAATCAGGAAGTAAAAACTCTTTAACTTCTATTTCAGTTGCTATGTCATTATGCTCACGGGCTATTCTTTTCTTTTAAAAATGCTTATTTTCTAGCTCTGTCTACTGAAAGAGCCACAGAAATACACCCAGGAGCTGTGAGCATCCCTGGTGCTCATATTGTCATCTCTAACTTTCATTTCCTCTTGCCAGGCTCTTTGGGGAAATGACTGCTTCAGATCTCATCCAGAAAATAGACGAGATGAGCGTGGAACGTCTATTACCAGAAAACGAGAAAATCTATTTCAGACCACTGAGACTGAGTCAAAGGGCTTAGGATCCAACTTGAAGAGGCCATCACTCACTAAAGATGGGACAGTTTGATTTTCGAAAAGAATAATAATAACTGCAAAGAACTTAAGGGCGTCAAATACCTTATTATTCATGAGTCCAACATGATACTAAAAGAAAAACCACTGCTGGTTGCTATCGGCAGGTGTTAGGGAACTAACCCACTATTCTAAACACTGGCAAAGAGTCTAACATTTGTCCTGCTTTCCCCATGTTTAAAGTCATCATACAACTCGTGAAGAAAGACTTTTTACAGCAGCACTGGCTAATGAGTGGAGAAGGATTAACATAACATCATTTCTCAGCTCCTAGTGAAGTAATGGTGTAGCAATGATGCTCACGATTGCTATACGTTAGATGAAAAGCTTATAGGGAATTTTACAACGATGGAAAGACCGACAACATAGTAACCAATTTTTGCATCGCAGGGAGACAATTAGACACTGTGTGTCTCCTGATGGATGTACTCACTGTGCATTGTTCTTGCCCCCAAAATGGAAACTTAATCTGAGAAAGCCTCCAGATCTAATTGCCAGTTTTTAAGAAATATAGAAAACAGAAGAACATATTAAATGACACTATGAGAAAAATTTATAGGAAAAGAGACCTGGTTTATTTAATCTCTTCAATAATAAATTCAAAGAAAAATAGAGAGAGGGGAAATCTATAGGTTAGAAGAGACTTGAGAACTATATCAACCAAATGCAATGTGTAGCCGCTGATCTCGATACAAGTAAACCACCGTAAAAACACTTTGAGATACTTTGGGAAATTTGAATAATGGCAATATTTTATGATATTAATGAATTATTACTATTTTTCAGGTGTGATGTTTATGTTGTGATTATGTTTTAAAAGAGTCATTCACGTTTAGAAATATGTGATAAAATATTTGCAAGTGAAATGATATATTGTCAGGGATTTTCTTGAAAATAATCTAGTTTGGGTTGAGGGATGAGAAGGTATTTATGAACAAGACTAGCTGTAAGTTAATAATCACTAAAAGTAAGTGATACATACAAGAAAGCTTATTACACCATTGCCCACTTTTGTATGTGTTTGATACTTTTATAACAAAGCGGGAAAACCAACATTATTTAAATGCTTAATTTTGTTTTTATATTTTATTTCCATACGGAAGTTAAAAGTATACGCACCTTATTTTGTTCGTGTTTCTGTCTCATTGTCTGAGGTAGTTTTACACATTCCAACTATTCCCAAGGAAAATTTGATAGCACCTCCCTGGCCTCTTTGATGATTAAACACTAGAATTGATGTCTCCGTGGCTCTTGATACAATAAGGGAAAAGACAGGTTGGCACTACCTTCAATCTGCAAACACAGCCTTTGGAGTAAGTGGTACCATGTTGCTGTGTGGATCACACTGGTGACTCCGGAAGAATGGACAGCCGTCTGTCGGCTGCACAGCTGGGCGGGGAGTGGCTCATAGTGTATGCAGCAGGCACCGTGGAACCGACGGCTGCTATCTTACGGTGGAGACTGTTCGGGTCACTCTCAGCCTGGACGATACTCTTACCCTGCTTCCCTCACAGAACAGGGTGCCCTGTGTGTGTCTTCCCACTGCTTCGGTGAGGGGGTGGGGTGGGGGAGAGAAAGAGAACGAAGGTCTACTATTTAAAGGAATAAGCTGAATGCTTTGAAGCTCCTGCCAGGCCAGTGTGGCCTGGGCACAGAGAACACAGCCAGGAGGGGTGGCAGCGGAGACCGTGTAGGAGCAGGTGTCTGGGCCTGCAGGTGAGTCTGAACTTCACCTCACATGCAGGAAGGCATCTTCGGGGTCTGAAGCTGGCGAGGGCAGTGAGTGGACGTGCCCTGACTGCACTAAGTGAGGACAAGAGGGACCAGCAGGGAGGTCGTGTCAGGAGTGTCACATTCTCACTGGACGTATGGTCGCGGACAGACGCAGTGGAAATGGGGAGAAGTAGGCAGATTTGTTTTGAAGGTAGAATTAACAGGGCTTTTTGATGTATTAGCTATGGAGGGGCAGGGAGCAAGGTTTCAGGGGTAGCACCCAGACTTCGTGGCATGATCCACCAGAAGGGGAAATGTGCGAATAACTAAATGAGGAACACAAGGTGAGGGTGGGACATCACAGGTGAAGTTACATGATGTAAGCTTGAGATGCCCATCAGATGTCCAGGTTCCATCCACATGACTGAGGAGGTTGAGACGTGGGTCTGGGCTGAAGAAGCACCATCACCAGCATTTGCACGGGGTGGGGTGGGGTCATGGCTTACAAAGCTGATCAGAGCAGGAAGCACTGAAAGACTGCTGGAGTCATAGGGAGAGAGGCAACTGGACTTAGCAGCCCACTGAGTTGACAAGACCCACCATATTGAGGGTCTTAGGCTGGGGACCTCCCACTCCCCGTCACACTAGCATGCGACAGCCCCTCTGCTGGGTTCTGCCCCCTCCACACGTAGGAAGCCTTCTCCACTCTGAGGAAGCTTCCCTGGAATGGAGTCATCCTTCCGTCCCGGAGACATTGGTCCCAATCTTTCAGGACAAGTGAGCCAGGGGAAGACTAGGACGGGGGCAGAGCTCAGTAAGGTCTTTGGATAGGATCCAGGAACCAAACAAATCTTTTGTCTTTTTTAAAGAGGCCTCTTATCAAGGCAGTTATTGCGGAAAAGATCTGTGGTGCTATCCAGTCAACCTCAACTTTTCCTGGAAATCATGGTCGAATGAAGGCAGCGGAGTGCTGTGCCCTCTTCAGGACGGCTGGTGCCTTCCTGGGCAGGCACGGGTGCGGCCCCAGTCCCGCCGGGACACGGCCACACTCTCAGAGGAAGCCTTTTAGGGTTGGGCTTGGTGGTGAAGCCGCAAACCCACCCGAGCCTCCTGAAATGCCAAAATGAGGGCAACGCTGAGTCGACATCTGTGGTTGATCGTCCCAGCGCTGCAGGCCCTTGACGGCAGGACAGGCACCGAGGATGCTCGCCTCTGGGAAATAAAAGTCACATATGGAACCAATTCAGACAATTTAAAGGCTCTTGAGGAGTCCTTGCTCTTTGTGGGTCTATTTGGGGGTCGATGGATTCCTGACCGGGACCATAGGACTCAGGAAACCACGTGAGATGTGCTTTCACAAACACTGGACGATAAACGAGGCTTCTGGGGATGAACAGCTCTCCACACATCCTCCTCCAGGACACGGGCACAGCCTGGACTGAGCCAGCTCTGCGCATGCCGAGCAGCCCGGGAGCTCCGAGGTCTTCAGGACAGGGTGACCCATGGATGGCTACAGTGGAAGACAGTTCGGAAGGAAGCGGGAGGAAGGAAGAGGGAGAGCAGGCGAGCTCCCTGGTACTGCAGTGCTTCCAGAGGGCCTGGGCACAGCCATGCAGGAGGAGGTCACCCAGCTGGCAGGGATTCAGGCTCAAGCTTTGATTACATTCTCTTGTTCCCACTAGGACCTCTCTCAATCTGGGAGCAATTTATTTTAAATGGTGTACCTTCTAGAACCCCAAGGCACAGAGGCTGCAGGGACCTCGAAAATGTTGCCGGCCAAGTCCTCAGTGAAGCCGAAGGGGCTTCCTGCTGAAGTTCGTGTGCTGGGCTTGGCAGTCAAAAGGACAGTCCTGGGCACCTAGGTGGGACAAGCAACAAGATACAGGTCCAAGCGAAGGGAGGTACAACACAGAAGAAAAGACTCTGTCCAGCTGCTGCAGGAGGGACTGTCAAAGGCCCCAAGCTGCTTTCTCAGACAGAGGGACAGAACTGTATTTCCTTCTCACCAAGAGATGCCAGGGTACCTGTGATCTATGCCAATGACAGGAAGGTGAACTCTTCCTAGGAATTAGCTCTGAAGCCTTTCGCAGACAGCGCCCACGAAGTGAGCACGGCCTTCGGTGGTTAAGCCATTTCAAACTCTTCTGATTGACTTTCCGGGTAAACCTGCTCACTGCCTTTTCTGGGCATTTCCTAAGGAAGGGCCATTCTAGAAAGGCTCAAGTCACTTACAATACTGTGCGTAGTCTTTGTTTCTCAGTCCTTTGAGGACCACACAGAACTACAGCACCGTCACCTGGACTTTCACGAAGCGACGTGGCTGTGCCCACTTCCCTTGGGAGGGACCACTCGGCATAAAGTGCAGGACTGGATAACTTCCACTGAACTTTACGAAACTAGTTAATTTCGTAAGTAGTTCATGTTGCCTTTAATAAATGAGAAAATGAAAACTCAGTGGAAATGGGATTCTAAGTTTCACTTCCGATTCTGTGTGGCTGGCTGGCCAGGGCCCCTCCGAGGACAGCTGCAGGTGCAGCTCTGTGTCACACTGGGAAGGTGTGCCTGGCCTCGGAGCTGGGCCGGCAGAGCGTTCATAACTCACTGGGGACTGCAGCCATTCAGACGCAGGCCAATGGAGCATCTGAGTGTGAGGGGAAAGCGCCGGGGTACCCGCTCACCTGATCACACCCCTCCCTGCGGCCTGAGAGCCGGTGAAAGCAAGGCCATCCTTTCCTTAGGAAGGAGGCTCCATAGGAGACCCTGCCACCGCTCTGCAGAGTCCCTGTGAGCGGGAGGAAACGGAGACTGTCTCGTCTCCCCAGACAGGGCAAGCTGCCCTTAGGTCTTCCTCGCAGCGTGGATAACACAGCCAGTCGGACACCTTCGTGTCCACTTCGCACTTGGCATTGCGCCAGGTGCAGGGCCACGGGGAGTTCGGGGAGTAGGTGTCCTGCCCTGGGACAGGCTCTCTTCTCTCCCACAGCCCTCGGCTGTCCTAGCATTTGGAATGTGAGCACCTTGATGCTCAAGGGCCCTGAAAGTGGGACCAGTGTTCTTCTCTGTCTGTCGCAGGAATAGTTCCACTGAGAGCCACCCTCAGCCATGACTATGGCAAACCTCCACCCAGGAGCGCAAAGCACACTGTCACAAACCTGTCGATGATCTGCCTCAAAGGATGGATGGCCTCAGGGCAGTCCACAGGAGAGCCTCGCAGGCACCAGGCTGTGCCTGAGCAGCGGGGCTGTTTGGCCATTTGCTGCCCAGATGGTCATAGAATTAGCTCCCCCACTCCCGCTCCACGGCCTGTCCTGGGTGCCCTGTCGCCAGCTCCCAAGACCTGATTTCGCTGACCCCTGTGAGGGTCAGTTCGCTGTGCACAGGACCAGCTGAGCAGAAGGAAGGGGAGTGATGAAGTTAGGGGATGGCTGATGTCTTCAGAAGCCACCCAAAGTTCTCCTTGATTTCTTAAGAGGGTTCCAGCAAATACATACATTTATCTTAAGCACGAAAATAAAATATTTATTTTACAGTTCAGTATGTCATCTTATGATCTCATTTTTTTGGTTTTATTTTATTAATCATCACCTGAGGATATTTTCCCACTGATCTTCTAGATAGAGTAGAAAGAAGGGAGGGAGGGAGAGAGAAACATCAGTGTGAGAGAGACACATCTACGGTTGCTTTCCACACAATCCCAACCACGGCCGGGGTTTGAACCTGCAACTGAGGTATGTGCCCTTGACCAGGAATCAAACCCGTGACCCTTTGGTCCACGGGCCAATGCTCCAACCACTGAGCCAAACCGACCAGGGCCATGATCTCATTCTTTTGTGCAGTAACACAAGATAAGGAATTAGAAAATGACCACAAAATGAGAGAAAATGGAGGGTGCCAGAATTCACTCCTCCGCCTCCTCCTGTTGGTCTAGTTGCTCACAGTCTGTTTGGAGCCATTAGAGTGTCTACAGATTTCCAGAAATACGTGACACGTGGTCTGTGTCTCTCGGCACCGTTTTATTTACTTTGTTAAATATTTTTAAATACTAAGGTAATATCAGGTACATTTAGAAAATAAGATGGGAAATAATCCCAAATGCCATGGGACACACTCCACAATTCCCAGTCCAGCACAGGGCTGCCATCACCTGCAGCTCTGCCGTGCCACCCGGAGAGTCACAGGTGAGGCTCGGCCGTGTGACCGTGGGCTTTTACAGGTTATATTGTAAAAACTTCCGAGATTCCAAAATGGCGGCGGAGTGAATGGAAGCTACACAGATCATCTCCCAGGACCAAACTGGAAATACAACTAAAATAAAGTCAAATCGTCGGGAAAAAGCAACGGAAAAGCAGCTCGCGAGGACCATACAACCAGGGACACTGAATTGATCCTGGTAGCATTGCGGAGGCACGAGAGGGGGGCTGGGAGCCCACGGACAGCAGCGGCCTTAGCCGTGAGCAGCGCCCGCCCTCGGGGTTAAAGCCCGAGCCGGCTCCACAGCGCAGAGCCGGGACAGAGCGCTAAAACAGCCACAGCCACTCACCTCGGACTCCGGCAGAGGGAGGGCGGACTGGACTGGAACTGTGTGGGGACACTCGGGATTTGGAGGGCACTCAGAGCTTTTGCTGAGTTTTGGCCACGAAGGACTGTGGCCTGGTTGACTTACTCCATCCCAGGGCTCTGGGGAGAGGCGGCAGCCCCTCCCTCGGAGATTCAGCCACACCCAGTTGGGCCATTGAAATGCAAATCAAGGCTCATTAACTACCAGCATCTGCCCCACCCTCGGGAAATCCTCTCACGCTGAACACCTGAGGGAGGTTTTCATTCAACTGAGAACCCAAGGCTCTTTAAGTAACCAGGACTAATAGCCTCTAGGCAAAAAGCTAGAGGATAACTGAACCTTTTCTGGGCTTGCAACTCTACCCAGGAAAGTAAGACTCCACAGTGGTGTATAACGTGGGTCCTCTCACGCTTATCCAAACCCAGTACAGGGAGCCACAAACAGCAGAACACCAACATCCACAGGGAAAATTTGGCAGGCTCCAAAAACCACTGAGATAGCCAAAATGGTAAAACAACGAAACAGATGCCAAACGAAAGAACAAGAGACCTCCAATGAAGATGAGATAAATAAAATGGAGTTAAGCAAGTTAACAGAGCTAGAATTCAGAGCCATGATCTTGAGGAAGCTCAACAGCATGTGTAAGGACATCAACACCATGAGCAAAGACATAGAAATATTGAAAATAAATCAATTGGAAATGAAGAATGACATGGCAGAAATGAAGAACACATTGGAAGGACTAAAAAGCAGAGTAGAAGAAGCTGAGGACCGGATCAGTGAATTAGAAGACAGGGTAGAAAAAATCAACCAATCAGAAAACCGAAAGGAAAAAACAATGAAAAAACAGGAAGACAGCTTAAGAGAACTGTGGGACAACTGGAAACGTAATAATATTCGCATCATAGGAGTCGCTGAAGAAGAAGAAAATGAGAAAGGGTTAGAGAATATATTTGAAGAAATAGTGACAGAAAATTTCCCTAATTTGGTGAAGGAAGAAGGCTTTCAAGTTCAAGAAGCACAGAGAGTCCCAAGTAAGAAGAACCCAAACAGGCCCACACCAAGACACATAGTAATTAAAATGCCAAAAATTAAAGACAAAGAGAGAATCCTCAAGGCAGCAAGAGCTAAGCAACAGGTTACCTACAAAGGAACCCCCATCAGGCTATCAGCTGACTTCTCAATAGAAACACTACAGGCCAGAAGGGAATGGCATGAAATAATCAAGGTCATGAAAAACAAGGATCTGAACCCAAGACTACTCTACCCAGCAAGGCTATCATTCAAAATAGAAGGTCAAATAAAGAGCTTCCCAGACAAGAAAAGGCTAAGGGAATACATTAGCACCAAACCAGCACTGCAAGAAATGTTAAAAGGACTGCTGTAATTAGTAGAAGAAATAGAAAGGAAAGTAGAAACACACTAAACAAAAATGGCAATAAGTAAGTACATATCGGGAATCACCTTAAATGAAAATGGACTGAACGCCCCGATCAAAAGACACAGAGTAGCGGATTGGATAAGAAAGCATGACCCATATATATGTTGTTTACAAGAGACCCACCTCACAACAAAAGACTCACATAGGCTGATAGTGAAGGGATGGAAAAAAATCTTCCAAGCAAACAGAAATGAAAAAAAAGCTGGGGTAGCAATACTCATATCTGATAAAATAGATTTTAAAATGAAGGCCATAACTAGAGACAAAGAAGGCCACTACATAATAGTGAAAGGATCTATCCAACAGGAAGAGATAACCTTGGTAAACATATATGCACCCAATACAGGAGCACCAAAATACATTAAAAATCTTCTGGAAAACTTCAAAGGAGAAATTGACAGCAATACAATCATAGCAGGGGACTTCAACACCCCGCTGACATCACTGGATAGATCCTCTAGACAAAAAATTAACAAGGAAACAGAGACTCTAAATGAAGCACTAGACCAAATGGATTTAATAGATATTTACAGAGAATTACACCCCAAAACTACAGAATTCACATTCTTCTCAAGTGCACATGGGACATTCTCAAAGATAGACCACATGTTAGGACACAAACGAAGTCTCTACAAATTCAAGAAGATTGAAATCATATCAAGCATCTTCTCAAATCACAATGGCATGAAACTAGAAATCAATTGCAACAAGAACATGCAAAGACATTTGAATACATGGAGGCTAAATAGCATGTTATTAAACAATGAATGGGTTACCAAGGAGATCAAGGAAGAAATTAAAAACTTTCTGGAAACGAATGAAAATGAACACACAACACAAAATCTGTGGGATGCAGCGAAAGCAGTTCTGAGAGGGAAGTTCATAGCACTACAGGCCTACCTCAAGAAACAAGAAAAATTTCTAATAGACTATGTAACCTCACAACTTAAAGAACTAGAAAGCAAACAAAAAGAAAACCCCAGAGCAAGTAGAAGGAAGGAAATAGTAAAGATCAGAGCAGAAATAAACGACATGGAGACCAAAAAAACAATTCAAAGGATCAATGAAACAAAGAGCTGGTTTTTTGAAAAGATAAACAAGATTGATGGACCCTTAGCTAGACTCACCAAGAAACAAAGAGAGAGAACCCAAATACACAAAATCAGAAACGAAAGAGGAGAAGTAACAACTGACACCACAGAAATGCAAAGGATTGTTAACAAATACTATGAACATTTATATGGCAACAAATTCGACAATCTAAGCGAAATGGACAAATTTCTAGAAACATATAGTCTCCCAAAACTGGACCGGGAAGAGATAGAAAACTTGAACAGACCAATAACAACCAAGGAAATTGAAGATGTAATCAAGACTCTCCCAGCAAACAAAAGTCCAGGCCCAGACGGCTTCACAGGGGAGTTTTACCGAACATTCAAAGAAGAACTAACACCCATTCTTCTCAAACTGTTTCTAAAAATTCAAGAAGAAGGAAGACTTCCAAACTCATTTTATGAGGCCAGCATAATTCTAATTTCAAAACCAGAAAAAGACACTACAAAGAAAGAAAACTACAGGCCAATATCCCTGATGAACATAGATGCCAAAATCCTGAACAAAATACTAGCAAATCGGATCCAGCAATACATCAAAAAAATTATTCACCATGACCAAGTGGGATTCATCCCAGGGATGCAAGGCTGGTTCAATATTCGCAAATCAATAAATGTGATACACCACATAAACAAAATGAAAGATAAAAACCACATGATCATATCAATAGACGCTGAAAAAGCATTCGACAAAATTCAACACCCATTTCTGATAAAAACACTCAGCAATTTGGGAATAGAGGGATCATATCTCAACATTATAAAGGCCATATATGAAAGACCTACAGCCAACATCATAATCAATGGGCAAAACCTAAAAACATTTCCCTTAAGAACAGGAACAAGACAGGGATGCCCACTTTCGCCACTCTTATTTAACATAGTACTGGAAGTCTTAGCCACAGCAATGAGACGTGAAGAAAAAATAAAAGGGATCCAAATTGGAAAGGAGGAAGTGAAACTGTCATTATTTGCAGATGACATGATATTATACATAGAAAACCCTAAAGACTCCATCAAAAATCTACTAGACCTAATAAATGAATTTGGCAAAGTAGCAGGATACAAAATTAACGTCAAGAAATCGACGGCATTCTTATACACCAATGATGAACTCACAGAAAGAGAAACTAAAAAAACAATCCCATTTACCATCGCAGCAAAAAAATTAAGATACCTAGGAATAAAGTTAACCAAAGAAGTAAAGGATCTATTTGCAGAAAACTACAGGACATTGAAAAAAGAAATAGAGGAAGATATAAAAAAGTGGAAGCACATACCTTGTTCATGGATTGGAAGAATTAACATCATTAAAATGTCCATATTACCCAAAGCAATCTATAGATTCAATGCAATCCCAATCAAAGTACCAGCGACATATTTCACAGAACTAGAACAAATACTCCAAAAGTTCATTTGGAACCAAAAAAGACCCCGAATAGCCACAGCAATCTTGAAAAAGAAGGACAAAGTAGGTGGGATCACAATACCAGATATCAGATTATACTACAGAGCTACTATAATCAAAACAGCCTGGTATTGGCACAAGAACAGGCATATAGACCAGTGGAACAGAACAGAGAATCCAGAAATTGACCCAAGACATTATGCTCAACTGATATTTGACAAAGGTGGCAAGAGCATACAATGGAGCAAAGACAGCCTCTTTAATAAATGGTGTTGGGAAAATTGGACAGCTACATGCAAAAAAATGAAACTAGACCATCAACTTACACCATACACAAGAATAAACTCAAAATGGGTAAAAGACTTAAATGTGACTAGTGAATCCATAAAAATCCTAGAAGAAAATGTAGGCAACAAAATTTCGGACATCATACGCAGCAGAATCTTCACTGATACATCACCTAAGGCAACAGAAATAAAGGAAAAAATGAACACATGGGACTACATCAAACTCAAAAGCTTCTGCACAGCAAAAGAAACAACCATCAAAACGGAAAGAGAACCCACTGTATGGGAGACCATAATTGCCAATGATACATCAGATAAGGGGTTAATCTCCAAAATATATAGAGTGCTCATACAACTCAACAAAAGGAAGACAAAGAACCCAATTAAAAAATGGGCAGAGGAACTAAATAGACACCTCTCCAAACAGGACATACAAATGGCTAAGAGACATATGAAGAAATGCTCAACATCACTAATCATCAGAGAGATGCAAATTAAAACAACAATGAGGTATCACCTCACACCTGTCAGAATGGCCGCCATCAACAAATCGTCAAACAACAAGTGTTGGCGAGGGTGTGGAGAAATGGGGACTCTAGTCCACTGCTGGTGGGAATGCAGACTGGTGCAGCCACTGTGGAAAACACTATGGTGTTACCTCAAAAAATTAAAAATTGAATTGCCATTTGACCCAGTGATCCCACTTCTAGGAATATACCCTAAGAAACCTGAAACACCAATCAGAAAGAATATATATACTCCCATGTTCATAGCAGTACTATTCACAATAGCTAAGATCTGGAAACAGCCCAAGTGCCCATCAGTGGATGAATGGATAAAAAAGCTGTGGTACATATACACAATGGAGTACTATGCAGCTGTAAGAAAGAAAGATCTTTTATCCTTTGAGACGACATGGAGGGACCTCGAGAGTATTATCCTAAGCGAAACAAACCAAGCAGAGAAAGAAAAATATCACATGATCTCACTCATTTGTGGAATATAATAAACATAACAGGCTGGGGAACAGGGTAGACCCAGAGATGTGAAAGTAGGGTACAGACTGACAACCCTCAGAGGAGGGGGTGGGAGGGGAGGGAAGAGATAAACCACAGAACTTATACGCATGTATGCATAACTGATGGACATGGACAACAAAGCTGGGGAAGGGGTAGAGGGATGGGGAGGAGGGTGTCAATGGGGAAAAAAGGAGAAACATCTGTAACAAAAATAAATTAAAAAAAAAAAAAAACTTCCTAGATTGCTTAATAATCATTTATTATTTCTCTTTTTTTAAATATGTTTTTATTGATATTTTAGAGAGAGAGAGGAAGGGAGAGAGAGATAGAAACATCGATGTGAGAGAAAAAGATTGATCGGCTGCCTCCTGCACGCCCCATACTGGGGATTGAGTCCGAAACCCGGGCATGTGCCCTGACCAGGAATCGAACAGGAACCTCTCAGTCCATGGGACGGTGCTCACTCCACTGAGCCACGCTGGCCTGGCTCATTTATTATTTCTGATGTCATTTATACTCACATACAATTTTGTGTAAGGAGCACTATCACACGTGTGGGGTGTTTTGTGCAGCATACTTTTCCTTCTGTCCCTGTCAAACTGCTGACCAAGCAACCGGCCCCAAGCTTAGCTTCTTACCAAGCTGATGTGAATCCTTCCTTTCTTTTCTCCAGGATCATAAAAAATATGTGTGTGTGCATGTGTGCACACAACATGCACACAACACACACCCCCGCACACACACACTTGCACACACTGTCTTGGCCTTGTTTAACCGAAATGGGATCATATTATTTCACTGTCCTGCCTCTTCTTTCCTTGCTCAGTAACAGCTCTACTTCTTGTGGTGAGCTTCTGAAATTCCATGGAGTGGACGTACCATCAATTATTCAACAATTCTCTATTCATAGTTGTAAACAATGTTTACAACTTTTAACTCTATAAACAATAACTTATATAAATGTTTAGTACATCCAGCTTTATGATGTTGGTACTTTTATCCCAATGGGAAACTCTCCCATGAAAGGGATTGCGATTTATTTTACTTTTTAATAGATATTGTCAGATTGAATTTTTAAAAGGCTGTAAATATTTACATTTCCATCAGCAAATGGGAGAGTATGGTCTCTTCTTGCCAGCCTGCAAAAGGCTCTTCCTTGAACCTGGCATCATGGAGTAAGTCAGGTAACTGTCAATTGAACTTGCGGTTTTCCCACTGGTAGTGACTTGGAACATCCTTTTGAATGTGTACCAGATATTTGTGGTTTTTGTATGTGTGTGAATTGCTTGCTTATACCCTTTGCCCACTTTTCTGTTGGGTTGTAGGTCTTTCTTTCTTCAATTTGTAAGAGGTCTTCGATAACATAATTTTTATATTGCCATCAGGTTTCAAATAAACATTCTGTTTACATATATTCTGTCTTTTCCTACATAAAAGTTCTTAAGTCTTATGTGAATGTACCTGTTTTTCTCTAACAGCTTGTGGAGTTTCTGCCTTGGTTGAGAAGGTGGTCCCAGTTTTGCATGTTATCTCACAGATGTTTTTCCGAAGCTCTTTCTGGTTAAAGGTTTACATTGCCGTCTCGCCCGTCTGGAATTTAGACTTCCCTGTGATTTGAGACAGAGGCACAATTTCACTTTCTTTCAGATAGGCAGCGGCACACATTGACTCCCAACATTTTCCCGCAGAATTAAAAAAATCACGTTTGCTGTATCTCCCATTCTTACATATTCTTGGGAGTCTTTCTAGCTCACTGAGATACCGTGGTTTATAATAAATAAGAAACATGTATTCGGCCTTCATCCCTAGACCCTGACATAAGGTCCCTAAAACCATATACATCCCTAAGATATAAGAGTGCTGGGAATATCTTTTCTACTGAGGTGACTCTGGGTGGGCTCCTGGAGGGGGGTGGTCACCAGAGAGACCAAGCCATGATTAGAAGCTGGGGATTTTCAGCTCCCCAACCCCTCACCCACTTCTCTAGAGGTGGAGAGGGGCTGGAACTAGAGTTAATAACTGATCGTGCCTACAGAAGGAAGCCTCCATTATCCCAATAGTATGGGTTCCTCAGAGTTTCCAAGTGGGTGGACATATCCACATACCAGGAGGGTGATGCATCCCACTCTATGGGGACAGAAGCTCCCAGTTCTCACCCTGTGTATCTCTTCATCTGGCTGTTGGTCTGTATCCTTTGTCACATCCTTGAATAAACTGGCAAATGCACGTGTTTCCCTGAGTTCTGTGAGCTGTTCTAGCAAATAATTGAGTCGAAGGGGGAGGAAGTCTGGGGAACCTCTGATTTGTAGCCAACTTCGACAGCAGATGTGGGTGACCTGCGGACCTACTACTTGAGAGTGGCAATTGAAGTTGAGGGCAGTCTGGTGGGACTGAGCCTCAGCCTGTGGGGTCTGACGCTATCTCCATGCAGACAGTGTTTGAACTGAGTTAAATTGTAGGACACCCAGCTGGTGTCCCAAAATTGCTTGGTGTAGGAAAAAATATATACCCACACATTTGGTGACCAGAAGTAAAGTGTTCTGTGTGAAAGTAAAGGAGGAAAACTTAGGGGTTTTTTCTTTTCTTTTTTTTTTTTAACACACTGGCAAATACAATTTTATTACAAATAGCCATGTGTTTTTACTGAGAAAGAAAAGATGAATGAATAATGGAGGATAAAACATTCTCTACCACTGCCTGGTTGGTATGGCTCAGTGGTTGAGCATCGACCCATGCACCAAGAGGTCGCTGGTTCAATTCCTGGTCAGGACACATGCCCAGGTTGTGGGCCCGATCCCCAGTGGGGGGCATGTAGAAAGCGGCCAATCAATGTTCTCTCTCTTCAATGTTTCTATCTCTCTCCTTCTCTCTAAATCAATAAAGAAAAAATTTTTTTAAATCATAAAAAAAAACATTCTCTACCACAGTATTCTGATTAGAATTGCATTAACAATGTAGTATAAAACTGGAAAGATATACATTTTATGAAACTAATTTTATAATTCAAGAAATTTATGCCTTCTCATTGTTCAGTATTTATTTTATCTCTTTCAATATGATTTTATAATTTTCTTTATTTAGGACTTTTACCTTTTATATTAAATTTATTCCTAGCTCTATTGTAAGCAAAATATTTTTTTTCCTATTTATATTTGTAGGGTTTTATTGGTAATGTAAGGAAAAGCTGTTAAATTTTGTATTTTTATTATGTATCCAGCCAACTTTCCATTTTTTCTTTCTCATTAAAGCAGCTTTTAAAAGAGAATCCTCTGTGTGTTCTAGGTTTAAAATTACGTTGTCAGTGAAAACAGATGCTATTATTCTTCTTATAAATTATTTTATTGCTTTGTATTACTGTGTTTACTAGAATACACAACATCATATTGGTTTATAATACAGATCGCAAGAATCCCAAGATATTTATGATTTTAACTGAAATTGTTTTGTTTCACCATTTAGAATTTTTTCTGTAAGTTTTTGATAGGTCAGCTTTTCAAATCATCAAGTGAGTACCATTTATTCTGAATTTATTCATAGTTTTTATTTATAATGACTATTAGATTTTCCAAATGCCTCTTAGGGATTTATTGGTATAGTCATATTTCCCCCCTTGATTTACTGGTGTCATGATTATGATGATAGATTTTGAAGTATTGAATCATCCTTGCAATGCACAAATAAATTCCAAATGACCACAGTGTTCTCATCTTTAGAAACAGTAAAAATATTGAATTATATTTGCTACATTTTTGTTTATAATTTTTGTTTTTTTAGTCATATATAATATTGTTTGAGATTTTTAAAAGATTGGTTGATTTTTAATAAATAATCATCTTTACCAGAATTTGGTATAAAAATCATGCTAGCTTCATAACTTCAGTCATGGGGGTCTTGTTACCTTTTTATATTGTTTAGAGTTGACAGCTTAAAGAACAATGAAATCATGTGAACCTTAAAGATGAGATGAAAGTCAGCTGTTAAGCCCTCTGGACCTATGGTAATGACAGCTCTCGAAACACCTTCCCCAGCCTCCTGTGGTAACTGCTCTGTGTAAGCTATCCGTTATCTTGGGTCAATTTTGGCAGTTTATGTTTTGTTAGAAAGTTAAGCATTTCCTCTAGATTTTTAAGAGTTGTTATCAAGAGGTTACATAGGTATTATATCATAGTTTAAATTTCTTCTGCATCCATGTTATCTTTTGTATCTATGGTTATATCTTTTTTCCCTACTCCTGATCATGCTTATTTTTCCCTGTTTTTTATTTCAACCTTTATTTTTAATTTTTTAAATCATAAGTAAACTCATGAAGGGTCTGTCTAGTATATTGATAGTTTCACAAAACTAATCCTTAGATTTATGTATCCTTTCTCCTATTTTCTGTTGTTTCTTTACTGTTATTATTTTCACTAATTGTTTCTTTATATTTTCTTTTGTTATCTTATTGTTGTTTCTCTAATGTTCTTTTTTGTGCATATAGGTATATGAGTTATATGTGTCTGGGCTGTGTGAGAAACAGGCACCGAGATGGGATTAAATGTGGGAGAATTCTGTTAGGGGAACTGCCTGTGCGAGAACATGAGGAGGGAGGTGGGAAGGCGGGAAGAGGCATCAGACCAAAATGCACATCTGACCAAATAAAGGAGAGGGTGAAGGAAGGTTGGGTTGAAGTGTTCTAGATGGCCCCGAAGTGTATGAGAGGTGAGCAAGCCTGCCAAGAAAGCCTTGAGCCAAGCTGTCTGTCCGAGGAGTCATGTCGTCCAGTCATGGGCTTACCTTAGCGCCCTGTCGCTCTGCTGTTGCCTGGGAGCAGCGCTGGAGCACCTGGCCCCGCCACAATGTGCTCACGGGTTTGGAGGGCATGGTCATGGTGCTCATGGTCAGTTATGCTCCCTATAGTTGGAGGTAGCTAGGTATAGTCTGATGACATCCAGTTGTCATGCACTTTCTTCAAAAAGAAACACATTCAACTTTTACTCCGGTATTCTAGTATTTCTCAAACCTATTGGTTTATAGAATCTTTTCTTTTCTTTTTTTTTATCTTCACCCAAGGACATTTTTGCATTTATCTTCAGATAGAGCGGGAGGGAGAGAGGAAGGAAGAGAGAGAGAGAGAGACATCGATGTGAGAGAGACACATCGAGTGGTCGCCACTCACACGACCCCAACCAGGGCTGGGGACAAACTGCAACCGAGGTACGTGCCCTTAGCGGGAACCGAACCCGGGACTCTCTGGACCACAGGCCGATGCTCTAACTGCTGAGCCAAACCGGCCAGGGCTAGAATCTTTTCTTTTTCCTGCAGAACCATGGAGCAGAGTCTGGGAAATGCTCTTCTTGTTGCATGTTCTTAGGCACTGTCCTTGGTTACATATAGACTATTTTACTGATGATGCCTGTGGAAACAGACAAACATTTATATCAAGTTTTCAGCTGAGACAGAACAGAATGGAACACAAATTCAGTGGATTTACAGAAGTTATTTTTCTTATGTACCAGTTCAGGTCTAAAAGGCATTCTGAAAACCATGTGCTCATAAATCCAAAGTGAGGACGTTTAAAATTCCCGGGTACATTCCCACCAAAATGGACATAGGTCGAGACTTTGAAGCTTTAAAATTAGGCCTACATTTTCCTAGCTGATATTGTTCTGTGGGCAGTTAGTCCCCGTCCTGACCCCTGAGGATCTTTGAAAGGTGCCTCTGTTAACACTTTAGATGCCGTGCAGCCCCACACATGTCTGTCCCTTCTCACTTTGGTTTTGTGCAAATCAAATGATTGTAAACACTCAGCTATTCATGCTTGTGAGGGACCTTTCCTGGGCAGTGACGTCACCTTGCTTTCCCTTCAAGTTCTCTAGCTCTTACCCTTTGACTACTTAGTCTAATAAACTAAAGCCTAAAAAATCTACCTAGTTGCCCTGGCCGGTTTGGCTCAGCGGTTAGAGCGTCGGCCTGCAGTCCAGAGAGACCCGGGTTCAGTTCCCGCTAAGGGCACGTACCTCGGTTGCAGTTTGTCCCCGGCCCCGGTTGGTCGTGCGGAAGGAAGCCACTCGATGTGTCCCTTTCACGTCGATGTTTCTCTCTCTCTCTCCCTCCCACTCTATCTGAACAAAAAATGGAAAAATGTCCTCGGGTGAGGATAAAAAAAAAAAAAAAAATCTACCTAGTAGACTGATACTGAGGTTGACCTTCCCACCACGGAAATGCCTTTTCCTCGTCTTGCCTGTTACTGTCAACAGCACAGGCCTAGACCTTTTCATTCATTGGTGATTCACTTTTTATCCTTGAGAATAATCCTACTTTCAAGGGATTCGTCACTGTGGGCAATGCATTCGTCATTTCCTCAGCACTTTCCACGTCTGTCAGTCCCTTCCTCTGTGTGTCTTGTCACTGTAAGTCTCTGGTATGAACACTTTCAATATTTCCTCAATAGCATTTTAAAAATATTATTGGTTTAATGATGTTCTCAAAACAGTTCAGTAATAAACACAGACTAATGAACAGTGTGAGGGCTGAGTCAGAAACGATTATGCAGACCATTGACGTCATCTGTGGGTAGCAGTGGGACCGGAAACAATTTGTTCTGGAAGAAAGTTTTGCTTATGTCTATAGAAATTCATGGGCCGAAAACTTGTAAAAAGAATCAAGTCTATATTAACCTCTATCACTAAAGAGAAGGTTTAGGCAATGCTATATATAGCTGTCTGGCACCCTCTAGGAGACAGACCCTTTGAGTGCAAATAGAAAAAAAAATGGCAACTATGACCTTTGGTCTCCTTTAAACCAGCTTTGATTGACAATGCTGGCCAGTTGGTAATCTGGATTTTATTTCTACCTTGATTCAGGTAGCTTTAGCCTTTATCCCAAAGGTACCAACGTTCTACAAATAATCTGACATCAATGAATAGAATTCCTGGCTTCATTCTTCTGTACAAATATTAAGTCCTAACCTCAATCAAGTTGGTAGTATCTTGCCTGAGGCACTTTTACTAAAAGGCTAGAATTTCATTAATAGTAAATAAAACTTAACCTAGACACCTGGTTCTTTTAGGACCTGCATTTGGTTGGATGATTCACAGATACCTCCTCGAATACCTGGTGGGACTTTCCCAAGCACTTCTTAGCACTTAAATAGTGGCTCAAATTCCTTATAGAACAAATGACATTAACCTCTGGTTTTCCTGTATATGACTCAATCAAAAAGGCCAGGGGCTGAAATAATTCTCAGCCTTGGCATCCCTTCTCTCACCTTGTTGGGATCACTTGACCTTCATCTACTGGCGTAGGCCTACCTTAGTCTCCATAATAAATCTTTACTGTAGGCAGGAGAAAAGCAAATACCTCCATCCCCACAACATTCTCGTACTATAGAGCTCGACACCTATGCCCTCAGTGCAGTCCTTTGGCCTCATGTGTCTGTTCTGATAACTGGGCTCCCCCTCCCCACTGCAATGGCTTCATCTGTGCCTTGTACCACTTCTGTCAAGAATCCTGGAAAAGACACTATAAAGTCACGAGGACCCAACTGGATCACTAGACACAATGAATAGAGTGAAAAGGCATCCTGTGGAATGGGAGCGAATATTTACAAAGCATATATCTGATATGGGGTAATATCCAGAATATACAACAACAACACAACAACAGAAATCAAACAAGCCAACTATAAAATGGGCAAGGGCCTTGGATAAACATTTCTGTAAAGATGATATGGCCAACAAGCATAGGAAAAGATGCTCAATGCTACTAATGAGGAAATGCAAATCAAAACCACACTGAGATACTATCTCACACCCATTAGGATGCCTACTATTAAAAACAACAACAACAACGGCAGCAACAACGACCCAGAAATCAGCAAGCATTGGTGAAGACATGGAGAAATTAGAACCCCAGTGCCCTGCTGGTGGGAAGGTAAAATGGTGCAGCTGCTGTGGAAAACAGCATAGCAGTTGCTCAAAAATTTAAACTAGCATTACCACATGACCCTGCAATTCCACTTCTGGGTTAACACTCAAAAGAATTGAAAGTAGGGACTCAAAGTGATATTTGCACCCCCAAAGTCATAGCAGCACTATTCACAATAGCCAAAAGGTGAAAGCACCCAAATGCCCATCAACAGGTGAACGGATAAACATTATGTGGCATATTCATGTGATCAATATTATTATTCAGCCTTAAAAGAGGACATTCTGACATATGTTACTACATGGATGAGCTCTGAAGACATTATGCTTAATAAAATAAGCCAATCACGGAAGAAAAATACCGTATGATTCCACTGATAGAGGTACCTAGAGTAGCCAAGTTCATGAAGCTAGAAAGCAGGGTGGCGGTTGCCAGGGTTAAGGGAGGAGGGAATGAGAACTCTTTAATTGGTATAGAGTTGCTGTTTTGCTAGACGAAAAGGGTTATGGAGGTAGTTGCATAACAATGTGAATGTACCTAAAACAACTAAACTGGACATTTAGAAATGGCTAAGATGGTAAATTTATGTTATGTTTATTTTGCCACAATTAAGAGAAGAAGTACCTGATTGGCTCAAAGATCTAAGTAGATGTCCTGACTGTCTTATTGTGCATATTACTGACTTTGGGATTTTGTTGTCTCACTGTAGAACGGGGAGCCTAATTTATTCCTACCTGTATCCCAGGAATAGTGAGAGAGTTAAAGGAGAGAGTCTGTGGAAAATTACCTTGTAAACAATATAGGATTATTTTAATGTACAACATCAGTAGTAAAATACAAAGAGTTGGGGATGTTTGGGCTGTCTCTAAGAAAATGAATGAGGATTTGAAAGAAATGTATGGAGTTAAAAGAATCTCAGGAACGTGAAGTATGGGATACATGTACAATTCAAGTCAACGTATTTCACTTTGGATGTACCCTCCATCAGGCACATCCTAGACACAGGTGACAAAGTAGCCCTGAGCACATGGAAATCAGAGATGAAAAAACAAACATCATACACACCATACTGAGGAGGAAACACGGGCTGAGCACGGGACTCCTGGACAGGCAGCTTCTCCGAGGAAATGACGTCCGATCTGAGGCCCGAATGTTGAGTGAAATTTTACCAAGCCAAGAGGTAGGCAAATGTGGTCCAGGAAGAAGAAAGAACTTGTAAAAAAGTACAAAGGTAAGAAACCTGATGTGTTTGAGGAGCAAGAAAAAAATTCCTCCAAGGAGTTTGGGAGGGAAAAGCGAAGTTAACAGGAACCAGACCGCGCGTGGAGCCGTGAGCACAGTAAGGCGTGAGTATTCAACCCGAAGAGCAGTGAGAGGCCATTGACGAGCTAAGTAGACAGTCATATCATCAGGCTTTCATTGTACGAAGATCACTCAGACTGCAGAGTAGAAGAGTATGTTAGGGTGGGCGGGAGAGGAGGCACCTAGACATGGAGAGGTCACATAATAATCTAGACCAAAGATGATGGAGAGAAAAAGTACAGACATTCCAATCAAATGTAGGAAGAATTGATAGGATATGGTGCTATATTGGAAGTAGTGGGAGAAGAAGAAAGAGAGGAGTCAAAGTGACAGCTTGGGCACCGTGAAATGGGCCATCATTCCTGGAGGAAAGGCACATGGAGCAATGGGATTGGTTTGGGGGACGTTGAGTTTGACATACCCGAGGAGCGTGCAGATGGGATGTGTGGGTGAGCTGAATGCACGGGTTTAAGATTGTGTTAGAAATTGGAGTCAGAGACACCTGGCCAGTGTGGTTCAGTGGTTGAGCGTTGACCCATGCACCAAGAGGTCGCCAGTTCAATTCCCAGTCAGGGCACATGCCCAGGTTGTGGGCCAAATCCCCAGTGGGGGGCATGTAGGAGGTGGCCAATCGATGTTCTCTCTCATTGATGTCTCTAACTCTCTCTCCCTCTCCTTTCCTCTCTCTCTAAAATCAATAAAGAAAAAAAATTAGAGCCAGAGATATAGATGTGAAAGTCATTAACATATAGAGGGAGGTGGAAATCATCTTTTATAACAGAAAGTTAATAGACAATGTCTAAATTTGAAAAATGAAAACCTTTTTTTATAGGGTGCTATTTTGAAATAGCAACGTACAAACCACAAGAAACAGCTGAGAGAGGTAAAGGTGATTTCGTCTGGGGAGGGGGAATAAGGAAAGAAGAAGTGTAGTGAGGGAACTGCTCTTTTATGATAAGCTTTATATCACTGTTTGACTTGCCTAACTGTTTCTGGGTTACTTTAATAAAAAATTAAAATTTAATTACCATTAGATGAAGTCATGGGATGCTGATAATGAATCATAGTTATAATCCTAAAAGTCCTATCCAAAATGATTCCGACTTCCAGAATGGAGAAAAAGTAAGCCTTAGCAGTGAAGGAATATATGAGACATTCTGGGAGAGTGATGAGCTGCGTTTTGAAGAAGAACAGCTGGGCAATGCTGCTGTGTTCCACACCCACGTGGGCGCTAACCAGTCATTACTTATGTCCTGTTTTCAATGAAATATTGGCAGAGGAAACATTGATTTACCCCTACTTTACAAGGAAATAAACTGGCAAATACGGACTAAAGAGTATACAGAACATAGGTCTGAAACTGGAAAATTTCTACGTGGACTTGAAGAGAATTATAGTTAAATGGGATAGTTATTTAATAAGGACATAATGAGTATCTAAGTGGAAGGCATTGTGCTAGGCTGTGGGTGGGGAGGTGCTTATAAAGATGAACAGGTTGCAGGCCGAAGAAAATTTACTGGGGACTATGCGACCACGTGCAAATGAAATAAGATGTCACAGTCAGCATATCAGATAATTTAAGCAAGGTGTCATAAGCAATTTAGTTGGACCTGATACTCTTATATGTTTTGAATGAGGAGGATATGTACACAATGATGCGGTTTTAGATTCCTAATTGTGTAGGTCTCAAGGGAAAGTGAACGGGAAAGAATGAGGACACATTCTGTGAAGTCGAACTGACCTATTCAATGTTTGCATTGGAGGAAGGAGAGAGAAAGCCAACATTAAAAACAGAAGAGGAAATGGAATTGAGAGAGAACACTAAGAATAAGAACCAGTACACTGAGACCTGCACTTGTTAAAACAAGGTCCCAACCCCCAGAATTAGCTTTAGGGAGTGAGTGAGTGGAGAGATCGTCATGCCTGTGTCTGTGGATATTTATTCCCACAAAGTGTCACAAAGCAACGTGACGTAACTGGAGTCCCACTGCCATGCACTTGTTCGTGGGGTGGTCCATCCATGCCTTGAAAAGCTCACGTTCTGGCTTTTTCCTTACAACAAGCAGGCTGTAAGTGGGTGCTTGTTTGCCACGCTGATGTTACTTCTGTATTTTTGTTGCAATAAATATTTTTATTTGGATTTTAATTAATATTTGAGTTGTATTTGGAAAAACTCTCTTCATTTCTTTTTACTTAAGCACAAATACTAGTTAACTGTGGCTTTTAGCAAAGCAGAGACCATTAAAATGGTAAAATCTGAAAAGAAAAAAAGGAAAGATTGATGACTGGTAAATCAAGATGATTTTCGAAAGGAAGAAAATGTAACCCTGTAACGGGGTGGGTGAGGTAATGTTGGCAGGCCCTGAGAACTGGGGAGCATTTGCCTGCCCCGGAGCTGTTCTGGTTTTGGGGTGAGAGGTTTCCATGCTGACAGGATGGCTCAAAGAAGGGCAATACAACGAGGCCCCAGGAGTGTAAGGCTTGCTGAAAACACAGGACACCTGAAATGTAGATACATGGTTAGACAAAGGCATCTGACAATTCCTTAGATAAGGATTTTATTAAACAATAATAAAGCGGGCTGTATGGACACTTTAAGAAAGGATTACAGAGAACTTTAATAGAATCTAAGTATCACCGTACCCGTCTCTTCCGGATAACTGAATTACAGAGCCCTTGGCCCGGCCAGGGTGGCATCAGTGTACCGAACAGGGACAATTCAGAAATAGATTAAAAAAACAGTGAGCATGTCCATGGGGACAAATAAAGTAGCATTGGTCTAAGCAAGAGAAGCCACACTGGGGGAGTGCCTCGAGTCACGTTTCTGTTTGTTTTTCTGTCGTAGGGCTCTGGCTGTCCTCTGCGGTACATAGAGTCTAGGAACAGAACTTGGTGGTCATTTGAGTCGATAAAGAGCATGGTGCTGACAGGGACCGAGCTCCTAGTGGGATTGTGTGGGCTGCTGTTGATCTGCTCTGACCCACCTGTGGGTGCCTCATCGAGGCGGTGCGTGGGCCCTGGGTGTGCTATTAGGCTGGACCAGAATCAGGCACACCCACTAGGGGTACAGAAAGCTGCACGAAGGTTCTTCAGCAGCCATCTCCGCACCTGAGAATAGGAGAGGCATTTCTCAGCTTCCCAGTGTCTCCCCCCGCCCCCCATGGAGTCGGGCTGCTGTTGCCACGGGATGCAGCTGGTCACAGTACGCAGCAGTCTTCCTGGAAGAGGTGCTCGATGTCCTCCCACTCCCCGCACTGTGACATTGGCCAGGAAGTAGGGAAGTGCCCTGTGGAACCTTAAACTGAACAGCAGCTGAAGCAGATCTCACAGGTCCAGCGGTGACTCAGACCCCGGAGCTCATCCCCTCCCGTCAGGAACATCCACACTTTCCCCGAATCCTCTGAAGTAAATCGCAAAGGTTTAGAAAGTCTAAAAATAACTGTTTCCCCAGTGCAGAGTTGTCACTGGGAGTGAATTTCCACATTGGTTTTAATTTATTGTCTTGTAATATTTTATAAATATGTGCTGCTCTGTGCCATCTTTTTGGAAGCTGCCATTAAACTTGGATTTGTGTTTAGTTAAGAAATTGAGTCATAAAAGATCAAGCAGTTTCCAAGGTCGCAGCAAGGGAAGGGCTGGCATTCCAGCACTCGCCTGCCTGCTTCTGCCCCATCTCCCAGCCTCAGTGCCCAGTGACTCCCACCTGCATCACCATCCACCATCTGGCAATTCTCTGAATTTCCGGAGCACTCCTGGCCCACGCCACCCACGTCAGCGTCCACTGATCTGCTGTTTCCTCTTGTTTTGCTTGGGCTGTTCCACCCTTCCCAGTGCGCAGTCTGCGGACCTAACTGGAACCCAGGTTAGATGCAGTTCCGATCTGAGGCATTAGCTGACCCCAGGGTAGGAGCCAGCTGGGGACAGGTGACTCTAGCTACACTCTAGTCCCCTCCAAGGCAAAGACAACCCCTCCTGAGACACTGCAGTGCCTAGATCAGCACTAAGCAAAAACACATGCAGTCAATGTTTCCATATTTGATATTCTCATTACTCTACTAAATTCAAATAAATTTCATTATTATTCTAATTTCAAATAAATGTATTGAGTATTTTAAAATGGTTATCCTATTACTTAAGAAGCCTGTGGGCTTTTTTTTTTTTTTTTAATCCTCACCTGAAGATATTCTTTCCATTCATTTTCAGAGAGATTGGGAGGGAGAGAGGGGGAGAGAGAAAGAGAGAGAGAGACACTGATGTGAGAGAGACACATCAACTGGCTGCCGCCCGCACAACCCTGACCAGGGCCGGGGACCAAACTGCAACCTAGATATGTGCCCTTGACCGGAATCGAACCCTCGGCTGTTTGGTCCGTGGGCTGACGCTCTAACCGCTGAGCCAAAGCGGAAAGGGCTGCCTGCGGGCTTTTTGAGACGCTGTGTTTCTGAATGACCACTGTGGTCACCTGGGAGCCACCAGCGTCCCTCCCTCTTTGGGCAGACAAACTTGAGAAGTGGGTAGGGCTCAGCTGGTCTGGAGTTCTGGGTGCCACACAACATTCCCAGGGGACAGGGACTTAAAGGGCTTCCCAAGGAAGCTGTGTGTGCCAGTTGGCCTGGTTCGGAGACACCGCCCTTCAGCTGTCCGACTCTGGGGAAGAGAAGGCCTAGAGAAAGATAAAGGTTTCAGCGAACCATGCAAACCTTTGTCCCCAGCATTAGCAGTTACAGCTCCCTTTGCGTGCCACCGGAGGTGTATCTCCTTCATGGCCCTACCGATAATTCTTTCCGCAGGACAGCCTGTTGATGGGTGGCCGTCCGTTCACCTTCTCAGCTTCCTGCTGTCACCCAGAGCGTGTGAGGGACTGTGCTCCAGAACCGTCACCTCACTCTGGAGGCAAGCACCACAGTGAGGACTGGTTACTACTCGAGATGACAAATGCCCCGAATCTGTGATGGGCCTGAGCTGTGACTCTCCTGAGTGCCCCTGAGCCTCACAGCCCATCCAGCTCCTCCGGGATTCTGTTCCACGAATGCATACCCACGGGCGTTGCTGCTGCTGTGGACATGGGACCTTGGAAGGACAGGCGGTATCTGTATCGGTCCCTCATCCACAGCTAGTTCTTTCCTTCCTTCTTGGTTCCTTGGGACCCCCACTTCCATTTCCAGCGATACATTCCTTCTCCACTTCGCTTCCTCTTTCTAGAGTTTGTTCTTCCAGCAGATGGGGCATTACATTTTGAGTCAGGAAAATTTGATTTTAGGTGAAAGCTTGCCACTTACCAGCCAGTGGACCTGGGCAAGTCACTTCACATCTCAGAGTCTTTATTTCCTTATCTGAAAAATAAAGATAAAAATATATTCCAGACCGACCCGTGGGGCTCAGTGGTTGAGCGTTGACCCATGCACCAAGAGGCTACCAGTTCCATTCCCGGTCAGGGCACATGCCCAGGTTGTGGGCCAAATCCCAAGTGAGGGTCAGGCAGGAGGTGGCCAATCGATGTTCTCTCTGATGGATGTTTCTCTCTCTCTCTCTCTCTCTCTCTCTCTCTCTCTCCCTTTAAAAAAAAAGAAAAGAAAAAAATATATATTCCAGAGAATGCATTAACCCCAAAGATGTAATATATGTGAATACCTTTGAAATTACGAAATGATGCCCTGGCAGGGTGGCTCAGTTGGCTGGAGCCCTGTCCCACGCACCAGAGGATGCAGGTTCAATTCCTGGCAGAGGCACATGCCTAGGCTGTGGGTTTGGTCCCCAGTCGGGGTGCGCACGGGCAGCAACTGATCACTGTTTCTCACATCGATGTTTCTCTCTCTCTCCCTCCCTTCCTCTCTCTAAACGTATCCTCGGGTGAGGATTTAAGAAAAGTAAAAATAAATACTATTTAAAAAATAAAGTAAAGAGTATGAAATGATGTCCACATGGAACAGACCAACGTCTTTATAGTGCCCCGTCAGCCCGGATCCGCAGCTGTGACGAAGCATAGAGAGGTCTCCGGTGGCGCTGCACGGGCTGTTGGCGGCCAAGAAGCCTCTGCTTGTTGGTCTCTCCTTCCCTGGGACGACTTCAGCTGTGGATTGAATCGTCTTAGATCATATTTGTTTTGCAAGCTAACGCAAATCTTTTGGAGGTTGGAGTTATAAATTACTTAAATAAATAATAACAATTATTATTATTTTTTTAGAGAGATAGAAACATTGATGAGAGAGAACATTGACTGGCCGCCTCCTGCATGCCCCCCACTGGGGATCGGGCCCACAACCTGGCATGTGTCCTGACTGGGAATTGAACCGGCGACCTCTTGGTGCATGGGTCGATGCTCAACCACTGAGCCACACCGGCTAGACTAAGTAAATAATTATTAAAGTAAATAACAATCAATTAATACATAAGGCAAAATCCCTGCTTGTCAGTGGTACATATTCTAATGGGTGGATGTGACAATACTTTTAAAGACATCTAATGACACCTGGGATGTCTTGGAGAGCTGGAGGAGTGGGCAGGCGAGGGGTGGGGCTGTGAGAGCTCCGCGGGGGCGGGGCAGGGGGAGGAGGCTTCGGAGAGCAGGCATTGCCCACGTAGCCCTGAAGGGATGAAGCAGAAAGCAGGGCGCCTTTCGGGCCAGGGAAGGAGATGAGCAAAGGCGTGAACACAGGGAGAGGGGCAGGTGTTCAGGAGGAAGTAAGGCAACCTGATCCGGCTGGAGCTGAGGGAAAGCAGCGGAAGTACGCGGTGGAGAAATGACAGCCACGAGGTCCTACAATGAAGGACAGGCCGCTGGTCCCACACAGCCACACAAGGCCATGTGCGCAGTGAGGCTGGTGCACGGTGCCCCGGGGCTGGGAGCAGAGCCCCTGGGGCTGACTGAGCACGCCTGGCTCTGCGGGTCACAACGCATCTCGGAGCTGCACCTGCTTTTCCAGAAGACCGTTCTCAGCGCCCGTGCTGGGGAGCGTGGGCATCTCGTTCGGTCACCTGTTCCGACTGTGAAAGCTGCAACGCGCCGACTCCTTCACTGCATTAGAAATCACTTGTCCCGCTACTGCCCGAGTGGAAGGAGAGTGGTGGGGTTACATGGTTGGTGCAGGGGTAACTGGGAGTGTGCACCCTCACGAGAGGCGGTCGTGTGACCAGCAGCATTGTCCCATCAGGAAAGAAGATGACAGCACTGCCCCAGAGCCTGGAGATATGGTTCCATATTTCAAAGCTCCGCTACAAAAAGATATTCACAATGGGCTGTCCCTCTGAAGGCTGACAATCTGAAGACATTCACTTGTCCCAGGAAGAACGTGGCCTGTGCTCGGCACATCGGACCAATGGGAATCAGGGCCATGACGGGAAGATGCAGCGGAGGCACCTGTGGGTCCTGTCTGGGGGCCTCTGATGTGGCCAGTGTGTGCTCACCTTTGATTCCAGCCCTCGTTTGTTCAGCTCTGGGTCTGTGGTTCTGATGCCCGTGCCCTGGACTGACTGGGTTCGCAGCTTCTCTTCCACCTCCTATCCTCAGGCTCTGGAGGCTGACCTTGACGGCTGGCACAGGCCCTCTGCCCCTGGTTCTTCTGTCTCCACTCCCCAGTCCTGATGGACCCTCAGAAATGTGTGGTGTGAATCACACTTCCAGGTGCTGGACATCATTGACGGGACCCTTCTAGTATGGGAAACCTTGTATTAGTGACAGGAAAGCCCTTGTGATTGACCATTTGCCAATTTAGAGTGGTACATGCAACACTGAGTTTGCGTTCAGGGGGCCGCATCCGCATTGCCCAGTGCCCATCACACTGCAAGGGGCGCACCAGTGCTGACTGCTCAGTTGTCCCTCACTTTCTCCCCCTCCAGGGCCTGCTGTGCACCTGCGGGAAAGCCAGCCCGGCTCTCCAAACCCAGCCGTCTGCTCCGGGTCTGCCCCTGCCGCACACTAACACAGCCTGTGTTCCACAAGAAGAAAGATGAGACTTTCAAGTTCACTAGCCAAGATTCAAGTGTGACCTTCTGAAGTGAGAAGAAGAAAAAGCAGAAAAAGCAAAATCTTTGACTACTCCTCTTGATTTCATAATAGTTGACAAAATAGAGTGGGTTCTTTTTTTTCTTTCTCCCAGCTTAATTGAAATATTAGTGACATATAACATATGTAAGTTTATATATTGTGAAATAATTATCACAACATATGGGGGAGAGGTGCTAACTATCATTATTGTAATCATTTCTGAATATATACCTGTATCAAATTATCACATTGTATACCTTGTCAATATATCTCAATTAAGCTGGAAAGGTGAAAAGAACCCACTCTCCAGTATAGTGTTTGTCTTTTTCTTTTGGATTTAATTAACTTAGCATAATGCCCTCAAGTGTTCGTCCACATTGGTACGACAGCCAGGAGCGAGCCCTCTGAAGATGGGATGCATCGCATCGTAAGTTCTTAGCAGGGGCTGAAAGGGACAAACTTACACAGAAGGACCCCATTTTCTTCCAGCAGATTCAGGAGGGACAAATCCGCTCCCCACTGAAGCAATGCCGAGTCACCGAGCAGCTGACCTGTTCGCCCTCCCAAGTCAGCAGAGAATGAGTACAACTGGGCAATCTTTTTTTTACAAATTTACAGATTAGGGTTGGCAGCCAAACGGACAGACCTGGGGCTGTTATTAAACAGACAGGTCTTCCTGCCTGCTGACGATGGAGACGAAGCAGCAGCGCGGAAGTTCCACCCGTGACACGGGTGGTCACAGGAACAGGCCAAACGAGACCCCCGTGAGGGGCTGTTTCTCTCTCCCTCTCTGCTCCTCAAGGTTTTGTGCAGTTTCAATGAGCGCTAGGCAGACAGATGATAATTAAGTTTTGATTTCATGTGGCCCCTTAAACAAACACTACTCAGTTATGGGGCTCTTTTGAACACACATTGACTCCTGTGTGTCATGCCAAGGCGAGGTGACAATGGGAAGCCACGTAGGGGACTTAGCTGAGTACAGATGGTCCCTTAAGAGAAGAACAGGGAGAAGAGAACGGGAACCACGAAGCCAGACGAGGAGGTAGCAGGTGCTGCCCTGCCACCCCTGACTCCACTTCTCCACGCTGGTGCCGAACCTGACCTGTCCCGAACGTCCGCCCTCTGCGGCCCCTGGGCCCGGGTCAGGCATGGGTGGGTGAGGGCGCCTGTGGTGGGCCTTCCCTGCAGTCAGGCGGCAGACTTTGGCCAGCCCTGCTCCCCCTCGCACCCCGCTCCCTCCATGCCCGGTTTCCCCGTCTGGTCACAGGTCTCTGGAGCTCCAGCCCATAGGTGATGAGGCAAATGTCTGAGCCCCAGGGTGTTAATGACAGGTTCTCCTGACGTCTAATTCCACCTGAGCAGGTGAAGGCGTCACCCTTGGCAGCGCCGTCTCCCAGCTCCCTCCGTCGCTGACCGGCGGCAGTCACATTCTTGGTCACTATTATGGGCCTGGCATGGTTGGCGGTACCAGGGCTCGTGGTAAACCACGAGCTAGACAGACACAGCTCTTGCTTGCATGGAAATGAACTCACACGTTATCTAAGGTGGGAATGGGGGTGTGGGAGACGGCAGATCAGTAAACAAAGCGATACGATCATTTCTGGCTGTGATAAATGCTAAGAGACAGAGAAATGCAGACTAGGATGATGTGAGAGAGTGACTGGGTGGGGGGTGTGATTTAGGGGCCCGGGGAGGCCTGGGCAGGTCCACCGAGGACGAGCACTCCCCGGGAGACTGAACAGCTCTGCGAGGTCTGAGGGCAGCGGGGAGAGGAAGACGAGGGCCCTGGGCAGGACCAGCTGGAACTGCTCAAGGGGCATGTGGGCGGGGTGCAGGGACAGGAGGGCCGTGACAGCACTGATGGCCGGTGACGTTAGAAGCAGGGCCTGCAGGGTCTTGGGGGCCGGGCTGAGGAGCCCGAATCTTGGTCTGCGTGCTATGGTAGACAAAGCCCCAGAGGAATTTTCCACGTAATTTGACCTGCATTCTTAAAAGGTCATCCTGTCTGCTTCGGAGGATGGTGATTGTCGGAGGACACAGATGCAGAGGGAACAGTTCGCGGACGGTGTGTAATCTAGGTAAGAAACCTGACAGTGGTTGGACTAGAACGGTGCACAGAGCCGAAGAGGGGTTACCACAGCAGGGATTCATCCTGAGATAAAGAACAGGCAGTGCTGATGGGCTGGATGGGAGGGCAGGAGAGGGAAAGGAGTTAAGGATAACGCCTAGATTCTTGGGTAAGCCTCTGGGTGGATGCTGGTACCTTTAGCTGAGATGAGGAGGACTGAGTCAGGACTATTGGGGGAGAAGGGTGGTCAGTTTCCAGGGCCATGTCATTGGCCATTCATCGTGGACAGCCAAGTGGGGCTATCAGGCGGGCAGTTGAATCTACTTACGCTTGCAGATCAGTGGAAAACTCAGAAATGATTGTTTGGGGCCAAGCAGTATGTTAGACAATTCGTGTGGTCATTCATTTACTCACCACCCATTCATTCACTGAAGGGTCCCTGTTCTAGGCACCGGGTCTACGGCAGTGAACACAACAGACAAAACCCTGCCCTCTGCAGCTGTCACTCCCGCAGGAAGAGAAGAACGAACAAATACATGATTAAAACGTATGTAAAAAAAGAACAGGAGAGAGATGCAGGAATAGAGGTTGGGGGGTAGGGGATCAAACGTGAGTCCAGTGGTTAGGGAAGGCATCCTTGACCAGGTGAAGACCTGGGTGCTGCGTGATGCGTCACCTGAACTGTTCCGGAGGAGCCCACCTGGGGAACTCAGGGACAGGCGTTGGAAATGAAAGGAAAAGCGACAGCCTGGGCATGGACAATGTCCACAGTGAAAAAACAAAACAAAAACCATCCAGCCTAATTCTTCTTTATAGTCGGAAGCTTTCAGGAATTCACTTTTAAATGAGAAGCTACAATAATAGAAAGAAGTATGTTTGCACTTAACTTGTTTTTAAATGCCTCTGTCCTCCATCACAGCCAGGGCTGGGCTTCCGGCAACCTCGCGGGCACTGACACCTGCACAGCTGTGTCACAGTCAGTGGCTTCTCAGGAACCTGCAAGGAGGGTGAGCTGTGTCACAGTCAGTGCCTCTCAGGAATCTGCAAGGAGGGTGAAATGAAGGGATGTGTGGGCAGAGGCGGCAGGGAGGAGCCGGTCCAGCGAAGGCTGAGTAGTCAGTCACCAGAGGCAGCCACCTGCCTGGCCTCCTGGCTGGCTCTGAACTGCACACTCAGGGACCAAGGGACTGCAGATGGGTGTGAGTTTCCAACTCCCCCAGGGGACTGGGCTGCTCACCCAAGCTTTCCTTTCACCGCTGTCAGTCCGGGGTCAAGCTGCAACCTGTGAGTGTCCCCACACTGAGCAATCCCACAGCTCCTGTGCACCAGACAGACCCGCTACCTATCTGATGGTAGCTGCCGGGCCTCTGACCCTTGTCCTAACTCCGCCTGCAGGGGCGAAGAGTGACTCCCACAGCCCACGCATGGGTGTGCTGGGAACTCGTGGGGAAGAGCAGTGCTCCTGTGTGCTCTCTGGTTCCCTAGCTGTGGGGGTAGGGTTCCTCCAGCAGAGAAGGAAATAAACAATGAGGGTCCCTACATCTTTCGCTTGAGTGTTTCCCTGATCTTTTTATTTTTCTTTCTTCTAATTCTTACCCAAGGATATGTTTATTGATTTTAGAGACAGAGGAAGGGAGGGAAGGAGAGAGGGAGAGAGAGAGAAACACTGATATGTGAGAGAAACATCGATCAGTTGTCTCTTGTAGGTGCCCTGACTGAGGATCAAACCCACAACCTAGGTTACGTGCCCAGACTAGGAATCGAACACGCAACACTTTTTGGTGTACAGGACAATGCTCCAAACAACTGAGCCACCCAGCCGGGCTCCCTGATCTTCTTACCCACCCTTCATTCCTGAGGACATGGCTGGGATGGTTGCCTGTCCTGGTGACTACACCAGATCAGACAGATGCGGGTCTGTGACACCTGGCTTTGTCAACTGCCTGGCTGATCCAGCCCACCGAGGTGTCCCCGGCTCATGGCCATGGTCTCCCGGCTGCTGCCTGCTGCTTTCATGGGCAGCCTTGACTTACTCTGCAGTTTACTTCTTTAGGGTCCAATTTCCCCGTCAGTACGGTGGGGAGAATGCTAGCTCCATCCGTGTTGCTGTGAGGCCTATGAGAGTCACTGCAGCTAGTGATTGACCTGCACTCGCCATGCACTAGGTGCTCAAAAAAAGTGTCATAATTATTGGCCAGTTATCGTTGGCCTTTTATAGTGCAGTCTGTGAAAATAGATGTCTTATTTTTTAACATGTAGCCTTTTTTTTTTAAAGTGTTTTTTTAAATTGATTTTAGAGAGAGAGAGAGAAAAGGAAGAGGGAGAGAGAGAAACATTGATGAGAGAGAACCGTTGATCGACTACCTCCAACACACTTCCTACTGGGGATTGGGCCTGCAACCCCGGCATGTGTCCTGACTGAGAATTGAACCGGCGACCTCTCGGTGCACAGGATGACGCTCAACCAACTAAGCCACACCAGCCAGAGCTGTCCCAGGTGTGTTTAATCAGCAGCCTGACTTTTTAAAAGATTTTTAAAAGACTTTTTAAAAGATTTTTCATTTAAGTGAATATATCCAAAATATTACCAGTTCAATATGATATTTATATTGTGGTAAAATACACATAAAATTTTTACCATTTAACCATTTTTAAGTGTACAGTTCAGTGGCATCAGGTACACTCACATTGTTGTGCAACCATCACCATCCTCTGTCTGCAGACCCTTTTAAATCTTCCCCTCAAAATATGAACACACCTGAGTGTGGGCATCACCCTGAGCGGGCACCGTTCTGATTTCCTCCGCATCCATCGCAGTGACCGGTCGCTGGCCAGGTGAGCACCGCCCAGGACGATTTGAGGAGGTGTCTGATGGTCTGAGAGTGCCCGCCACGTGGTGAAGCATCGATCTGACAGGTAGCTGCGCTCTTGACCTAACGCAATCCCTCCACGCTAGAAACTCGCTCAGAAACTGCACCGTGAGCACTGTGACGAGTCGCGTGAGCGGCCACCATCGTGTTTGCTCAGAGGTGATTCCCACTACCTGGAGGCACCACATTAGGACATTCTTCCCAAACAAACATGTTCTTTCCACAGATCACAGACCAAGTCCTAGGAGAGCATTTTCATCATCCATTTTCAACTTGGTTATTCAACTCCAGATGAGAAACAACGGTTATTTCGATGAGGGACAGAAACACTTGTTTTTGTTTCTTTCGAAGCCACGTGACTATTTCAAACTCAGCTGAGGATAGAAAATCGATGCTTGAGACAGGATTCAGGGATCGATCTCCGAATTAAATGCCGCCCGGGGCCCACCCCGCCTCCCTCGTCACTGGGTGTGGCATGTGACTTGCTATGGGGGCTGGAACAGGGGCCTTTGGGTCAAGCTGGTGGTGTCGTAATATGATGGAGCCCTGGTCAGCCTGGGTCCCTTAGCAGTTAGGAAGAGTGGAGGCCCTGCTAGTCAGTGATGGTCATGAAGTTGAAGCAGAAATAAACTTCTGTGGTATCAAACCCCTGAGATTTCAGGATTATTTGTTACATCAGCATAATCAACCCTATTCTGACTAATACAGATTCTAACATGAAAAATTCACTAAATCACTGGCAGCTTCTTCCCCTCCTCCAAGTCTCCAGACGTCTCTCCTAACCACCACCACAAACAACTGGGAGAATTCTGAACGAACCCCGTCGGTCATACCTGACACTCTAGTCTTGCTGTTTGTTTTCTAGCTCGGGTCTGGTGACTCACGGAGCCTGCGAAGCTGACTGTCGGGGTTGGGATCCTCTAAGGGAACAGAGTTATGAGCGCTGTCAGTGTCTGGAGGCACCTGTCTCCACTCATCTTCCTGAGGCTCCCGTGTCGTTCTCACTCGGCAGAGGTATTTTGGGCCTGATAAGTGATTTGCTTTGTTGTTTTGCAAGTTAGAGAAAATACGTTCCTGTGTGTCAATTCTGCAGTTTGAAACTATAAGCTCGACACTTACCAAAGGTAAAGATGTCAACACAGGGAGGTCGCTGGGATTCTATCCACTCAGAAAAGAGGGAGGGAGAATATTTTGAAAACCAGAGAACTGCTCTCCTGAAAATGCACACACAGAAAAGTCTGCGTCCGACTCCTGGACCCACAGCACCCATGCACCCAGAGGACACATTTCTGCCTGCCCTAGAGAGACATCGGAAGACATCCCACAGAATTCAAAAACAAAACAAGAACCTGAGTCCAAGTCCCACACTGCCGCTTACCAGCCATGAAATCGGAGCCCTGCCTCCTTTCAGTGCTGAGACATCTCGAGACTACTCTGCGCCCGTGAGTGCGGACAGGGATGGAGCTGGAAGGATGGTGAGGGCTCGGAGGCTGGTCAGTGCACACGGAGGACGATGCCTCCCCTGCCTCCCTGTCCCCAGCACGGATCCCAGACAGAGGTTTCCAGGACACTGACTGGGCTGCTCCACCAGTGGGTGGGGGCACCGTGTGGGCGCCCTCTGACTCTCCTGCTCCTGCCCTCGAGCAGGGGACATGCCCATTCTGTTCTCACTGCTGCTCTCCTGCCCCCTGGGAAGGAGCCTCTCGCTCTCCTCTGTCTTTGTCACAAATCTCTGGGCTTGTCACTGGGGATTCAGCACTGGGTTTATACTTTGGGAGCAGGAGAGGTCCCCTGCCTGGGCCTGGGGCTCGTGCATGTGCTGCCTTCCGTCTCTCACCCATTGGCCTGGTCTGTACACCCCTCGCAATCAGCAGGGAGGAAGTGTGCTTGGAGGATCACATTTAGGTATCTCTGTGTCCTCCAGCCAAACAGCAACGCCGCCCAGAGCACCACCGTGGTGCTCTAGGCACAGGGGCCGGAGCCCAGTCTGACGGGTGCTCCGGTGGGACGCGAAGCTGCAGGCTCTGGGAGCAGGGCGGGCGCGCTGTGGGCGCTGAGGCCCAAGGCCTGTCTGACGTCCCTGTGTGAGGGGCCGGGAGGGAACTGTGCACAGATGCTTTGCACACTGTACAGACAAAAGGAGATACTATTGTCATGTTCCGGCAGTGACATCAGTCACCTCAATTTATCTCAAGGGGGATGGTCTGGCTTGGTGTGTGCCCCGCTCCTCTCCCAGGGCTACCTTCCCTCCAAGATACATTATCTGTTCCCCAGTCAAGGGGAAATGAGTATCTACCCTTCAACACGCTTTCTGGAGCCTTGTGAGATTTTGCTTTTTTCTTTTCTCTTGGGAAATAAGATTCTAGGTCTGAAAGTCTTCTGAATGTAAAGAACTCACCTGGAGAGCACCTCCTTTCTCTGCGAGGCGGGAAGCAAGCCCAAGCAACATGCCGAGGAGTCGCGATGCTGGGGCACATTGGGAACTTCCCAGCGGGAGGGGGAGGGGGAAGGTCTGACTTCACTGGGAGTAAATTTTGCTCAAATGAACTGCAATTCATTTGAAGCAATGGTAACTCAGCTACAAGATTTGCTCGTCTTTTCTCCCCCTTTTCATCTGCTCTCCTACTCGGAGTCCCTGGACTGCCAGGTCCCATGACATAGGGAAGCGTCCCATCCCATCACAAACACAGACAGCATTCTACCAGCCACCTGCTACCCAGCCCGGCTCCCCGGGTCTCAGCACCTGGTCCACAGAGACCCAGAAACGTGTGGGCTCCTCTCTGCCTTTCATCTCTGGCACGGCTCCGAGGGATCCCCAGCCTCTCCCTTCCCAGCTCGGACGCTCCTCATTTGCAGGCTTGACTTCCCAGTCTCTGGAGGGCTGCTGTGTCACGAGGAGCAGCAGCGGTCTGTCTGCGTGCCAGTCTGCAGAGCCAGGGCCTGACTGGAAATAATTTAGCACGTGTGCGGAGTCTCCGACACTTCGTGTGAGCCTGGAGCCTCGCAGCTGGGTTTCCAGGGGAGGCTGCAGGGTCTCCCTCGCTCCCAGAGAGGACGCTGCAGCAGGGACCAGCGAGGTGGCCTCGGACTCAGACCCAAGTGGAGGGCATACGGCAGAGGGGAAGCAGCTTGATTTTCTCATCTCATTCTGCTAAACAGGGCTAAGCTTTCCCCTCTCCTTCTGAACGGACGTAAGAAGACAAACTTACATCAGTTTGCAAGTTAATTGTCCAGAACAGAAAGAGCAGCCATCCGTATGGAGCACGTCTGTGGTGGGAACAGACCGGTGGCTGTGAGCACAGCTCAGGAGGTGGGAACTCCCTCCTGTGGAATGATTAGGATCAGAAGCCGTCTTGGCTTAGCCGAGACCCTTGTTAAAAGCCCAAGACCCTACCTCTGTTACATCAAACATAGCATCCACTTATTAATTTATTCAACCAAAACTTTAGCACTTACGTGTGTGTCAAGCTGGGAACAGGATACTATATAAGATATATTATCTGTCCCCGGTCTTGGGGAAAACCTAGACAGGTGACTAGAACATCACCATGTAGCAAAGTAAAGGGGCCATCAGTGAAAGGACAGCAATTTGAAGTTGTAGGATATGACACCACCCTTTTTCATAATTTGAAGAATCTATAGCATGTCCAAAGACTCCATGAGGTTAAACGTATATCTTCTTACAAATGTGACTTACAGGCAGCTATTTTTCACCGATTATTACTTAGGTATTTGTTAAGACGTTCATGAAAACAATTAAACGGTTTTCCAGAAGCAGATGCCAGAACAGGTTTCCGAGGGTCGGAGTGGCACTCTGTTTCACACCAGGGCATCATCTCCTTTACTCAGCTCTGTGAACAACCCACCCCGCACAGGCTCCCTCAGCCAGGCTCTGTGACAGTATGCGGGGCTCGTGTGGGGAGTCCAGACGAGGAGCCTGAGGGCGGGCAGGTGAACTGGCCACAGACCCAAACCACTTCGGACGGTCGTTTCCCCAAAGCAGTGTGGGTGGACGGCGAGTGAAGTTGCCTACGGGACCCAGGTGATTGCGGCTCTTCTCTCCGCCTACTGGTGCTGAGCCCAGCTCCGCCCAGGCATCCCGGTGCCATGGTGATGAGTTCTCCAGACACCTGCAGTGAGCACTGCACTTGGTCAGCCTCCTCAGCCAGGGGCAAGACATCCTCTGCAGTCCTGGGTCCCCGGTGCTCGCCTCGTGGCTCCCTGGTCGGTGGCTGATGTGGCCAGTGTCTCGTGGTGGACTTCCAGGTCTTCTCTGACCAGAGGCCACTGCGATCTGAGAGCTGGCTCGTCCCTTGCCCTCTCTCGCACATGTTTGCCTTTACCAGGTGTGAAGCTCTCCGAAACGTCTTCCTCATGCGACATTTCCATCAGCTGTCCTTGGAGGGGGGGCAGCCTGCCCTGACCAGCCTGGCCGCCTGCAGATGGCTCAGTAAAGGCTGACGTGAGAGAACGAAGCATTGAGCCTTGGCTCTCCAAGGGCTTTCAACCTATGGGACACCAAACATTTACAAACAAAAAGAGACAAACAAAAAGTTGACTTCAACCCACGAGGACGTGGACAGTGTTCTGCGCGGCCCGGCCCTGCTCGCCTCCACCGGCCGCGGCAGCAACGCTTCTGCGGCAGGAGGCTTCCCTGTGTCCCCATGCAGACAGGCTCGCGAGGAGGAACCCCACCTTCTCAGCCTTGCCTCCAGGCCCGTCACGCTGCCTGCTGCTCGCTAGGGTTCTGGAAGCACTGACTGGATGCTGAGCTTGCTGAGTGCTGACGTGTCGGAACCCACTGCCCACAGGACTGCTGTCATGCTTTACTAGTCAGGCACTTGACTGCGTGTCCAGAAGTCTGTCATACATGGTGGACAAAACAGGACGACGTCAGCATCTTATGTGAGTGTCAGCCAGCCTTTCCACGTTCTTCAGGAAGTGACACTTGGACACGTTCAGGGGACAGAATGACTAGGACAGCTCTATTCAAACATATTCATATATACACATGTTAATGTGATTTGAGGAGACACTGAGACAACTTCTAATAAAAATATATCTCCCCATTACCTGCCCCAGCCGAGGGCTGGATGTGAGCGGGACTTCAGGACACGGGCTTCAGGAGTGGAGACACCGTCGGGGGAAATGAGAACAGGAGCAAAGGGCGGTGATCCCTCGCCCCAGACTCCAGGGACCCCGAGTCAAGGCCTGACAGGGGTCCTGTGTACTTGGAGGACCGGAAGAAGAGGGTCTGGGGGCTCACCTGTGCTGGCTGCTGAGAGGGCCCCGACCCCTGGCATTCATGCACCATCGGCTGCAGCCAGGCCGGGCCAGGCTCCTGGCAGAAAGTGTGGAGTCATCAAAATCTCACGAGTTAGTCTGACAAAACCTGGTTCTAATTCCAGCACCACGGTCCATCAGTCGGGAATTAACCACTCGGGTGGTTTTCTTTGTTTCCAAAATGGAGCGACTACTTGACCTCATAGGCAGTTGAGAGAATTAAACAACAGAAAACACTCCATACAATGCCTGCCACATAGAAAAAGCAAGGTATGGTAACCCTTATTAAAGCTATGATGGCAGGGAGAGGCAGGTCTCTGGAGACGGTAAGCAGGGACTGGGCCTGGCCAGGGAACTGCGGGAGACATCGATGCTCTCCACCCACAGGGCCCGGGAGGAGAGCTCAGTGTGACCGCCTCAGGCACCCGCACCGCTCTGGGAGAGCCGTCCTGAGAGCGGTTTTTGATGAAGAATTGGAAAAAGGAGAGACAGAGGCTGCACGTAACTGCATGGGGGTGGTACTACGGGAGGGAGTTGAAGTTGTAAGACCTAAAGGGCTGTCAGAAGAAAAAGTATGCTGCAAATAAGCTCCTCCTACTCCACCAGGCTGCTGCCCAGTGGAGGAGGGGCCACCTGCGCCCCCCAGTCCCGCCCCAGTCCCCCGAGAATGTGACCAGAAGGCACTTTACTCTGGGGAGCTCTTCTGCATGGAGGCCTCGAAGGCAGAGTGAAATTCTGTCTCTTCTCTTCCTGCTGCCCAGATGTGATTCAGAAGACTTCAGTTCTTCCCAATTCTCTTCCCCCTGGTGGAATTAGTACTGAATAGATGGAATTAAACCAACTTGAAGCTCTGTCAACTTGGGAGTCAAAGCTTAGGATATTTTCTGGAGACTATGATGAAAAACCCAAAATACTCAAAAGACAGTTATTCTTGGGGCATTTCTGATTTATCTGGAGCCAGAAAATGGAAGACATTTATAAAAGGCAGATTTCTATGGAAAAAAGATTTTTTAAATCACCGCTTTACCTGAAAGCCAGATTGCTTTTAGAATGTGCAAATTGGAGGCAGACTGAGAGAGGGCTGCTGCTTTTGGCCTTGCCTTCTGAAGTTGAGAAAAAGCCCAAATATGAACCAATCGATCTGTCTGCTCTCAGGAGGCTGATCTGTCCTGAGCTATTATCTCATATTGTGGCAACAAACATGCCTTTGCCTACTGCAGAGAGAGGAGTGGAGCTCTGAAAACTTCCAGGAGGATTTTCACGAGGGCAACATCTCCCAACGTATGGACCAGGAGAAACTAGTTCCCCAAGATGATAATACATCATCTGTGCTAACCAAGCTTGGAAAAATACCAGATTAAACAAAATGAATGCAGTTTCTTTCCCTCACAACTTTTCAGTTTTTTATATAAACTTAATGTAAATATTTAATATTCCTTCATTGTGATTTTCAAGGGTGAGGAGTTATTATTTAGCATTTCCCAAACTTATTTGACAGCAGAGTCTTTTTCTCTGAAAGTAATTTTCACAGAGCACATGCTGGGACATACTGCACGAAATCATTAATTAGCTGACTGATGTTTAAATGCATGGTCGGCTGTTTGAAATAACAATAAATTTTCTAACATTCTAGAACTTTTAGCCTTCAATTCTTTGGGAGACAAAAATCCATCAATAATTCTAGCAAAATTAACTACCTCTTACTAGAATTATAATATAAAACAAGCATAATTTCAGCATGGAAGTTATATAAAATACATATGAAAACAATTCTGTTTTTAATTTATTTATCTTTATTGTTGAAAGTATTACAGATGTTCCTCCTCCCCACTCCTGCCTCCCTCTGCCTTCACCACACTGTTGTCTGTGTCCACTGGTTATGCATATATACAGATATAAAAACAATTCTTGTTTTGGTATGTGGATGGGTGAGCAGGACCTGGCAATTATCAACGGAGCAGTAATTGCTCTTTATAGGAGATTTATAGATAGAAAATTTAAAATCCAAAGACAATAGTTTCCTTTATATTAATTAACATTCATTTTCATCCAAAAGCAGAAATCCAGTGTAAATATATCACGACTAAAGAGAGGATACGGAGCCTGTCAGCCTTCGGGATGATGCTCATTGGGGTGATAAGGCCTCAGGATTTAGAAACCCTCAGCTCACCATCACACGTAGGAAACAACACACACACACACACGCACACATGCACACACGCACACACACACGCACACGCACACACCCACTCCTCTCCAGCAGACATGAAGGTGCGTGGAACGGAACCTGGTATACTGGCCACGAGAGGTGCAGGAGCCGGATTCCTCAGCTCAGGGCTGCTGCCTCGCTTCCTGAAGGCGGAGTTTTGCACTTACACGCAGCCACATCACAGGACGTTTTAACAAGTTTCTAACTGGTTAAAAGTGAGAAAATCGGAGTGTGCTTTTCAAAAGTGAGAAAAACAGAGAGTGTTTCTGAATTTTCTGTTCAGCGGATTACGCTGCTCCGACTTAATGGGCATTTTACTTGGCAGCCTCTAGTTCCCACGCAGAGTAGAGGCCGCTGGAGAAAACAAAGTAAAAACAAGTTTGCTCTCAAAAAAGGTCCAGACCTAGAGGTAAAATACACTGAGCTGCTCGCACTATTTCTGCTGTGCTAAATTATGTGATAGAAACATCAACAAATTACTGTGTGGAGAAAGGAGAAATTCATTCACACATGAAGCCTGAGTTTGTCTTTGAAGATTGGGGAGAATTTTTTTTTTTTATACGTTTCCTAAGTTTATTTGAGCCAAACTGACAACACACGCTGGAGGAGCAAGATCTCACGCACTCTGAGGAGTAACGGCTCTGCAGGTTCTTTAATGCGTTTGAAAAACATGGAGAGCCCGGCCGGTGTGGCTCAGTGGGGTGAGCGTCCTCCCACGGACTCAGAGGGCCCAGCTGATTCCAGGTCAGGGCACGTGCCCGGGTTGCAGACTCGATCCCCAGTAGGGGGTGTGCAGAAGGCAGCTGATCGACGTTTCTCTCTCACATCGATGTTTCTCTCTCTAAAAAATCAATAAAACATATTTTAAAGAGAAGAAAATTACGGCGAGAACTAAGGAAGGTGGCATGGAGGTAGGAAAAGGCACGGCGGGGATCGGATACAGACAGTTGACATTATGTGCTCTCTTGAGGATGGTTATTTCAAGGGTGAGTCAACCTAGATTCACAGAAACAATGGACAGAGCCCACTCAAGGCAAAGTTAAACCTAAAAAGTGATATACCTGGGCATGACCGCCTACCACAACCAGTCCAACCAGGAATCTATGCTCAAATCACCCTGTGAGGCCACCTTCCACAGAAGCCCCTCTTCTCCATTCAGACACACAGGGCAAGGTGTGGGGACAGGTGGCAGAGCTTCCGAGCGCTCTCCAGGTGCGCCTCTCTGCCCACGTATCCACGTGTGCACCACCTGCAAGTCTCTGAGGCTCGTCCTTTTGAGCATTATTAAATACTGGCCATTGGTTATTTAACTCACTCAATCTGCCGCCCCTCTCACCTCCCAGAAACCAGGGGGCGGGGCTGAAGTTCCAGTCCTCTCATAACTGGGTTGTCTCCACGGGCAGCCGGCCCTGTCCTTAGGTGCTTTCCAAAAGTCACCTCATTAACATAATAAGAGACACCTTTGTGGCTCTCAACACTTCCAATATTCCAAGGATTTTAGGAGCTCTATGTAGAAAGGGGACAAAGACCCAAAATATAGTTCTCATTACAATCATAATATTATACAGCCAAAATGCATATTTTTTCAGAGTTTTCATTTCCCTTGGGAAGATAGTTACTGAAAAACCGTATTTCAGAGCTTAGGTTAAAATTCTGCTTTTCAGTCAATCCACGTGTGAGCGAGACAATATTTTTTTTAATCAGGCCCTTCCTCTATCTCGGCAGGATTAAGGATCTCTAATGAACTGGAGCGTTCCAGACTGTACGGGTAGAATTTGAAGATGGGAAAGAGAGAATGTGGGTTTAGCAGCTGCCCAGAGGGCACCGTCAGAACACGCGTGTGCCCTGGTCAGTCACAGCACGTCATGGGTGACTGACGAACCTACTGAAAGGTGGGTGGGCTCCCCTGGCGATTCCCAGGCAGCCAAGTGGAAGTGAGAGCAGTGAGAGAGGTGACAAACTGGAAGACATACAACTGAGTCCCCAAGTAGGGCCTGGGCAGAACCACGGAGGCACAGGGGACCAGCACCTTGGGAGGACGCTGAGTAGACAGGAGAGAAGGCAGCCTGGCCTGATGCATACGGATAATTTGATCGCGACTTTAAGGAACTGGCCACATTTCCCCCTTTTTCTAAGGAGCCTTGAAGGCACCTCTGGGGGAGTGACAGGGAGAAGCCTAATGAGCAAAGGCACAGAGGCGAGAAAATGCTACAGGCCCAGGGACAGCCGATGTATTCAGGGATCAGTGAGTATCACTGGGCTCTGGCCTCCTCTGCTCTAGAAAAGGGCGATGTGTATCCACGAGATCACAGTGAAGAGACGGAGGAGAACCCGGCCTCCCCCAGGGGGGCCTCCAGCGGAAGAAGCTGCCGTGACCGCGCAGTGAATGAGTTCGCACAGTCCCAAGTGGCTCTGGAAGGGTGGGTGCCATTTGCAAGGGGCAGCAGGGCTGCTCCCGAGGGAATACTCTCCCTTGTGTGTGAGACGTCTGGAAGAACCACCCAGATTGCCCTAGGTCTTTTCTGTGTGCAAAAGACATGAATTAAGGATTATCCCTGAAATCCCAGTCATTTCACAGGATAACTCCTGTGAACATTTAGTCTGCAAAGAGAGCAGGGAAGAATTCAAAGAATGAATTGTAATAAAGGACTTACAGGCATTGGCTTCCGTGTAGGAGAGCTCTGCTGGGAGGAGCAACCTTTGTATTGCCCCCCGGAATACAGCAGGTGAACCCCCTGCTCCAGGACAGAGGCTGCTCCCCTGTGCACCGGACCTTGCTGCTGGGAGCACAGTGTCTGGACAGGTGCAGAGGTAGGGGACTTGGCAATCAGAATTTAGCTAATGTGCTGCTGAGCTGAGTCACAGAGAAGCGTGGGCTAAGGGGACTGTCACCAGCCCTGCAGTTTTAGCCAGCACTGACTCAGGGACAGATGGCCCCCAGGGAAGCCTGGGGCATGGGGACTGCAGTGTCCTCTTTGTTCTGAATTAGTTCAGATCACTTTTATTGAGCATGTGTTTCGGGGGTTGGAAAATCACCAGCAAGCCCAGGTTCTGATGACGCTCGCCAGGAGAGGTTATCAAATGGCCACGTTGGGCTTCCTGAGGAAGGGAGTCAGGATGAGAGAAGAACATGGCCAAGTCAGCACTCAGCTGGCCAGCCAAGGGGAGTGTCCTGGGTCTCTGGGCCAGCTCTTCCTGAGGGTTTGCATCCTATTTAGAAATGTGTTTTCCCATCTCCCAACCAAGAGACATTGTCATCCAAAAGTCTTGCAACTAGGCCACCTGGACCCTTGGTTTCTTCCAGGTTTTTAATAAAAGAAGGCCAGAAAAATCGGCAGATGGCTGGGACATCTGGCTGCCCCTACTGAATCTTGGAAAATACAGCCGACAATGAGTGGCCGTCCCTGCAGTTACAGTCACATCTCCTCCGAGACACAGCTTTCCCTTCACGTCTCACGTCAAGAGCCATTTCCAGGTAAGTCGGTGCTTCCCTGTGCACGCCCACCCGGCATTCGCAGGACAGCGTCTGGGAGTAGTGGCCTGGTGCTACCATTGCAACGCTTCACCGGTCCTCCGATGACCGCATATGGAGGTCTGAGAAGAAGCTATGACAACTGGGACTTCCTCGGAGGGAGCCCTGGAAATCCGTGGAGGGCAGGGTCGACTGGAACGAGTGGGTCCAATGTCTTCATTCATTCACTCACCAGATGTTTCACAAGCACCTACTGTGTGCCAGGCACTGCACTGGGTGGTAGAAACTCAGCGACAAATAGCATACAGTCTGTTTGGAAACAGCTTACACCTGTACACTTTAAAAATGGAGCAAAGGGTTTCTACTGAGGAAGGGATCTGACGGTGCAGACCGGGGCTGGGTTTGGAACATGAGAAGCTCGGCACTTGTTCACTCTGGGACCAGGATAAACTGTATGCTTGTAAACGTGGCCATTTGATAACCTCTCCCGGCGAGCGTCATCAGAATCTGGGCTTGCTGGTGATATTCCAAACCTAGCTGTTTCCTTTTTCAAAGTGAGGGGACTGGGCCAAGTGATCTACTTCGAACCATCCAATCTCCAGCTGTGGTCCTCGGGGAGGTGGCTGCCAAGACAGGGCTTTGTCACTCTCTCAGGGGGAAATGCCAGCCCCCTGGAGTAACACTGAACACGCGACAGGAGTTTCACATCATCTCAGCTGTTCGGATGTGACCCTGTCCTCTCCTTGGACACAGGATGGAGGAGAAAGGCTCATGGGCCCCCAGCAGGCCTGAGACACGTGAAGGGTGAGCTAGGGAGGAAATGAAAGATTTATGTGTTAAGCCCCTTCTACATGCCAGACCCCTTCACTTAATTTATGTTAACATCACAACACTCTTTCAGGGTATTTCTTCTCCCATTTTCAAGGTAAGAGGTCAGAGAGGCTAAGTATCCTGCGCAGGGCCATCCAGCTAGAAAATGGCAGAGCCTGTGAGGCTCCAGAGCGCAGGGTGGGCTCGAGCGAGCGAAGGAGCTCTGGCCAACAAGCAGACAGTCTGCTGCTGTAGCTGCATTAGTGTGGGTCGGGGTACAAACCCTGGCACTAGGCAGCATGTCGGGAGAGCAGGTGAAGCTAGGCCAGAGCACCAAGTTGATCTTGACTTTCTACGGCGGTCGTGGGAGCTACTGAAGATTAGGAGAGCCGGTGGAGAGGAGAGGGCCCCTGCTGGGCTCTAGAAAGGTCTCCTGACAGTGCTGGTACAAAGGGAGGTGAGAGACTGGGGAAGTTTTCTGCAGTTGTGAGGAGTGGAAAAGAAGCAGAAGCTAAAGCTAGATATATTGTGGGATAATTAACAAGACTTCCTGGGTGCGTAGGAAATATAAGTGAGAAAGGATCAAATCTAATCCAGCAGTTATTTCTTTCAGCTTACGCTTCTCAGTGCTTAGTCTTATCTGGCCTTCTCTATAACCCAGGCGATAGGTTCTACTACTATCTCATTTTGCAGATGAGAGCACTGAGGCACATAGAGGTCATCTCCACCTGCACGGTCTGCACCTCACACTCAGCACTTTATAAGCTAAATTCACCACTGCCCTCCAACCTGCTCCTCCCCTTAGCTCCCCTGTTTTAGTTAATACCCTCACCATTCTCTCAGTGACGCAGGGCCAAAGTTTGGAAGAAATGTGCCTTGTCTGTCCGTTTATTGCATGTTCCTCCTATGAGTCAGGCACTGTGCTAGGTGCTGAGATTACGGGTATAAACGGTGTGGTCCTGGCCCTCAAGATGCTTATGGGACGCTGGGGCCCACTGTGAAATGGAGAGACAGGGACGCTCCCCAAGGAGGCAGGGCTCTCCTCCCTCACGCCAACCCAAGGGTGTCATAAAGATGGTCCCAACATTTTCACCTGCCCAACTTCACCCCTAATTTCAACCCATGAAGCAAATCCCACCGGAAGTCCATGGATTTTTTTTTTTAAGTCCTGAGCAACTTGGTTTCTTGCAAGAATATTATTTCCAGCAGGAACAATTTGACAGGCTTGACGGAGAGGCAGCCTGAGCGCCCGTGCCTTCATTGCGGCCACGCTCTGGGAGGATTCATCTTTTCCCCACGCATCTCCTGACCACTTCCGAAAACGTGAGCGGCACACGTCCCATAAAACGAACTGAGTGACACATGTGGGTTAAGCTGTGAGTATGGAGTAGGGAGAACGGGGGTCCCGGGGATCTAGTAATCAGAGGAGACCACCGAGCATAAACCTTAGCTCCAACCTTCTGACAGCCAAGAGAAAAACAGGAAAGAGGAGCCTTCTTTTTTTTTTTTAACTAATTAAGTTTTAAAAATATTATTGTGGTAAGAACACTTAACATGAGATCGACTCTCCTAACAGTTCTAAGTGCACAATACAGTGTTCTTGACTGTAGGTACAGTGTTGTTCAACAGAGTTCCAGGCCTTTTCCTGGCTTTTTTCTTGGAAGAACAGGGCCAATAAGGGAGGAGAAATGGAAAGGAATCCAGACTGGCTTGACTGGACTTGCATTGGAAATGGTAAAGGGTTATGGTGGAAGAAAATTCAATAGAGCTCAGTGGAGTTGGGGGGGTGGGGGAAGAAAGTCAGTGCCACCCAGTGATGGACAGAGAACTGGGGGCAGAACTTAGAGGGAGGAAGGAAGGATTTCGGCTGCCCTTATCATCTGTGTGAGTAAGAGACAAAGTGATGGGAAAGGAGATCACTAGATGTTTTCCTGAGTAAAATGAATGAAATTTCCATTAATATTTGGCAAGAACTTCACTAATGAATTTAATTGATTTATGTATAAATTTTTGGTTGTTGCAAAGTTTTCTTTTCTCAAATTGATATTTAACATTAAATCTGGATCATCATGTGCGTATCAGACAGGGTTCTTGGTTGCCAGCAACAGATGCTAACTTACATTAATTAAACACCAAAGTTTAACACGAGGATTTGGGTGACCTCACAAAAACGCTGGGCAAGTCAGACAATCAGACTTAAATTCCCAGGAACAACGGCCAAAATTATGCTGTAGGACAGGCTTGGTGAGAAGCCATTGCTACCTTTGCCCCGCTGAACACTAGAGAAAAATCATAGTTGTCACCCACTGATATTACTCTAGTTCACAGGGATGGTCTGGCCAGTGAAGCCGAGGTCCCCCACCTGTACCTGAGCTCCAAAGAAGTAGAGGAAGATGGGTGTTCTATGTTCTTCCTTGCAAAAGCAGGATCCATAAGACTGGATATTCCCCAAACATAGCTTCTGGGCCGCTCATAGATGCCAAGGCCCACTGCTGGTGTCTGAAGTCCACCGTGGAGAGTGGTGAGCGAGGCAGGTAGCGCGGATGCAAGCATTGGACCCACGGGGAGTGAGGGACCTGGGACAAAGGCAATCGGCGACTTGCCACAACCCGAGAAAGAGCAGCTTCGCTCCTCAGTGCAGACACTGGCCTCCAAACTCAGTAAGTTCTGGAAAGGAGAGCGGGGCAATGGGGATGAGGCAGAAAGAAAGAAGCCTGGTGGGGGGAGGGGGAGGGCTGGGCTCTGAGGGCTGCTGCCTCTGCTCTGAACTAATCACCAGGAGAGCAGCCTCCTGACCACACTGAGGTCCCATTCTCGGTGCCTTTGGCATCGACAGGTGTCCCTACAACTGCAGAAATGGTTTTCATGGTGGTACCAAGGCCGCCATCTGCTGCTCCCGCCCTGAAAGAAAAGGAAGCAAAGCACTGTCCTCCTTCACCTTCTCCCCACTATGTTCTTTCCATCCCCACATGCCCGAGAACCTCATTTTGGCTTTGCAAACCCTCTCCCTCAAGAAAAAGAGAGAGAGAAATCATTGCCAACTTCAAAGCATTTTTCAAAGGGAAACTCTTTCATGAAAACTTCTCTGATGACTCCAGCCAAAATGAATTACTCACTTCCTTCTCTGCCATCTTACTATTTTCTCCTTTACCTTTGATTACAGCACGTTCTGGCACTTACTGCAGCCTTAGCCTTCCTGCCGTAACTCAGGTGTGCTGGCCAGATAAGCACCAGGCCCGTGTTTACTGTCTACACCACTTTGCAATTCATTAACCTAGGGTCAGAGTCTAACCTCATTAGGGATGGTCAAAAGAAGGCAACATCGATGTTAATGCCCATTCCACATGAGGAACTTCAAATTAGGTTTTGAAAAAGGTCAGCACTTTGAGATTAACTGGTGAACTCCTTAAGGTGAGTCCTTTGGGAGACCCAGCATTTATCTGATATACGTGTTGTGGTGTGTTTGTCTGAAAAGAAACAAGTCTTCATACCTAAGGTCCCTATTATCTTTGGGCTCCATCCAGCTGAAAGTGTAAGGGAGGCCAAAACCCCGGCTTTCCTGCCCCAGCCTGTGCAGTACCTACGATTTAACCCCTTCCGTCCTGTCCCTCTGCACTCCCTGGGGGACTCCAGGGTGCTCAGGCTTTGTCCGGCTTCCCAGGTCAGAGCCACTCCCAGGGGAGGATGGGAACAGGACTGAGGTTTCAGTGATGTGCAGGGGGATGTGCGCCAAGCTCCTGCACGTGGGGGAGGGGCAGGCAGGCTTGCTGCTCTGTCTCTGCTTGCTCCAGAGGCAGGAAGTTTCTGAAGGGGTGTGCCAGCTGGGCAGCTCCCTCGGGGTGCATCGGAACAGGGCACGGAACATCATGGGGATCCATTCGAGCCACGGGTTTAGTCACCCAGGTCCCACAGCTTCTTATCTAGCTGGTGATATGTAATGTGCTCCTTTTCCATGGAAAGTTGACAGATCCTTAGAGAAGAAATATTTTAAAACAGCCCTTGCCCATGCTACCATGACTGCTAAGAATTTTGAGATGAACATGGGGCAGCTTAAGCCCAGCAATTAGCTAAAACTCGGAAGCCAAGTAATGTGTGGCACAGTATGTTGTTGGGAATGACTCTCTATATGTTCATTCATTCAGTGTGCCTCCCAAGAAGTGCTCAGATCGAAAGGAATCTGAGATAGGCTTTCAGAGAAGTGGAAAAGTCTTGCCAACTGTTTTGAGATTGATAATTCTGTTGTGGTCACTCAAAATGTATTGATCAGTGATTTTACTAAGAGAAAATGAGTTTCTTCCCATCTCCCATCATTAAATCTGAACATGAATTTTAAGAATGTCAGGCTACAAAACCACACACCTTCGTCCCATAACCCACAGCTATGGGCCAGGACTGTTCACACAGGCAGGATGGAAACACCAATCAGACAGGCCTGCAGAGCCGACCTCTGACCTGCCATTCCTGTCACCCACCTAATGCCTGTGGGCCTGCCTGTTCTGATCCATGGCTCTCTCCCCTCCCCCCAGTGCGTCCTGCTGTGACTCAGTCACTCAGCATCCAGTAGTTTGCTGTCACACGCGTGTACACATTGGCCTGCTTCTGCCCATCTACAAACTTTTTGAGGACAAGGACCATTGATTACTTTCCTTTATACTCCCCAAGAGCTAGCACAATGTCAAAAACATTAGGCATTAAATTCATGTCTGTTGATTGAAAAAATAAGTGGATGAATCAGTTATACAGACTGACCCTTGTCTGCCTACACGTGGAGCTTCTGCCAAAGCCACCTACGTGTTAGTACTTCCAGTTCTGGCTCCAACAACCTGCCTCGCCTCTCTGCTGTCTGCACCCTGGATAAACAAACCGGCTTCAACCAGAGGAAGTGGTGGGACCTCAGTCAGCACTTCAAAGGTGGGAAGGTTAGGATGGGATGGGAAAGGGGGAAGAAAAATAAGGAAAGCCTTCCAGGGGTCCCTAGCAGCCTCAGGGTATTATTGCTTCCCTTGATTTGAATGCATTTTATATCTCCTCCTATTACCCTCCTTGTCCCCCTCACCCCCCACCCCCCGGCAAGAAAACACAATATTACCACCCTTTCAGAGCTTTTATCAAAGGACAACTCTTTCACAGAACCTTGCTGATGCCCCGGCCAAACTTTTCCCCAGCCTCCATCCTTGGCGATTTTAGTATCTCTCTCTTCTAGTGCTTGTCCCAGGGCCTTAGTTGTTTGTATTCATGTCTCAGCTTCATGGCTAGAGTGCAGCTTTCTTACAAATGAGTATTTTTTTCATCTTTTTATTTCCATAAGTGCCTAGCACAGTTGGTGTTCAGGAAGCACTGCACTGGGTTGGATAGCTGCGAAGCCTCCTGGTAGGACTGCTTTAAAGGGCAGCCCTCGGTTGAATGTTACTTTATGTGATGTTTGTTGGAAACCATCCTCATCTGTACACCACGAATGCCATTACCCCACTGCTAGCTTCAGGTTATTCCGTGCCTCTTTCAAAGAATCTTAAGTATTTTAATTATTTTTGCATATTGGGTTAGATTTACAAATGAAGTGATTTCCTTTAAAATAGCAAAGTCGATTCTGGCAGAGCTGAGAACCCCAGGACCCCTGGCTGCGTGTCCAGAGCACCGCCTGCCCCACCTCCTCTGGCAGCAGCAGCAACAATAACGCCCTCCACTTAGGTTGCACCTTCCTGGAGGCTTTTCATGGAGTTCTATAAACAGTGATTAACGCAGCTTAGAGTTAGACTCCACTGTTTACCCTGGCTCTCAATTAATTAGTTAATTGCCAAGCTAGGACGACATGGGTTGCATAGAATTTGATCAGTGCATGCACACGTGTGACTCAGATTTACAGACCTGCTCTTTAGCGAAGCACAAGATACACACATGCTGTGGCAACAGAAACAACGTCCCAGCCAGCAGAGCCTGGCAGAGGCCCCTGGGGCAGGAGCTGTTTATTGTAACTCCCCACTCACAGTGGGCGGAATGAATCACCCAAGGCCAAACAGCTTCTCCAAGGTGTGAGGAGACCGCTCTCTAACTTTGTTTAAAGACTGTTCTGTTTGTTCAATGTGTTTGAAAATGTTCAGAGGAAAGGGCTTGTCCTCTTAAAACAACCTGTGTTGACAGAAAACTGAACTGTCCGATTCCCGTAGGGCCTTGCGGTGTTCATGGAGCACTAATGAAGGAGGTGAAGGAAGGAGCTTCCAGGCTGACTCCCTGTCACTGTGTCCCGGCTGAGATGGGAGCTGGTGGGGGACCCCACATTCTGCGGATGTGGGGTGGCAGGGAGGGGGCTCTGATGAGGCCTGTCTGCTCTGCCCTGGACAGAATGCAAAGCAGAGTGCCCAGTGGGCTCCAGAACCAATGAGTAAGGCAGGAGGCAAAGCTCTGCCTGCAAGAGTCTTTAAAAGCAGGACTGTGCTAAGTGCAGGCGGGCGGAGCAGAAAAGGAGCGTGGACAATGGGGCTTGCTTGGAGCTGGCGCTGCATTTAAGGCCGGTCAAGTCAGGGAGTGGATCAGAGAAACATGTGCTGGGAAAGGAAGGCTTTCCATCCCAGACAGAGAGCATTCACAGGGTTCTGTGTGCAAAGCCCACTGAAAGCAGGAACTCAGCCCATGGCTATGGGTTTAGGGAGAATTAAGGTGCCTGAGGAGGGAGGCTGGCAAGAGTTAGGCCAACTGTCAGAGTCTCAACCAAACAGGTTATAGGGTTCAGTGGCATTCCATTTGCATCAGGGAACTGGAGTCACTAACCAGAAACCAGGCACACAGGGTCAGTAGGTCAGAAGCTCTGGTATAGATGCGACTTGGAGGGCACACATGTGCCCACAGCTTGCCTTCTGGGCCCTGGAGACCAAGTCCCACTCAGGTTCAGGTTCTCCACTCAATCACTTCTGATGTCCTGGACGGAACTGGTGAGGAACGGTGAGGGCTGGTGGCGGTGAGGCCGCATCCTGGGAGCTGTGAGCAGAGCTGGGCAGCCAGAGAAGCAAAAGCCCACAGAGATTCGTATCATGTCTAAATGCCCTGCCCTTTTGCTGCCTTGGGAATCAAAACAATACTTAGCTTGCTCAAAACAAATTCTAAACTGTATCTTTCTTTAAGGGTTGTTAGTTAAATAAAGATAACAATTAGTGTTTAGTTAAATTATGTTGTGATCTCAATGAAAGGTTATATTTTTATAGAGAAAGTAATAGCAGTTGAATTGCACTGTTATTGCTTATCTCAATGAACCGTGCATGAAGAAAACGGATTTGCCCGATGTACCCATTCATTCACAGCCCCACTGTCCCCTCACCTGGGTGAGATCATCAGCTTCTTTAGAAATGGGCCTTAGTAGTAAACCTATTAAGAGACAGCAAGTCTGAGTGTTCAGCATGCACTTCCTTATTTTTCCCTCTTTTCATTTACATTTTTCTTCCTGACTTTCATTTTTCCTCCCTCCCTTCCCCACTCCTTTCCTTCCTCCCTCCCTCCCTCCACCTTTCCTCCCTCCCTCCCTCCCTCCCTCCCTCCCTCCCTCCCTTCCTTCCTTCCTTCCTTCCTTCTTTTTTAATTTCAATCTTTCAATGCCTCCCACCTACCAGACGGTGAGGGTCCAGGGACAATGACTGCCTGATAAGAGCTGATGGACAGCCCCTCATCCATGCTACAGGAAAAGGAATAGCTGTGGTCTCAGCGAACACTTCCCGCAGAGCTGAGTCCTTTGCGGGCACAGGATTTGGTCAGGTGGAGAAGGGCATTCTAAGTAGAGGGCATGACAGATGTGGAGACCCACCGGTGTGGAAGAGCATGACCCTTCCGAGAATGGCCGAGTGGGCAAGGCCTGGGCAAGCCACCTTGAGAGAGGGCTGCTCTGGGCAGCCAGCTGGTGGTGCGGACGACTTTAAAGCCTGCTCTGGCTGGGGCCTCCTCCCCTCCTACGGTCTCTGAGTACAGGCTTTATGATAAATAAGACTTTTCCTGTGTCACACATTCGTAAAAGACAAAATAAGAAGCCTCCATTATGGAGAGCAACTCTGCTCACACCCGAGTTTTCCTTATCTCAACAGAGAGCTCTCCGGGAGGCCCAGATGCTGAGCTGCTCCCGCCCGGGAGCAAAATGAAATATACCCGGTATACAGGTAGCAAGTCCCTCTATAGTGAGACAACAGAGCGTTGAATAAGCAGCTCTGACAACAAATAAGAAAAAGAGACAGAGAGGCTGGGAAGCTGGGGGAGTCCTCCTGGGGAGCAGGTGAGCGCCAGGGTCTGTCCCCTCGGCGTCCATAGGGTGGCACGAGCTGCATCCCGGCCCTGGCCCACCTGCAAGAACACACAGCACAGTCCCACCACACTGCCTGGGCCTTGAGCCTGCGAACAGAACAGAGGGAGCAGGCAGGAAGAACAGGCGTCTCGCCCACGGGCCTGCCGCCCAGAGCTGCTCCCCTGGCTGGGCCCCAGCTCTGGCTCCGGAAGCGCCTGCCGACCCGGGCACCATGAGCACATGCCCAGACCACGGCACCCAGGGCCTGCACAGAGGTCGCTTCTGCAGGAACCGCTTTCTGCAGACACACCAGAGGAGACTGTATACAGAAGGCTGCGGAGCTGCGGGGATTCTCCAGGGTCAGGGGTGCCAGCCAGCGTCACTGTGTAAGTCCCCTCCACCTCCACAGGGGGAGGGAGCCCATCCCCGAGCTCCGGTCTACCAGCTCCATTGCTGCACTGTGTTCCCGGTCACATCACCCCGCACATTTCTGCCCTGAACACAGGAAGCAAGCAGGATCAAGGGGGCATTAATCCACACACCCGACCTCCCCGCCCAAAGCTCCCCACCCGGTAGGCCAGTGCCCCGGTTGCCTCAGGCAATCACCCCCCCCCCCCCCCCCCCCCCCCCCGTCCTGCCAAAACCACCTGCACACACAGTGACACCGAGCTTGTTCTATATAAGACCCCTTTTCCCAGACTGGGAGAGACAGCTATTGTGTCTAATTAATATAAAAGAACATAGAAATTCAAACTAAAAAGACAGAAGACTATCTCTCAAATAAGGGGACAAGAAAATCTTCAGAAAAAAAAACAAACAAACCCTAAGGAAATGAAAACAAGTGATTTGCCCGATAAAGAATTTTAAAAAATGGCCACAAGGATGCCAATGGCATTTTTCTCAGAATTAAAACAACTAATCCTAAAATCTATATGGAACCTCAAAAGACCCTGCATGGCCAGGGAAATATTGCGAAAGGACTAGGTGGGAGGTATCCCACTACCAGATAAACCACACTACAAAGCTCCATTAGCCAGGACAGGACCTCGAAGAGCATGCTCAGCTCCGGGTGTCGGTGCCTGGCAGTACCAGCACTGCTCGTCCTGATGGGTCGGGTGCTGAACGTCTGGATGCCAATGGTCCATAAGACAATGAGAACACTGGGGAAGCACTGAAAATGAATGTCTAAGTCTCCACCTTCCGCCTCTCTTGAAAATGGCCCCGACTCTATAACTGGGCATGAGAAGTGCAGTTGAAGGAAGACTATGGATTAGGAGGGGGCTGGAGATACTGTCTTAATGTGGACAATGATGCCATCTGTAAAATCTTGGTGAGAGTCTCCACCTTTCAGGTGGGCCTGAGCTGCTGCAGGTCTGCTCTTTTGTTGTTATCTGGCTGGATGAGAAAATTAAACTTTTAGTTTCCCTTAAATTATCCCCAGATGTAACAGAGGTCAGGAGCACTGAAGAGGAAGGGGATCAGTGCCAGTAACAGCAGGTTTGGAGCAAGGGCAGGAGTGGGAAAGTGGGGGGAGCTTCATTCACAGACACAGCCAGGGGCCAGGCCTTGAGGAAGGGCTGTGGAGGATACTGTTTTCTTCTTTGGTAGCATCACCATTTCAGATGCTTAGAGCGAAAACGGACTGGGGTAGGTGTGAAGAGGCTCATTTCTGGGTAACATTGCAGGGACAGAGAGAAAAGGACAGGAATTGAGACATTAACGTAGAATGCCCTCAACACTAACGACCGTCACTTTTTCCCAGCATTTCTTCAAATTATTATGCTCACTTGCTTCTCAAAAAATAAATAAATAAATAAATAAATAAATAAATAACCTATACGTTTGGGTTTAATTGGTCCAATATTTTATTTGAGGAACAAGAAGTTTTTAATAATAACCACACCATCAGTCATTGTTACATTTTTCTATCAATTTTTAGGAAAATATGGAAAGGACAACTCAAGATAATGCAAGTTTTAATGACTTTCATCACACTTTGGTTTGGATGCCAGAAAAGAGGTGTCACTTTTCTCGCTAATACAGATCCCTAATTTTGATGCCATCGCACGGGTCAGGATGGGCAAGAACAGACTTCGGATCCCAGGTGATAATCATCAGCTGCATAAACGAGGCTCTGTTCCCCTCCCTTCTACTTCCCTTCCTTTTTAAGTGTGAAATCGCCGTTAGATGAACTAGACACACCCTCTGCCATGGAGAAATGGAACCCCTTTACACTCCGGTTAACCAAGAGCAAGCTCAAAAGACACTAGATTGTGGTAACTAACTTTGTCACAAAGATGGCTTGGACTCGCCGTTCTTTTAAAAGATCGTCATTCAGGAGGAGGCTTGCGAATTCTATTAGTTGTAATGAAATAACTCCCTGCAGTTGTCATGTGTTCAGCTACCTGGTGGCAGCTGGCAGTGAATCCACACCGACGGTTCCCAGCCATTCTGCTCCACAGACATTTCACAGAAGCAATTTAAAGATTTTCCCATCAGCCTGGTGGGCACAGATTAGCAAAACCTATTTGAACACTTTCCAAGACGATGTCATCTGAGCTGTGCTCTATGCTGTGGCACCTCAGGGACACAATCGAGCTCTTGTCTGCTGAAACAGACCTGACACTGCTTCCTGAGGGAAACCGGGCTTTACCTGCAGAAGGAAAGGGTAAGGGCACTGGGGGCAGGAAACCCGAAGCCCAGAGTGCATCAGTATATGGCGGGTGATAAGAAGTTTGGAAGTGAGAACTCTATAAAGTATTTCTCAGAGGAAGAGGTTATTATTCCATACTAGGCATAGCACCTCGAAAGTTAATCAGTCACAGTGGTAATGAAATTCTTAGCTATAGATGAGACCACCTGGAGCAGGACAGGCTACATAACTTGTAGGATCCACTGCAAAATGAAAAGACAAGGACTCTTGTTCAAAAATTAGGAGTTTCAGGACAGCAGCAGCGGAGCTCTGCTCCAAGGGCAAGGCTCTTCTAAGCACCGGCCTTTTGCAGCCTCGCAGGCCACCGCCCATGGAGTGGACCCAGCCGCAGGAAGGAGAGAGCGTGAAAACAAGCGGTAATTATGCAGTTCTAGGGAAAACCAGCCTTTAAGGGAGGGTGAAAGAGAAACCAGCAGAGACACGAAGATGGGAGGTCAGGACGGTAGGAAAAGAGCCAAGGGCTAATAACATCTCAGAAGCCAAGAAAGAGATGCTTCCAAACAGAAACCACAGGGATGTCTTCCCTGTGCTCCCTACACTTCCTCCCTGCGGCCACTGCTGCAGGATGTTGCCACCTGTCTAATGGTACTAAAGGGCAAGTAATAGATGGACTCAACGCATCTTTTGCAATTTATAGCTAAGAGGTCATCACTGACCTGATTTAAAAACAAAACAAAACAGGAATAGTCAGATGCCAGATTGCACTGTGCTGAGAATGGACAGGGAGGCCAGACTGTGGAAACAGCTCCAAAGACCTTTCTGATGAGCTGAGGAGACAGGACTGGAGGGCGGTGCCTGGAGGGAGACACTGAGCTGTGAGGAGGTGGTGGTTTGTGTCTGTTTTTAAGATGGGAGGGACTTATGAATGTTTGTATGCCAAAGAAAAGGAGTCAGTAGTAGAAAGTGAAGAGTTGGAGGAGGGAGGAAAAGGAAAAAGAACAGAAGATGGAGAAAGACAAAAGATTGGAAGAGAAAATCCCTGAGGAGTTTGAAAGGCATTGGAATCAGAGCTCTGGGGAAGCTATTCACCTTGGAAAGAAAGGCAAAGTGGACATTCAGGGAAAGAAAGCTTATATTGAGGAAAAGAAAGTAAGAATGGTGAATGTAGAATGTATTTTTAGGAATATGCTTACGTTTTGGGAGAAGAGACTTGCGGTGGGAATTGAAGTAGTTCATGCCTTTGTTCTTATTTTATCTTCTGTATGAAGTGGGAGACTAGGTCATTTGCTGAGGATAAATACTGAAATTCTTGCCTAGCCATAAAAAACTTACTTTGATTTATATAGTTCCTTTCCTCCAAACCCTTCAAAGCCCTTTAGCAACTATTCTCAAGCAACTTATTCTGGTATTTTGATAGACCCTTTCATTGTGGTATTAATTTCTTTTCCAACTAATTATTTCTTTATATCAAAGAAGAACTTGGAAACTTGAAATATTTCTACAAAGACTTAACCACAATCAGAAATAGATTTTCTTTCTACAGCACTTTTATGGAGTAATCATTTCAGAACACATAGAGCTCAGAATCAGAACATGATGTCTGGAAACACAGGACGGCTAGGCGAGCTCCTTGCAATGCTAGCTTCCCTGGGAAAGAACATTCTCTTTGAAATATAGCTCTGGGTGGGGATTATTCTTTTCATTTTACTCCCATTTACAGTCGTTTCACTTTCTTTTGCAGAAGGATTACATCTTACTTAGTCCAAGTAGCAATTCATCCACTGTGGTTTAATACACACAACAGCTAAGTAAAAATCCTAATGTAAAAGGCTGCCCTGCTAGAATTGAGTCTTTATTATTTTTATTATTATTCTGATTGGTATAACATCTGTCATAAAGCTCAGAAATATTTTCAATATGCCAACATATTTAACATTCATTCATTCAGCACTCCCAGCCCCTTAACTGTGCTATTTTAAAGACTTACTGCCTTTTACTTCTATATAGTTTACCTATTTATTATGCTTATTATCCTTCTTCCCCCACAGGAATATACATTCTATGAGAGCAGAGATTCAGGTCTGTGTTCTCAGCACCTAGAGCCATTTCTGGCTCTAACACATATTCAGTGAATATTTGTTGAATGAATAAATGAAAATACATGTGGAATATTTCTATTTCAATGTATCACATTAACTCATATATAGATCTGCAGGATAATTTTCTTTTCTTTCTTTCTTTTATTGAATTTATTAGTGTGACATTGGCTAATAAAATTGCAAGTTTCAGGTGTATAGTTCCATAATGCATCATTTATATATTGTATTATGTGTTCACCACCCCCAAGTCTGCAGGATAATTTTCTATTCTGATATTATTTCTCTTCGCTCAAATCCATGACAGCCAGCCTTTTGTAAACCTCGTGTGTAGGTCTGGGCAAAGGGGTAGTTATCCCCAGCTGATTTGCTCACCTCCAAATCACAAACAGTAGAGAATAGTTTCTGGGGAAAGGTGCTAGGTTTTTATATTTGTGAGGTCATTTATTTCTCAAAATAACTTTACAAGGTAATTCTTATTATTTTCATCTTATAGAATTAGAAACTGAAGCTCTCAAAGGTTAAGTTGCCCAAAGCTAAAAAGAAAAAGCCTGAATCTAAACACAAACTTAGTCCCAAACCAGAGCTCTCCCCAAAACTGTCTGAGAATTATTCAATAGCATGTGTTGTGTTGAGGAAGAAATAAATAGAACAAAACAAGATGTATTTCACCTTTTAAAAAAAAAAGGAAGGGGGAGAAATTTATGCCTGCAATTTTCATTAGTAATTCCAACATGGAAAACAAATCTATTTCCAATTTGGCAAACCATCTAGCTCTCTTAGAGAACTGATATCTTGGCTTGGATCTGAGAAAACATATAAATATAATTCAAAAATTATGAGTAATTGAGAAATAATTTCTAGATACAAAACAGTCTGAGGCAGCCTTCCATTTCTCCTCAACACAAGGAAGGTCACTGCTCTTGTTCAGGGCTGAGCTCCAAAGCTGATGATTCCTCTCATTCCACCTTTTCGATAATGATTCACAGTTTCATTTCCCACAGACCAGGAGGAGGTGGAGGAGATGTGTGGGTAGCTACATTTTAAGTCCCTGCCCATTCCCTTACCTTTTTTCTTTTTGACTTTATTTATAAACCACCAAAACATCTGGCCAATTTACTGAATATCTAGATGTTTTGGTCTCATGTACATTGCTAATTTTTTTAAAACTAAAAGTATTGGCATGAAGGGTCAATGTATCCTAAGTGAAAGTGAGTGAAGTTTGCCAGCTGATAGAAAATAGACTAACTGGTAATCAACAATCAACATCTGCTTCTCATTTCTCTGTTGCTCCCTGGCTCAATCAAAAATAATGTGCCTAATCTTTGAAGAAATTCCTAAAGAATAAAAAAAAAATCACTTGACAATCTTTATTAGTATCACAACCATAAAGAAGCAAGATATGGCCAGAGGCAAGGACGGGACCATATCAGGGAAACGGCCTGAGTAGGCTCACACTTGGCACCATGGGGATCAAATTAAGATAGGAATTCAGATCCAAAATCCTCAAAACCATTTGTCACACTATCTCCACTATTCATGTTTCCTTTCCAACTTATCCCATGTTCATGATAAATTTCATTAATTACCTTGGTACAGTGCCATCCTGGGGGAGCCACAGACAATGCCTATCACTCCTCTTGGACTGTGATCCGAAGCGCTAATCCAGCCTTCAGAAGCCATGTTGTAACAAGAGGCTAGTCCTATGTTCATGGTGACGTTAGTCCCCCACCAAGTAGCCCAGCCCCACCAGACAATATAATATGGTAGCCAAATTGGCAGCAGAGGGGTCTAAACCAAATCATACTTCATGCGCCTCTATGCAATTTAAAGGTGATTACTAAATTGAAATATTAGTGCCATTCCTATCCAGCTTAAATGATCTGATTTCTGGTTGGTGGGTCATCAAAACTCATTTTCTATATATACAATGTTATTGTAGTTATGTTCTTAGAAACAGATTTAATAGCACAAATACACCAAACTTGACCACAAAAAGTCACAAAGAGAAAATATAAATATATAATTTTACAATTATTTTACTAATAATGTAAAACAATGAGCTTTTGTTTATTTTATCTATTTGCTTTTTGTAAACTTTGTATGTAAGTACAACATATAAGCAGAAAGGTACAGATAAAAGAAATAAGTCAAGACAGAATATCACCTGCTCCTCAGAAGACTCCTCCCCTTGAGCACATGGTATAGTCCCCATTTGTTTAGTTTTTATTTAATTTCTCTCAGTAATGTTTTATAGTTCCTGTGTAAAGATCTTGCACATATTTCTCTGTTTATTACTGAGTTTTTTATGGTTTTTAATGCTAACATAAATGGTATCATTTTGTAAATTTTATTTTCCACTTTTTGTTGGTATAAGAAAGATCATTTTTAATATTGAATTTTTAATATTGAATATTGAATTTGAAAATGAATTGTGGTAAATTCATTTATTAATTTCAATATTTATCTGTAGATCCTTTTGGATTTCCTACATAATAATCTTGTCACCTATGAATAATGAGGGTTGTTTTTTCCCTTTCCAGTTCTTCTATCTTTTTTTTTTTTTTTTTTCCTTTTCTTGTTTCTCTGGCTAGAACCTTCAGGAAAATGTTGACTAGAAGTGGTGATAGTGACCCTGGCCGGTTTAGCTCGGTGGTCAGAGTGTCGGTCCGAAGACCAAATAGTCATGGGTTTGATTCCAGTCAAGGGCATGTACCTTGGTTGCAGTTTGGTCCCCAGCCCTGGTCAGGGTCATGTGGGGGGCAACCAGTCTCTCTCACATCAATGTCTCTCTCTCACTCCCTCCCTCCCACTCTACCTGAAGATAAATGGAAAAATATCCTCGGGTGAGGAATTAAAAAAAAAAAAGAAGTAGTGATAGTGGACATCTTTGTCTCCTTGATCTCTGGGGGAAAGCTTTCAACATTTTACCATTAAGTAAGATGCTTGCTCTGGGACTTTTCTATATACTCTTGGTACCATGGTTATAGATATTGGTGTCATGGTTAGATTGAACTCATTAAAAGTTGTAATGCTTTCTATTACTGGGGAGCATTTGTATGTAATGGCGTTACTTTACCTCTTAATGTTCAGAAGAATTCACTAGCAAAGTCATCTGTGTGGGTAGTTTTTGCTTGGAGAAGATTTTTAACTGTAAGTTTATTTTCCTTTTGTGTCAATTTTGTAGGTTGTGGTTTCCTAAGAATGTGTCCAATTAAACTAAATTTCCAAACACATTAGAATAAGGTTGTTCATTATATCCTCTTATGATACTTTAATATCTGTAGTATATGTAGCTTTGTCTTGATATCGATTATTTGTGTCTTCTTTATTCTTTTATCTGTCTTTTGCCTGGGATTTATTACATTTTATTATTTTTTCCAAAGAATCAAATTTGTCTTCCTGATTCTCTCTATTGCAGCGGTTCTCAACCTGTGGGTCGTGACCCCTTTGGGGGTCGAACGACCCTTTCACAGGGGTCACCTAAGACCATCAGAAAACACATATTTCCGATGGCGATTCGTAACAGTAGCAAAATTACAGTTATGAAGTAGCAACGAAAATAATTTTATGGTTGGGGGTCACCACAACATGAGGAACTGTATTACAGGGTCGCGGCACTAGGAAGGCTGAGAACCACTGCTCTATTGTGTGTGTCTTTTCAAGTTCTGCCCCTGTCTTTATTATTCCCTTCCTTATACTTGCTTTGAGCATTTCCAACTCGTGTGATAGATAACTATATTGTTTTTAGCCTCTCTCTTCTTTTCCATTATTTTTTTAAATATGTTTTTATTGAGTTTTTAGAGAGAGAGAAACATCAATGTGAGAGAGAAACATTGATCTGCTGCCTCCTGCATGCCCCCCACTGGGGATCGAGCCTGCAACCCGGGCATGTGCCCTGACCGGGAATCGAACCTGGACCTCTCAGTCCATGGGATGACACTCAATCCACTGAGCCACACAAGCCGGGATGCTTTTCTGTTATTAACCTAGGAGTTTCCCTGTGAGCAGGGCTTTAATTCCATCCTGTAAGTTTGTCATGTAGTAATTTTTGCCATTTGGTTCAAAATATTTTCTAATTTCTAGTGCGATTTCTTATTTTACCAATGTGCTATCTAGAAGATATTGCTTAATTTCGAAATAATTGAAGATTTTCTAATCTCTGCAGTGGTCAGAGGACACAACCTGTATGACAGCCCGTTATAATTTGTTCAGATTGCTCGATGTCTGGACACACAGTCAGCTTTGGTGAATGCTCCCCATAAACTTGAGAAGGAAGTATATTTTTCATTTGTTGGGTTGGGGTTTTCTATGTTATGAGGTGAAGTTTGTTAATTACAGTGTTCAGATTTTCTATATCCTTACTGATTTTTGTAAATTACTGAGTAATTCTCGGCAAAGTGTTAACATCTTCTAAAATCTCCCACTAGGGTTTCAAATTTTTCTATTTCTATTTTGGTTTAGTCAGTTTTTATTTCATGAGTCTTGTCATTATGTGATATAAATGTAAAACTTTTGTATCTTCCATATCCTTCTTTATCTTTAGTAGTATTTCTTGCATTAATGCCTGTTATGTCTGATAATACAATAGGTAATCCTTTCTTTAGCTGGGAGTTTGCATAATTTGTCTTTCCCTATCCTTGTACTTTCAATGTCTCAGGTCGTTATATTTAAGGTCCTTGATATATGTATATATAAAGTCTTAATATTTTTGTCCTTTAATTGAAGCATATCGTCTGTTTAAATTTAATGTAATTATTTGTTTTCTATTTGCTCCCCTTTATTTGTTCTTTATTATTAACTTTTGGATTGATTAAGTATTATTAATAAACATATCCCCATCATCTCATTGTTTGACTGCTCTTGTGGTGGCTACCTAAAGATTAGAACATTCTTTCTTGATTTATAAAATTTAATATAAATTGGTCGTGTTCTCACTTCCTGGATAATATAAAGGCCTTAGTATTTTTTTTTAACATCTTTTACCTGATCCCATCTTATTTATATAGTATTGTTTTCAAATTCTCCATATATTTTAAACCACATAAAACATTATTGTTAATTTTTATAGTCAATATCCATTTAGATTTAGCCATTTACTTACCATTTACTTTGCTGTTCATTACTTCCTGAATCTCTGAGATGTTACATGAAATAATTTTCCTCATCCCAGAATTGCTTCCTTTAATATTTATTTCATTTGGAACCATTAATCATGAATTCCCTCAATTTTTTTGTTTATCCAAAAGTATATTATCTTGATTTTTTTAAGACCTTTTCACTGGATACTTTCTTTCAGCACTTTGAAACTATAATTATTTTCTTGAGCAAACAACTGATTGGATAAAATACTGAATGAATAAAGAAATAAATAGTAAAAGGATGAGGTTATTTAGGTGACAATGAGTAATCCCTTTTGGCTGGAGTATAAGGAATTCAGAAGAGAGAATGGGAGGCCAAAAGCATGTGGAGATGTACACACACACAGACACACACCACACATACACAAGAGCAAGGTCACATGTGGAGATGTACACACACACACACACCACACCACACATACACAAGAGCAAGGTCACATGTGCAATGCATTCATCAATAAATGTTCATTAACTTATTAAATAATTCCTATTTGGAATTAGAATCTTACTATACTAGATTCTGGCAATATAAAATACGCAAAATATTCCTTTAATTGTCCTCAGAAGCTTACAATCTAGTAAAGAAGTACATATTTGCTTATTTAAAAAGAACTTTATGCTACTTGGAATCTTTCTTAAAGATCATCCACAGTTTAATAAGTTTTGAAGAAAGGTCACCATATATATTCATATAGATCCATACAACAAGCCTATAGTTAAGGCAGAATAAATATTCACTTAATTGTGAAAGGAAAGAGGGAAGTAATTCAGTATTTAGGTTACATGAGAATCTGATACATTGAAAAACAATAATAAATTTTAAAAACATGATGGAAATAAAACAATAGATGGAAACAAAATACTTTTTAGAAATGAAAAACATAATGTGCTTTTGCTTAGCTTTGAATTTTGTTTAGCTTTTATTTGGAATAGTTTTTACATATGCTTATCTTAAGACAATATGGAAAAATTGAGAATATTTGTGCTTAGAATATATATGTTTGATAGTTAACTCATGCTTACTCAGGTAAACTTTGAATTGGGCAAAAATTTAGGTGATGCATACTAGATATATTCATGTTGAGGAGACAAAGCATAAATATTCAGGCCAAATGAAGGGAGCCGATGCAAAAAGCACTCCTAAAGAGAAGGAATTTAGAGCAGGTTCTTCCAGAAAACAGACATGCTACAGCCTAGTAGAAGAAAAAGAACTTCACAGATACAGTGTTTCTTCCATCTTTTTTCCTTTCTAAGACTCCACCCCATGGCTGACTTGCTGCTGAAGGCAATAACCAGCAGTCTCAAGCATTGTACAGCTGTCCGTCCATTCTTACTTGTCTAGTTCTCTGGTCCTTGTCTTGGTTCTCGGTGTGTCTCCAACCCTGTGACCCCATAATCTAGCTTCCCCAAACCAATCCAGGCTCTTCCTTCTCTGTTTCTCGTTTGCAAGCCACTGGTATTCTCTCTGGGATACAATTTGGTATTTGCTCTCTGGCTCCATGGACTATGGCCACAGCGAATGATACACTCCTGCTTCCCTCCCACCCACATGTCCTTCATGGGGAGATGAAGTGGAAAGTCAGGATGTGTGTATGCAAAAACTTTTAATCACTCCCTAGCTTAGATGTGGGGAAATGAACACTATTTCATCTTTTGCTTGTACTTTTCAAGTCTATAAAATTAATATCCTTTTTCTAGACCCTATCAAAACGTACATATATTAGACTATTATAATTCCACTGTCAAAGATTTGAAAACAAAAAGTTCAGCAAAAAAAGGCTTGAGTGATGGAGTTGATTTCTTTATAAGTAAAAACTCAAATGAAGAGGCAGAGCAGTCTTTGCAATTAATCGTCATTGTTTTCTTCTACCCTATATTTAAGTTTTAGTGAGCTCCTACAAAAGTAAAGGATAAAGATCTATAAGCCTTACCTCATGTTGTTTAATAGCCTGGATTCATCTGTTTTCTCTTCTCCATGGTTTTATGGCTCTCTCTAGGCCCATAAATTACATGGTAGTAATAGGCCCTTCCAGAAGAAAGGGACAAAATGAGATAATTGACATCTCCCCCAATCTTACAGCACTTGGGTTCAATTATTCTCTTCTTTAATGGACCTTCACCCAATCTCCCTCCCCCTAACATAAATCATATGCTATATGCATTTCCAGTTAGCTCTAGGGAGGTCAGCTTCTGGATCGAAATGAGCGTGAGCAGGAGAGCTGATTCCTAGACTGCCGTTCACAGCAGACCTTTAACAGTTACCTAATAGTCTGCTCGGTGTCCACCAGTCTCATGTCAGAGATGCTTTTCACTCAGTGCATGTGTTGGGAAGGTGGCCCCAGGACAGGTAGCATGGCACCTTTGCTATTGGTCCTTGACTGTCTTGCCAAGCACTAGTTCAATCGCACACAGACGGGACAGGACTGTTCGTTGCAAGGAACTCCAATCAATTGTGTTGGCTGTTGCCGCCCAAGGATAACCATTCTCCAATTGGCTTGCTAAGTTCTGCATAGACAGTTTCAAAGCTCATGTTTCTCTCCTGAGTGTTTTATACTCTAGGGGAAAAAATAACCACTCCCTTGTTATTATTAATGTAATGTAACTGGGCTTGTGCCTGAGTTAAGAAGGTAAATATCTCTAACTTGAGATCATTCATATATTAGATGGTTCTGTCCATTACCATGAATTATAGCTGTAGGCCAAGTAGAACATTATTTAGAATACTCTTTTTTTTTTTTTATCCTCACCCGAGGACATTTTTCCATTCTTTGTTCAGATAGAGTGGGAGGTAGAGAGAGGAAGAAAGGAGAGAGAGAGAGAAACATCGATGTGAAAAGGACACATCGAGTGGCTGCCACCCGCACGACCCAACCAGGGCCAGGGACAAACTGCAACCGAGATACGTAACCTTAGCGGGAACCGAACCCAGATCTCTCTGAACCGCAGGCCGACGCTCTAACCGCTGAGCCAAACCGGCCAGGGCTAGAATACTCTTAAACTCAATAGTAGCTGCACCACAGAAATCCCCTAGGATACTTGAGGGCAAGCTGAGTCAGGTAAACAATTCCTTCATAATCATTTACTAATAAGATCAGATCAATGTAATTGTCCAGGGGCTAATAGTTTATAGCATGAGACATCGTTGGTTGCTAAACCACATATGTTCACTGTCTGGGATCCCAGTTTATATAAGTCACCATAAAATACTGAAATTACCCAGAACAGAGGTCACAAAGTTACAAAATGGCAGTTAATACTTTAAATTCATAAGATTTCACATAAACTTTTGTGCTTATAGCTTGTCCTTGAAAAATGGGGAGTTCTGGTAGCACTGGACAGCATGGCCTCCATCAACAGAAGGAAAGAAGACACCACCTTCCTCAGTCAGCCTGGGCTCTCGGGTCAAGTGTCTGGCTTCCCTGGACAGTGGAGGTTATGATTCTCATCACTCCCTTCCTAAAGTCCAGTTACCGAGTATGAACTTGGTTGCCTAGAAACAGGAGTCCCGAAGGTTTATGGGAATGGACAGACAGCCATTAATCTAGGACCAGGAATACTTGAACTTTATCTTAAACTCTACCCATAGGATCTGGCCCACTGGGACCAGTTCCTTTCATGGAATTACAAAATCATAGAGGTCATTTAAATCTTCTCATCCCTTCACCACATGTAATGACCAATTTCCCTTATGTCTGCATCACTTTCATTCTCTGCCATAGGATTCTGTGATACTACTTTCTTTTTCTTGTTTTTCATGCCTGCTAGGCTTGCCACCTTCCAATATAAATGCAAGCTCATGTGGGCAGCGGATGTATCATACAATTTCTTTGCAATTCCTGTATTATTTAGTACATACTGTGTTCACTATTTATTGAGTGGGTCAATTTAAGACAAGTTAATTCACTTTTCAATGTCTTGATTTATTCACTCACAAAAGGGAATGCCCCGTTTTAGCCTCCTGGATGCCATTTATCTCATTGAACCTATAAGGGACACACTGAGAGATTATTTTACAGAAATTGCTTTTTTACTGAGAGCTGCTTCATGCATGCAGTTCATTGTATTAAACACGAAATCCTGGTACATTTCAGTAACAAGCTCAGCCTAAATGTTATAGAATGCTCTGCAGGCTAGAGTGAGTCTGGAATACAGTGGGAAATGCGATTTTTGTGTTCATTTTGAAAAGGAGTCAATTGACTTGGAGGAAATAAATTGTAATAGTGGGGAAAGTGCCTTTCTAGGTACGTTGATGATTTTTGTATGGGTTGTAAGAAGCTTTCTGGAGGGAGAGAATGGATGAGAGCTGTGAAAGCGTGGCTGGAACGTGCTGGGCAGGACTGCTGTCCTCGCCAGGTTTCAGTTCGCTCTGGGTCTCACTGGGCTGGTGACTACACACTTCAGTGTGGAGATTCGTGTTCTTCCTCTGTGTTTTAAAGGGGGAGGTGAAGAACTTAGACCTGACTGGGAACTCTCATCTCATGTAATAGTTCTCTTCAAATAAACTGTACTGTTACTTCTGCTATTATTTAAAAAATTTTTTTCTTTATTGATATTAGAGAGAATGGGAGAGGGAGAGAGAGATAGAAACATCGATTGGCCGCCTCCTGCATGCCCCCCACTGGGGATCAGGCCCACCATTCTCGGCATGTGCCCTGACCGGGAATTGAACCAGCGACCTCTTGGTGCATGGGTCGATGCTCAACAACTGAGCCCACCGGCTGGGCACCTCTGCTATTATTGTTGTCAAGTCGATTTGGAAGCCTGCAGAAGGCATCAGTTACCTTTGAAAAAGCCAACTTACTGAGACAGTGGCTGATTCAAAATGCTTCCCCTGTGTGCCCTGGCCGGTGTGACTTAGTGGTTTAAGCGTCAACCTGCACACTAAAGGGTTGCAGGTTCCATTCCCAGTCAAGGGCACATACCTGGATTGCAGGTTCAATCCCCAGCCCCAGTTGGGGCAGGTGTGGCAGGCAATCAATCAATGTGTCTCTCTCATATTGAGGTTTCTCTCTCTCTCTCTCTTTCTCTCTCTCTCTCTCTCTCTCTCTCTCTCTCTCTCTCTCTCTTTCTTTCTCTTTCCCCCTCCCCTATCTCTGCCACTCTCTCTAAAAATCAATGGAAAAAATATTCTCGAGTGAGATTAACAACAATAACAAAAAGTTTCCCCTGTGTTAACTAAAGCCATTGTTTTTCTTTTCATTCAGACCACATGGCTTTTACTGAATCAATAAATCAAAGTTTAGATCAGTCCGGCTGGTGTGGCTCACTGGTTGAGCGTCGACACATGCACCAAGAGGTTGCCGGTTTGATTCCCAGTCAGGACACATGCCCAGGTTGTGGGCCCGATCCCCAGTGTGGGGCATGCAGGAGGCAGCCAATCGATGTTCTTTCTCATCGATGTTTCTATCTCTCTCTCCCTCTCCCTTCCTCTCTAAAATCAATAAAGGGAAAAAAAATTAAAAAACAAAACAAAAACAAAGTTTAGTTCATCTGTTAACAAGATTGTAGTAGTTAGAGGTTGGGGAGGAAGTGAAGAAATAACACACTTTCCTTGCACTCATCATAAGGGACTATATGTTACCATCCCATTGCTCAAAGGTTCAGGTTTTGAGGAGATGTCTGTTTCTGCCTAAGTCACTCTCATTTCTGAAAGTGAGCAGAGGGTCAGTTCAAAACAAAGGGTTCCAACTCCTAAAGAGTCAGTGTTAAATCTGTTCTATTCAGTAATATTAACTATTTGACTTATATCCCAGAAAAACTCACTTTGAAAATGCCTTAAAGAAGACCAAAGTCCTGGTTAGCCACCAGCTCAGCTTCGTGAAGCACAAACTTGGTTGGGTCAATCAAGTCCTCTTCTTGGACAAAAATCAGCCAGGTATCTTCGCTTTGCTAAGGCTTTTATTCCGGACTCGGTACTATACTAAATACTAGTGCTACGTGAGCTCAGTTACATAGCTATTCTGTGACCATACACATGATAAAAAATTCATATGCAAGAGTGATATTTTCAAAATAACAATACCAACTTAAAATTGCAAAAAGACTGTTGTTCCGGGGTACTGGTTTAATACTGCATAACCCCTGGATGGCGGAAAGAGAGCGCCCTGCATTAGCTTTGCAGTAAACAGTAAGACAAGTGGGACAGAGAGCTTGGAATATAGAAATATAGAAATGTAAGGTGTCCTTGGTAAACTGGCAACCTGGATAAGAAAAGTACATCAAGGACAGAAGAGATGCATGAATACGAGACAAAACAGTGACATACATTAATGGCAGGAAACGATTGGGAAGTCAGAGTTGACAGGAGCTGATACTCCGTCAGAAGTGTACGGAGGCCGAGAGAATCGGCAGTGGGAGCCAGAGTGCTGCATCAGAACTCGAACTGAATTTGTACTTTCAGAATTCTGGGCCCAGAAGAAAAAAAGCTAGAGAGAACATGGTACATACCTCTAGGCGTGATTTTAAGAAGTAATTTTAAGTTTGGGCAGGATTCTGTTTCTGAAGAAGTGGCTGAGGAGTGATGCCACGGCTGCGGGAGAACATGGGCCACTCATTGCATCGTAACATTTCCATCTGTACTGGGAGGAGGAGACAGGAACGGAGACCTCAGCTACGATGGGAAGGATCGGAATATCACATACTTAGAATGTTATCCTTTATAGATTTTTCTCTGAACTTGTTTAACTCAATCCATGAAAACTGAGATGTAATTCTGCTGAAATTTGGAGGGTGGTTAAGATGACTTTTATGGTCCTTTCTAGACCAATATTTGCATACCATTTCACAGCCTTTGGACCTCTAATCATCAAGGTATCTCCATTACGTAGAGATTATTAGTCCCTGGTTACAGATGTCGATGCTGAATTGTTGAGAGATTACATTTTTATCTGGCCTTGAACCCAGTTTACTGGCTGCAATTCTCACGCATTTTCAACTGTGTCATGTTGCCCACAATATGTGAAATATGTGTCTCTTTCTCTTTCTGTAAGTCCTTGCAAAGAAGAAATAAACTGTGATGTATTGCAAGAGAGAAATTGCTCCCAAAGGCTTCTCTGTCTCTGGCAGGGACTGAGATAGCTTGAGCAGGTGCCCAGCCCTCTGGTTTAGGGCAAGTGCTTTGGGGAATATCCTAGTTTATTTCGATTTGTTTTTTTCTCTTGCACAATCTTTTCCTGGACCAATCATACTCTCTATTCATGGAGGACATTCAGGAACGAGATACATAGTGCTTGTATCTTCCTGAGAGCCGCCTTCACCTTCTCAATTTGTGCCGCTGTTTTTCTTTATGTTTCTTCATGTCCATTGAGCCGGTTCTTTATGCCTTGCTGCATGGTGGAGAGGGGCCTCTGGCGCCACTGGCCTGCATGTCGCATGGCTGTGCAAACGTCACCGCATCCTATTTGTTCACTTGAAATGGATCCGAAGACATTCAAGCAGGTTTCTGAAAATTGTCTCCGCAACTATTTTATGTAGAATTCAAAGTTTTATACTATCTATTTTGGAGAAAAATCTGTTTAAAAGAAGGCTTTGGTTTTTGGCGGAGAGGGCAGCACAACTGGAAATGCAGCCTCATCACATTTATGGAGAAGATATAGCGGCCATTCCCCAATCTGCAGTATGTGGGGGAATTTGCTTTCCTTTCACAGCTTTCCTTTCAAATGCAGACATTGCAAATGTTCTAAATTAACAATAGGCTTCGCTCTTAAAACCATATCTCACATTATTCCTGCTGACATGGAACCTCTTCTGAATGCATATATTTTGCTGCTCCCCTAGCTGCCTACTGCTCCCCATCTGTGCCTGGGATGTAACCACTGTGAATGATAACACTTAGGATCATTGGCCATCCTCAAGAACGAATGCCCACAAAAGGGGCTTCTGCTGCTGGGAGCACAGCAGCTTCTTCGCATGAAGTATTTTCTCCCAGGACCATCCTCTGTTCTGGATCAGGGCTTGGCCTCCAGTGAGTGCAATAGTTGACTAGAAATTTAAATGGACAATGGACTCATCCTAATATTACATGGGTCTATACACTGTGTCTGGAAATTTGTGGGGAAAATCAACCAATGATGAATATTTCTTTCTAGAATTTCTTCCAATTCTGAGATAATGTTTTATAGAATTTGTTAGGAACAGAAAGTAGAAATAAATTTAATGTCTTCCTCCAATCATCCTCAGTTTGGGTTCAGAGAATAATAGACTGTCTTCTTATTTTATTTTTAGGATATTGTTCCATAATAACATGGATACCTCTTGAGAAATGCCATAGTTCATTTGCTTGGAGGAAGCTGGTTCAATAACACCATTATAAATTTATGTGGTTTTGTGGGGAAGTAGAGATCAATAGAGGTCTTTCCAGCCATGTGACTATAATGATGGTTTTCTTTTCCTGCTCTATTTATCATTCATTAAATGCCTCTTTGTGAACAACACTGTCCCAGCCTTGAATGTGATTGAATCAGGAGAGGCCTGTATGGGCCTCAGTGTAGTGATCTCACCATGATACTTTGCTTTTTATTGAAATGTGTTTAAAATTACAGAAGATATGTCCATGAAAAACATTCTATCAGTCACTATCATGTTTCAAGATAACACTGAAGCACAAATTCGATGTAATACATATCTTTATGTCCTTTGGAAAGACACCAAATTTAATTAGGAACACTCAAGGTTTTCTAAAGTCCTAGAAAGTGCCCAAGCAAAGAAATGCTAAACAAGCAAGGTTGAGCTGAAGTAAATCTCACTCCATGGGGTCAACTGTCTCATCACCTGTGTACCTTGGATTCATTTACTGTGGCTTTTCCCAAAGGGGGAATGGCATGGTGGCGGGTCTTAGTATGAAGGTTAGAAAGCTAGAGTCTAACCTCAAACGTACCAACCGTGACCTGGCATAAGCTGCTGGCTGGATCTGTCAGTGTTCGAGCCCTAGACAGAGAAATTCAGGAACTGGAGAATTTCCTGCTTGGCTCGGGTTCCCTCCCAGGAGTGGCTGAAGAGTTTGACATGGGAAAAGAGACACGTACGGAGTTTGAGCGCTAGTTCTCACCAGGTGCTGCAGACTCTCAAAGCCCTCACCTGCAGTCACCCTTTCACCTGCTCTGAGGGGAAGGAGGGGCTTCCAGTCTCGTCCTGACTGCGATGGGAAAGACTGGTGCGTGCCTTTGACAAGTTCTCCAAATGACAGCTGCGGTGGTGAAGGGTTCGTTTCCTCCCCTGTTGCTATGTGGTTTAGAAGTTTCACGGGGAACCAGAGTTAATAACACATGACACATGATCAGACCTGGAAGTCGGAGGTCACTTGTTTAGCTTTATTTACATGTGGTTTGGTACTGGGGGAGGGGAGGTGGGAGGGAAGATAGTTTCACGTAGATGGTCTCATCAGTCACTACAGCCTAAGTGGAGGTGAGTCCTGCTGATTCCGAGTTGATTCTTCCCTGGTGATGGCTCTCCTAGTGGCAGGGACATGTCCAGCATGTCCCCGACTCCCCGTGGAGATAAAGCAGCCTCCCCCTGGTGTTCTCTGCTTGTGCCGGTGAGTGTCTCCAGCAGTTCTCCCCGGTACCTTTGTTGCTATGGTTGCTCCTGAGTGCACACAAAATGCTAAAAATAAATTCCAAGGGAAACTTTCCAGCTGCCTAGCAAAAAGAGTTTTCTGCTCTCTTTGTACTTACATCCAATTGGCTCACAGCTGCCATGCTCCGAGAAGCTGGATCTAATGCAGATGCCATGCTCAGGACCAGCAGATGGGCTGGGGGTGGCGAGGAACTTTATAGGTTACAGGCAGCCAGGGAAGTCAACAGCCTAGGTTCCGTGACCTTGCCTAACTGCGTGCCTCTGGGCAAGTTGCAATTTCTCAGGGTCTCAGTTTCTTTAAATGGAAACTGCAAAGATCATCAAAGGAGCATTCTAATTTTGAGAGTTTGCTTATGCTTTCTGATTTTGAGTTTAAAACATTTCTGTATATTAGACTAACTCGTACATCAACTGTGTAAGCTTTGGCACCAAACATCATTGCCTCAAATTATTATCAAATGGAACCTAAAAATTATGCTTCATGTGACCTGACCTTCGAATTTGTATGACACAAATTATGCGCAGACACACAGACCCTGGTTTTCATGTTTGTTTTCATTCATCCACTCCTTTCTTCATTCAGCAAATGATGACTGCAATTTTACTGGACGTTAGGACTTTATACAGCAGACCCTGAGCTCAGTGCTACAAAGAAAGGTGAGTTCTGGGGAGCCTTAGAACCAAATGAAAAGAATACAGACTTAGAAATAAGAAGATATTAACGTAAGAGGGGTAAAATAAACAAAATATTTAGGTGTTTTCCAATTATAAAAGACATTTGTGTTAACTTGTAGATTGGAAACATCTCTCAAGTTATTCAATGCTTTACTACTAGTAGTTCTGACATTATGTTAACTCATTTCTGAGTTACAGTAATTCTATTAACCTGAGCCATAAGAAGAAAGGTAAAAACAAAACAAAACAAAGGATAACAGGAAATACGTTCATGAATGACGTGGAGATCTCACGGAGATTTTGTTATGTACCAACCATATTGAATATACACTAAATGAGGAAGATTCAATGATTCCACCAAAATCCTTTGTCATCATGCCTCTCAGGGCAGCAGCTACTAGAAGTCTCTGGTTACAGAAAAGGAACAGAGGCAGAAGAAGGTTAAGATTCCAGCTCAGCAGATACTGTTTTCAGAAATGTTATGCTGTCTTCTGGTCTCACATGCTCTGTTCTGTATGCAGAGGGAAATTGCCATCATTTTAGGACAGTGTAAGAGATGCTCTTTTGTTATTAGCTCTGTGTAAAGTTATTTTAACATGGTAAGCCTGCAGCCTTTGTGTTCTAAAATTAGCTCTCCTGGACTTGGAACCCTTCCTACATTATGAGGACCCAAGACAGTGCAGAAATGGAAACATGAGGCAAGAACACAGACCTGAGGAAGGATGGAGCTTGCAGACCTCAGGGGCTTACAAGCAATTTTAGAAACAGAGGATTCCCTTGCAACTTTGAAAGATATTCAAATAGAAGGTCATGCTTTGAAACAGGGAGAAGCTGGAGTCTTCTGCTATCTGTTGATAGAAGGCAGAGAAGCCGCAGACAATGGATGTTGGCATTTAGTCTATCTCATAACCACAGAGAAGCCAAGGGGAGAAAACCAGAGGGGAGCACCCTGATTTAATTTTGGGTACATCTGCTTCAGTAAAGGCTAGCGAATCTGGGCTCCTCATTGAACAGGTCAGGGCCAAGACTAGAAATCAGAGGAGCCTGATGCCTGGGGCCCTGCAGGCAGTGAGCAGACCTGTGGTCATCTACACATGTAGACACCTGCCTTCCAAATGCCCCCTTCCACCTAGCTTCTGTTCTGGCACTTGGACAGTATGAGAGGGGGACAGTAGATATAGTGTAGGTGTGTAGGTGTGTGCAGCAGTGGAGAACTTAGCAGGTGAATGACACGTGTGGTCGGTAGGTAGTTTAGCTCAGTGCTGGTATAGTAAGCTGCAATGCAGGACAAAGTGGCAGGTGGCAGCATCACAGCCTGCAGAGGACAATTAATTAACCAGGTAATCATTGCAAGTATCTTCTAAATTAGATCCTATTTGGAAAAGAGCTGATTGAGGAAGGACCTTCAATTCATTTTTTCAACAAATATTCACTGAGTCACAAGTGTATACAGATATTGGAATAAAACCCATACTATAAAGATGAAGTCATTTATTTCCTTTTACATTACTGAAATAAATGAATATACCTTCTATGACATCACACATTTTTTGAACTGGATTTTGTGAAGAGGGAAGAACGTGGTTGGAGAAGAAACAGCCTAAACCAAAGGTAGATGGCAGAAGAGCCTGGACACACTGCCCTGGAGAGCAGAGGACACTGGGCGACAGGGAGAGATGGGCATGGAAGGTCAGCCTCAGCCCAGCATGGAGGGCAGCCTAGGAAGGGGAGCTGGCAGAGAAGGAGTTGCCATTAAAATTTGTGAGCAGAGAGGCAGCAAGACCAGAACTGTGCTCAGACTTACTCTGGTAAAGTTTTGTATCAAGGTGAGTTTCTGCAGTTTGTTCAAATGGATAAGTCTGGAGGGAAAGGGATAAAAATGATTCCATGTGCCCACGGCCAGGAGTAGCCACACGGGGTACTGGACACTCAGCCGAGGCATTCACATCGGCACACGACTCCACACTAACACGACAGAAGAGGAGTTAGAGAAAATTCAGACACAGGCATCCTGGTTTTTATGGGAAGATCCTGCTGTCTGTGTGAATTGAGGTAGAACTTCCTTTCTTAAGCTCTTAGGAGTTGGAAAGGTATTTCATTGGTAAGATTTCCTCTGCCTCTCTGCCACCTGTGTTTTCCAGGTATTAAGCTGAGCCCACTGTTACACCCTTAGGCCTGGGCACAAGCCCCTTGCTGAGAGTGATGTGTTTGTTGACAGAAGGGCAGCCCGTATTGCTGGACAAACCCCTCACGCAGCTGACATTGTCTTCCTAGAAAATTACAAAATTGTATCAAACCATATCAAAGTCATTTCTAATATCTCAACTGAGGCTAGGATGGATGAGAAGAAAAGAGAGTGGAGGTGAAAAAGCCAGTAAGTTTATTGCACGAGTTCTTGAGAGAGTTAGCAGGAGCCTAAACTACACTGGTGGCAGGGATCATGAAAAAGCAGAGACATCCACAAAGGGAGAGCAGAGAGGTGGAGGGGGAGGGGCGGGCTAATAGGAAGATGAGACGGGACCTGGTTGGAGGGCAGCTGCTCAGCATTAGGCACCTTGGATTGGAGGTGGTGGGAGGCCATCCGACCTTGGATGGGAGGTGGTGGGAGGCCATCCGACCTTGGATTGGAGGTGGTGGAGGCCATCCGACCTTGGATTGGAGGTGGTGAGAGGCCATCCGACCTTGAATTGGAGGTGGTGGAGGCCATCCGACCTTGGATTGGAGGTGGTGGGAGGCCATCCGACCTTGGATTGGTGGTGGTGGAGGTCATCCGACCTTGGATTGGTGGTGGTGGAGGCCATCCGACCTTGGATTGGTGGTGGTGGAGGCCATCCGACCTTGGTTTGGAGGTGGTGGGAGGCCATCCGACCTTGGATTGGTGGTGGTGGAGGCCATCCGACCTTGGATTGGTGGTGGTGGAGGCCATCCGACCTTGGTTTGGAGGTGGTAGGAGGCCATCCGACCTTGGATTGGTGGTGGTGGGAGGCCATCTGACCTTGGATGGGAGGTGGTGGGAAGCCATCCGACTTGAGTCAGAAGCAAATGTGAAGCCGGAATTTGAGAAGAGGCTGGCGACAGAGAGACATTGGGGAAATGATTCTAAAGAGTTATTTGAAGCTCTGGAGGGGACACCTGAGTCAGTCATACGGATATGGAGTTCGCCAATTTTTGAAAATACTAAATATGTGACAACAATTTGTATTTTTTCCTGACTAGTGTAACAGACCTGACTTTGCCCCTCGCTCGGAGCCTCCTCCTCTCTTGTGGGACCCTTTGCAAAGTCTGTGGCCAACACTTTGTATGGCTGCTCCAGAGCCCAACCCACCCTTCGGCTTTGCCACCCTGGCTGCTGCAGTGGCACAAGGCTAAAAGTCCACGATTCCTGCCCCCTTCTGTTGGAGGCGCACTGGGACCCAGGGCTTAAGGGGGCTTACAGAGGCCAAGGGCCTGACCTGGCCTCTTCCCCTTTCTCCTCCATCCTGCCTTGCTCACAGACATTGTGCCTGGAGCCGGGATGGCGTCCTAGTCCACCATGAACTCGAGGGGAAGAATGGGAGATTTTCAGAGGCGGTGGTCCTTCTGGAGCTCAGCCTTCCAGCCTCTGCCTGCCGTTCTCTGCCTGCGGTGCGAGCCAAGGATGTCCTGTGTGTGGAAGCCGCCCTAAGCCAGGTCTCCGGCTCCTCCCTCCAAACGCATTCCTAACCCATGTCAGGATCCCACGAAGGCTGTGCTCTAGTTTTCCACTGTTGTGTAACAAACCACCTCAAAGCACAGTGGCTTAAACAGCAACAGCAACCATTTATTGTCTCACAAATCTGTAATTTGGACAGGGCTCGGTGGGAATGGTTTATCTCTGTTCCACCTGGTGTCCGCGGAGAAGCTCAATGGGTGACTGAAGAACACATTTCAAGATGGTTCACCCACATGACTAGTTTGTCTGGGCACTTGGTGGGGAAAAATTGGGGTCTAGGGCCAGAGGCCTCTGTTCCCCTCCATGTGGGTCCCTCTGCAGCTGCCTGGGCTTCTTCACAGCGTGTGGCTGGAGGCAGGGGCAAGTGCTTGCATTCTCACCATCTAACCTCCCATGTCACACAGTGTCACCGCCACCATGTCTATGGATCAAGGCAGCCACAAACACCTGCCAGGTTCAAGGGGAGTGGACATAAACACCGCCCCCTAACAGGATGTAGCAAGGCCCTCGAGCAGGAGGAAGGATATTCCTGCAGCCGTCTTTGCAAAGTGCAGTCTCCTGGCAGGTCTGACACTATCGCTGTCATGCTTATGGTTACTGTTATTGTCACACTCTAGTGATTACATGTGCTCACTAATATTATAGAAAAGAACTGAGTAAATCAAATCAGAGTATTGATTTACTGCAAAAATCCTGCTAAAATGTTCAAATAAGAGAAGTCTCAATGGATTCACAGGTTACCTGCCTTTTCCACAAGGTATTAACCAGGTGTCTCAAGACTCGTCTTGATAACCAAATGCTGTTTGGAAAGTCACCATTAAATCATATTCAGTTAAAGGTCTCTCTGGGCTATCAGAGTACAGGGGGCTAAGCATGTTTTGTCCGCCCCCAACCAAGTAAGGGAACTCAACTGTGTGGGCACGAATTGGAGGAGTCTGTGTGCGTGTGCGTGTGTGTGTGTGTATGTTAGGGGGCTCTTTAGTGAGTAGGACGGTTGGAATACATCACAGGGCCACCTCACAAGACAGCAAAAATAATATATATCCTTTGGTCCCAGAAAGAAGCACAATGACCATTAATAGTTCTTTTTAGATAAACCCTCTCATGTCATTTGTCCAGTTATGTCAGAAAATATAAAAGGATACCCTGCTGGGCAGTGGGCAGTCTGCTCTCAGACCCACCCCTTCCCCTACCCTGTACTGCGCAGGGCATGGAACTACATCCCTCAGACGCGCCTGCAGCTGGGTCCTCGTGGGAGATTAGAGAGCGAGGCAGAAGGAGAAGCCAAGGTCATTCTTCCCCTCCCCTTGCTTCCTCTGCTGTCTCGGCATCTGTGTCTCCCTGGGTGGCAGTCAGCTTCTGCAATGGCCTCCTCGGACCCCGCTCTCCTGGCGTTCATGCCCTTCCCCTTGAGTGTAAGCCAGACATATTCTAATGAATAGAACCAGCAAGAATGAGAAGATGTTGCCCTGGCTGGGTGGCTCAGTTGGTTGGAACATCATCCTGTACACTTTTTGATTCCAGGTCAGGGCACATACCTGGGTTGCAGGTTTGATCCCCAGTCGGGGTGAGTATGGGAGGCAACCAATCAATGTTTCCCTCACATTGATGTTTCTCTCTCTCTCATTCAAAATCAATCAAAATCAAAATAAATCAGAGTATTGATTTATTGCAAAAATCCTGCTAAAATGAGATGTCACTTCCAGGATGAGGTGACAAGACTGTGACCTCTGTCTTGTCCACACTCTTGCCCCTTACCTGCTGGCTCTGATGAAGCCAGCTGCCATCCTGGGAGCTGCTCAGGGCAAGAAGCTGAGACAACCTCTGCCCACCCGCCATGAGGAACTGTGTCCTGCCAACGATGGCTTACATCAGCCTTCAGATGGCTGCAGCCTGGCCAGCACTTATAGGACAGCCCAAGACAGCCTAAGCCTGGGACGCTGCTAAGTTGTTCCTGGATCCCTCGGCCACAGGAACTGTGAGATAACACGTGTGCTTTCAAGCCTTGGTGTTTGGAGTGATTTGTGATGTGACCGTAGATAACTAATACCGTGGCTCTGGCTTCCGGCAGCAGCTCCTTCCTGTCGGCTGCAGAGGGACTGGGCTGGGCTCTGAGACTTGACCCACGGCACCCAGCCCTACAGGTGGGAGTGGCTGTCTGTCCCTGCTAGTGGCTGTGCTTCCCCACTGTCCCTATCACCTGTATAGGGTCTCACCTTGAATAGTTTTTGTTGACTGAAAAAGTTACAGCTCACAGATTGGGTCAAATGTCTCTCTTTTGTGTCCATGAGGCTTTTTCCTTCCATAAGAGCCTGAGTCTCGAAGGTGCAGGGCTATGGGCTTGTGCCCCCGGAGGAGTGCGTCCTACAGCGTCCAGCCCTAGAGTTGGGTAGATATTGGCAGAGGTAAACTTTCATGCCTAATTTTGTATTTGTAAGTTTGTGATCTTTTTCTTAAAGGGAGCACCCACATTTATTGAAACTTTATTTTCCACGAATCTGAGTCTGCTTCCTAATTCAAACACATTGGATACTTGCACCAAAGTCCTTGAAGGCCTAAAAACATCCCTTCCATTCTAATAAAACAGCATTTTAATTAGAAAAAAAAAATCTAGAATAAATATTTCACTGCCACTTGCCTAAAGCTTTTCTTCCCCTCTTATCACCGGGCTCCCCATTTCTGTTTTCATTTGAGTTGGTCTTTTAAAGAGGCATGCTGCACCACGAAGATCAGTAGGATTCCCCTTTGTCGGAGAGGATGAGCTCAAGGTGGCCGTGTTCCTTGGATGACCAAACGCACTGGCCTTTGCTCAGAGAAGCAGGCCCATGCATCTTCCCTTACTTGTCATGCACCAGGTCTGATGTCTAATCATAATCCTCGCCTGTAGGGAGAGCTTGGTCACTAATGAAAGAGGAATGAGTGAGAGTCAAAACTACTGTGTGGAGAAAAGTGGAAGTCACTATAGAAGATGTTTCTATAAGGCAATCATTTGATTAGTGATACAGCGGGAGGAGCTGTGATTGGTAAGAGGCCACTACCCTAAAAAATAATATTCTTGCTCATGCACAGTCCGCCGGACACTGACACAGAGCAGTGTCAACGGAAAAATAATGCAAAGACACATGGCCACCCTAGGAAAATTTTTAAACGAAAAGAATATTTTAAAGAACTTAAAAAAAAAAAAAATCCCAGTAACAAAATAACAGTAACAACAAAGGTTCTGGTCTGTCTCAGATTGTAGCGGGAGAGACCAGGAAACCTTGCTAGTTTTCTTTCAGACTTCCAGATTCTGTGGTCTATGGTGACTCCGCTGCTCAGAAATAGTTTCCACCCCATTCAACCGACCTTCAAAATGAAATAAAAATGATTGCATGTTCTAGCTGTCACTGCCTTAATTTGTTGAAAACAGCAAGTTTCCAAAAGGCAAACTCAACTCTTTTGAGTCATTGTGTTTTAGGAGAAACACTCTGTCTCCCATAGGCTTTTATCAGAACAAACGCAGAGGCACAACACATTCTCTTTAGAAAGCTGCGCTGTGTCCAAGACTGTAACTGAGCAGAACCTCTCAGAGGACGGCGGCTTCGGCTCACGTGGAGGACTGCATCCGCCCATTCCTTCGTCACAGACTCCTACAAGGTAAGAGCCGAGAAGGTATTAGAGGGTATTCACTCCCTCTCCATAGCTGGTAGCCAAATTGAGGTGCTCGGTGATAAAGTGAAGTCCCCGAGTCCCACAGCTTGGCCCACCTGGCTCCCAGCTCGATGGGAGAAGGTATCGCATGGCCTGGCAATCCTGTGAGTACATGTAAGATGGGCTTGATGGCTTTATCTTCCCTTAGAGGCAAATTTGGGACTCCAGGTAGGAGAGTCTTCACTGTCAACTTTTTGGTAGTAGGACCTGTTTTACCTGAATGGTAATGTTCTATCATAAAGAGCAACAATCGTGGGAGTAGGAATGGTCACAGGTGAATCACTGGATTGCAACAAAGATGAATAATATTTTCACATTCTCTGTGGTGTCCAAACCATTCCCAAGCTAGAAGTCTGATTTGCAGTCTCTTTCATTCATGTGCTTTTTTTTTGGTGTTTTTGGGTTTTTTTGTTTTGTTTGTTTGTTTTTAGAGTAGCCTTATCTATTTTCCTACTTACAAATGAGAGAAACTATTTTTCACAGCAGCTACAAAATGTAATATAGCATTATGTTTTGATCTAATGCCTGTTTACTTTGGAAAGAGCCCGAGAGGCTTAGTTAGCCACGCTGTGTGTTCTGCGGGAGGTGGGAGCGCAGGGTGCAGTCCTGTCGGTGTGCCTCAGTAGAACCTGCACCCGACAATGGTGATAACATCTGTATTCTCTCACGTGAAAATAGAATTTCCCTCTGAAGTCCAATAACTCTGTTAGTACAAATGCTACTAAAAATGTCACAGTCAAGTGGTTATGCTAAGGTTGTTGTTTTTTTAATTAAAAAAATGCTCATTCAGATTGAAAACAGTGAATGAAAATGATGTCCATGCCACGCAGATGGGCTTATGTTGTATTCAGAGACTCTGACTTTTACATTTCCTCATATCTGTTCATTAAATTTACTTTTTCTTGCTCATCTTTGCAGTGAGAATGTAAAAATGGATGAAATAATAAAACAACAAAAAAAGGTGTCACCTTAGTGAAACAACAATTTCACATAAAAAGACCAGCTCAGCCCTGGCTTGTGTGGCTCAGCAGTTAGAGTGCAGGTCCATGGACCGAAGGGTCTTGGGTTTGATTCCTGGTCAAGGGCATGTATCTGGGTTGTGGGTTTGATCCCCAGCCCTGGTTGGGGCACATGCAGGAGGCAATGTGTCTCTCTCACATCAATGTTTCTCTCTCTCTCCCTCCCCACTCCCCTCCACTCTCTCTAAAAATCAATGGGAAAAATATCCTTGGGTGAGGATTAACAACAACAAAAAGACCAGCTTAAAATCTTTAGATAGTAAAGGTCAATTTAGGTTCAGGAGATTTCATCTTGAAGAGTAGAAGAATTCTTTTCACCTTGTCTCTAAGCTGGAAAATACTTCACTGGATTTGGTTCAAAAATAACCTTGATATGCAATAACCTTGAGTTTAGGCCAGTGGAAAAGTTAAAATACAGGGAAATATTGCCTTCCTCGGAGTCAGGGAGGGAATAGGTGAAATTTAGAGAAAAGTGACTGCTAAAATGGAACTGGGAAAGGCATCTTTTAATCCAAAACAGGCTTCTTCCCCACCTGGTTAATAATATCTGGCATTGTTTGGAGCTGACTCTCGGGCTGACTTTAGCATCATATCCCTTCCTGACTGCTGGAATGGATTCAAGTCTTAGCAACAATTTGTTTTTAGAATTATTCATCTACTTATTGTCTCTCCCACTAATGACTGAGCTCTGATTTATCTCTGCAACCACAGTGCCTAGCACAATGTTTGGCACGCACCAAGAACGTGTGATGGATTGATGGGTGAATGGATGGGTGGATGAATGGAAGAAAATGAATGAGTAGGCATTTATCCCAGTTTGTTTTACATCCTCACCACATGCCCTCTACTTCTTTGGAGTTTTACATCCCCAAACCAGATGTGAACCAGTTTCAACTATGAGATGGACCTCTGGCATTACAGCCCTCTCCCCAAGGAGGGTGCCCAGCGCACAGTTAGAGGTCAGTATGCACATGTTTGTTGAGTGACAATGCTAGAGAGATTCTCTCATCTCCAAATGGCATGTAAAAAACCAAGATTACTAATGTACTTCACAGAAAAGAGGGGAAACAGAATGTTTGGAACAAATGAGCTCAGTGCTTAAACTATATGTTTACAGTTGAACAGATGCACTTGTCCCTTTGGTGTCCTCCCCTCGTCCACAGTGACCTCCCTCCTTCAGATCCTCTCTTTATACCCATGAATTGGGAGTAAAGTGCTGGCCAATTTGATTTTATTGTTCCACATGAATACCAGTCAATTTTCCAAGTGGGAATACTAAAGATGATAATTGTATGTTGTCAGTCTTGTCTGGATAGATACTTGCCAGTGGTTTCCCGCTGCTAAGCCACTGGAAACATGAAAGGATCAGAGCAAGAGCAGATGGAATGGAACGTGGTATATTCTCTGAACTAATGGGAGCCCCTTTTTGAAGGGCACCACTAATTTGTATATAGATAGGCATAAACATAGTTATACTGTTCTTCTTTGGGTCTAGGCTTTACTCAGGTAGTTTAGTGAGTAATAATCAACGGCAGGTATGGTCATAAGTGACCAGGTTGCGTGTTTAGGCCACGTGACCAGTGGCCTTGGCCAGCGGAGGTCGTGTGGCATCTGGGCTGCGGCAAGCCTTCAGGCATCCCTGCCGCTCCCTCCTGGGAGCCGGCTGCCAGAGACGGTCCTCAGTGGTAGTTACTAGGCAATCAGAAACAGTCTGGACCAACACACTAACACAAACAACCATGTCTGAGACTACGTTGCTTTGTGTTTTACTTCATATAACTTGTCTTTAGGGAGGAAACAATCGTACTCTATTATTGATGACTTGTGCTGTTGCATGGAGAAGAGATGTGGATAATGAACGTAACAGGTGACCCTCAAGCAATTGCTTTTTGTTATTAGAACAGAGTTGGAGAGATCACTTTATCATAATTACTTGCCCACAGATACCTTCAACACTCACCCTTCACACTTCCTACTCTAATTTCCTCTGGGAAATAGCTGGGTAGATAATGGAGAGAATAGATGGGATGGAGAAATGACCGTTTAAAATATAGCAAGGTCATGAAGAAAATGGGGTTCTGGCCCTAAGTACTCAAGAGACAAAAAAGCCTATTTGCATTTTCCAGGTTTTACACCCTCAGAGGTGCAAAAATGTACCTCTGTGCTATGCTCTCAAAAAAACCTCATGCTCACACAGCCGTCCTCAACGCTCCTGAACAGGGGCCAAGCTGCTCAGACAGATTTATCTCCATCTCTTATCAAATGTGGTTAGAGAAACGAGACATAGATTGTACCTATTACAGTAATAACAAAGAATTTGATAGTATCTATAAATCCTGGCGACACATCCACTCAATTTGAACATGACCACAGATTCCCCAGACTGTCTTCAGGTATAGAGGGCCATGCTCAGAGTAATCGCTAGTCTTTCTTTGGCTCGCACCCCCATCTGCTAGTACAGAACACCCCCTGTCACACATCTGGGCAAGTTCAGGGGATGAATCTCGAGTGCACAAGACTGATTCTACTGGGAGCTCTGTGGCTTCCACCAGGTGCATCGTGGCTCCCGGGACACTGCAGCAGGAGGAGCGGCAGCTTCCATAACTGGTTTGGGTACAGCCACACCTGCCCATTCCAGCACCTCCATGAGCCTCTATGCCCTCTTCCTCCCACCCCAGGCCCCTGACAGGCCCTGCTGCTGCTGCCACCTCCTGCAGGTCTGGGCTGGATCTGGGGACAACCTGTGTTGGGTCACATCATAATAGAAGGAAACAAATGCAACTTCTTGTGTCCTAGTGCCTCACTGGATTTCAATGGATCATTTTAAAGTGTGGCCCGGTTTCTGCCTTTGGGTATATGGAGGCAGGTTCCAAGATAAACTGATGAGTGGCAGCCATTTGGTCCTGAGAATCATGCCTCCCTCTAGCTCTGAGGTTCTGTAAGTGGTCAAATGTGTCTTTTTTCCTGACTTGGTTCCCTGCAGGCATGTGGGACCCCCTGCAGGGGCAACAGACTGCCACTGGGCCCATCTCCCCTTATATGATTTAAATGACACATTATAAACATTTGTATGCGCAACAGAGGCCTTTCTGGGGCTAAGGTTGGGATCTTTGACAAAAGCTATTAGGAATTTAGGTGTAGATCAGGCTTTGAAGGGGAGTTTCACGGAGGAGGCGATCAAAGCCACCACACACTTTCTGCCTTCACAGAGTTTCCCTTCAAGTGGGAAAGGCAGAACACACACACACACACACACACACACACACACACACACGAATGCAGGAGGAGGTGGATGATGGGCTGGTTTGGGGTGCCACAAGAAGACGTAGAGGTGACTTCACCTAGTGCAGGCACCAAGGGCCTTCCTGGGGGAGATCTTTGAGATGGAAGGATGAATAGGAGTGAGCTAGATGAAGGTAGGAAGAGAGGGGACTTGCGGGCAGACAGAAAAGGCTGCGTGGAGGCTCAGAGGTGAAGTGTGAGGTATAGGATGAACTGAAGGGTGTTTGGAACACCAACTGCCTGGATGATAGAGAGCGAGGCAGGACACTGGGGAAGCAGTAGGGCCAGACTGAGGATTTAAGGTTTTCTCTTGGGGGCCATGGGAATCCTCTGAGGGATTCAAGCGAGGGAGGGAGGTGAATGATTTGTGTGGATGAAAGACTGCAGTGGGGTGGATGGATTGGAGAAAAGCTAGACAGGAGACAGGAAGACAGACCATTTAGGAGGCTGTTGCTACTGTCTTGGCAAGAGGATGGTTCAGGAAGGATGAGGAGGAGCAGATACAGGCAAGAGATGGCTAGGGGGTAGAGTTAGAAGATGCTCACTGATTGGATGACAGAATAAGAGAGGAGAGAGAAGGAGGAGATAAAAAGAAGCCCTAGGTCTCTGACAGGACAGATACATGGGAGTGGGGGTGCCATTACTGAGAGAGGGGCCATTGGAAAAGGAGTTTGGGAAGGCAGATGATGGTGGAATTTTCGGATAGATTGTGTTTGATGTATACCGTTGAGGTCTCCAAGTCAAGATGTTGACTGAACATATATATTTGCCAGGGCTGCCTACATAGGCTCAGGTCTGAGCAGTCTAAGGATAAACTGTAAACGCCGGAGGGATGAGACCTCCTCCGAAGAGGGGAGGAGCAGGAGGTGAGCCTGAGGAGCGTCACAGGCGAGTGAAGAGGGCAGAGTGTGGGAGTTTCAGAGGAGGTGAGGAGAGGGCAGAGAGGTCAGAGGGGCTCCAGGTTCGCAAGAGAAGGCCATCTTTGGGGAAAATGGATAGATCTGTTTTTAGACATGTTGAGAGGTAGGTGATAATGTGAAGTACTGATGGAGGGTTTTGTAGGTGGACGAAATGGTGCCTGCTGCAGGGTCTCAGCTCAGTCACAGTCTGCATTTCTGGAAATAAGGAAGCAATATTTTAGAGCAGTCCAAGTTCGTTTTTGCCACCTCCACGCCTGACTTTACAATTTCTGGAAACATTGGAATTAGCAGTCTTGAGGTGTTTTGATTTTGTTTTATGATGATCTTTGCCTTATTTACTCTTTCCATCTTAAAATATGGGCTTACTCTCTCCAGATCAAACATTCAAAGTTCAGATGTTATGGAAAAAATTTACACTGCTTATTTTTAGCCACTCTTCCCATATTCCTCCTCACCCACCCTTCCTTCTCCTTCCCTGTCTCTCTCTCTGTGTTCTCTCTCCACCTAGGTCTCTCCCCAGGAATGCTCAAATGTAGCTACTCTCAGCCTAATTGCCACAGACAACCAAATGTCAGAATGAGGAAGCCTAGCCCTGTTAACTCACCTGGGACTGGCAAGCAGAAACTGCCTAGTTCTGATCGGTCATTTTGAATTGATCTCTATTTCTCCCTTCTAACGCCTAACAATTTCTAAGAAACACCTGTCTCCTTATATGATTTAAATGACACATTATAAACATTTGTATCTTAATATCCTGGTTGTTTTTCTTTATGGGATAGCAAGCACATTCTCAAAAGTCAGTCTTATTTAGCACTCTGACCCCAGTACCTTGGGCAACACTGGTGATCACTAGGTGCCCAATCCCTACTTGTTGAATGAATGAAAGAATGATAAATGCAGGCAAAAGAGTCTGTTTGCCTTTTTATTTTCTCCCTATTACTTTCAACATTTTCCGTTTTCCCACGGTGTTTTTCCATCAATTTTTCAGAAATATCTGGAGAGCAGTCACCAGATACCGTGGAATATCTTACACACTGAATTTATTTAGAGTTTAATTAACAACTGAAAATGTTGTTACAAGAGACACATTTAGGAAAGCAAGGGTTTGCTAAACTATAGGCAATGTTAAAGCAAAATTGCCCTTAAAAAGTAACCACACACACACACACACACACACACACACACACACACACACACACACACACACATGCCTTTTCTGTATTAATTTCTTTAGAATTGTTACCTAGCAGAGTATGTGGCGCTTTTGTGTTATTATTGATAGACGCCATCTAGTGGTATAGAACAGCAGCTGCTCATAGATCAATCCAATTTACATGTTATTACTTTGTTTTATTTCTTAAAAGTAGAACCAAAAACACTGGTTAAAGAATACTGTAAGTACCAAGTAGGGATAAAGCTTGGAGGATTCAGATATAAATCTCCTCTAGCATAAAATAGAAAAAAAATGCAGGACTTTCTCAGCACAATCCATCCACCCAGTCCTTTATTCGTTCATCAGTTGTCTACCAAGCCCTCCCCTGTGTCAGGTTCTGTGTGAGTCCCTATGTGGAAGGGTAAGAGGTGGTGGTTCACAGCACCGACCCACGGTGTTTTCAGTGCTCACTGTGCGCCTGCCACTGTACTAAGCACTTCAGACCAAACCGTGAGGAATCATCACCGCAGCCCTCTGAAGAAGGAAATCCCTGTTTTTCAGATGAGGAAAATGAAACTTTGAGGTGTAACTCGTCTAATAGTCATGTATCTAAAGACAGCTGTAAGGGTGATAATGTTTGTGCAAGTCATTTAACTATAGGTCTGGACTGGAGAAGATAAGAGGTAGAAGATGTGAATAGCTATAGCCAAGAGTTTGAATCACCAGAGAAGAAATAACCCATCTGGCCCTGGCTGGTGTGGCTCAGTTGGTTAAAGCATCATCCCGTGCATCAAAAATTTGCAGGTTCGGGGGAAAAAGGAGAAACATCTGTAACAAAAATAATTAAAAAAAAAAAAAAAAAAAAAAAGGTTGCAGGTTCGATTCCCAGTCGTGGCACACACCTGGGTTGTGAGTTTGATCCCTGGTTGGGGTGTGTATGGGAGGCAACTGATCGATGTCTCTCTCTCTCTATCTCTTTCTCTCCCTTCCTCTTTCTGGAAATCAATAGAAACATATCCTTGGGTGAAGACTAAAAAAAGGAAAATAAATAACCCATCTGTCTTAGAAGATTTTTGGAGAGACACTGAATTGGGCACATTACAGCAAAGACCAAGCATTAGGAAAATAAGAAACCTTTCCCTTCTGAAGAATATTTGTCACTGATCTCTGATCGCTCCATCAATACTGCCTTTCCAGATTTCCATGGAACATATATGTACAGAATTAAACTTTTAATGTATTGCCTTTCCACTGTTCCTAGAATTGTCTCCTATGTAAAAATCCCAGCTCAGCTGTACTGTATTTCTTTGAGGAGGATCTCATTATTTATATGTAATAATCTTCTGCATCCTCTGAGCAAAACCGAGCCCTCAGTGGTCCTGCAAGTATAATTGCAGAGCTGATTTCTTTATTAGATGGGTTTCTTCTTAGGTTCCTATGGATAGTATGTGATATTTAACATATTATTTAATAACTCCTACATGATTCTACTGGGTTTCACTTGAAGAGGAACATGGGCTTCATTTCTATCAGGACTACTGGTATACCAGGGTCAGTAACCCAGCTTTCTCAGCTGCAGCTTAACCATTTTTTAGAACTGCAGCAAAACTTAACACTTCTTGTTTTACTTTACAAGACCTAACAAGCTTCTATTGTGAGAGGTTTCCATTCTGAAAGAAAGATGAAGCAGGGCCCATGGGATCATCCACGAGGGAGGCTTGTCCCCTAAGAAGAAAACAGGGCAGACATGTTCACAGCACCATGTAAGTGTTGGTTATATAAGTGAATAAGCCTATGTTTGGCCAAAGGGCACAGCTGGTTCCTGCATCTTTGTCCACTGTGCTTCCTCTCGCCAGCTCTGCTCTTTTCTCCTTGCTAGGCAGGTTTGAGATCCTAGGTGCAGCCTCCCTGAGTGTGCCAACCTTTGCCTGCTGACATTGGCTTTCCTGCTCTCCCTATGGGCGCCACTGATTGGTGGTCCTGGGCACCTCCTCTGAAGTTCTGCTCCTTATGAAATGCACACAGTCTTGTGGACAGCCTTCTGGGTCCTTTAAGCCTAACATCATGCCCTGGACATGATATGCAATCAATACATATTTGTTGCAAATTATGAATATCCATTTGACTTAAAAGACATACTTTTAAAAAGAGGGCTGGAAGTAGAAAAGAGAAGGAAATGAGGCAGGAATCTAAACCCTTACTTAGATAGGCACTCAGGTTCATTCCAGTGTGTGCATGTCATCAGCAGACATGCTAAGGGGTGTCAAGGAAATAAAATTCCAGTTTTGCTAAATTCGAAGGTAAACAGACACAACTACCCACCTAGGTCAGCCAACAAACTCAAAATCTTGGAACAGGGTAGACAGCTGGTATGTCTTTGAACTCTGCCTCCACACCTTTTAGGGAAAAAATAGGTAAGACTAATGTTGGAGTTATTTCAGAAGGAGTTGATGTGCTGACTCGGAGTTGTAAAGAGAATTAATTAACCCCTTGAGTTTTTTTTTTTTTTTTAGGAACCCATAGAGCATGATGAAATTCATAGGAGAAAAATGACTTTTCAGAAACTGAAAGCGAGGCTTCGAGAACAAGAGGAAAGGACGTCTTGACCTGAGGGAAGGTGAAAGTGAGAAACAGACACAGGACTATTCACTTTAGCTTTTAGGCAAAAATAATTTCACACTTCAGAGTTGATATTTTTGTCTTTAAAACTTTGGCAAAATGTATAGCCTTAATAGAAGGTTTTTTTTCTTTCCCCAGTAAGATACCCAAGGCCAAAATGATAAACAGTTAAGCAACTTCAGTCTCCACCCTGTTTACCCTTCCCCGAGAAGGTGAGCAAGGAAGGGAACAAGCATTACATCTAACAGTATTCCTAGAATGTTTTATTTGATAAGGAAGATCCAAAATCATTCCTAAACTTTGTTGAAATCTCACGGTCTGCCACAAGGCGGACACCCTATGAGTCTCACTCTGGGCCATACGCCCATTGTCTAGCATTGTCCAGGCAACGCAGAGGGGCTCAGTATGTTTGCTGAGGCCTGGAACATTCTGAGGAGGGAGGGGTGCATGTCACCTGGGTTCTGGGAAAGTCAGAAACTCTCATGGCCTTTAAAAAAATGCTGCCAACTTTGATAGTGGCCAAAGAACTTAGAATATTTCAATTTTAGTTTGCAAAACCCAAGAAGAGAGTGGTAAGGAGGGAGAGGAAGAGAACTGTGGCTAACATCGTCATTGAGAGTCTGGCCGGACTTCCTTATAAGATCATTATGTATGGGACATTAAGGAACACACCAAATGTGCTTATCAGACAATGGACAATTGTAGCTGCAGCAGCAACAGTAGCCTTAGGGACAACCCATTGACTCAGGCAGTCACTGCCTTAGGAGTCAAAACCCTGGGGAGTTGTGGTTCTTTTCTTTCGGCCCTTGTGACAGAACAGTGGGAAAGACAATGACACCTGCAATTACGGGAAGTGTGAGAAGTGCTGTGATAATGTGCTATGGAGGGAAGTATGTCCCTCCATGGTTGCTCCTGTGGGATTTTGTTCCAACCTATAGTGACCTCCTGGAGAGCAGGGCCTATGTCCTGTGCAGTTTTATATCCCCTGCACTGAGCACTTTCTGGAACATCACAGGGTCTCCATAACTGTGGAACGAATAAAGTGAAAATCTTGTAAATGCTGAGAATGACAGCTGGGAAGCCCATCCGAACCTGGAGAATGCAGGAATTTTCCAGGTCAGGTTTTGTTGTACCCGTTCGCATATACTATAACCATATTCTACGAAGAGATAAAAAAGACCACAATCTGTGCAAGCTTTACATCTCGGAGAAATACAGCATGGGAAGGACCGCCTCTAACGTTTCACAGGGTTATGTCCTAGGGCGTGTTTACGATCGGAAGTACCGACATTATCTCTCCAGGAAGAATTCTGCCTCTAGAAAGGGAGGAACTGAAAACCCTGAATCCAGTCTCAGGAAGCTCAGCGGGTACAGCTCTGGCACCTCACAGTACACCCGGCTCGGGAACCCCTCAGGTGGGGCTGGAAGGTAAGTGAGAGCCTACTTACACTAGTCTATTCCTGCTGGTAGGCTGTGACCCCCACTGCACCCTTCAGGCAGAGTCAACTCCAGTTTAGTTTACAAGTCTCCAGAGTTCCTTTAATCTTTCAGCAGCCAATTCACGTGTGAAACAATTTACATGAATAGTTTCAAGTAAGGCTTCCTCCTGGGTGATCGACATCTTCTAGGAAAACGGAGACGATGAGTATAAAACGTTCATTTCCTCCTCGTCGGGATAAAGATCCAAGAGCATTTCTTCCTGGGGTTGAGGCCTGCCTGGAGGACGGGGTGGGCGGGCCGGGGCTGGGCCAGGGCTCCTGGACTGGGTGCCTCTCCCAGCCTTTCTCTTGACTCCGAAAGGTCTTGTCTCCGTAGCGTTTCTGAGCCTCGCCACCAAACGAATCTCATTCTAACGTTTTATTTATTTATGCGTTTCTCTGTGCAACCTCCCACCGTGCGCAGGGGCGCCGCCCCGGAGGTACGCGAGCGTCCCCCAGCCGGTCCTCGGGGCTGGCCCTCTGCCGTCTTCTGGTGGACACGGTGATGCGGTCGTTCGTGCGGTCGCCGTCTGCGGTGACTCTGCGGCGTCCGTGGCAGGTACCCGCGCAGTGCCCGCGGCTGCCTATGTCTCGTCAGCTGGCGACACTCAGGGCTTCGCAGCGCGGGGACCCGAGCGCCAGGAGGGTGCTGATTTTCCCAACTTCAGAGTGGCCGGGCGGGGTCGCGACTGCGCAGGGGGCGGCTCGGGGCCAGCTTCGGGGTTCACTTCTCCCTGCGAGAGAGGCGAACGAGGCGACGATCCTCCCGGTGGGCAGGCCCAGGTAGGCTGCTGCACCCGCCTCGAGACTGCAGCCCCGTCTCTGGGAAGGGGCCCGAGCCCCTAAGGTTCTTGCCGCTCCCGCGCACCCGGGCCTGGGAACAGCGCACCGGCTGCGCCCGGTGCCCGCGAGCCAGCGGGACGGACGGAGCCAGCGCCCAATCGCGGGGCGGGGCCGAGGGGGCCTGCAGGCTGCGGCCAATGAGAGGCCTCGGCGCGGGCGGGGGGCGGTGCCTCCGGGCCGGCGGGCGGCGGCGTCGGGAGCCGGCGCGGCAGACACGGAGCCCGGGAAGAGCCGGCGGAGCGCGAGGAAGACGGCGGACGGCGGCGGCGGAGGAGGAGCAGCGCCGCGCGCCCTCCCCGGCCGCCCGCCCGCCCGAGCGCAGACCGACAGCCCCAGCGCAGCCGGCGGGTCCGGCTGCCTCCTGCCGGAGCCCGGCGCGGGCAGAGTCCGGGCCGATGGGCAGAGCGGGGCGGCGGGCGGCCAGGCTGCGGCCCCGGTAGGCGCCGCGCGCTCGCGGGCTGTAGTCGGTCCCGGCGGATCGCGTCTCTGAGGTGCGTGTGGGGGCGAGAGGACTGGAGCCTGCGGGTGGTGTCTGGGGACGGGCTCTGCGGGGACTGCCCCTCGGTGAAGGGGGCGCCTCGGGGGCTGACGGCTGGGCGCTTTGGGGCGCGGGGGGGCTCAGGCGCTGGGGTCCGGCTCGCAGATGCGCCCGCGCTCTCCAACCGGGTGGAAGCGGAGCCGCCGCCGGTCGTTCTCTCAAAGTTGTCGATGGGCTGAAAGGTTATTTCTGTCTTGGTGACACGCGCACTAATGAGGATCTACCTCCTGCGGGCGCCCGGCGACTCCTCTGTGACTAACCTCCTAGAAAAGAGGAAAGGTTGCCCGACGCGTTGCACCGGCGCGTCGGGCCGGGTTGTTGCCGAACTTGCCGCGGGTGATTCCCGGGGAGGTGGTGCCGGAGCCCCCGCCGCGCCCCCCCACCCCCACCCCCACCCCTTTGTGGGACCCAGAGCGGTCGGCGACCCTCTGACTCCGCGTGACCTTCCTTCGGAGTCAGAGGCTCTGCCGCCGCCCAGGCGCCGAGGTTCGCTGCGTCCTCCGCTCCCGGTCCCATTTGGGTCCCCACGTTATTAAAGCTAGTTTGATCGTGTCCTGGGAGTATCCCCACGGGCACCTACAATGAATTTTCAGCTGTGCGGCAAACCCGAAGAATCAATTTCGGTTCTTCATCTAGGAGCGTGAGCCGAGGCTTCTCGGGAAGGAAAACAAGTTGGCATTACCCCTGTGGGAGATATTTGTCATCATTAACCTGCTTCAGTTAAATTAATTCAGCAGGAGATGACTCCAGCGTGCGTACTGAAAACATCAAGTGCACTGGTCACAAAATTGTGGGCACCAAACAGTATTTTGGTCAAAATGAAATTGTAGAGATTTGGGATTTTACTTAGACTTAGACTTGGTTTTGATAAGGGTGGCTTTAAACACACACACACAAAAACAAAGAACCTTGGTGATTCTCATAGGTTTGCTCAGTAAGTTCAAAATAGTCACTCAGATATGTCTTTTCTTTGCCTCTTTTGTCTGCAGTTTTCATTTCTAAATGTTAACACTAGATGGCTTTCTTATGACAGGCATTTAGTAAACTGGGCTTGCCTAGCTACAATCAGGTTTTAATTTTTTTTCAGTTTTACAAGTAGCAATGGAAGGGGAAAAACCTCCAATACTCTTACTTACCTATAAAACCGATGTTTCTTTAGATATCAAAAGATGGTCTACAGATGAATTTTAAGAGACAACTTGGTTACTGTTTCTAGCCACAAATTTAAGGATGTCTGTTTCATGTTTTGACTTACTTGAAGAATTCAAAGTTCTCCAGTGAGATTTGTAATTCTATTCAGACAATATTTCCACTTATGATGTTTACCACTCAATTTCGTATTTCACTACTTGATTGGGAAAGGTGTAAAATAATTTATTCATGGGGAAGTACAGTGTTTCTTGAGTTTTGGATACAAATAGCATTGATTCTGGCTAAAATTTCCATTGATGCATTTGAGGAAGAGGTGTAGTTGAAGTATATATGCATGATTTATACCAAGCATTATGTTAGGAACATCTTTGTTTTCCTCCAACTGATAGTTGATATTGGGCTTTTCACTTTAGGCACAGCCCATTCTATGAGAGTACAGCAGCCTGCAGTGGGTCATTTCAGCAACAGTAGCAGCAGCAGCTTCTGAGTTCTGTGTTTAAGTACTTTTCCTAAAGCAAGACCATAGCAGCCTGTCCAAATCTTGCCTAGGTAGGCAAACTTATTTATTAAGCCGAGAAATACCTTGAAATTATCTTTATAGCTGTCATTGATTGTGTGTCTTGCTCAGCTTAAACTATAACATGTTGAATTTGTTTGTTCTAAATCAGAGCGTATTCATAAACAGCTGAAGGGGAAAAAAAAACTCTCTAGCAAACATCTGGGAAATAGGAAATGAAATCAGAAACAGCTTTTATCAGTACCCACATGCTACCTATAGATGGGGTGAAGTGAACTTGGATAAGAAGCAGTGTAAGCATTTGGTCCGGAAAAGAAAGCAGGAGATAAATTGCAGGTATGGAGGCGAAGCTGCCGATTTTCTCCAGCTGGTCTAAGCGTATATTTTTTATCAAATGCTTTGTTTGTTTTTAAATTTTAGCCCTTCTCAGAGAGCTTTACTTTTATGGAATGTAATAGGGGAATTATCAAAGCAGCATGATTTGGCAGTGAGAGCTGTGTAATGTGGGTTTGTAAGTCCCCCACCACTCCACTCAACCCCCAGGACTGAAATGGTATTTTGAAGAGTTTTGATATCTGAGCTCAGTTAAACACCTGGCCACCTTGGGGGATCTATTTACCTGGGACAAAGAGGTAGTGGCTTACTCATTTTGAAAATCTATCTATTCTTGAAAGTGAGGAAATACTACTGAGCTGCCCTGAAACAGCAGTTGTCTGACAATTGAAACTGGTTTAAAAAGTGCTATGTTTGGCCCTGGCCGGTTTGGCTCAGCGGTTAGAGCGTCGACCTGCGGTCCAGAGAGACCCAGGTTCGGTTCCCGCTAAGGGCACGTACCTCGGTTGCGGTTTGTCCCCGGCCTCTGGTTGGGTCACGCGGGAGGCGGCCACTCGATGTGTCCCTTTCACGTCGATGTTTCTCTCTCTCTCTCTCTTCCTCTCTCTCCTTCCCACTGTGTCTGAACAAAAAATGGAGAAGTGTCCTTGGGTGAGGATTAAAAAAAAAAAAAAGTGCTATGTTTGGTCATCAAAAGTAGTTAAGGGGTTGCACATTTACTGCATACTTTGCAAAGAACTGTGTGTTTATGTGGATATATAGCTTCCTACTCCCCCAGCCATAATGGCAAATGCAAGGTTTGCTTGTTTTTAGACTGTTGAAGACATTGAGCTTTTGAACTTATCATCTACTCATGATGGTGATTTTGGATTACAAATCCTTTCATATACATGCTGAATTTGAAGAAAATTTAGAGTTATTGTTAACTGACAAGCAAAGGTGTTTTTTTTTTTTCTGTTTTGAAATTGAATGAAATACGCAGTTCAGTCCTAAAGAATACAGGGACACATTCCAGGTTTTCTACTTCTATTTATGTACCTAATTCCTCTGCAGGGTGACAGACTAGAAAGAGCACTGGGCAAGGGGGACAAGAAACTCCAGTTTCCTGACTCTAATGCCTGTTGCAAATGAGTTTGGATAAAGTATTTCTATGATCTCTTTCAGCACCAAAATTTTAGGTTTCTTTAACATTTAAAATCAACGTATTAGTGCGCTGGCTGGTGCAGCTCAGTTGGTTGGAGCATCGTCCAGTACACCAAAAGGTAACAGGTTGAGTTCCTGGTCAGGGCACATGTGGGAGGTGACCGATCAGTGTTTCTCTCTCACATCTATGTTTCTCTCTCTAAAATCAATAAAAATTAAAAAAAAAAAGAATAAAATATAAACGTATTAGAGTAGTGAAAATGACTGATTACTGATTGAGATAATATACATTTTTTCATGACTGTCTTTTCTTTCTTTGGCTTACAGTAAGTTTGTATGTGAACATTCATGAGAGTTATAGCTTACTTGGTTTACCTTGAAATCAGTGATTCAGAAGTTGCCTTTCTGTTCCAATCACGTTTAGTTATGATTCCTTTTAAAGGAAAGATAAGAGTATGATAGGAATTTAAATGTTTTAAACTTGAGATAAATTATTTTGATATTTTCTGAACTTGGTTCATAAACTTTGGTTGCAAAGAGTGGTTTCAGGGAGCCAGATCTGATCTACAATAGAGGTTCTGTTTCTTGAGAGATTTCATATTTAGTGTAACCCAATTCCTTGTTCCTTTTTTTTTTCTTTCTGTATAACATTATATAGCCAAGTTCCGTAATAGGAAAGGAAAAAAGGTGCAGTTGAGAAAAGTTGAGTCTAGTTATAGTGTCTCTGTACCAGAAAGGGTCTTATGGTTAAGCTGTTCCTCGTTTTGTTTTCATCCACCTGTAAAACTAAAAAGCAACAACAAAAGCAAATTTTAATAATTGTCATATTTGTCACTATTTGATGTTGCTGCATTGAAAATTAACAACAGCAATTACTATCTACTGTCAATGCATTTCATCAAGATAAATTGTCATCCTCTCTCCAGTTCTCCCAAAGAAGAACATGCATGCTTTCAGACAGAGTAAAGGAAAGTTTTTCCCATCGAGAGAGGACATTTGTTAAAATTACCTTCACGCTTGTGCATGTACCCATCCCATATACTCCTGTGTGTGTGTGTGTCCCCATCATATCCTTGTGCACATGTACCCCTCCCCCCCATACCCGGACACTTTTTCCTTTTGCAAGGCCCATTGACCTTCTCTGATGCTTGGATCCCTTTATATACTCGGCCTGTGGTCTTCCAGCAATAACTGAACATTGACAGGAAGGGGTGGAGAGTTCCACCTTTCTGATGCTTTTGACTACCAGAACGTGTCTTTTTACCTATAGAATTGAAATCTAATTCCACCTACTTTATTTAAATTCTATTCCCTTGGTGGTCTACAGAACATAGAGGTATTTCATGGAGATATTTCAGTTACTCACTGAACAATACCTATCAAAGTTGGGCAGGGCACTGACGTATTCTACAACTTGGCCTGTATTGAGTAGGATGTCCTTCCTACGTTGCGTGTCCTGCTTGCACTGATGTAGTCCAAGTTTGCATTCATTTTCTGGTGGCCATGATATTCAGACTCAGTGAGTTTGCTCTTCACTGAAACCCCTGAGCCCTTAATCACAAGCTGCCATTAAGCCACATCTTCCCTTCCTGTACTGATGTCATTGCAGGACCTAACATTTACTGTGCTTCGTTTTACTTCATTTTAGGTCGTTCTTCCTATGATACATTTTGGAGTTTGATTCTATTATTTAGCACCTTTGCCTGCCCTCCCAAAGAAATGCTGCCTGCACATTAGAGCAAACTGTTTTTTATGTTTACCTAAGTTGGTGATAAATTGTTCAACTGGCTGAACTGTGAATTGTGTCTCTGGAAGCTTCCTTCTAGGTTTACAAGGAGTCCCATGCCTTTGGTTACAGTTAAATATTTATGTGTTTAATATCTTACAGCTACTCTATATCTCCACCTCTTCTACATGAGTATCCTGCAAGACCATGCCATACCTATTTTTCTGGTTCTACTGACCAATTATTCTAAGAAAGAAATGTTGTCAGATTTCATGTGTTTCTAGTAACTAGAACCATACTATACACATGGTTGGTGGTTAAGAAATACTTAATGACTGTCTGAATGACTAGGGCCACCCTCTGAGCTGTGACCTCTGGAGAGGTCTTAGACACTAAAAAGATTGTAGGAAAAAAATCAGAATGTTGAATTAAACTTATTTTTGCAGTTTGGTATGGCTGTATTTTGAGTTGCTTACAGATATTGGGGAAGAGAACCATCATCTTTCCCCATTTTCCTGGTGTTTTAATTAGCTGATACTTTTCCTGTTGCACAAATAAACATTTAGCCACAGGGGCCTCTCCAGCTCTGCCAGTGCTTTACTCCTTGTTTTCCACTTTTGCATAGTTGCTAAATCTGCTGAAAGAAGCTCCCAGTCGGTGGAGCTGTTGGAGAAATCAAAATAGTACAAAGTATGCTGTTTGGTTGTCTTTTAAGAAGATTTCTGATTGGAATGCTTAGGGCACAGTAGCTTGTGTGTCCATGTTGGGGAGGGAGAGGCTTGCCTCCACCCTTTAAGGTTCTTTTGGCTGGTCTAATAATTAAATGTACAAGAGACAGATTAGATTAACAAGAGAAAAATAACAAATTTAATTACATATGTACCTGTGGGAACCCCATGAACATGAGCGAGTCAGAGAGAGAAAGGGGAAATGAGGGAACTGTGACATTCAGAGCTAAGGATGGGGTGAGGCACCTTGGGGCTTCAGAGTGGAGGAAGGTCATTCTCAGGATGATAAGAAGAGCAGATTTTCAGTAATTAGAAGCTTGTCCTGCCCTATAGATAGGTCATACAAAGTCATTTCTGGTGATAACTCTTATTATGGGCAAGGCCCCTAATTTAAATTCTTCAAGGGAGAGGTGAGTTTCTTCAGGAGGCCTGCTCTGAACCCTCACAGCACAATGGTTGCTTTCTCTTCTTCTCGGGATGTTTTGATACTGCATTTGGTTCCTTGCTGAGCAGTGCATATTCATAGCTCTTTTATTGAAGTTTCTGATAAGTAATTTGTTTTTATCTTTATTGATTTTAGAGAGAGAAGAAGGGAGAGGGAGAGAGATAGAAACATTGATGAGAGAGAAACATCGATTGGCTGTCTCCTGCATGCCTCCCACTAGGGATTTGGCCCACAACCTGGGCATGTGCCCTGACCAGGAATTGAACCGGCGACCTCTTGGTGCATGGGTCGACGCTCAACCACTGAGCCACACCGGCTGGGCCTGATAAATAATTTTAAGAAACACTTTTGATTCTTCATACAGGACAAATGCTGGTGTTTCATGTGCTTAATGCCTTAATCCAAAGAAAAATGATTTCTTTGTAGTAGGGTTTCTGAACTTTTTTCAGTGTGCATCCTTCTATATAACATCACCCATCTAAATACCCATATATGTATGTCTATGTATATGAACATATATTTGCATGTAGGTGTTTGTGTATATGTACAATATACAATTTGTATGTATATAACTTTACCATGCTAAAATGTGGACATTATACAACATAAAATTATAAATTTTAAGAAGGGTGATATTAAAAATAAATATCACCTGGTGTGACTCAGTTGGTTGTGTGTCATCTTATGCACTGAGGTGTTGCTGATTTGATCCCGGTTGGGGGCATGTGGGAGGTGGCTGATTGATGTTGTGCTCTTCCATTGCTGTTTCTCTCTCTCTCCCTCTCCCTTTCCCTCTCTAAAAAAAAAATCAGTAAACTATTCAATAAATAAACAAATAGAAGTGGGAGTATTTCTTTTGCACCTCAAGGGCACTTGTGTTACCCTTTGGAATATGCGCCCCGTCTGGAGACCAGCGCTGTTCCGTCCTCTCTGGTTAGAGTTCATGACTGTTTGGGAACAATTTCTGGGGACCTGGAGGGTTCTTGTAAGGGCAGCTCCAGACAGGCTGTCTCCTTAATGGGGCCTATATTTACTGTATGTGTTCTTCTTCCTGAGGACATTTTTATGTTAGCCTGTTTTTTTTCCAGAATTGGTGGTGGGTTGCTTAGTTTGAGATTTCATATTTTGGGCAGTGGTAATGTAATGGGGAATACTACTTTTGGAGTGTTTCTGGTTGAACTCAACTGTTTAGGAAACACCATACTATCACAATAGCTGACACCAGACCCAGGATCAGGATAGAAGGACATAACTTATCTTTTGCTCATCTAAAAGGTAAGTATAACTAGGAAAGTGCAGATTAATAGTATAGTTCTGCCTGTGTGTTATTGGCTAGAACTGGAGCCCACATCCTCCCCCAGCGTGAGGGCAGCGTGGGGTCCCAGCCTCTCTGGAGAGCCTGTGGGCTGGGAGGGCCAAGCCACAGCCTGTGTGCACCACAGCTACAAGCCAAACTAGCACACCCAGGGGACCATCCTGCTTTGCACTCTCCCCTCCCCCGTATGATGCTTGATTTTAATCTATAGCGCTTAGCATTGCCTTGCTGGCTTTCTATTGGACATTGATTTTATATGTTTGTCTTCTGTCTCACCTCAATAGAGCATTAAGTGCTGTTTGGGCAGGGATGTTTCTGGTTTACTGCTGTATTCCCCCACTCAGGTGGTTCTTGCCACACAGCAGGCTCTTAGCAAACAAATATTTGTTAAAGGAATGATTGAGAGCCATGGTTTGCACACGGAAGAACTGTGTACCTTGGCTTTTGTTGAACTAGGTAGTGTTGCTTTAAAGTTCTGTTTTCTCTTGTGAATGATCTAACTAAGGATCTTTTAAACTTCATTTTATATTTTTTCTGGGTTATTTGCAGTGACCTGTGCTTCAACTCTGATATTGAACTGGTCAAAAAGGAGAAGTGGTTTCTGAAGACCGCACAGCAGAGATCCCTGATTCCATCAGAACCTGCATAGCCCATCAGAAAGGGTGGTCCTGGGGAGACTGGTGCCCTGGGCAGAAGGGGAGACCTTCCTTTTTTGAGAAGGTGTGGATTATACCTTCCCAGGTTTCATATTCTGATTCCAACTGACAACTGTATAGTCCTGTTGGAACCAAGTGGGCTGTTGTTCACTTAAAAGCCCAGGTTGGGCCCCGCCATGTGGCTCAGTGGATTGAGCATCGTCCCCTGGACTGAGGTCCCAGTTCGATTCCTGGTCAGGGCACATGCCTAGGTTGTGGGCTCGATCCCCAGTATGGGAGGCGTGCAGGAGACAGCTGATTGATGTTTCTCTCTCATATCCATGTTTCTATCTCTCTCTCATTAAAAAAATCAATAAAAATACATTTTAAAACAACAAAAAAAAGCCCCAGCTTGGGCTCCATAATAAAGGGTCTGGAAATGGTTTCTGGATTGTACAACGTTACTTGAAGTCTTAGTTCTCAGTCCATTAGCCGTGATAATTTCTGCAGGAAATAATGATTTTTAAAAGCCCATCAGCAGTATATAGTGCACCTTTGTGGAGTCAGTACTTTCAATTTAAGGATCGCCAAGGACATTAGAATGTTGCTTGTGCCTTAAATATAGTAGGTGCTCAGGAACCATAGTTTGAGTCTTATAGTAGAAGTCTTTTATCCTTGCTGCCCTGACGCACCGATTCCTGTACTAGGTGCACTTAGAGGGATGTCATTCTAACTCCTGTTTGTTGAAATTTGTGTGTTAAGATGTGCTGTTGTGAGAGCTGTAGGCAAGGTTGAGAGATTAGCCTAAATAATAATAAAGTTACCTAATTGGTCAAGCTAATTGTCTATTTGAAGGTTATTGTAAGTCATTTTCATGGAATAATTGATCTGTTTTCCTGTTTAAAAAGTCTTAAATGATGATAAGAGTGAGTGAGGGAGACTGATATTTTTGCCTTAGGAACAGAATAGAGAACTGGGGAGAGCTATTTCTAAAGGCAAATTTAAAAATAGTTATTGTATTGAACTTTCATTTATGTTCTTGTAAGAGAGAACTTTGTAATGCTGATGGGATTATCCCTTTACTGATGCGGAAACAGGTTTAGTGAGAGAGAGCACGTGGTTTTCTGGATCTTAGTTCTTAGGGTTTAAACCCCAGTTTCTTTGCTCCAACTATAGGGCTCTTCCCTCTGCCCCACCAGCTGCCTAGAGGTGTGGCTGGTCTCAATGAATCACAAAAGGAATCAATGAAAGGAGAGAGGGAAGGAGGGAGGGAGGAAGGAAGGTGCAAGCATGTGGGAATGGTGGAATTACCCAACTAACTGCCCCTGAAAGAGGGAAATGGTGGCCCAGGGTGGGCTAATGAGCTTACTGTTCTGGTCTAAAATGTGCCCTGTTCTCTTTGTCAGTGGGTTGTCTGTTATCGATGAGACATTTTGTACTTTGCAGTCTGGTAGCCACTCTGCTAGTTGAATCAGGTTATCTGTTCTTCCCTGGGAAGTGGTGGGCTCTCCTGTGATCCTTTAGAGCACCGTTTCTTTAGCTCCTGAAGTCCTTGCCAAGGTGAAAAGAGGTACTGTAAGAGGAAAACACTTTTTGTTTTGCATTTATACTGTTAGGTTTGCATGATCTTTGTTTAAGCCAGTGCAATGTGAGTCCCTAAATAAATTTCAGGCATTTAAATACTGAAAAGGATTTATCCACAGTACTTTACTCACCCAGAGAATAAGTGCTTGCAACAAAGAAACTGCCCCCTGGCAGGTGTAGCCCTACAGACTTTGCTCACCTTGTCATTGAATTATAAAACATTGATAGCGAAGCTAGAATTGGAACATTCATTGAAAGGCTTCGCTGGCTCTGTTCCAGGATATGGTTTCCCTGGTGGAGAAAGCAGGGCAACTGGTTTAGAGCTGGCAGCTGGCCAGTCGGAAGAGCTCTGACGCAATCATCACAGTAACTGCTTCTCCGACTGCTAATTTTAGGGCAGTTAAATCTGGGCGATGTCTGATGGCTGCTGTCGCCGTGCGTCTGGTTCTGTGGAGCTTTCTAAATCCATCCTCTTAGCCTGGCACCATAACGCTCAGTTCTTCCCGAAAGGAGTGGTGGTGCAGGGGGTGGGGCGTTGGCATGGGGGTATGTGTGTGTTGTGTGTGGCACGACCTCAGGATGGTTCTGGGAGACACTGCCTTTAATCTTCCTGTTTCCTTATCATTCCATCAACAAATACTGGCCCCGGGTGTCCTTCCCACGCTGCAGCACCATGTGTGTGTTTGTGTGTGTGTGTGTGTGGTGGGGACTGGACAGTGGACGGAGAGAGTGTGACTCAAGGCTGCCACCTTCGTGGAGCAGCAAAGCGACAGCATTTACTTGTTTTCTGTGCCATCCCTGCGAGCTTCAGCTGTCTGCAAAGTGCACTTGTACCTTCTCCTTTCCTGGGAAATTAAAACTAAGGAGAGCGATGATAATTTTTCAGAACGATTTGGAGCATATGTAGAGGAGCCAAGTAGGATCCCTGTGCTGTTGCAGAAGACGGCTGTGGCCTGAGGGATTGTCTGCTGGGCAGTGAATATCATCCAGGTTTAAAATGAGGATATCTTGGTCACCTCTGGCATTCTAAGATCCCCATGTGAGTAAGGGCGCCCTAGGGTGTGAGGCCCCTGAGCGAAGGGACCTTGTTACTTCATCCCCATCCTCTCCCCCAGGTAAGTGTCTGGCACAGTCAGCAAATTAACCAACTCACCGCCTGTCAGGCCTCTGAGGGACCTTCTGGTGATACTGGAATCATACTTATGATGCAGATTCAGAAATCTTAAGAAATGTTTTCACAACCAGACCTGTAGGATGGAATGGGCTGCTTCTTAGGTGATGAGCGCATCACCCCTTTCCTGTAAGTACTCTAGCTGAGCAGATGGACACATGGCCATGTGTCCAGTAGGTTAGGAAAAGACTCCCGTGTAAATGACACCCTGGGATGGATGGGTCCCTGAGAGAGGGGGAGTTTGCATAGTCAGGAAACAGTGCAGGACAGGTAGGGGCAGAGTGAGGCCTTGGAAAGTGGTTAGGATTTGAATTTTTGCTGAGCGGCCCTTGTGTGCAAAGACATTCCTGGCTCTGGGGGGAACCAGCAAATACAAACAAAATACTTTGTTAGTTGTTCATTTGATCATAGTACTGTCTCATCAGCCAACTCTGCCTAAAACCATACTCATTATTAGGTTTTGCAACTCCCAAAATGGATTTTATTAATAAAAGCAACATTAAGGAGACAGTATTTTCAAAGTGGTGATTAACTGGTTTATCATATAAAATACTCAGTTCATTTTTTTCCCCATTGTAATTTGCTTAAGGTTATAGAGTTTCTCATAAACCTAAAGGAAAAAATATTTTGCACTCTTCAGAGATACAAAGTAAATTATTCTTAAAATTGAGATATAATTGATGTGATATTATATTAGTTTCAGGTGTACAACATAATGATTTGATATTTGTTTATGGTGTAAAATATTATCATAGTAAGTCTGGTTAACATCCATAACCACACACAGTTACAAATTTTAAAAATTGTGATGAGAACCTGGTAGATCTGCTCTCTTAGTAACTTTCAAATATATAATAGAGTCTTATTAACTGTAGTCACTCTGCTGTGCATTACATCCTCATGACTTAGTCATTTTATAACTGGAAGTTTGTATTGATCACAGTCTTTTGGTATGAAATCACTGAATCTGTTTCGCTTTTTATTTTTTGTCCAGAGAATATGCACACTGTATTATATGTGCAATGCAGGGTCACATGTTTTAAGACTTTATATTTAGGAATTTATAACTTTTGGTAATTGATTTACTAAAGTGACTTATTTTAAAATTGTGAGCAATCAGCCAGGCCGGTGTGGCTCAGTGGTTGAGCATCGACCCATGCACCAAGAGGTTGCCGGTTCCATTCCTGGTCAGGACACATGCCCAGGTTGTGGGCCCGATCCCCAGTGAGGGGCATGCAGGAGGTGGCCAGTCGATGTTCTTTCTCATCGATGTTTCTATCTCTCTCTCCCTCTCTCTAAAATCAATAAAGAAAAAAATTAAAAATTGTGAGTAATCAAAATTTTAATATGGTTTTTTTAAAATTGGTTTTTTTAGAGAGAGGGAGAGAGAGATAGAAACATTGATGTGAGAGGGAAACATTGATCGGCGCCTCCTGCATGCCCCCTACTAGGGATCGAGTCCGAAACCTGGGCATGTGCCCTGACCAGGAATCGAACTGGGACCTCTCAGTCCATGGGATGACACTCAGTCCCCTGAGCCACACTGGCTGGGCAGTAATCAAAGTTTTAAACTGAGGCGGCCTTCAGGAGCAGGGCTGTGCACACTCTGAGCCTCCCTCCCTCGTGTGAGTCTGTTGCACGGTGCTTTGGGAAGTGGTTCACTTTTCATGTTTCTGTCCCACGAAGTAATAGTAACTACTGAGTAAGATACGTCCTCTCCTTTAATCTCCAAAGCAAGAGATCTCAACATAGTCACGGTATAGTGTCCTGCAACTTTTGATCATGTAAATTTTCAAACATACAGATAAGTTGAAAGAATTATGGAGCAAATTGGACACCCATGTACCCACCATCCAGATTCTACCTTATTAACATCTTACTGTATTTGCTTTGTACATGTCTGCCCACCTCTGTCTATCAATCCATTTTTTGAGGATGTATTTCAAAGTAAATCATATACATTCATCAGTGCACTTTACCTCTGAACACTTCAGCATACATATCATAAGTGGAAAAGTTTAAAATTTTTTTAGATGAAATTTGTAGAGCCAAATGCATACATTTTAAGAGTATCATTCTGTGAGTTTTGACAAATGCATGCACCCTTGTAGTCCATGCTTCTATTAGGGTAAGTCTAACACCCAGAAAGTTCTCTCAGCCTCTTCCATCAGCCATGTTCCTTTTTCTTCTTTTCCGTAGATGGTTTTGCTTGTTCTTGAACTCATGTAAATGGAATCATGCAGTATGTGCTCTTGTGTGAGGCTGCTTTCACTAGCATAATGTTTTTCCACGTTGTCACACACTTCAAATATGTAACACCAAGCCTTCACCTGGGTCAGGTGCCCCTTTCCAAAGATCATATTGTTAAGTGATGTAAAGAGCAATTTCTTTTAGGTATTTGTGTATTTTTTCTTAAGTTTCATCTCCTTTCCCAAAAGGGATGTGATGTTTATATCTGATTTGGCCATTTTCTGACTGGGTCTCTTCCTGCTTCCCACCCCCATATTCTGAAAACCAGGTGCTTCTTCTGTTAGTTTGCAAACACAGGCCACCGGCCTGGCTCCTGCCACATTGGACCTTCAACCAGGCTGTCTTGCTTCTGACATGGATCCTGACACGTTGCCTATTTATTTGTGTGTGCTACTTGGAAAAGTTCAGGTAGAAGAAATGTATCTGTTTATTTTTGCAAAATTTTGTAAAAGAAGTTTATAAGGTGTCTCTGAGGAATAATTATTGAAACTAAAATTTTCTGACTTCAAGTTTGAGACACTATATGAAGGAGGTTAGCTAACTAAACCAAATAAATTAGATTTAAAAATCACCTGTGCTGGGGAGCTATTGGCTAGCAAAAAAACAAACAAAACAAAACACCAATTCTAGTTGACTTAAAAATAAAATTCTAAAGTTTGTTAACTGCCCTATTGATGTGCCCACTATCATTGAGGTTTGGAGTTGCTAAACCTCACCAGCCATGAGTAAAACTAGTAAGTTTCACCAGCAGTACTGGCTTAATTTGTTGGTTTTTTTTTGGTATATTCAGTGTGCTGTTGGCATGTGAAGATTTTTCTTTAGGGTGCTGTTGGTTGGGGTAGTTCTGCCTGCTCTAAAATAGACTCCAGTCCAGCCAGTGTGGCTCAGTGGTTGAGTGTTGACCATGCACCAAGAAGTTGCTGGTTCGATTCCCAGTCAGGACACGTGCCTAAGTTGTGGGCCCAATCCCCAGTGGGGGGCATGCAGGAGGCAGCCAATCAGTGTTCTCTCATCGATATTTCTATCTCTCCCTTCCTCCCTTTCTCAAATCAATTAAAAATAAATAAATAAACATAAAAGAGACTCCAAAGTGCAGTGTGCAGATGAGAGAAGTGGGCTTCTTTCCTGTGCCACCACCCAAGGTCTGGATAGGTGGCTGCTGTCCTCCCCTGACACTCAGGGACCCAGGCTCCTTCCATCTTGTTTTTCACCATGGGGCCTTGGCCTCATTTTGCCGTGGAAGCCCACTGGGCGGGTCTTCTCTCAGTCTTTCTGAAGAGGGAGGGAGCACCCAGGAGGGGTCATCTAAAGACCTCACAAGGCTCTGCACCACTCTGCTCATTCCTCTGGAGAACCTCATGATCTGACCACCCCCAACTTCAGGGGTGCTGGGAATGTCATGTAGGTGATGTGCCTGCACTTCCGCTTTGGTACTGTGGAGTCAGGTTGCCTGTTAGATCGTGGGTGCTCAGACGCACGTGTGTAGGTCAGAGGCTGTTTGTGCATGGCCCAGTGCTGGGAAGGACTCAGATTGCGATGAGTACACATGGCGGGTGTTGCTCTTATGGCACTTTCAGTCTGGAAATAGAATCTTCTAATAATGCTTTTCTCAGTCGATAATTTTTTAAAAATTGGAGGCAGTTCTGTTTTCTTAAAGTACAACTTAGTTCTGGGTGAAGGAAGGGAGGGTAGAGTCTAATAATAATTAGATTGCAGACAGATTCTGTAACTTTGAAAGAAGTGTTACTGGGGACATGGATTAGGGGATGTAATAAAGGACCTAGTCCCTTGTTTAAAATTCAGACTCATAATAGAAGGCTTAAGACACTTGATGAATGGAACGATGGTGACCGTTTATTCAGGGGCCAGAGGGTTCTGGGGAGCAAACCATTCCAGTGCTGCAGGGTGCCTGGCTTGCGTGCCAATCAGAGAAGGTTCCTTGGGGTCCCAGGGCCATCTCTGGCTCTGAGAGGAGCAGTGATGGTCATGGAGCAAACGCTAAGAAGCAGTTGTGCCCTGAAGTTCCTTCCTTTCTCATGCTCTAATGTTAAACTGCTTTCACTGAAAGAACTTGAACAGATTTTGCCACCACTGTGAAAGACTTTGAAGTGACATAGTGATCAATCAAAGTGGCTGCCTTAGAGACCCTGTGGAGCAGACTGAGTCTGTCTGGGCTCAAGGGAACAGGGTCAGTGCACTGTGGGTGTCAAGGGGGTGGAGGTGGAGAGGGGCCACTGTACCTGGGCTGAGTTTTGTGTTCTCTCGAGTTCTCCTGTGGGTTTGCAGGGATGTGCAGAGTGACCCTGGTGATAGCACAGATGCATCTTCCAGAGGGTTCCCTCCTAACATTGTAATGTGCTATGATCATCGCCCTATTTCCCCCAACATGTTTGAGAGAAGAGACTCTACTCTGAGCTGTGGACTGGATCTGGTTTTGGTTTAAGCTTTTTCCCTGGAGGTTGGAGTGTCCTTGTTCTTGAATGAAGATCTTCAAGGGAATGAAACTTAGTGATAGGCTTGCACTTGTCACTTTCCACTAACAGATTCAAAGTGGGAACCAGCTCCTGCTGAAATAAATGAGCCTTAACGTTTTTTAAGGATGGAAAGGCTGCTTGGTGTTTATTTTATCAGGTGCATCGTGGCATTTGGATATTCTGGAAGTCGCCTTCATTTCCTCTCAATTGCTGTTATCTGCTCAGGATATGTTACAGATGGGCTATGCTGATTTTGCTAATTTTTGCCAATAATTTAAGCATGCAAAGATTCAGGGAACCTTCCGAGCGATAAGGACACAGCTGCTAAGGGTAAGTGAGAGAAGAGGAGCATTTCTTGAGCCTTCATTTGCTTTGGGGGCAGGCGCTGGAGCTGAGCAGCTGCAGATGGGGTGTTTGCAGCTCACACTGGCAGTTCGGGAGTGTTTTCCATTTTTTTTGTCTGTAGTTGAACAAAGGAGCAGTGTGGAGCTTAATCAAGGAGGTCAAGTGTATATACATTCAGAGGACGGATCTCTATCTTGACCAAAACATTACACTTACGTGAAGGGAGGAGCTGGCCTGTGATTGGTTGGTGTGGGACTCGGCCTGCATGAACACGCCTCCAGAACGCATGTGCTCTGACTTTCTGTTAATGGGTAAACATTTACATTGGCCTTTGCCCTTGTAATGCACTGTCCCATCAACCAAACCCTTTATCTTTTTCTGCAGATTCGGCAGCCCTGCAGGGGGCGTGGGCCTCTTTCACATGATACTACGTTAATTTGCTGGTCAGATAGTTGGAAGGAGGAAAGGAATGCTTCCAGAGGAGGAAGGTTTCTCAGGGGTCATGTCTTCATGGGGAGAGGGGAGGAGATGCCAAAGAATTAACCAATATTCTAGTAACCCTCATAGAAGTGGTTTTTCCACAGCACCCTCCCACTCCATTTGTCTGTTGTTGGACTCAGAATAAAGACTATGGAACAAGCCAGGAATCCTGGGGGCGATTCATACATGGTTGTGCTCAAACCTGTTAGCTTCTTGTCGCTCAGGTGCTGGGTACGTTCTCTGGATTAAAAAGCACGTGGCACCTGAAAGGTCATGTTCTGTGCTCCCCAAACAGAGATGAACTAAGCTGACCTACATCTAGATTCCTTTGCCGTTATGTCGTTTTGGTTCTGGAATTATAACTTGGAGGTTTCTAAAAGCCTGACCCTCCTAATCTTGTCTTTCTAGTTGTATCTCTCTTTTGTTCAGAGGTTTTAGTCCTTCTGCATTCTTCTAAATGTTTAGATTCCAACTAATTTCCAGAATTGTTAGAAGACAGTTCCATGTTTGACACCTTCGGAGAATGTATGGAGCATTGTTAACCCCTTGACTCCATAGTGAAAGGGGGTGCTTACTGGAGACCACCTGTCACTGCTTTTTGCTTCTTGTCTGGCATTTCTGCAGCCTTTACCCTCAGAATAATGGGTTTTAAAAATATTTTATAAGGGACTTACAAAAATAATATTTTCAATAAATTGTCTTCTGGAGTAGAGACATTGGCAAGTTCATCTTGTCAGTAATATTTTTTTATGTATGTAAAAAAAAAAACCCCAAAAAACCTGACAAAAATAATCAAGGATTTTGCTCCCTGACACCTTCTATAATCCTGAGTTAATCTCTTCTTGGTGTGAGTACTATCAGTGCTAAAGATAACATAAAGTAAAAAAGCCCTAATGTTTATTACAAGCTTTAGCACATAAAATTACATTCGTATGAATGTAACCGCAAGAAACATAACATAACATAGGACGAAAGAGAAGCATTTAAAGAATTATGCAGTTTGTTCACGGAAATTGTGTGTATAGGACATTAATATAATGAGTCACCTTTACATCCATAACTTTTTGCTCTTCTGCATCGTAACCAAACAAGAGTTAGGCGTAAAAGAGCAGTTCCGCATATTAAATGCTAATGATACAGTTTGAACAAATACTATGTATGTCAGCAGTTAAAGATTTTAATGTGATAAGTGATGTTAATTCATCTAGTCAGGGTCAGCTGGGTGACATGCTATTTGCAGGTGGATGACATGCTAATATGTATCTAAATAGTTTCTATGTTTTATTAGATGATAGACATGGGAGAAGAGATTTTAAAGCACTCTCCGCAAGTTCAGTGTATTCATTTTTTTTTTTATCCTCACCTGAGGATATTTTTCCATTTATCTTCAGATAGAATGGGAGGGAGGGAGAGAAGAGAGTGAGAGAGAGAGAAACACCGATGTGAGAGAGACACATCGACTGATTGCCTTCCGCACTATCCTGACCAGGGCCGGGGATGAGCCACAACTGAGGTACGAGCCCTTGACTCATTGGTCCACAGGCCAAGGCTCTAACCACTGAGCCAAACCGGCCAGGGCTCAGTGTATTCATTTTAAACTGTTATCCAAAAAGTAACCGTGTGATGTAATTCAAAATTCATCTGTGATCTGCCATTGGTGGCCAGTTCCAACAATTTATTCTGTAACATAATAGTTTGTCTTTTGATGAACAAAAGGGATTCTGGAATTTGTGTACTTTTGTGTTACAGTTGACAACTACCCATAAAATATCACAGTTGTAATACAGCCCTAAAGGGCATGATTGGTCCTGTGAGTCACCATTCCAGTTCAGCAACTTCCAGACTGGTCTCCCATAGTTTGATGTAGGTAGTTATCCTGAGTCCTTAGCTTTCAGAGGAAGGACATTAAAATTGTGGACTAGAAACCATTAGAAAATATATTTTTTAAGCAGCTGACTTTTCTTTAAAGTGGGGGGTGTGGATTAGCTTTAGATGATGATTGACTTCATTAAGATTGGCCCAGAGTGAGGAAGGAGCTAGAAGATAGGGTGTCCTCAGAAGATTTATTTTTGTGCTGTGAATCTAAGACAGAGTGATGGGATGTCAGAGTCCCTCTGGCCAGGCTGGCCTGTCTGGCACTTGTGGGTATTTCTGGGCACCCTGCTCTCTTACCTGAGTGCTGGTCAGCCCCTCCTGCACACGGACCACCTCATGTTTGTAACATGTGCAAGGAGATATGGGTGTGCAGCACATTAGGGAAACTTTTATTAAGCTGAGTCACTTGAAAACTCCAAAATGTGAGAATAATTTAAAAAAATTTTTTTCAAATTGATTTTAAAGAGAGAGGTAGGGAGAAGGAGAGGGAGAGAGAGAGAGAAACATCAATGTGAGAGGGAAATATTGATCAGTTGCCTCCTGCATAAGCCCTGACCTGGAATCGAACCCACAACCTTTCAGTGAACGGGAAGATGCCCAACCACCTGAGCCACACCAGCCAGGGTGAGAATAATTTTTTTTTTTACATGCTAGGAAGACCATACAAATGGCTGAGGCTGTGCTAAGAGGGTGGAAGATATTGAAAACAGGGCACAAGCCTGTGGGTTCCAACCCATTTATTTGTTTTCTGTTATTTCTGAGTCTTTCATACCTGTTGTAGGTGGTCAGTCCTCTGCAGCAGCCGCCCCCCACCCCCAACATTGTTGCTCTTGTGAGATATGGTACCTAAGGATTCAGACTCTCTTCCAGATCCCTCCGGGGGGAAGGATGCATGTGGGTTTGAGGCGAAGACTTCAGACGAAGCAGCTCTTCAGTGGCACCCAGTCAAAGGGTCGTAGAGAGGAGGAGGAAGGAAGCCAGTGCTCTTTCCCGAACTCTGTCCTCAGCACTCCACATCTTCCAGGTTAAGCTCTGCACATTTTAGCAAAGGAGGTTAGTAATTGTGTGGGGATTTGGGGTGAGGCATTCACCCCAAGGAAATGATCACATTTGGTCCAAAAGATTTATGTGTAAGCGTGCTCAATGCAGTATTAATTATAATGTGAGAAACTGGAAAAATATTGGCAGTAAGACATTAAATTATGATTCTCCATATGATCAAGTAATTTAAGTCAATTAAATATCTTGTTTTATAAGGCCATTTAATGACATGGGGAAATGCTCACAGAATATTAAATGAAGACATTTTCTTGCTAAGCAGTATAGATAATAGATCCCAGTTTCACGGAGAAATTAGATGTGCAATGTATCAACAGAACAGGGATATGTTAAAAAATGACTGTGGTTATGACTTGTGGTTGTGGTATGTGTAATTACATCTTCTTTTTGCATTTGTTTTAGTTTTTCTAAAATGATCATACTAACTTTGTGATAGGAAAAAGCATGGCATTAAAATATTTGAATTCTATAACTCAGTTATATGTATCCTTTAAAAGCTGTTAGTCTGTCCTGGCTGGGTGGCTGTGTTGGTTGGATCATTGTTCCAGACACCAAAAGGTTGCTGGTTGGATTCCAGATTAGGGCACATACCTTGGTTGCAGTTCGATCCCTGATTAGGGTGAGTAGGGGAGGTAACCAATCAATGTTTTGTTTTGTTTTTCTCTCTCTCTCTCCCTTCTTCTCTCTCTAAAAATCAATAAAAACCGTTAGTCTGTTTCAGTATAGTTTGCTGGCTCAGTCTAGTTTAGATTATTTTATTTTATTATGTAATCTTCCTGATTTGTTCTTTTGATTATATTTAACAGAAGTTTTCAAGGCAAGTAATTAGCAAACATAGACTAGGTACCTATTATGTCTAATAAATATGTTTTTGATACATGTTCTTTACTATTAAAGTATTTATAATCTAACCTAGTATCATGTAGGCAGATCTCCTTTGAAAATTGTTTGCCGATCTTCTATGTTAGAGTTTAAGTGATATATTTTTTTAAACCGTTTAACATTTGAACTTGTTACATAGGAAAAATACATACATATTTATAATTTAATTTAATTTCAGGAATTTATTTTTTATTATTAATAATATAATTTATTGGTAAGGCACTGAATGACTTCCTTTTATATACATTATTTTATTTCATCTTCACAGTTACTAGTCCTTTACAATGGGGGCGTCTTTTTCAGTTGGCATGAGTTAAATTATGGACCTTGGCGTTTACTTTAAAAATACCATTAATGCTTTTTTTTTTAAAGTATGAGAGCAGAGATCCCTTGACTTAGATAACACCCACATCTTTTTAGCAGTATAATTGCTAGCCTTTGATATTTTGCTTTTTGACATTTACATTAAAAATAAAAATTAGCTAATTTGTAAGTTATAAGGTCTCAAAAAGACAGTTCATTCTTTCACACCTGTTAATGGTTCTATTAAAATTCTGAAAAGGCTTATTAAATTAGGTGCAGTGTCCAAGGCTGAGTGTCTCTCTGGAGTTCATCTACATGACTTAGGAAAGCATGACTTAAGAATTGTGCTTGAATAGCAACTCTGAAGTCAGCTTTTAGTCCATCAAACTGTGATAATTGTAGATGAAAAGTCCCAGTAGGTCCGGCAGGCCGTTCTCACACTGTTACCAAAGACGCCTCTAAAACAGATTCAGTGTTCAGTCCTCAAAATGGCTTGTGCTTGTTCGCACCCCATGCCTGAGGCCCAGGGGCGTGGCCTGAATGTGCCCTGTCCCCTGGGCTCTGCTGCGGGATCAGAAAGCAGTGACAGGCTGACGGTGGGACAGTCAGTGCACACATGTAAGGTGTAGTGTATTGTTGGAGAATCAGAATTATTTTTTCTTAGAATTTTTAAAATGATATTTCAGTAGTCATTGTCATTTTAATGGGATGAATGTGAAGTTTGGAGTCACTTTATTCAGCATGTCTCTCGAGCACCTGCCGAGGTTCAGGTCCTGTGGCAACTAATCCAGGGTTGAAATCTGAGCTCTGTGCCACCTTGGGCGAGGTGCCTCTTGATTTCCACATCTCAGGAAGGGATGTAACCCCATTGTGAAAGGAGGTTGTGAGATTGCTGAGGACGCCTATATAAGTGCTTTGCCTGGTACCTGGCACATGGTTGGTGCTCAGTGACTCCTCCTGAGGACTCCTCATAGGCATCATTGAGTTCTCTGTGCTGAAGAGCTGTGTGCCCATATTGGGGTGGAGGGAGGGGTGGCTGGAGAGGAAATGATATGCTGCTTATGAAGCCCAGGGAGTTTTGAATGAATAATCAGTTTTTTAAAGTCAAAACAGTAAGGAAATCAAGCTTTTATTCTCCAGTCGCACTCCTCATTAGTATAATGAGAAGCAGAAGCTCAGTTGGTTTGAAGAGAGTTGGCTGGGTTCTGGTGGGGATGGTCCCTCAGGCCTCAGCACCTGCTGGGAGCCTTTGAAGATTCTTGAGCTGTGATAAGGGAGAGTCCTGAATCTGTTGAGTTCTCTGCTTGTAGGGAACCCCACTGGGGGAATCAGGTCAGTGTGTTTGAAAGGTGCCATTCAGCAGGCCTTAAAAGAGATAGGGAGGTGACAGATGACAAAAGAGGGGCTTTTTAAAGTGGGCTGTGGATTGCGGATGTATCCTGTCCATTCCTGTTAAACTTCCTGAGTTTAACCTCTGGATTTCAAAAGCTATCATTTTGCTGGATATCCTGTTCCTGAGTAGTCAAAAGTAGATAACTCTAATCTTTCTGGTAGTTTCTACTACCAGAAAAAGATGATCTTGGTAGGACTTGCGATGTGTCTTGTAGCTGGTGTTAGAGCAGGGCCTGAGGCCCCAGGTACCCCTGAAGGCTAGTGTGTCCTCACTTGTCACCAAATGAAAGGTAAGTGCCTAGACCTCGCTGTGTCCCTGTGTCCACCAGCCCTCCTACCCCTCAGCGCTGTGGTTCCTGGTTGTTTGAACCCTCTGGCTTGCCCTCAGGCCTCGTCCTTCAACACCTTTGACTCTGATGAACCTGCTTAGAACACCCCTGTCTCTGTCCCCTTGGCTTCTGCGACACCGCTCTGTTCGGTTCTCCGACACCTCTAGTCATTTCTGCTTTGCTGTTGCTGGTCTCTTCTGCCCTGAAAACCTTTGAAATGTTGGGGTTCCTTTGGTCTCTTCTCTCTCTGGGTGACCTGCTTTCCTACGTGGCTTCTTGTGCTACCTCTGTGATAGTGACCCCAAATCTTGACCTATTCCCAACCGCCTGTAGCCATCTTCCTTAGATATTCTTCACACATTCCAAAGTAAATTAGTGTGTTTTGGATCCATTACCTCCCCCCACAAATATCTTTCACACTCTCTTCTGCTTCTGAGTAATGTGATACCACATCTGCGTAGTCTGCAGTCAGACAAAGTGTGGTGGCCTCCTTGACTCAGTCTTTGCATCTGTCCCCTTGGTTACCAACATCTGCCCATTCCGCTTGAGAAACGCCCCTTGAATCTGTTTCGTGTCCACTATTTCTGCTTTACTTCAGGACATACTGTCATTTGAACTTTGAAATAACCCCCGGCCGATGTGTCCAATATGGTAGCCACTAACCAGATGTGGCGATTGAAATTTAAATTAATTAACATTAAGTAAAAATAAAAATGTAGTTCTGTAGTCTCATGAGCTGCATTTCAAGTGTTCAGTGTTCATGTGTGGCTAGTGGTGGCCGTGATGGATAACACAGATGGGACATTGCCATCACTGTAGAAGGTTCTGCTGGACCTCACAGTCCAGCCAGTCACCTCCCCACCTCATCCTTCATACCACTGCAAGCATTTTCTTTGTAGCAGTGGAGAGCAGGTATGGCATCCCCCGCTCAGAAACTTCTGTTGGGTGCTTGGATATAATCTGTGCCCCTGGGCATGGCACTAGGCCCTCACTGCCCCGCTCCTCCACCCTGTCTCCCTGCCCTCCACGCTTGGGAACTCTGGCCCCTTGCCCTCTCATCCATGGGTGACCCTGCTGCTTCTGTCCACCTGCACAGCCCCTCTCGGCTTAGAAAGTCCCCCGCCTGTCTTCGGCAGACTCACCCGCACTGCCGGCTGCCACTTCCTGGCCCTTTGCTCTGCTCCTCTCCTTTGAGGGTCTCTGGGGCATGGTCTGCAAATGGTTTTGTCTTTGTACCCTTGGAACTGCTTTTATAAAAACTAGGTACTCCTTCCCTCTCATGTTTTTTTTTTTTTCTTCATCACAAGTTCAAATTATTTTTGTTACTAGGAAGCAGAAAATATTTAACATCTTATAAGATGAAAATAATATGAGGGTTGATTTGGTTGGAATAAATCTTTGACAGTGTAATTTGAGAGATCAATTTTAACTACCTGGTTGAAAATGTACTTGTAAAGCATTCAAGGAAGTCTGCTATTTGTTTTCTCTAACTTGGCTTGAAGGTTTTGGCATTTTGGGGAAAAATTCTAGGCACGTGAAGAGAATCCATCATTAACCTATGTTTCTTCCATTTTTTTCTGAATCTAAAACTATCCCCAAATGGGTCGCCCTCAGCAGGAATATGGCTAAGACACATGAACTCAGGAAGCCTTATGAATTCAAGGGGTTACGATTAATTATTAAAGAAGACTTTCCTGATTATTGGCGTTTTGAATGATTCCTTTGTGCGGTGCCCTGGAGGTTCTTGACTTAGAATACACTTAAACTTGGGAGCAATGGGCAGAGGAAGATTTCAGTGGGAGAGGAGCTGCTGGGAAGATGGGGTCCATCCGTTTCCCGAAACTCCCCTTCACCTGTGCCCCTGAGCTGAACAGAGCCTCCTGGGAGAGTCTCAGGGGAGGGCCCTGGGCCTCAGTTGGAAGCCTGCACTCTCTTCAGGGCTGTGCTCATCCTCAGGCCTGGCCTGGGGGTGGCCTGGTGTGGGGCTGGGTTAGTGTGAACTCACCAGGGCACCCCCGCCCCCGGGGTTCCCCTGCTTTCCTTAGAGGTGCAGTCTGGGCTGCTGCTGGAACCTCCTCCCCGCTGCAGGTTTGTCTGGGGCACCACTGCTCACAGGAAGCAAGTTGCTTATGTTATGCCTTGGGGAGGAGTGGAAGTATTTTTGTCATGAAAAACAATAACTGTTTATAGAGGCCTGCATGATTTTATCACGCATTATGTAACCGGTTTTCTAGGACGGTGGGGAGGACCTTTGTTGCTTGCCCGGGCTGGGTGGCTGTGGCGGTGTGTCCTGAGGCTCCCCTTCTCTCCTGGGGTCTCAGGGAAGCCTGCTCTGGTGGCTGGTGTGTCCTGAGGCTCCCCTTCCCTCCTGGGGTCTCAGGGCAGCCTGCTCTGGTGGCCAGTGTGTCCTGAGGCTCCCCTTCCCTCCTGGGGTCTTGGGGCAGCCTGCTCTGGAACTGGAGTGCTGTGTGCGTGGAGCTGGGGACTGCCCCTGCTGACTTCACGGGAGCTCAGAGATGGGCCACGTTGTCATCCAGCAGGTGTCTCTTGAATTTAGGATGTCATCTCTTTTAGGAAATTATATAAACAGAGACCCTCAGGCAAAACAAACAAACAAACAGACAGACAGACAGACAGACAGCCTGCCTAGCTTCAGACAGCCAGGGTTGGCTCTCAGCTGTCCTACAGCCTAGTTGTCTGGTCCGGTCACACTCAGCTCCCATTTGCAGGGGGCAAGGCCTTTGCCCAGATGAGGCAGCCTTGCCCTCACCAGTGTGGAGCAACCAGAATGAGCTAGAAGACTTGATTGAACATAACAGGGAGTGTTTGTTTTGGCCCTAACCTATTAGGGAGGGGAACTGGGGGAAAAGTTGATTTCATAATTTTGTTTTCAGAGTGTGTTTATTCTGCTTAGTACAGCCCAGCACAGATAAGCAAACAAATGACTTGTTAATTCTTTTGTGACTTGTCCCCAGCCCCGCCCCTTCATTTGAAAACTCAAAGTGGGTATCCTGTTTATAGCTCCTTCCAGAGCTCAGCTTCAGGCCTTCCAGCATCCCTGGCAAACTTCCAGTGAGCCCTTGCTTTGAGGGCCAGTTCCAGGCCAAGGGTGCCCCTCGGAAGGCAGTAAATGCCGGCATGGATTATTGCTCAGGATTCTGGCAAGAGCCCCACTTATGCACAAGTGTTTCCTTTCTCATCACTAGTACTTTCCTTGTTACAATTTTTCATCTGATAAGTCTGAGTCACACACATTCTGGAAGCTGCTTGTTATCTTGGACAGGAGATGCCTAGGTAGATATGGGCATAATGAGTGGTTTGTTGAGTGCCTCTGAGCGATGCCTTTCTGCAAAGCCTTCTCTGATGTGTCCTGGCCTCCCTCCGGCCTTGTGGTGTGGTGACTGTCACTTCAGCGGGAGGCTCAGGCCTTGCACAACTCTGTGTGACATGGCTCAGCTCAGTGCTGCGGCAGGGCCCTTGGCAGGGGTGGGCTCAGCTCTCAGGGCAGCGGCTCTGCTCCAGGGTGCGTGCCCTCACCAACCTCTCAGAAGCCATCATGGCTGCTTCCTGCTGGTAAGCGATGTGGGGTGGGCACAGAGTGGTGCGCTCCATGGATTGTGGGATTCCCAGGATTGTAACAGGGTTGATCTGATCGTGTACAGAGATGATGCAACTTCCTGCGGCAGGTAAAAATTTGCCTTTGGCCAAAATTCTCACTGGCAGAGCTTTCCTGAAAAGCTGTCAGCGCTCTGCTGTCCGGAGTCCTCCTGCCAAGTGGTGCGTTAGCGGGGATGCAGGGTGCAGGAGGCAGCCACTGGGTTGGTCCACTGGGGGACTCACTGTGCTGTCACCAACTTCGGTGTGGGTGGCTTGACCGTAGTGGCTGTGCTCCAGGTGATCACCAGCAACTCTGTTTTCTGTTTCAAACTGAATCCAGGACCCCCAACCCCATGCTGTTTCCAGTCCAGGTTTTAAAGCACCTGACACACTGTTTACTGAGGGAAGTAATGGTATTGGGTCTAATGGATTTCAGGTGGTCAGGAAATTGCTTGGTCAACAGCTGTTGAATTAAATTTAAATGAACAGGCTAAAATTCCCCAGGTTTGGAAGTCTTTATTTTGGGGGGGGGGGTGTTCCATACTTGGGACCAGTGTCTAATCAGAGAAGGAGCTTGTTTTGTGGAGGCATCCCAGTAACTGTCTTCACTGCACGAGACGAGGGTAAGTCTCTGGCTGAGCTGCATCTGAGAACAGTTGTCTTGGTCCATTGCTCAGTCTGGCTGACCAATCTCTATACGATGTTTCTCATGCCTTTTGGGTGGACCAGAGGATAGCAGGTCCTGAGTTGGGCACCCACTGTCTGTAGAGGAACAACTGAGCAAACAGCGAGTTTGTCTTTGAGAAGCAGACGAGCGCAAAGCGCTGCGGCTGGGCCAAGGTTGCAGGTGCCGCCAGGCCAGCCGTCCTCGGGCAGTGTGCGGCCCACGTGCAGGTGTTGCTGTGAGAAACCACGGAAGGCTTGCCTGTGGAGAACGCACGTTCAGAACGGGGAGTTCATCTGCATGGCAGAGTGTTTCAGGTGCCTCAGACTCAGCCTGTCCAAAAGGAATTGGTGTTTGGGTTCTGATTCTACCTCTGAAGTTTCTCAGGTCTCTGCTGTCACGACACGGCCACGAGCAGCCTCCCTTTGCTGGACCACGGCAACAGTGGCCTGAGTGAATCAGCTGATTCCCAGATCAAATCTGTCACTTTTTTAGGTTGAAGTCCAGGCTCCTAAGTACCTCCATCGGGGCTGTTGTCCCCTGGCCTGTGCTGAATCTGCTATCCCTACCTCAGGCCTTCCCACCCAGACCCTTGTGTCCTGCAATGCTTCTTCCTGGGGCTGCCACCCCTGCCCCTGCATGCCCTCCCTCCCACTTCGTGTCTGCTTGGCCAGCTCTTTCTCCCTCCAGTTCTCAACTCAGACCCCAGTGCTGAGGACACTTTCCTGCCCCCCTCCCCCACCTGGTTCTGTCCGCCCAGAACATCTCTGTCTTCCCACAGCTCACCGTGCCTTCCCTCCCAGGCTGCACGCTTTGGGGAACAGAGACCAAGTGATTGTCTTACCATTTGAGACTCAGTTTCCAGCCCACTGCCTAGACATAATGGGTAGTCACCATGTTTGTGGAATGAACTGGGATATGAGGGTTTTTTTTTTTTAATTGCAAGTGTGTCTAATGTATTAATAGCCAGCTTTCAGGTAAACCAATCATGATGCAAACTCTGGTATTCCATTTGGGGGCAGAGGGTTAGCTGCCCTCCGCCCCCAAACTCGAGAATATACTAGATTGCAGTGTCCTTCTGGGAAGTGAAATTGATACTGTCCCCCATTCACATGTTGGGCACCCTGGGATGGCAATAAGTAGCACCCTCTTTTCCTGCCCAAGCTTTGACAGAGTTGGAAACTATAAACACAGTAAAAGTAGAGACAAAGATACTCCTTTGTTGTTGATAGAGACTAAGTTGGAAGGCTCAGCTTGTGGTGAAAATCAAATGGCCCTGCTGACAGTGTCACGATTGGGGCGTGGGGGCCGGGGACCATGGTTCCAGCAGGTCCCTCCCTCCACCATCTCAGGAGTGAAGGAATTCTGGAGGTGAGTGATCCAGCCCCTCCAGGAAGCAGTGAAGAAGCACTCCTTCGGAACTGGAGACTTCTTACAAACTCTTCTTTCCTTCAGCGATAGTTTTAACATCAAGAGTGATAAGCTGGCCCTGGCCGGTTTGGCTCAGCGGTTGGAGCGTTGGCCTGCGGTCCAGAGAGACCCGGGTTCGGTTCCCGCTAGGGGCATGTACCTCGGTTGCAGTTTGTCCCAGGCCCTGGTTGGTCGTGCGGGTGGCAGCCACTCGATGTGTCCCTTTCATGTCGATGTTTCTCTCTCTCTCTTCCTCTCTCTCCCTCCCACTCTATCTGAACAAAAAATGAAAAAATGTCCTCGGGTGAGGATAAAAAAAAAAGAGTGATAAGCTGTCACCTTTCCAAATAGATAAACCATGTTTTATACACGATTGCTGAAATCAAGTAGGGAAGCACCCTACCCTTTCTCCATGCGAGCATGGGTATTTTAGAATGTATTAGTTGACCCCAAAAAGGTTAAATAAGAAATGTCCTAAGAGTTTAGTTTTTGGAATCCATTCCGAATGCTGTGCATTGGCATAAATATACGTAGTGAGCAAAGGGTCCTTATGTCAGGGTCCTTCCTTGTTTGTGATTTGGGGCCCAACTGTACTGATTCGATTGAGCTCTGCCTTTGAGTGGCTTTTAGCAAAATATGGACCAGTGCAAAGTAAGTGTGGAACTTGTTTCAGGCCTAGGAAGCACAGGGGCAGGCTCCCTGGAGCCACGTGAGTGTCTGAAGGCTCTTTAGTGCTCTGTACGTCTGGTGCAGCTTCGTGAGGGAAGGTGGGTGAGAGCAGAGCTCAGGTGTACACTCCTTCCCGCGGTGGCCTGAGCACCGGCATGGCCAGGGCAGGGCCAGCCTGGCAACCTGCTGGCCCCTGGGTTGGTTTTAAGGAAGACTTTCCTCCTCCCTCTGCTGGCTTTGTGTCTAGCCACCACTCTCACCCATCCCCAGCTTAAAAACCTGCCACTAACTTTTCTATAGAAAGGTAGCATTCTGAAGGCATCCTTAGTGAATGGAGCAGTTTGGAAAAAGGCCAGGGAGTCCCTCATTTCTTTCCCACCGTGGGACTTTCTGGTCATTGCCAGCCATTGTGGAAGACAACACTCCTCTTTGTTCTGACTTAGTTAACATTTGATTTACTAGCATTTGAATGATGATTTCCATTTGTTTATAATGAAACTAGGACTTTTCTTTTGAAATGTTTAAAGGAATAAAGCTCAGATTTCAACTGTTTCTAAGTCAGGTTTTCCTGTGTTGTTGTTTTTTTTTTTCAAAGCATATTGACCTGAAGAAAATGGTCATTTATTGCTCAGACTCTAAGTCTAAGGATACATGTAAGTCTAATCATCGGCCCTCCCCCCACTGGAAGTTAATTTAGGGGTACATAAGAAAGTCAGGGTTCTGCAGGGAACACAGGAGATGACTTTGCCACCTTAGCCCAGTGTGAGCTGGATGGGACGAGATCAGTGTGCTGGGAGAAAGTGTCCAGACGCGGCCTTCCCTCCTTTGAGGAAGGTGACAGCTGACAAGAGGCAGGTTCACCCAGTGGCCGCGGTGACCCGCTGAGCAGTGTGGTGTGCTTCTGACCTTCTCCTGCCCTTGGCTCTTGTTCCCCTTCCCTGGGGGTAAAGGGAAGGTTGTTTTGGGTTGACACTTTTTGCTACATCTTCAATTGTTGCTAGGGCCCCAGACCCTTTTGTCTTTTATGGTTTACTTTTTTAGCCAGTGTATTGGAGGACCACCTTCTTCATTGCCTCAAGGCTTTGTGCTCTTAGGACTGGAAGTGAAATGAGATGGATGAGTGTACTTTGTGTGAATGAAGGGAGACAAGAAAGGCTCCGACCCATCTTGCCCCTCACTAGCCACCCACCCAGGATCCCACCAGCAGGGTGGCTTTCTGCTAAGTGACAGGGCAGTTGGAGAGTTGGCAGTGAGGTGATGCGTGGTGAGGGCATTGCTCAGTGGGAACCAGATAAGGTTACCTGGCCTGTTCTTCAGAATGTGCACCTTTCCTAATGAGCCTTTTCTGTCTTCTTCCACTTGGCCGTACTTTGGAATCATAATCATGGGAGAAGGGGGTGCATTAGAAAAGCTGCGGACACAGGGGCTCCACCCCAGAGATTCTGGCTTAGTTGGGATGGGTGCGGCCTGCGCTTGCAAAGCTCTTCAGTGATGCTGACCTGTAGCCTGGGCTGAGGCCTCACCGCCAAGGACCACCTGCCGGAGCCGGGGCTGCCCCTGCTCTCTGAGCGTCTGGTTGTCTCCATGATTTCTGGGACTTGAAATTTTTAAAAGGTCAGTGGCATTAGACACTTTCGGGAGAGATTCTGACTAGATCTAAGGAAGGACCTCCTACGTTTAGGAGGCTGGGTCATTCAGGGTCCTTGGATACACAGAAACAGAAGTGAGAACAGTGGAGCCTGTGGATGTTCCTAAAACCTTAAAGGGACAGTTAGAAGGAGGCTGGGAAGGCAGGGGATTGAACTTGGCTCCTTTTAGTGCTGGTCCCAGGCCTTTCTCCCAGGCAGAGACTGAATGGAACTTTCAGGAACAAAAAGTATATGGCACCATTGCTGAAGACAGAGCTCTTGAATGTATGATAGGAATGAGGTTAGGGCGAGTACCCGTCCCGGCTCCCCTGGGTGACACCAGCCTGGCTCCAGTGTCCTGTGTTTGTGCCCTTTCTCAGCACCAGATGTTCCTTTTCATTCACTCACTCTCTCCACTCATCCCCTCCCCCACTTAGCCACTTCGCTGCGTTTTGTTCCCCTGCTTTGGTTCTGTGTTACATTCATTCCCTTTTTGTGTTATCAGTGCAGTGGAGAGTAGGAGTCATGCTCTGTGATCTGCTCTTGTCAGAGGCGGTGAGATCATTGAAAGATTGGAGGGGCCTGGGGCCTTGAGAAGCAGTGGGGGCTGGGACCTGTCCTGGGAAACAGGAGGCCAGAGATCACTGGAGGGTCAGAGGTCCCACCCTTGGCTGAGAGGCCAGGGAAGCCCCTGAGCAGGGCCGTCTGAGGGGCCTGAGCTTGCCTGTGTGGTTAGCATTGACCATCAGAGGAACTACACAGTGTCTGCCCAGGCAGGATCTCTGCCGTGATGTGTCCCCAGGGAATAAACACCCCTTCATTCGGGCAGTCCCAACTAAAGATCATCATTCTAGCTCCATGAATGTTGCTTATTTCACTAGAGAATTTTTTTTAATGGGATAGCTTTATTTTGTTCTCTGTGTTGCTGAGAATTTCTATCTTTTCATTTTATTTTGACAACTTGTTGGAAAATTCTTGCCACTTTCTTACTTTCAAGATGCCTAGCAATGTTTTACAGATTGTTTGGAATGCTTCTCTCTAATCATTTTAGTGAAACCATAATAAATCATTTTATGAAAAGCACCCCAGAGACAGTAAATCAGTTCTAAGAGTTATTTAGAAATTTCTTATTCTACAGAGCTACATTTTTTAATTGATTTTTTTTAGAGAGAGAGAGAGAAACGTTGATGTGATAGAGAAACATTAATTGGCTGCCTCCTGCACGCCCCCTACTGGGTATCGAGCCCGCATCCTGGGGTATGTGTCCTGACTGGGATTCGAACTGGGACCTCTCAGTCCATGTGATGATGCTTAATCCACTGAACCACACCAGCCAGGCCAGATCTACATTTTTAATGCAATATGGTCTCTAGGTCAAGCCTTAAAAGGAACGCCCTAGTTACTATTCCAGCTTATGTCCAGGAGTATCTCGCAAGCGGGTTGATGTTAGCCCAGGCCACAGCAAAGACTCATAAACATGGTCCATCATTAGGCCTCCCATGAAGCAAAGCAACATTTCTTGACTGTAAGACAGGAGTTTGACCAGGTAATTTAACATTTTAAAGGCATCTTTGTGGGAGAGTGGAGTATTTCACTTAGAACTTCCAGAGAAAATCTCTCTCTCTTTTTTTTTTTTTTTTTAATCCTCACCTGAGGGTATGTTTATTGATTTGAGAGAGAGAAAGAGAAGAGAGAGAGAGACATTGATGTGAGAGAGAAACATTGATCTGCTACCTCTCACCTGTGCCCTGACCAGGATCGAACCTGCAACCTAGGTATGTGCCCTGCCACCTTTTGGTGTACGGGACGATGCTCCAACCAACCGAGCCACCCGGCTGGGTGCCTTGTTTTTCTTAAAAATGGTTTTGTGTTTAAGTGTGCATTACGAGGTATAATAATTTATGCAGCCCTTGAGAAGATGTATCCTCAGAGTCATTTTGCAGCTGGTGTGTGAGTTTCCTGGGTGATCTGGGTTCACCTGCTTGTGTCCAGCCCTGCGGTTGGGCTGCTGTCAAAACTGAGAATCTCTTGAGTTTAAGAATGAAAGGAACCACTTTCTTCAATACTTACTACTAATTTGCCCCCTTTCCCACTTTTTTAGTTCTACGCCAGAAAAGTATGAAATGTAGAATTTAAGGAGAGAAAGGAATTTTTCTTTTTCTTTTTGTGTGTGAACATATAGAAAGTATAAACTGAAGTTTGAAATATTAGTGTTTATTTTTATTTTACATTAAGAAATTAGTCTTGTTGCTAGTTTTCTAAGGTTCTTGAAAGAAAGGTTAAAAAGGTTCTGAAAAATTTTTTTTAGAATTCCAGGAACCTTATCAGTTGACCAACTTTTTGGTTAACAATGAACATTCCTTTCTTTGATGACTCAGAAATTCTCAGTCTTCTAATGCCTTAGGACCAGCAGGCTATGGACAACATGATAAGTCAGCTTTTGTTTTATTTTCACATATAAACCAGAAGTTATTTTGATTCAGAACCAGCAGTCTTAATTTCTAATAGAAAATGACTATTATTTTTCAGATGTGAACATTTGCGGTGGCCACAATCCTATCCCAAAATGAAGAGTCTTTGAAAAACAAGTGGCAGGTGCCCCGCTCAGCTCTGCCAGTTGAGATGTGTTTACCTCCGGAGATGGAGTGAAAGTAATTGTAGCTGGCAGATAGCGGAGTAAAATTGTCCTCATTGCCAATTACTCAGTGGCTTCTATCTGTGCAGCTTCCCGTTTTAATTCAGACAGTAAGTGTCTGCAAATGTCTGTGCTAAATATTCCTCTTGCTATCAGACTAAGAGTGTGTGTGTCTAAGAACGGATAATTCTACATTCCTCTTCGCTGTCCCTTTCTCCAGTGGTTTATTTCCAGTAGTAAATCAGTGGAAATAGAGAACTCAGCCATCTTTTCCTGATTCTGATGTCCCCTTTCCAGCAGGGATTAGTGGGAAAGAAGAGACAGGGCCCAGGTCACCGACTCGAGGACAGTCCCTCTGGAAGCACCCATGGGAGTGGCCCTTGGTGACAGGTGGTGCCTAGAGGCTCAGGCTTTTACCATTTTATTTTTTAAATCCTCACCCGAGGACATTTTTGCATTTATCTTCAGATAGAGTGGAAGGGAGAGAGGGGGTGAAGAGAGAGAGAGAGAGAAACATCTATGTGAGAGAGACACATCGACTGGTTGCCACCCACACGACCCCAGCTGGGGCCAGGGACAAACTGCAACCGAGATACGTGCCCTTAGCGGGAACCGAACCCAGGACTCTCCGGTTCGTGGGCCAACGCTCTAACAGCTGAGCCAAACTGGCCAGGGCTGTTTTTATTTCTTAACATATTCCTGGTATGTTAAACATTAAAACATGAGAATGACTTAGGTCCTGCGAAGCGGGGATCAGCTGGCTCCGCTCTCTCCTGTCAGTTGTTTGGGTAGAAATAACCTCTTTGCTGGCAGCCGGGTGGGGAGTGTCTTGGCACCAGCGCCCTGCAGCATTTCCCCTCATTTCCACAGGCCCCTAGCTTCTTGACTTTCTCAGACTCTGCCCTGTTGTGGCCGCAGGGGGAAGACAGGAAAGTGGAAAGAGAGCCATGTCAGGGTAGATTGCTCCGGGAGCCAAAGAGAGAAGGAGCTTCCAGACAGTGGTCAAGGCAGACATGCCAGACAGGCAGGTGTCAGGTTAAGACGGCCTCCGCCTGAAGACACAGCTGGACACCACCCATCCCTGCGCCCTGATGAGGGCAGCTGGCCTGGGAGGGCCTTCTCCGCAGGTCTCTTGCTCCCTGGTGTCCCGTCGGGTCCACTTGGAGCTCTGAGCTCCACCCACCCAGCACCCACTTGGCCCGGCAGTGCAGATGGGGTGAGGAAGAGTGGCCGGTAGCACTGGCCTAGATGGTCACGTGCGACAGGACTAGTTCCAGCCCCCCGCTGACCAGTGTGGAAAGTTTCTGTCCTCTTTTTAAGCCCCCTCCCTGAAATATAAACAGTTGAATTATTTTCCAGTTTGGTCAAGGAAGTAGAGAATCACATGTGAAATATTTTTGTAATAGGCAGAGTTACTCATTTTGGGGTTGCTAAGTCTTTCCATACAAATACACTTGACTGTTTTCTCATGGTTCCCACTTGTGCTGATTCTTCACACAGGGCAGGGCGTTAGAGGGTTGGGCAAGGCAGGAGAGTGATGGCGGGCACTCTGCCATCCCCCCACCCCCCAAAAACAAACCCACATCTACATGAACCTTGTTCTGACTCTTACCGGCTTGTCCTCTGAACAGACCTTTAACTTGATCAATATTTAATATTGTTGTTTGTTCTAAACTGTCCTGAGGAAACACTTGCACAGAATAATCCTTTCTGTTCGTATGGTCTAAGTTGCCAGATTTCAGTTCTCCCTTTAAAGGGTTACTTCTCTCCCAGGTTCTCTGCCTGTTAATGAATTCGCTGTTTGATGCTGTGACTTTGACCTGCTGTTAGTTGGAAGAGCTCGCCCTCTTCCCTGCAGGGCCATTTTTCTTTTCTGTGGCTGTGCAGTTGCAAGAGGAAGGCAGGGATGTGTGTGACAGCTTCTGGGGGCTGGGTCCAGTGCTGCATGATTGTCTAACCAGGGTCCCTTGCAGGAATCGGGTAGGCCTGGGTCTCAGTGAGCACCCGGCCCAGGTCCACTGAGCTTCCTCTCTGTACTTTCCTCTTCCAGAAAAGGATGCCAGAAGAGGATGTGTGTGAATTCAAACTCGTCTTCCTCTAGTGATCTTATTCATATTGATGCTTTCACTGACTTCACTTTCTTTTCTTCTTCTCCTTCTCCAGCTTTTAAACTTTGGCTTAATGTGTTTACTTTCTGCGGATTGACGTTGTGCACAAAAATCAAATGAGCCTCATTGAATCTCATTGCTCACGATGGCAGCACTCATGCTTCGAGAAATCGGGAAGAGTCGTTCTAGGTATTCTTGACATAAATTCTTGCTTTGAATCGTCTGCCTGGTAGACTCCTGAGATAGAGGTGGGAGAGTGTGGGGATGGGGAGATGAGGACAGGGTACTCCCATCGGTGTCTTGGGATTTTGTTTCCCCGGTGGGCAAGGGGCGAGGAGAGATGGAATTCCAAGGCAGGACCAGGCCAGCATCACTGACATTCAGGTGGCCCTGCAGAGGAAGCCCGTGCTGGGCAGAGATGGACTTGTGTTTTCCTTTGGGGTCTTAATCCCAAAAGAGCTACTGTGGGGAGTATCCGTTTAGCTATGCAAGTATGTTTCTGGAATTAGAAACTATTTTTCCTTCTCTTAGGCTTGTATGCTTTTGTATAGATAATGAGATTTAAAAAATTGTTGCTGTACCTCAAGCAGGCCACTGTGAACACGAGTATCACAGGACTGCTTATCCGTCTTCTGGGTTCGGTACATCTGATGTGTTCTAAGATCTGCATAGTGATTCACAGAGGATGGGGGAAGATCTAGGCAGAAAGCATCAATTTCCGGAATCCAGTGGAAAATAGGTCTTTGCCCATTTAAGTGTCTCACAACCGGTTTATTTGTAAATTGTTCTTAGGATATTTTTAGAATTTAGTGCCTCACCTTAGGTTTCCAGTTATTTTGATTCCCCAACAGACTCTAAATAGTACAGAGAAGTGAGACTGGAAAAAAATATTTCTGTAGAGCTAAGCCCAGCTGAATCTTACTATGGTAATTAATTGGCAGAAAATCAATAATTCAGCGAGAAGTCTCTCAGCCAGTGGTGGCAGTGAATTTGGGAGCATGCACAAGTATCAGTGAGCTAATTGGGTAAATTTACATATGGCGATACTGTGGTGTCACCCAAGACTAGTCATTTGGGAAATTTATAGATTAATGGAGACCTAGATGTTTAAATACTTGAACCATTTGTCCCTAAAGAGAAGCCACAGTAAATGTGTATCTGGCTTCATGAATTAAAATTGACCTGCTCTATGCACTGCCTTCTGAGGCTAAGAAATCTCAGCTTTCCTACTGTCTTTATTTCTGATGTTTGTTTCCTTGAGGGCGTGGCCCTCAGAATGTTCCTGTAGGGTCCTGATTGTCAAGGTTGGGTTTCTCTTAGGACTTTTTACACTCTGAAAAATTACTGAGGACTCAAGAGCTTTGTTTATGTGGGTTATATCTGTGGATATTTGTCATATTAGAAATAAAACCCAAGAGATTTTTTAAAAATCATTATTAAATAATAAACCTACATGTTAACATAAGTACCATTTTCTATGAAAAATCACCACTTTTTCAAAACGAAGGAAAATTCACCTGGCCAGTGTGGCTCACTGGTTGAGCATCGACCCATGCACCAAGAGGTTGCTGGTTCGATTCCTGGTCAGGGCACATGCCCAGGTTGTGGGCCAAATCCCCAGTGGGGGGCATGCAGGAGACGGCCAGTCAATGTTCTCTCTCATCCATGTTTCTATCTCTCTCTCCCTCTTCCTTCTTCTCTCTAAAATCAATAAAGAAACAAACAAACAAACAAACCGAAAGAAACCTTATTGAAAGTGTGTATTTTAGTTAATATAAGTGTTTTTTCAAATCTGGCTTCTTAGACATCTGGGTTCTCATCTTCACCTCTGTGTTCATTCGGATGTGATGTGTGGTTTTGGCTGCCACGTGTGACGAAAGCCAGCCTCATACAGCTGTGTGGTTGGGAAAGGGAGTTAATCTCTTTTCAGGTACTTGTGGATCTTCTTTGATACTATACTACACAAGTGGTAGTTTCTTAAAGGTTGATTGCGATGTAGATTCTGAAACTATACCTCTTTTTAAAACTCTGTTCCATGTATGATTTTTCGTGTCATGCATTTGGTCAGTTGAAAAATCTCCCAAATATTGATATATTTCATTTTGCAATATCTAAAATTCATCTACCAGTTAGAAAAGTCTTTAAAGACAGGGAAATTGTGAACTTCACAATGGAGCTGGATATATGAGTTTCAGAAAGTCTCATTTTTGCATAAAAGCTTGAATCCTACCAATTGTTTTGTCCCTGTTTTCACCCATAAAATATCTACCAGTTGGCCATGTCTGAATAGCTGTAGTTTGTGTATCATGCTCTCAAGGGAAAGGTGGTGTTTCATGGGGAAAATGGCTCGCCCACCTCCCAGCTCGTCTCAGGTGCTTTTCCTGGCCACACCAGCACCTGGAGCGGGAGGGCTTTTCTCTGTGCTCCCGTCCCTTCACGCAGATGGTTAAAAAGTGTGTCCTCGAGGATCAAGATTAGATAAAATGTGTTATTTTTGCTTCTACTCAGAGGCATTAACTAACCATCTTTTCATCTGTTCGTTTATTTTGAACTGCGCTTGGCGGTACGGTGCCCCTGCTTTGCGTGCGCCAAGGTGCCCGCAAGTTCACGTGTGGCGCAGTAAAATGGGCAGCTGATGTCTCAGCGTTATTGTGGAGGTGGTTTGGCCTCGGGGCCCCAGGGCCATGGTTCGCAGTTTTGAGAATCATTGCTTTAAGACATATCAGAAAGGTGCTAAATGAAGCAGAAGCTAGACTGGATCTGTACTGACCGAGTACTAATGGGAGTGGATTGCAGACCTCATGCTGGTGGGGTGGGGGCAGGTGAGGTGTGCGGAGTTACTGTGTGGAACTCGCATGGGGGATGTCACTGCTGTGTCCCGGTATCTGACAGTGCCTGGTGCATCACTCAGAAACAGGTGTCCTAGTTTGAATAATTAGTGAGAGTGAAGGGCTTATATTATAAATTCAGTAGGTTTTTAAAAATCAAATTTAGCAAGGTAAATTTTTTCTTGTGTTAGAAAGGTAATAAAAAAGTTGTGAAATGTGGCTGCACAGCCCTCCCCCACGCTATCCTATGATACCATAATCTTCCTTAGCTACCCTGGCCCTTGTAGGTCCGTTTCCTGTTCCACCAAGGTCCCTGCCGCCAGCTGGGTAGAACCACTCCAACAGGCAGAACTGCAGCCTTTGTCATTTTAGCTTAAAAAGCCGACCTACCCGTGTTTCTTGATTGGGAGATGTGCCCAGTGTAAAGGACAGGGCTAGGTTTTAACTGATTAACTGTTATAAACTGATTTGGCTGTTTGTATCACTAACCCCTGTTTTCCCAATGTTTTTGCACTGTGACTAGGTGGTTAGGCTGTTTATTTTGTTAAATTCTGTGTGAAGTAGCAAAAATGGGCGCTTCTAGAAGAGAAAGGTGTGCGTGCCTAAAGAATACCTTGTCATTCCCATTAGTGCATACTTTTGTTCTTAAAATAAATGTGTCTTGGGAGTAGTGAGGACTAATTTATACTTTTATGGATTAGAACTGCTGCGTTTGTCTTTCTTGTTGTTGTTTGTTTGTTGTAAGTTGAAGTTATCCAGGATAGCTGGAGTTGATATTTTGCCCCATTTTACTTTTCTCTTCAGTTTTCTGGTTTTGTGTGCTGCTGTGCAGGGCTCTTCCTGGCAACTTGGAATAGTATTCAGGTGGGAGCAGGGCTTTCAGAGCCTCTGAGATGTGGTCAGGTTTCTTTCAACTGCTCTTTTCCTTAGAAATCCCCAGTCGCAGAGGCATTGTGGAGATGATGTATTTGTCTAGATAAAATGAAAATGTTGGATAAAATATTAATAAATGCATTATTGGATGTCTGCTCCTAAAGATGAGGATGAGAGAAACCAAAACATCTATTTTATGACTGTCTTTTTAATTGACTTCTCTGATAAAAACATCAAAGGACCTTGTAGGCAGAGCCAGAATAAAACCCATGGCCCCTGCCTTGTCCCTGCGCACTGCACACGGCTCGAGGAGGAGCCCAGTTAGGCTCTGCTTTCATGTGGGATTTTCCTGGATTAGCTGATGAAGCCAAGCTCAGTAAATACTATCTTCCTTCCTGCTGGCCTTGTTTTGAAATATGAGTCCAACCCTGTTCCCTATGTAGTTTTCTTTTATTGCTGTCACTGTTTTAGAGGCGCCACCTTTTCCAGGCTTGCTCATCGCATCTTCCTTACTTCAAGCCTGTGAAATACTTCATTCAGTTCAAGCGTGTCAGTCGCCGTATTATCACCAACCCTGCCTTTTTGCTTTCAGTCATGTCCATTGGTGCTGTGATTTGCATGCTCAGCGTCGGTCCTCGTAGCATCCTCTGCCCTCCGCTTTTCCTCCTTGTTAGGTTACTAAGACTAAAGGAGCCCTGTTATGGAGCAGAAGTCTTCCAGGACTTTCTTCCTCCTTTATTCTCTGTGTTGTTTCCTTGTGTTTCTTTATCTGTCACGTATGCACAGAGCTTCAGATCTCCAGCTGGTGGTTCCTTTGGAGTGGGGAGAAGGTTTGGAGGCGAGTGAAACAGGAAGGAAGGGAGAGGAGGAGTGAGGATCTTAGAGAAGAATATTCTTTGATCAGTTTACATTTATGCAAAATCTCTAACCCTCGGCCTGTCTGCTTCTTTCCCCCACTTGCTTAGACAGACACTGTAGTTCATGTGTGCGGGTGTAATGAGGCCCACATTGTTCTTTGGTGATAGGATGATCACGCCCATAGATGAGGTTACAAGGTACCTTCTTTTACTGGGTAGGATAAAGGGTCTCAGCTAGAAAATAAGCATTATCCTGTAGAAAACTATACTTTGCTGTAGAATTGTCATCTAAAGGTCTAATATATTGGTTCTGAGAAAACTGATAGAAGTTTTCTCGAATGCAACATAACTGGGATGGATGGTTATTTATTCTCTTACAGTAGATGTCAAATGGTTTCATTGTATTTTTTTTCCCCAAATTATGTATCCTTTACATAAGTTAGCTTTGCATTTCCACTTTCTTTTTACATCTTTTATTTATTTATTTATTTATTTATTTTTTAATCCTCACCCAAGGGTATTTTTCTAATTATCTTCAGACAGAGTGGGAAGGAGGGAGAGAGAGAAACATCGTCATGAGAGGGGCACATCAACTGGCTGGGGACGAACTGCAACTGAGGTGCATGCCCTTGACTGGAATTGAACTCGCCCCTCAGTGGTCCATGGGCCGACACTCTAACCGCTGAGCCAAACCGGCCAGGGTTGCATTTCTACTTTTTACGTATATGAAATAAAGATGTACATCTCAGTGGAGTAGATGCATGATTGTGTAAGATCCGAGCCATGTGAGTAGCGGGGCTGGAAGGAAAACCCAGCCTTACAGTTTACTAATGATAAGTACCGGCGGCTGGAGTGCTGTCCTCTGCCCCAGACGTGCCAACGCAGTGATCACATAGCTGCACTCAGACTTAGTTCTTCTTTCCTAGCTGTGGTCAAGCCTGTGATAGAAAAATCTTTACCACTTTATTTTCCCTTTCTCATTTTTCTCGTTTGTCTGGTTTGCCCAACTTATCATAGATTTTCATCTGGTATTTTGCATAAGGAATATTTAAGTATGATGCAAGGAATTCATCCAGTAACGGGTTCTTTCCCTTTCAGTGTCAGAAAATGGGCACAGCACTACTAGCCACATTACCCGCTGGGCATTTCTGCCTTTTGTGGACACCTGTAGTCACCTGTTTACATTTAGACTTTCTTAGTTTATTACAGTTGCTATTAGTACTTGTCCTTAAAATCCAGAATCAGCTCATTTTCAGAAATATGTTGTTCTTTCCTTTCATTGACTTAATGAATATGGTTGCAGTGTGTAACAGGATACCACAGCCTTAAAATGGCATCATCACACCATTATGTTAGAACTTGGTTCAACCTGTACTGAGAGTGTAGGACACCAGGGCTCCGCGTCCGTCCCGTTCCATCACGGCTGTGCCTAAGGTTGGCAGCGTGCTGCTCTTAGCTTAACAAGTACAGATCACCACGTCAAGGGATGCTTTTTTCTTTTTCTTTTTTTGATATGTGCCCCTAGCGGGAACCGAACCCAGGATTCTCTAGTCCGCAGGCCAACGCTCCAACCGCTGAGCCAAACCGGCCAGGGCGGGATGCTTTTTTCTTATTTGTGATGTTTTGCCCGTCTCCATGGAGATGATAAGCAAACAAGCAACTGATGATGGGAGGACCTGTGTCAGCTGTGCATACCAAGTTCAAGGTCCTCTTTTTCCCCATAGGTATGCTTGCGGTGATGCATATGAATTCACCACGTGCCTCTGTCTGCTAGTGCAGTTGTTCCTGCTTCCCATGTTCAAGTCGTGTCATTATCCATCATGTTTTACACACGGGGTAGAGGAGGGGGGGTTCTCCAGATAATCTCATGGCTGTTCGCTGCTCCACCTGCTTGCTCCTAAGCAGGTGGATAAACCACCCTTGGGTGTGTGAGCAGAGTGTCAGGGCAGGACGGAGGTGGAGGCTGGAGAGGCTGCCGGTAGCTTGGCTGCCTTGGCTGAAAGTGTGGGCGCTGCGGTCATGGTGGAGCAGTCACGGCCTTTCGGTTTCAGTTCAGCAGGGGTGCATTGCTTCCTGGGAGTCCTCTGATTTATCTTATTTGTGGGAAATACTGAGAGGGCCCAGACTATTTCCTAAACCACACCAAGGCCATCCCAATAGTGATGGTAGTTTAGTTATTTACTTCTGAAAATTAATGTCATAGAGAAAAATTAATGTCATAAATGTATGGAAAGGGATAAAGACTTTGAATTAATTGTAACATCGTCATCAGCAGACGTTTTTGAACACAGGAAGCTGGCGCACTCATGATTATTCATTTTGCCAGCTACTTACTGATTACCTGTTATGCCCACGGCTTCTGCTCATTAAGTGCTCACCACTGATGGCCACAGACACGGCTCAGTAAATCCCACATGAGACTGACTGAAACATGTTAGAGCGAAAGCCACAAGTAGTGTTGTCTGAGAGCAGAAGAGGGCAGGGGACACTTGTCTGTCTAGCAGGTTCTTCTTTAAAACTTTGCCCCCTAGTAATGTCTGGGAAAGTTTGGTGAGAGTGAAGGCCTTTGACTGAGGCAGTGAAGGATGCTGGGTAATTGGGTGGTGGGGACACCTTGGTACCAGGAACAGAGACAGGAGACTAGGGCCTGTTGGCAGATTTACGTTCTGTGTGGTGCAGCCCTGAGTGGGTTTGTTTGTCTGGAATGTTGCTTCTGAGGGACACACCCAGCCGAGATGCACTGCAGCAGGAAAGGACCGGTGTTGTCAAGTATGGGGAGCCGGGGCACAGTGAGCTTCCGACACCTTCGAGCCAGGGCTGCAGCTGCCCTGGGGCTCTTTCTTTCTCTGTGTCTTGGCTCTGCTGTCTCTGCTTTGCGGATTTCTTCACGCCAGCCCTTTCCCTGTGTTTGCCGAGACGGCAGCCAGCAGCTCCCACCCCCCACCTTAGCACCCACAGTAGAAACTAGACTTCTGTCTCCCAAGACCCCAGTAGAGTCCCAGAGAACATGTAGATGACTTTGCCAGCTTCTGTGCACATCCTTGACCTGGGCACTGAGGTGTGCCCTGAGCGTCCCAGTGAACAGCAATATGCAGGGTGGGGAGAAGTCCTCATGAGAGCCAGAAGGGGTGTGGGAAAGGTGTGCTGGGCAGACATGCTCACAGTGGCAGGAGGAGGCGAGAGGAGGAGCGGGCTGGGTGCCGAGGTTGGTTGAGGGGGAATTTGTTGGAAGGACATGAAGTCTGTGTTTTGCCTGTTGAGTTAGAGGTGCTGCTGGGTCATGCATGTGGCGACATTTGGCTATTTGGACACAAGAGAAATGGGAAAGACTAATGTACCAAAATAAGTGATTGATGGTAGAGAAGGCATGAATAGCTAAGCTCACTGAGAAGGATCATATATTAGGTTGAACCACATAAAATTTCTGCCTTTTTAGGTAAAAAATGGCAGACTATTGGTCATTTCACATGACTTAGCCTATTCTGGAAATCCCCGTTTAGAAATGACTGTGTTCTCGTGTTCTCAGTAGTCTTAAGACTGTGGAGAGCCAGTCTTTTCCCCTTTCCTCTCCCCTCCTTTTCCCCTTCTTCTCCCTCTCTCTGTTCCACCCTTCTTTCTTCTTCTTTTGGAAAATATTAATCGGGTGTGTTTTTTTTAAAATATGTTTTTATTGAGTTTTTAGAGAGAGGAAGGGAGAGATAGAAACATTGATGTGAGAGAGAAACATGGATCGGCTGCCTCCTGCACGCCCCCTAGTGGGGATCGAGCCCACAACCCAGGCATGTGCCCTGACTGGGACCTCTCAGTCCATGGGAGGACGCTCAATCCACTGAGACACACTGGCTGGGCTAATTGGGTGTCTTTTAAGCGCAGAGCATGGTGGTTAGAACTGGACCTGCAGCCTTGAACCAGACTTGTCCCTGGCCCCCTGGAGTTTAGACATGAAAGGCCTCTCCACAGTCCCCTGTGGTCCCAGACTCTCTAGGTGTGACTGGCTGTTTGAACCTGGCACTGACTCCGTATTCGGTCATGCGCTTCTTGAGGACTGTCTGCTGAGGTGCGTGCTGTGCTTCTGGAGTGGCTGAGGTTTCCGTTAGGGCTCTGGCTGTGCGTCCGAGGCGGGGCTCATGGACTTGGTGAAGGAGCCACGGCCAGCCTGTGGGCCCAGGATAGGGGAGAAGCAGGGCTCACTTGTGCACATTGCCAAAGCCCACAGATGCAAGGACAGAAATCAGCACTTACCACTTTGTCCCTCGAAGCGATCTCATTATTTTGAAAGGAAGTTTTATTTTTAAGATGAAAAACATAAAACAAAAATCAGCCCTTCTCTGATGCTGGTTTTCCCTGAATACTAGCAAGCCTGTCCAAGGGCCAATGGAGAAATAGTCTCCTGAGCTGGATGGAATATTTTTATTCTTCTCAGTGGAAAGAAAATATTTGCCTTGACTTTCTCAGAACCCCGTTCCACTGGGAAGACAGCCGGAGAACCTGCTGGTAAGAAGAGGGGCCATGCTCTGTCTGCAAATCTGCTTTCCTGGCAGAGCCTCCTGTTGGAGTGCGAGGTGGCCCCTCTCAGCAGGAAACAACCCCCCACCCCCAAGTGCTACAGCCTGGGGCCCCAAGCTTCCCTGCTGGAGAAGACTTTGGTCTGCCCGAAGCTCACTACATTTTTTCTCTAAAGATAAAACAAGGCAAAAGACAACAGCCAGTTGCCCCATGTAAACTACCTGCTTGGTAGGAAGAGAAGCAAAACTCCAGAGTGTCTGATGCCACTTGGAGAATTTGTGGTTTCCTTTCCTGTCACTAAACAAAGCAGGCGGTGAGCAGAGGGCAGTCATTGTTTACAGGATGTTTGCTGTGCGGAGGAAGGAAAGGCGCCTGTGGCCCAGTCCTGCTCATTGTGCAAGGGGTGAGCATCCTTCACGGTACCCGCTGCAAAAGAGGAGCGGACCACAGGATGTCCACGCAGCAGACTGTTGAACCCGTGGGACTCTCACAGACTTACTTTGTAAATTAAAGTTGAGGGTTTTTACAATGTATCAGCATAAAAAAGTAGAAACACAGAAAGCCTCTTTAGAGAAAAAAATGTGTTCGAAAACTTTGAAAAAGATGGATGGTTTAGGGGACTTGGCTTTTTAAAAAAATTGTACAAATTCATGCTTTGTTTGTAAGAAATGTTTATCACCTGTAGTCTCCCTTGTGGGTCTCCCCAGGTTGCTTTTTGGTGTATCTAGTTCCACGTCTGGGTCCCTGGTATCCATGGTTCACAGCAGAGGCTGTCTGTCTCCTTCAGGTTTACCGGCAATTTCTTTTTTTTGTATGTGCCCCTAGCGGGAACCGAACCCAGGACTCTCTGGTCCACAGGCCGATGCTCCAACTACTGAGCCAAACCGGCCAGGGCTACCGGCAGTTTCTATAGGAGCTGACAACTAACAGGTGATCAGTGATGGATGGATGGATTGAAGCCATGGCATAAGATGTCCAATAATATATTCTTTTCTCATTACTCCATGTTGGAAAATCTATTTGATAAATATTTTGGTGTTTTTTAAAAAATTGTGGTAAAATGTACATATATTTTACCATCTTCGCCATTTTTCAGGGTACAGGTCAGTGCGTTAGCACATTCACACTGTTGTGCAACCGTCACCCACCGTCCATCTCCAGAACCTTTCATCTTTCCAAACAGAAACTCTGTCCCCATGAAACACTAACTCCCCCAGCCCCTGGCAACCACCCTTCTACTTTCTGTCCAAGAATTTGACAACTCTAGGGACCTCATATTAGTGGAATTATACAGTATTTGTCTTTTGCATCTGGCTGATTTCACTCAGCATAATGACTTCAAGGCTCATCCATATTGTAGCAGGTGTCAGAATGTCCTTCTTTTAAAAGCTGAATAATATTCCATTGTTGGATGTGCCACAATTTGTTTATTCATTCATCTGCTGATAGACACTTGGGTTGTTTACACCTTTGAGCTGTGTAACGCTGCTACGAACATGGGTGTACAGATACCTGCTCCAACTGTGCTCTCAGTTCTTTGGGGTGGAGACCCAGAAGTGAAGTGCTGGCTCATAATTCTATGTAACTAGAATTAACTTTTTTGAGAAGCTCCCATACTGTGCTTTCATTTTTAAGTTCAGAATTGGCTCTGTGGGATGAAGTTATGTCAGTAAGAAGTGCTTGCCCTTACCCTGCACGTACTCTTCAATTCAGATACAGCTGAGGGACCAATAATAGTAGCTCTCCGTCCACTCTGTCAATGTTTCTTAAAGAATGAGACAGGCCCTGGCAGGTTTGGCTCAGCAGTTAGAGCATCGGCCTGCAGTCCAGAGAGACCCGGGTTCGGTTCCTGCTAAGGGCACGTACCTCGGTTGCAGTTCTTCCCCGGCCCTGGTTGGTCGTGCGGGAGGCACTCAATGTGTCCCTTTCACGTCGATGTTTCTCTCTCTCTCTCTCTCTCACTCTATCTGAACAAAAAATGGAAAATGTCCTCGGGTGAGGATTAAAAAAAAAAAAAGACTGAGACAGATTGAAAAAGGTGGGCTTTCTAAGGCCAAGCCAAGGATAGCCTTCTTGGTAGGTGATTCTGTAACTTATCACTGTTGAAAGTGAACAGGGCACTGTTTATACTGTGCTGGGACGACAAGTGTACACTGGGCTGTGTGGGACACCCTACACGTTGAGTCTGTCTTTTGTCAGGAGCAGAGTGCAGGACTTTGCCAGGGTTTAGAGAAGCAGGTTGACGTCACTTCATTCACACTGTGCACTGCTCACCAGTGTGCTTTTCGTCCACAAGATGTTAGGTAGGAGTGGGGGCCCCTGCGTACCTTGCTTCTAATTAGTTGGCAGAAATGCTCATAATTGCTCTGTGAAAACATGGTGTGATGAAAAGATCGTGTAGTCAGGGGCCAGGCCCACTTGAGTTTGCACCTGCTCTGTGCCACGTACTGATTCCCTTGTGCACCTGGCCTGTCCTTTGGGCTCCAGCCTCCTGTGGCGGGAAAGGGCGTTTGGAAATGACATGTGAGGTGTGTAATTGGTCAGTGCCGCGCTCCTTGCGTGGGCACCGCTGTCACTATGAAGAGCTGGTGCAGATTCAGAGGGGTTCTTGGTAAAATGCACCCCGCGGCACAAGTGCTCAAAGTTGTGGTCTCAGACTGTGGTACTTAAACATTATTGAGGGTCCCAGAGAGATTGGGATTGCGTGGCTTATCTCTACTGATATTTATGATATCAGAGTTCAAATGGAAAAGTTTAAAACTATTAATTAATTTAAAGTGGCAACAAACCCTTTACATTTTATTATAAATAACATGTTTTATGAAAACCACTGTTTTCCCAAACAAAGGAAAATAAATGCAGAGTGGCATTGCCCTGACCTGTGCAGAGCTCTACTCTTTGGTGAAGAATTCAACTGGATTCTCATGTCTTTGGTCCCGGGACATGTTGTCACTCTCTGGAAAGGAGGAGAGGTAAAGAGTGCCTCAGTGCCCTTGTGAAAGTGGCTTTGACCTGCTGGGCCCTTGAAGGGTCTCGGGAACCCCCACCCCCACTTTGAAAACTGATGGCTATGCGTGTCTTTCTGGAGTCTGACCACCTCTTTCTTCTCTTGTAGGATTGTTCCTGGTTGTGCGCGTGGAATCCGCCGTTCTCCCCGAGGTAGGCATCCGTACTCCAGACGGTACGTTCCGTTCTCCCCAAGGTAGGCGTCCGTACCCTAGACGGCACGTTCCATTCTCCCTGAGGTAGGCGTCCGTACCCCAGATGGCACGTTTCATTCTCCCCGAGGTAGGCATTCGTACCCTAGACAGCACGTTCCGTTCTCCCCAAGGTAGGCATCCGTACCTCAGACGGCACGTTCCGTTCTCCCCGAGGTAGGCGTCCGTACCCCAGATAGCACGTTTCATTCTCCCCGAGGTAGGCGTCCTTACCCCGGACGTCACGTTCCGTTCTAAATTGGGCTTATGTGTCCCATGAATGGTTTTTTCTGTAAAGATGGTTTCTGTTCCCCTTGGCTTCAGGTTTGAATGTTTTGGTTTTTTCATTCCCCACTGCAAACTTGGGTGAACGTTGCTTTAACTCTGGAATTGCTTAAATCGGGAGTTTCCGAAGGAGTCTCTAGCAAGTGCCTATGCGTTCCTTAATGTGCTTAAAACACATGATTTTTAAAAACTGGTTTGGACATCTGGCGGAGTGTGAGGCGGTAGGTGGCAGGTGTGCCTGCCCTGAGAGAGGCCACTGTGAGTGTGGGGCAGGGGACACGTGCCTCTACCCTTCACAGTTCTTGCAGCTGTCTAGTAATTAAATCCACATGAAACAGGTCAACAAGAGAAAATAACCACATTTAATTACCTGTGTATGTTTGGGAACCCCACATGCATGAGAGGTTCTGAGACAGAAAGGGGAAATGATGTATATATGACATTCTGAGTTAAGGCTGAGTCACGTTGGGGCTGCAGAGGGGGGGAAGGTCATCACAACAAGAAGAGCAGATGTTCAGTAATTAGCAGTTTGCTCTGCCCTGTAGATAGGTCATACATGTTATTTCTGGAGATACCTTTCTGTCATGGGCAAGGCTCCTAATTTAAATTCTTCTAGGCTGTGGAGAGGAGGCAGCAGCTTCCCTTGAGCCTGCAGGGTCTCCGTTGCCTTTGGCTCGAAGTAGTCTACATGCCACAGAGGCACAGCTTGGGGAGGCCCGTATTGAACCTTACGCGAGGAAGGCGCTGGGCAGAGTGGGTGGAGGAGTCCAAGGCTCCCTGGAGGAGGTTCAGCTGACTCTGCCTGGGGCCAGTGGTGTCCCCTTAAATACTTTCCCCAGACATAGAACAAAGGCAGAGCCTGCAGCTCCATTATTGAGTGTGCTCACAAAAAATGCATTTCCTGTAACAGCAGGAAGTAAGACGGGTTTGTGAAGGAGCTGCCAGGAAGTAACCAGCCCATTACATTGGGTCTCTGGCCTTGGATCATCCAAAGCACATTTCCATCCGTCTCTCTCAGTCTGTCTGCACAGACACACACACTCTGCACCATTGAAGGATGAGTTATATACATCATGGCCCTTTACCTTTTAAGAACTTCAGTGTGTATTTCCTAAAAGTATTGATATTCACTTAGTTAACAATAGTTGAGTGATCAATTTAGGATAGTTTGATATTGATTCACTACTTCTACCTCATCTGATGTTTGTGTTCCAGTGCTGCCACCTGGCCCAAAGTGTCCTTATAGCATTGCTCCCCTGCCATACGGGCTCCAGTCTGAGGTCAGGTCCTGCTAGTTTTTTTTTTTTTTTTTTTGGTACGTGCCCCTAGCGGGAACCGAACCCGGGACTCTCTGGTCCATAGGCCGACACTCTAACCGCTGAGCCAAACTGGCTAGGGCAGGTCCTGCTAGTTTTATGTCTCTTGATCATCTTTATTTCCACAGCCTTCGTTGTTTATGTGTTGGTGCATTTTGAAGTCTGTGTGTGGCTTGGGAGGCTGCATTTAAAAATGTTTTAAATAGATAAACACTTGAACAATGACAAGGTATGATTGGAGGAGGGAGCAGATCTCCATCACATGTGTCCTTGTTACTAATTACAAATACATAATGTATACAGATGTGGAATGGTCCAGTCGTGAAACTATTTGCAGGAGAGTGAAGAGGGGAATCGGGGAAGCAGAGTAGAGAGACCCGTCCTGAGGAGACTGCTCCCTAAAGACTTGGCCGCAGTCTCGTGAATGCGCGGGAGCCTGACTGCGTTCTGGTGTGGAAATGGCAGCAGAGGGAGGTTGTTTCCAGTTCAGCTCAGGAAGCGGAAGCTGTTACCTGGGTCTGGCCCTCCTGGTTCCTTGGTCTGTGCTGAGGCCAGGTGACAAGTTCATTCTGTCACTAGCCTCTGGCCAACTGAGGGGAACCTCCAGCTGCCTGGAAATAGCTCTGGTTGGCCGCTGTCCTTTACTGTGCTTTTGGAAAACATGGGCAAGTAGCTGGTGCCTGGAATGAACACTTTCTAGGATCCTCTAGTCAGGTGTGTGTAGCAGTGAGCCTAGAGATACTGTTTCCAGATTAATTTCTTCATGGTTCATTTTGATGAGTGAAGTCATTGGGATATTATAGAATATGCAACTGTATATATTTGTGATACATGCTCATGATTTTAAGCATACTCCATTTTGTTAAAATTTATGTTATTTAGTTTTTAAATTTATAGGTGTATTGACTTCAAACAACACAGAATGTGTAGAACTAACCCCCACCCCCATTATCTCACTCCCCAAAGGCAATCACTGCTAATAGACCTTCTTTTAAATCTACATGTACACTTTCTAAAAATCTAAAACCAAAAATGGGATTATTTTATACATACTATTTTGCCAGTTGCTTTTCTTCCCACTTACCAATGGATTATAGAGATCTTTTCATTGTCGACATTTATTCTTTTTAATAAGTTGTTTTAATTGTGTGGATATACTGTACTTAACTAATCACTATTAAAGGACAGTAGGTGCTTGTCTGTATTTGGTTCTTACTAACGAAAAGCTTGTGTATAGACTTATGCAACTGTCAATTGAACTTTGGAAATAAATGACAAAGACTTATTTAGGGGTCTTACGATTTGCAAATCAGAAGCATAACTAGGCAATACTCAAGCGTGTTTCGAAGAAGGAAGAAAAGCTGAGCGTCCTTAATGTAAAAAGAACATTGTTGAAAAGAATCGGGAATCAGTCTTGCATTCTTACCTCTGGATTGGTCCAAGATGGTCCTCCTCTAGATGTCCAGGGCTCTGGATAATGGGTGACAGGCTGTCTGGATATGTGAGCATTCCTTTCTCAGGTCTTCATGTGGACATTCCTTCCTGAGCTCTTTAGACTGTTATCTATAGGGTTTATGTACATCTGCAGCATTGGTGCAGGACTGAAAAGTTTAGAAGTTGAGTTCCCAGGCTGGTTGAAGCAAGAAAGAATCCTCTCCTCGGGCCTCAGCCCACTTGACTTTAAAAATTCAGCAGCTTGACTCTAGTGACTTCGTTTTGCTTCTTTACTCTTTTCTCACAACTATCTCCTCAGGACACATTCCCAGGAGTGGAATTCCTGCACGAAAGAATGCGCACAAGATGTGGTGGGTACTGTTAGATGGCCCTTCGATAGGTGCCCTTCTGTGATTCATCAGTGACTTATGAGTCGGCCTCTAGCCCACTGACTGTGAGTAATCTCAGTATTTTGTTTCTGATTTTATTTGTTTCATTGTTTTAATATTTATGTTCTTTAAAAACATTAATGCTGAAGTTAGGCACCTCTATTGACTACTTGTCTGTCTTTCTTTTGCCCACTTATCTTTTGAATTATCACATGTATTGATTAAAAAAAAATTCTTTATTCTGGAGATTAGTCCTTTGGCACATGATACAAACAAGTACTTCTACAATTTCTTAGTTATTGTCTCCGTTTCCCCCACCGTTTGAGTTGGTTGTGACGTGGATCAGCCGGACTCTTCAGGAGCGCAGAGCGGAGCAGAGCTGTGCCTGGCTGCTTTTCACTGATCTTTGTCCTGAGTTGAAAATCCATCTCAAATGCAGTCTTAACAGGGTTTCCATTAAACCCATTTAAAGGGAACAGCACAAATCTGTACATTTGCTGTTGAAAAGTGTGAACAAAGTTTATTTGCTTTGGTTCTTTTATTTTCTCTTTTGGAAGGACCATTCTCACATGAGTTTATATGTAAAGAACACACTTTTTGAATCTGTGAACTTTGTGATAAGTCAGAACTGAGGAGGCGACACGCTGTCCAGTGGCTGGCTTGTTGCATAACCCTGTATAGCTGATTCACCTGGAGCTCTTGATTTCCCGCGGATGACGTTGGGACCTACTCAGCTAACCATCATGCAGGCTTAGAAGCATGTTTATCAGAGTATTGGGACACTTGTTTTGAGGGAGAAATCAATTATTATCATTAGGAGATTACTAAGAAAAATTTGGTATTAGTTCCAAGTTCTCATCCTTACAGAGATGCATAGAATTTTCCAGGATAGCTGGTATCATTGTGTTGTAGTGGCTTGTTTTTCAGCCTTCCGATTTCTGGTAAGAACTTTTAACTCCTTAGGCATTTTCTTATCAGAAAGGTGCTGTTTTAAAGCCTGGAACGCCTTGTTCCTCCTGCGCTACTCTCTACCGTCACCCCCCGCCTTCTGGAAGTCAAAATAAGTACTGGCAGGGGTGCTGGCTTCCTTTCCATCCTGTCCTTTTCCTTCTTGGCCAATTTCATAAGGCCAACGAAATTCTAGTGCTTGAATGGATGTCTTGGGGGGCCCTGATTTATCTCCGTTTACTTAAAACATTCTCAGACTGATAGATTTCCCATTGTCCTGCACATGTTTCTCTACTGGGGAACACGGGTGGGCGTCATTTGCTGGCTCACAGCAGCGGGGCGCTGTCTGTAAGGATAGGTCTGAAATGGTGCTCCCTCCTGACCTCTGGTGCGTGGACACTGGGACACGCACTTGCCTGTACATAGAAGGTTTAGGTGACCTCACGTCTGTTCTCTGAGGTCATCCTTTGCTGCTTACCCTAATGGGATTTAAAGGTGGGTTAACACAGACCTTTTCTAGATGAGGTTTTAAAGCATTTCATCTCCCATTATCAGGAAGACTTAGGAAGGTTAGCAACCTCAGGCAAATGATCGTAAAACCTGAACACCTCAGGAAAGGGAGACTGGGCGCTCCTGTCCCGGGCATCCTGGATGGTGATGTAGTTCAGTAAATAATTACTGAGTCATTTCTGTAGGTGGTGCACTCTGTTATATGCCAAGGGAAACGATTGAAATGCGGCCCTTCCCTGTCAAGAGTCTCTACTCTACTGGGGAAGAAAAAGTATATACAAATTCGGCTGCTATAATCTCAGATATAGGGGCATATTAGTGAGCTGAGATGACTCTGGACCACTGCACCAGCTGGGATGCGTGCTGTAGGCACTTAATGCCCACATTTGAACGTGCGATGGAGTGCATTTGGACAGGTACAGAGAGAGACCATTGGATGGATTTGCATATGGTCCCAGCGGTATACAAATGTGGTGAGGTCCCCAGGGGCATAGGGCAGGCTGAGCAACATTGACTGCTGCAGCCGCTTGCTCCTCGTGCGCCAGGGACAGTGCTGCGGGTTCCAGGGCCTCCTCAGTAGGATGTGGTCTTTAATTTGGTAGGTCCTGTTCTCTGGTTTTTCGTGGACTGATTCATGCTGGTCAGACCCAAAAAATCTGCTTTGCACTTGGAATTATTTTTGTTAATTGACAGGAGAATGTACACTTTTCTTGATAAGTAGGAATTTCTTCCTTTTCCTTCACTTTTTCCAATTTCTGTTCTTACCTTTGGGTTCTATCTAGTTAAATAAATGACATGTGCTTTAGGTTTGTTATATTGTAAGTATTTCTCCCCAAATGTGACTCATCAGCCTGATCACATGAGAGTGACTTTGTGATTGGTTGGTCTCATTTGCAATATTTTTGCAGACCGTTTTCTCTTCTCCCTAATAATTATTATTGTACATTAAGGCAGTGTTATTTGGCCCTGGCCGGTTTGGCTCAGTGGTTAGAGCATTGGCTTGTGGACCAGAGGGACCCGGGTTCAGTTCCCGCTAAGAGCACGTACCTCGGTTGCGGTTTGTCCCCGGCCCTGGTTGGGGTTGTGTGGGTGGCAACCAGTCGATGTGTCTCTCTCACATCGATATTTCTCTCTCTCTCTTCCTCCCTCCCGCTCTATCTGAAGATAAATGCAAAATTGTCCTCTGGTGAGGATAAAAAAAAAGGCAGTGTTATTTGCCTGTGGTTTACTATGTGGTACATAATATTTTAGTGCTTCACCTACCTCTTTAACCTTCCAACAGGTCTTTGAAGTAGGTATTGCTAGCAACATTTTAAAAATAAGAAAACTGAGGCTCAGGGAACTTAAATGACTTGCTCAAGGTTACTATCAACCTCACTGGTGCCCCAGGGGCCGGTGACTTCAGGAGAAGGCCAGGTCATCCGGATAGTCTTATCTTACAGAGAGAGATTCCAGGACATGATTCTATTTTCTGCAGGCAGGTATGAGAAGAACCAGAGAGAAGTGTTTGTCCAATTATATTGATAACATCTGGATATCCATATATTGATTATTCATAAAGATAAACATACTGCTATTGTGTAAGACCAGATAGAATCCTAACACAACTTTAAGAATGTGTGGAAGAAAGAATTCTTTGTTTTTATACTCAAATGAATGTTGAATGAATGACCTATCCATGGCCAGAAGCCCACTTGAAGATCAAGCCCCTCAGAACACAGTTGGTGTGTAAGTAGTTCACTGTCATGTGCCTAGAGAAACCAGGTGACTGGCCCTGAGGGTCACGGATGCTGAATCTTTTCTTGAGTAGTTGAATCCTCAATTTAAGCAGCTTCTTAGTTTAAAGGGTGATTCTGTATGACCTCAGAGAGGTGAATGTGACTAATATGGAAGTTGGTATATTACAAATTGTCGTTACAAAATGTTTAAAAGACCAAACTTGGTGTGTCTTCTACAGTGTTACTGTTTGAAAAACATCAACACTGCCGCGTTATGAAGATGTACTTCTGTGGGTTCCCTTAGTGGAAAGCTGCTAGGAAAGCTGCTAACTACTCCGCTCAGGGCCTGAGTGCCAGCAGGGCCTTCACAAAGCACATTGTAATTTTGTAGCTTAAGACTCAGCGGGCTTTGTTTTCTTTCCTTTGTTTGTTTGTTTTATTAAACATTTCTCTGGAGGAGATATCAGTGAAATATTTCACAAAGGAAGCATTCAATGAGGAACAATGGGTAGTGTAAAGATTTTGATTCTGAAGTAAAATAACTGCTTTTCCTCGATAAAAGCACTTTCCTTGGAAATTAGCCATGTGTCTGACAGAGGCCAAGATGGAACCATCCATTTTGAAGGTCGCTCCAAACTCTCCCAGCCCTTCTGCCTCACCGTTCTGTGGTCCAGCAGGCTGCAGGGTCTTGGGTCCCTGGGTCCCCTTCACAGCTTGAGACACAATAGGAATGACGGCTTGGCGGTCACCCTTGAAACATGTCATTTATTTATAGAGACACGGGAGAGTCCATGTGTGCAGTGAAATGTGCTGTTTTATGTTAATTACCTACTAACAAATGTGCAGGTACCTAAGGTCAGACCCTTTGATTCTCTCCTCCACTCAATGTCATCATGATAACCGCTAGCGGTTGTGAGCACTTTCTGTTCTAAGCCCTCGGCAGGTGCTGTCTCCTGTGACTGTCTTCGCTGTCCTGCAGGGCAGGCTGTCCCACGACAGGATGCTCGAGCGGCTGTTACTGCTGGTGCCTCAGGTCTGCCTGAGCCAGTCCATTCCAGCACCCCTCTGCTAGCTGTGAGCCCCGCCACGCCCATGTATCCCCAGAGAAAACACCTGCAAAGGGGGTTGGTGGAAATAGTATGCTTTAGTGACAAGACACAAAGAACCTTCATTTTAAATGGGACAACAACAGGGTTTGCCATTCAGGTTGTCAGATTATTAACTTAATGTAATTAAATTAATTTACTTAAGCTTTTATGTGCCACAATTTTGATATTGGCAAAAAGGAGATTTCCCCCTGAATTGAAGGAGGCAATGCTTGTTATAACAGATCTTTCTATTTCCTTTGATTTTTGTCTGAAAAATCATTTCTCCCATCTCAGCTCTGTCCTGACCCCACAATAAACATCCAGGTAGAATTTTTTTATACATATGTGAGAGAATGCTAAATTAAAATTGGGGATTAAGGAGTGTTACAATTTAGGTTTTAATTTTTCATGTCCACATGATCTTACCTTACTCCCTTGGTAGCTGGCTGGCTTGAGCTTTATTCTGTGCAGCAGTGGTTTCTAGGAGAGCGAGCGGCTCCTCGGTGGCTCAGCCCTGGGCTCACCCTCCCTGCTGGTTTTCGTTGCCGCCTCTTGGCCTGGCCAGTGCACGTTCTTGGCCTTACAGCCTTTGTTGTTATAGTTGTTCTAAGCAGTGGTTCTCAGAGCTAGCCACCTATTCAAATTATTTGAGAAGCTTTTAAAATACCAGTGCCTGATATTTAAAACTGATATTTAAAAACTGAACTGGAAACTGAATTTCTGACATCTGTATTTTTAAACACTTCCCACATGGTTACGACAGGCAGTGAAGGCTGAGAACTCTGGTCCAGTGTCAGGGAGATTCGGAAGGGCCACCTTCAGTCATTGCATTGTGATCATCACCTCCATGTCTGTTTCAGTCTCAGGGGTCCCTTAAAAGTAGCAGTGAGTACTACAGACATGGTGGCTCTGGTCCCCTGCCCCTCCCCCCTTTCCCTTGTGGCCTGTGTTTGCTGTGGGAGGTGTGCTGTGTTCAGAGGAGGTGAGGGGCCTGGGCGAAGCCAGGGAGGGAGGCGACCATGGGGGCTTGGGTGCAGTCCACAGCGATGTCTGGCGTCCTTTTCCATTCCCTTGTCTATTGTTTGGCAGTTCAGTGTAGGAATTATTTCTCGGTGTGATCTGCCTCCCCAACTATGCTATTTATAGGCACTAACCCACACAATAGGTTTATAAAAGGCTGTTGAACCCTTAGAGGCTGCTGGGTTTTGTCTGAGTTACAAGTAGGCTCTCCCGCCTCACAGTTCAGGCATGTCGGGTGGTTTTGTTTCTTTAGAAAGCGGCTGACTAGCTTCAAGATACAGCGGTTTGGCAGTCTGACAGGTGATGCCAGATGTCTGCAGAGTTCTCCGACATCTCAGCTCTCCAGACACATGGCTTTGCAGGTGTTTGTTAGGTTGTTAATTTTTATTTCTTCTCCTTTTCCTTTTAAAATGTGCTAAAATATGCATAGTTAGTAGTGCTGGGGGAAAAGTGAACTTGTGAAGCATTTTCTTGTTCTTGACTCTCTGCCCTCTGTCTAAAAAGATGTTTTACTTCGTTGGGGCAGCTCCTTGTCCGATCTGCTGGGCTAAACAGATGAAGCCAGTGCTAATTGTTATTTTAACTTAGTTTTAGACCGTCCCTGGTTCTAATCCATTCTCAGAAATATGCACCTGCCCATTGGGAGGCAGAAACAGGAGGTTCCTCATAGTTGCAACGGAAAAACCACCTTTCATCGTGAAATACTGTGATTCCCTTAATGTGTCCACAGAACAGATTGGGCATTATTTATGGTTCTTTCCTTCCTTTATTGTGTCTCCCTCCATTAAAATGCTATAACAGGCGGTGTATTAGAATTACTGCTGTGTAGCTTTGCCTTTTTAAAGTCCATATCTTCATAAAGATCATTCCCAAACTAATTTCAACCAGGCAGTTAGCCAACTAAAGATTCTCTTCAGGAGTGCTCAGCGAGGGGGTAGACTCTAGGTTATCCTCGACGACTCGTATGATTAATTCTGACAGTATTTAACTCCTTTCTGTCCGTGTTACAGAATTGTGTTTCTCCTTGGCATTTAAATGTGCTGCTGGATCTATGTCACTCTGTAAGGACCGCCCTAACCTGTCTCGTCAAGGGGAGTCTCTATTGGTTTTCTACGTCTCCCATTTCTTCTCATCAGTATTTGGGTAGGGTCCCATGCCCTCCAAGCCTCTGGGGATTTGTTGCTGAGCTAAGCAGCTAATCCGTGTTAATGCCATGGTTATTCTCTCAGGGTCTCTTAGCAAAGCTGGGGCAGTGGGGACCCTTCAAGTGGTGGGTGGTCACCCCTTCATCTCCAGCCCAGGGGCTTAGAATTTCCAAAGCTGCATAGTAAGAGTCATCCGAGGCCTTTGGAGAAGCATCTGTTCCTAGGCCCACGTCACATGCTGCCTGTCTCCTTTTCTTCTGCCCCTGGATTTTGGTTCAGTAGGTTAAGGTGGAGCCTAGTAAACGGAATTGTCGCCAAGATCATTCTGACGCAGCTGTCTGTGTAGACCGTTGAATGTTGGGAACCACCTGTGTCGTTCAAGACGTCATGGTGTGGATGAGACATTCAGTGCTCCTAGTTTCCACTGCAGCTACGGGTAACTTGCCCAGGGTCACCCTTAAAACCTGCCCGTCGAAGTTGAAAGACCGCGACCTCCACTTCTGTGTTGTGTAGAGGTTGCAGATATGACCAGCAGGTTGACTGAGCTGTGTGTCCTGGACACATGCAGGTTGCTGTTTTGCACATTAGTTTCCCACTTCCTGTTATTGAAGACTTTGTCTGTATCCCTTCGACAGAGAGGGTCGTGGGGTGAACGTGTGATCTCTATACTGGGTGCCCCACCCAGGACCAAACGCAAAGGTGATGAGTATGAGATCCAGTTTGAATTCTTGTATATTGAAAGAATTACTGTTGAGCATATTCTTTCTGCCATTGTCTTCATCTCAAGTTTGTGTTGAATGGGTGCTCTGGGTACCTTTGTAAGCTGATGGGCTTAGCAAGTTTCATTCCACAAAGCAGGTACATGACAGGGACCATTGAGAGCCTGGCAAGTAAATACTACTATCTGAAATATAATAATATGGGTTTGGGAAGATAATCTAGGTGGGTGGGGGAGGTCCAGGAATTGATAGTATAATATTTGACTTTATCTGGTGACACGAGGTTGTGGTGTATCTCAGAGGGAACTGGTGCATATAACTGCTGACCCTTTTTGTATGTGTGAACAAACGTGGTAGAGTCACACTGTGTTAAGCTTGGTAGATGCTTAATAAATATTTGATGAATGAAAGCTTTCAAAAGGCTCTTCTGATATCTGTTAAAATACCAGCTCAGGATCGTAACTCCAGAATTCTCGTCGAGCCCTGGCCGGTTTGGTTCAGCAGTTAGAGCGTCGGCCCACCGACCAGAGAGTCTCGGGTTCGGTTCCCGCTAAGGGCACGTACCTCGGTTGCAGTTTGTCCCCGGCCCCGGTTGGGGTCGTGAGAGTGGCAACCACTCAATGTGTCTCTCTCACATCGATGTTTCTCTCTCTCTCTTCCTCCCTCTCTCCAGCTCTATCTGAAGATAAATGCAAAAAAAAAAAAAAAAAAATGTCCTCGGGTCAGAATTCTCGTCGAAAATCACTGCACTGTTTTTGTTCACTTTTTTCCTCATAAATATCTAGGCTCTACACTTCAGTGTTTTTAGTGGGATAATTTGCATATCTTATTATCCAAACTGTCCATTCTGGTTTTTTTGAGGAATGGTACCTCTCATGATTCTGTTCCCTTTGAGAGATTACATCCATGTAACTTACATTTCTGGCTGAATTTAGAACTTAAGGGCCAACACAGCCCAGGGCCTGGGCTGCTGTGAAGCTTGAGGGGAGGATGGGGTGGGGCACCAGTGAGCCTCCTGAGGGCTGGAGGCCTCACCTGGCCAGGGCCTGGGCCTTCCTCCCATCAGGGCTGCCCCTCCTGCCCATCTGTCAGGTGCACAGTCAGCTGAGCTTTGGAGATTTTTCCTTCTGACCAGGGTGACCAGTAAGCAGCAGCTCCCTTTCCATGAAGCTAAGTCGCCATTGGACACCAGCCTGTGTCTGAGGAGCTACGCCCTCTTAAAGGGGTCTGAGTACTCATTGACCAGACAGGTAGATAATTCGACAGAGGAGAATCTGAATTCAATTTTCTATTCCCAAGGATTTTCTTAATGACCAGTGAGACGCGTGATTGACAGGGAATGGCGGCTTCTTTCAAATGTTACTTGGTTAAATAAGTTACTAATGTCCAGATTAAAGATTTCTTCTTAACTGATTGGTTTGGGATGTGGTTTGGGGCAGGAGGTGGTTAAGGGATTCTGTCCTTCTGGTCTGATGGACAGGAAAATGGAATTGCTGGTTACAGTGCTGCCACCATCGTCACCAGGAGGACATTTATTTTATTTTCCTCTTTAACTCAAGCTAAGTGTCTTCGCTGGTAGTACAGAACTGGCCAAGGGATAGTGTTCTGAGCTGGTTCCTCTGTGGGCCCTCAAAGTCCAGCATTTCTGTGTGCCATGGAGATGACAGCTGAGGCAGGGATGAAAAGTCAAGAACCAATTGCAGGAACCAACAGGAAGGAAATTTGTTTCTAGGCTGATTTGCTGATGTGTAGATATTACCCACCCTGAATCACCGAACTTCTGTCACCCTGGTAAACAGATACAGTTAACTAATATCTGCATTGAATTCGCCTTTCGTAGGAACATCACAGCTCACTCTAACATAGAGCTATTTCCTGATTTAAAGTACAGTTATATCTTGGAGTTGTTGCAGGTTTCGTTCCAGACCATCGCAATAAAGTGAATCTCGCAATAAAGTGAGTTACACACATTTCTTGTTTCCTAGTTTGTGCAAAAGTTATGTTTATATTATACATTAGTCTATTAAGTGTGCAATAGCATTATGTCAAAAAGTGTGCATATCTTAATTAAATATACTTTATTGCTAAAAAATGTTAACCATCATCTGAGCCTTCAGTGAGTTGTAATCCTTTTGCTGGCGGAGGGTCTTACTATCAGTTTGTGAAAAAATGCAATATCTGCAAACCAGTGTCTGCGAAGCACAATACAATGAAATATGCCTGCAAAATATATATATATAAATATATATATATATATACACACACACACACACACACACACACATCTTCGTTTATTGATAAATCAAAGGATATTCATGTTTGTAGTCAAAGGCTTCTTTATGTGATAGGGGGTATCCCTATTAAATTGATGTGTACTCCATGTATAGTAATAGGTGAGAAATAAGGAAATAAAATCACCCCAAGTGCCAAAACAAGATTAGTAACATTTTTGGAGAATTTTCTTCACCTTTTTTTATGGATAGCTGTGTGTGTGTCCATGCATGGTTGTGTTATGTGTTTGTGAACATCTTCTATATATCTTTGGTGTGCTTTTATGAAAGCAATCTGACTTTGCCCATCTCATTTCATGGTCTTCATAAAAGTACCTTTGTGCTAGAACATTCAGTGAGCTTATTTTACAGATGCTGGCACAGTTCTTTTCAGGAGCACAGGCCTGGGCACGGAGGGGTGGCACCTCTCGCCAGGCAGTCCCCAGCCCCAGCGCCTTGGCTGTGGAGTCCAGAACACTCTGTGGATGTTAGCTCGAGCTGCAGGTGTTGAGTTTATGTTATTTGCCCATATTGAAAGCGGTTTTTCTGTGAAGATGTGGAAGAAAGAGTCTATTAAATGAGACGTTGGTGCCCAGTGATAGAGCATGGTGAAAATAATTGGCGCAGCTGGCTGGTTTCCAGCATATTCGTTGCTGTCCCACTGGCTGGCAGCAGGAAGCTGTGCTCTGGCTCGCTGGAGGCTGAGAGCCTGATGTCTGGGTTGCTTGGGTAAATTCAGGCACTCCCCCTCCCTTATATACTGGAGATCACCCACCCACTAGTAGGATGAGGACTCTAGAGTGTGAAATTAACACATCAAGTGAATCTTAGATCATGGTAGCCTTGGGCTGGTTTTTGCAAATTAAGTTTTAGAGATTTGCCTCCGCCCTGCCAAGGCGGTATTAATATAGTACTGGTGAAGCTGAACCATTTCGAGTCTTGCTCGGTAAATTGTTGTCTGTTTAGTAAAAACTACTAATGATAATTTGGCATTCAAAAGCAATTTTTTTTTTTTTTTTTTTTAGTGCACTAAGTGTGGATTCATCTCTCAGACCCATAATTACATTAACCGAGCTCACTAGCCTGAGTGTGTAATAAGAATGTCTGCCTAGTCATTCACAAAAATAAATATAACCGTCATGGGAACCTGAATGTCAGCCTCTTCTCAGCCCCACATGCTCTGCTGGAAGGTAGGCAGGGTCTGGAGGCTGCTTGGCGCATTTGCATTCGGCACAGGGAGCTGAATGATTTGGACACTCACTGGATTCAGGCAAGGATGATGCCGGAGAAGACTAGTGGCCAAGGGTACTTCTCCCTGGGTGCCAAAATTTGCTCCAGGATTCTTGTTTCTCCATGTCCCCAATCCCTGACCAAAACCCTTTCTTTAATTACATGTTGCCATTAATTAGGATACAGTCAAATCTTGCAGACCTCGAGGTTCTTTCAAGTTTACCTCTTATTTCTAAGCTCTCTGGGGAAGACCATGGGAGGAAAGCCCAGGGCAGGTGGCCTCCCAGGAGGGTTCTGTTTGAACAATGCTGTTATGACTTGTCACCTTTTCCATGAAGCTGCTTCTTTGTTTGGCTTATTGTCCATACCAACAATGCTTTGTTGATGTGAATGTAATAATTTATTTAAAAATATTCCACCTAAATGTTGACTTATCTGTATGGACTGGTCGGGTAGCAGCTAGTGTTGTGCTAGCTGGCACAGGGTGTTGGCCTGCTGACGCTCTTCAGCTCTGGGCTGGCTGGCAATAGTGTTTCATTTAGCTGACATTATTCTTTGTATCTTCACTGTGCCAGGTACCTTGTTAGGCAGGGTGGGAGAATACAAAATTGGATAGATTTCTCGATTCTCAGCCTAGGGAGAGAGACAAGCACGTGAGTAAGTGATGGTGATGTTGGGGAACATCTGCCGGGACACAGGAGAGGACAGTGCGTGACCTGCCAGAGGTGGGAAGAGTGCGTGGAAGACATGAGAGACGCAGAGAAGATGTTGAGGAATATCGAGAATCCATCGTGCAGGCTTTGGGTCACCAGGCTCAGTGGTGGAATATGGAGTCCCTGCTTGGGGTTACGGGATTAAGGGGCAGGCATATGAGGAAACACAGGAGATTTCTGTAGACCTTTGACTAAATCAAATCAAACACCTGCCCACACTCTCTGAGCTCTTTATCTCACAGTTAACAGATACACCAGTAACTGCATCATAGGGTGTCTTACGTAAAATAGAATGCCTCACTGGAGCCAGGCCCATGGCGGGCATTCAGTTATAGCCTCCCATTCTCCCTGCATGCCTCCTGCCTGTGTGATATAAATGAGACCAGTTCAACCAGCGTTTCCACCACCAGCTGCCATGGGTTCGACAGGCACTGTGCTCTGCCAGCCTCTCGCCTCCTTCTATCCCAGTATTTTATTGAGCTGCTGTCTTTAACATTGTTCACCATCTTTTGCTGCAAGGGGACAGGTGCCAGGTTACCTTGGTGGGGTGTGGGATCTCCCCATCCTCCTGCTGTCCCAGCTGTCCTGGTGCCAGCTGGTATCTCTTGGTCCTTCTCATGTCCTTCATCCTGTACTTGCTGACATTTTGGTGTCTGGGTCTGAAAAATTGAGTGAAATGAAATGAACTTCTAAAAAAAGTGTACTTTATCTGTTTCTGGGTACATTGTAATATCTGGGTTTTTTTCAGACTTAAGTCTGACCCTGGTGTTCCTTCACCTGGAGCCCTTAGTTTTGTTGTTGTGGACTCCTCGTGGGAGAGAGTATAAGATGCCTCCTTTTACAAAGCCACATTCAGACAGTCTCAAGTGCCATGGAAAACAGCTCCTGGGGACACATTTCTTCTGACTTTATCTTGTTCCTGTGTGTGTTGTTAGTTCATCTGGGACCACAGGCTTAGGGGTCTGGTTTCGCCACGTCTGGATGAAGTTTGTGTGCCATTAATAGCTGCTCCCAGAGTTGTGGGAGCCCAGCCCTTGAGTGTGGCACATTGACGGAGTTTGTCTTCACTCACCTGCTGTGTTCAGGTTGTCCCTGGAGGGAGGCACAAGAGAGAATCACTGGAGTTCAGTATTTGCCTTTAAAGAATGTAAGTGAGATGTATTATTTGGGTGTCTTTGCTTCAGTAACAGTAGCAGCACCAACAGGAAACCTGGACTCTCATGGTGGGAAATTGGGGGCCTGGGAGTGGCCAGCAAAACCCTGATGCTGGAAGCTCAGTTTAGTTCAGTTTATTCCCGTTGGTGTTGAGAGCAGGCAGAGGTACGAGCTGTAGTGACAGTCCACTCGTTAAACTCAGTCTCTGAGCAGCGCAGTGGGCCCTGGTTCTGGAGGCAGATATTCAGACTGAGCACACATGCTGTCTTAGCCATAATGTCACCTCTGAGGAATCCGGTGCTGGCTGGCCAGAGGCTGTCACCAACTGTAGGTGACCCTTGGATGCTGACAGTCTTCTGGGTTAACTTTGGCTTGTCTTTACTTCAAAATGCTGTTGAAGGACATTGTCACAGTGTCCAGGTTGCTAGGCAAGCAGCTTCTTAGTTAGGACTCTTGAGAGTTAATGCCTGGTGATGGATGGATCACACCCCTCCCCCAACACACACACACGCACAGGCACACAGGCTTGGTTATAATGGAGCATTTACAGAATGGTTGTGTTAGAAGTACTTTTTTGCTATTTCTAGAACTGAGAGTGTAGACTTCGCTCTCCCTTGCTGCTCTTTCTGTCCTTTTCAGCTTGTCGTTTATTTGGAATTTCCAGACACTGAGTGGGCAGGTTAGTTCTTTTTTGCATCTGCTGATATCATGGTCCAGACCTTTAGCCTTACATATGCTAATTATTAGATGACATGGAGCAGTTCGGGGCTCTGTCTGTTTGAAAAGGTGGATTATGCATCAGCTGTCTGCTTTGCCTTGGACATGTATGGTGTGCAGACGCTCTCTCGCTTAGGCATTCGTTGCTGGAAATTATTTCCATACTGTTATTTTAATAAAAATAGTTGAACCTTTTTAGTCTGTGAGATAAAATTAAACTGAGCGGCACCCCCTCCTGAGCGACAGCTGCGACGCCAGCACACGGCAGACACGCAGGGTGCAGGTCACATTCTAGGAAGAAGACACCCCACGTGTGCACAGTGCCAGGATGTGTGCATGTCACAGACCGCCCGCTCTCCGCGAACGAGAACTGTCGGCCCACAGGACAGCGCACGGCAGGGCAGGCTCCGCTGCCCTGAGAAGCAAGGAGCCGGTGTTAGGGAAGCTGTGGGAAGATGGCTTTGGAGTGTGGGAGGTTGGATTAAAGTTAGTTTGTAAAAACAGAACTTTAAATGTAGACGTTGTATTTCATCGCCTTTCTTTGAGCACAGCCGCTTGCCCGGGTCTCTTCCCATGTGAGCCTGTCCTTGTGGTGCACATCTGTCTGTCTGTCCTGTCACTGGGGTCCCCCACACTCTGTGCAGGATCTTCTGTCTGGTGGAGCGCTCCTTCCCCTTTTATGTCTCCTCTGATGACTGCATATGAGTAACTTTAGTACTTGTTAAATCTATCTCTGAGAGCCACAGACAGGAGGTCAAGATGGAAATTTAAAATAGAAGGTATCCATTTTGGTCCTCAATAGTCATTCTGTGGGAAAACAAATCTTTTCTTGGAGATGAAATTGAACCCACTGTTGTGGGAAGACTTGTACGTTAATCTTGCCTCCTGGGGTAGATTGTAAGCTCCCTGCAGTCAGGGCCCATATGTGATGCATCCTTCATCACGGAACACGGCCAGCTAGCAAGTGTGCAACGGGTACTCTAACAAATGAAAGAACACCGGTTACTGGAAATTTGACTTTTGTCCTTATTCAGAACATGTTTATCGGGCCACTCATGGCTTCAGCTCCATAGTGAATATAAATGTGTATTCTGTTCTAGGAATTTACAGTCTGATAGCTGAGGCAGGAAGCATTCACAAAGCACAGAAAAGGTTAATTTTTTAAACGAGTTTTATAGTAGAAGAGGAGTTAAACATGTATATTTTATAAGGGGAGAGAAATGTTAAGAAGATGCCCAGTGGGGAAAGAGTGTAAATATTGTAGATGGTGGGACAACTCCTCTGCTGAACCCTGGGTCGCCTCCTTCCCCCAGCAGTCTGGCTAGTTCCCATGTGTAGCTGGCCTGAGACAGGACGGCACCGTGGTGTCCGGTGAGGGGTGTTAAATACAGGAACCCGCTTTGCACGCCATGGTCCTGTTGGAGTGCACTCCCGTTTTTCCCTACCTCTGTATTTGCTGCGATAATCCATTCACTATGCATCCTTTATTCAACAGATACTTACTGATTACCTAGTCTGCGTCAGACACCAGTTCCCTAAGTCAGTGAGAGCCACGAATCTCACGGTTTCACTTGATACCCAAAAGAGTCGAGAAAAACATGATGCCATGTAAATGCATAATAAGCATATTGTTGTTGCTAATACTATTAGTAAAAGCTCACATTTAATCACTGCTTACTCTTTCTTAGGCTCTGGGCGAAATACTTAATAAATTAAACCCCTCTCTGACTTTAAAACCTGTTGTTTTCAAGATAAAGTTAAAATTTCTTGGCCTGGCTTTTACCTCTGGATTCTTCAGCCTAAATAACTCGTCTTTCCAGCTTTCACATTTACTGTTCCCTTAATTATGAATCATTTGCTCCAGTCACACCCATATATCCCTCATCCTCCTTCAGGCAGTGCACAGCCTGGGGGGCTCTGCCCTCTTTATCTCCAAGAAGATACAGTGGCATCATGGGGGGGGGGGGACACTGCACGCATCTCCCCCTCTCCCCGGAGCTTTTCTCCTTCCGGAAGCTCTTGAAGCTCTTGCTGTGAGCGCTACCTTTGGTTTCTGTTTACTTTCAAACACACACAGCTCATCCTCAGGTAGTTATCCCTCCAGTGCAGCATGGGGTGTCACCACGGCTGGTGCCCTCACCCCAGTGTCCCTTCCGATCGCTGGAGGTTAAAGTTGTAAGGAGCCTTAAATTATACAGTGTTTCAGATCGAACCTTTTCATCTTACAGATAGAGAAAGAATTGGTTCTGGGTCATATATAATAAAAACAGAACTTGATCAAGGGGAAAATGAGAGAAGGAATTAATTTTCTTTTTTGGAGTGACTCTTTATCGTATTATTTCATTTAATCTCCCAATCCTACCCTATCCTTTCTTTCCCTTCATGGGCGAGGAAGCACGCTCAGAGATGCCTGGTCGTTCCAAGGCCACCCAGCTAATAAGTGGGGGAAGAGGATTCCTACTCAGGCTGTTTTTTCCCGAAGCCCTTGCCCTTTTCCTGGTCTTTGCCTATCTCCCATCCACTGTATTTGTCTAGTTGCTCTCAGCTGCGCTCGCTGCTGCGGTAACCAGGTGCCTGGAGAACTAACTTAGCAACATGGCTTCCACGTTGCCCCTTCTTACTCTATTTAAAATATTCTTGAATGTTTTAAATAACATTTGGAAAACTGTTTTCATCCCTGGTGGAGGGGTGGCAGAGAGTTCCCCATCCCTGGGTTCTGTTGTCTGCATAGGGGGGTGGGAGTGGGGGTGGGTCCTGGGGTGTAGGATGCCTTGAAATGGGACAGGCTTGGCTGCTGCTACTTGGGATTTTGACCTGACCGTTGGCAACAACGGCCGGCCACAATTATTAATGCTCAGAAAGGCAGAATGGTTTTCCAAATGTTTGCCTGATTTGTAATGCGCTTTTCTGGTTGAAAATACTGCTGCAGTCAGCGTTATTTCTTGCTTAAATGAGGGTGCTGGACAGCCCCTGGTGATGGGCAGTCCTGTTTGCATAAATTAAAGCTGTCCTTGTAATTCCTATATTGGTTTGAAAATACAGAAGGTAAAAATACCCCCACCCCAGTGGCATAGTAATTAAGTCTGACTTATGGTGGATGGCTGGATAAGAACGTTCATATTTAAAATGCTGAGAAATGTAAATATTTGACTTGATATAATGTGACCATACAGTCTTCACTCAATCGTGATTATTAAACCTTCTGCTGAGCTCTTAGACAGATGGTCTTTTGAGTAATGAACACTCCTTTCAGTACAGCATGATGCCATTTGGTACCGTGATGAAGTGGCATTATTAATACATTTTTTATGCAACAACAAAAATCCAAAGTGAGAGAGGGTAGCTGCAGATTAGAAAAATTCGAAACTCCATCTGATGAGTAGCTGGGAATGTAATGCCTTTTCAGGCATTTCAACAGCTGTTCTCTGTTTTCACACAGGAGAGAAAAAAGAGTCACTGCCACAGTTACCACCGTCAAAGTGCATTTACTCGGTGTCTCTTTACCTTAGTGTATCTGAGCGTCACAAATGCCTGAAAGTCCGCCTTCCTCCCTGCTCGTTACTGTAATTTAAGGCAAAAGTGATGTAGTGAGTTAGGGACATAGAGAAACAAAATTGAAATGATCAAACCCGGCTGGTGTGGCTCAGTGGTTGAGCATCGTCCCATGTACCAAGAGGTCCCAGGTTTGATTCCTGGTCAGGGCACATGCCTGGGTTGTGGGCTCGCTCCTCAGTAGGGGACATGCAGGAGGCGGCCAATCAATGTTTCTATCTCTCTCCTTCTCCCTTCCTCTCTCTCTAAAATATCAATAAAAACATACAAAAAAATTGAAATGATCAAGAAGAGAAATGCTATTATTGGTCATTATCTTTGTATGTTTAGCCTTGAGCTGTATGTTTGAATAGCAGATTTTCAGCTAAAAAATAAATAAGATTTAGCCTTTCCTTCTGTATTTGTGCCTCAAGCGCCTACTTTAAGCTTCCAGAATTTTAGGCACTGAGCAGGACCTCATTGATTTGTAATCATTAGGAAAAAAGTGTCCTACTGAGGTGAATTTCCCAGATAATGGAAGCTCTCATCAAATTATATGTCTGTTGTGATCATATCATAGTTTTAAAATTACTTCTAAGACGTCTCATACCAACCTGGCTTCTTCAGTGGTTCTTAGTAACCCCTACTAACTGCTTATACTCTGATGTGGTCAGATGTTATCCTGTAGACTTTTCCACTACCATGAGGACTTTGCTTTTAACTCTTTCCATTTGGGAATAATTAGAAAAAGACATTGGGAAGAGTGAAAAGTAGGTTAAAGAGATGGTGGTGTAAGACCAGAAGTATTTGCAGTGGACCTTTAAGAGAAAGGGGGGGTGAACTGGAAGGGATGGAGGTGTGACGTGTGCCCCTCAGGCTGGCATGGGGGGCACGGGCTGGGGTTTGTCACCTGAGTGAGCGGTCGGCAGTGTGGCTAGTCTTCTCTGCCACAAGGACCTCAAGCCATGTGGAGGGAGGGTGCTGGCACCGCAGGCTCAGCGACGTCTGGGTGCGTTGCTCCCATTGGGCCTGCAAATCCTGGCTAGCGAGAGGAAGCTTCTTCTGTTTCCCATATTCTCTCCTGAAGAACCCCCTTGGGTCAGTTTTATTCAGGGATCTTCGAATTCTGTTATTTGTTGCTCTGGCCTTACGCTGGCCCTTTGGTGTCCCCAGAGGTTCCTGCTCCTTGCATGGTGTCCTTCTACTCAGTTGCCTCCTCTGCCTCATGTTTTCTCCCCCTGCCCTCAGCCCCTGTGTAGACCAGGCTTCCTCTCCTCTCCGGACTTGGCACACGCTGTTGCTTGCCAGTCTCCCTTTCTTCCTATCTGGCCTGGATGGTGCGATCCCCCACCAGGACTTGGCTGGAAGGCTGAGTGGTGTGAGTCTCACTGCCCTGGTTGGGGAGCTGGGACCTTCGGGGTTGTGTGCATGCCCACTGTCACCGATGTGGGAGGCTGCCGTGCCCCTTTCCCGGGCATCCTGTGGTGCTGAGCATTGCCTGCCTACAGGAGGTGTGTAGTGTTTGTTGAAATAATAAATGAATGAAGTATATTGAGCTGATCATTGTTTGGGGTTATAAAACAAATGTTTTGTCTTCTATGAGTCTTAATATTGTGGGAGGGTAATTGCCAAACAATACAGATATTTTGGGTTTCACACTAATTATGAACTGAGGAAAGGGCACTTGAGGTAGGAGGTGAATGGGGTGGTTTGTCATCTCTGGGAACATTCCCTGAGGGGGAGGATGGCCCTTTGGCTGTGTCTGATTTTCATGCAAAGCCTTCACCTGTGAGCCTGCTAAAGCGGCAGGCACAGCGGCTGGGAGCAGCGTCCGGCTCCGGGGTCTGTGTGCAGAGTCTGCCAGAAGCCTTGTGATGTCAGCATGGGTGCAGTGACTGTAGTGACATTTGTACTTGTCTATGTTCCTTTCGCTCGAGTCATTGCTGTGTCTGGCAGCTTGCCTGTAACAAGTGGGTATGTAATTGCTTCTCTAGGAAATTGACTTTCTACTCGCTCTTAGGACTAGTGTTTGGGAAGAAGGAGGGTCACTTTGGGACAGTCAGTGTGCCAGCCTTCATCTGGGCTGCTCGGTCTGGCCTTTGCACGGACGGGAAACCAACCGCATGGGCGGAGTCACCTGTATCCTGTCACAGCCATCACTGCTTCACAGGTGAGGATCTCCCAGGTCTTTAAATTCTGGAGGAAACTGCATGAAGACTGAGGAATTTGGAAATAAGATATATTCTGGGTCATCACGTACCTGCAGGAATTGCCTTCCTGTCGAGGGCCTCGCAGGCAGTGCGTGAGGGAGATGGGTGCGGGTGAGGCTGATGCGGGTTCTTCTTCTGACATGGCTCATGTTCAAGGCTCGTATTTTCATCACTCCGCTCTGCCCCTCCCCACAAGAGTGACCGACCGCCGGACACACTTAGAAAATGATGGTTCTGAAAACACAAGTGAGTAAAATGACCCAGGATTCTGTCCCCAGGGGTTTTCTGATTGTCACACCGGACCCCTGGCCCAGAGCAGGCTTTCGTGCCTTGATGGCAGTGTTCCCACATCCTGTGGTCACCTAGCCAGGACCTGGGGAAGCTAGCCTCCTTCTCCCTGTGGACTCTAGTCTGGCGGTTATCTATTCCAACTGTGTGTCTTGCATATAGAAATCTGTTTCTGTTTTATGAGGGGGGGGGCAGGCATGAGTTTGTTTGCTTGTTTGTTTATTTATTTAAAGTTTTGTTTATTTGAAGAAATGTATTCACATGGTCCAAAAGCATATTTGGGGAAATGTTTCCCTCCTGCCTCTGCACACCCCCCCCCGGCCTCCTGCTGTGAGCTTCTTGTGCACCTCCCGGAGGGAGGCTTAGATGTGTCTTCAAGCAGATGGTGATACTCGGTGTCTGGGCCTAAATCAGTAGCTTAAATGCAGTGCTGAGCATCTCTGAGTGGACTGTGAATGTTTCTTAACTTTTGCGACTTTCCCTGAAAAGTAGGCTAATTTGGAAAATGGCATGTGTTGACCATGCCACTTACATCATTGGGAAAGGCCCACGGAGACAGGTGCTTCTCGCCTGGAAGAATGCCCACACTTCTTACAAGGGTGTAATGACCCTGGAAGCTGATGCCCCAGCAAACAACAACAAAACCCGCTCAAGTCCAGAACCTTTCTTGACTAACCCAAATTTTTATCCTTTTTTCCATTTCCCCAGAAACTGATCCTCTGAGGGAGAGTTCCAGACTGGTTTTTCTCTTGCGCCTGCTCCTTGGGGGTTGGAGGCGCCTCCGCCGCATGCCCTGCTGGGCTCACTCATCCTCTGACCGGCCTGCCGTCAGCACTCTGCTGGCCAAAGCTTATCATCACTTAATTTTACACGGTCTTTTATTGTTATCCGACTCCACAACTAACTGAGTTTGAGGACAGACACCCCATCTTACACTTTTTTGTCCCCCACATTTTAAGGTAGGGCAGTTTTGGGGTAGATAGTAGCTCATCAGTAGGTCTTTATTGAAAGATAGGTATTTGAATTCTGGTCTTATATCTCTAACTTCCTAGAGATGGCCCTTCCTGGACCTTCCTTGTTGAACATCTCCAACCCCCTCTTCCATTATCTGCTTCCTCTTCCTGATTGTTTGTCTCTGCCTCTCCTGTCTCCTCCTGCCCTGCACTCAGCATCATTCCTTCCTGTGTTCAGTAAATGGCGTGGGCATGGCTGGGCGGTAACCCTAGGTAACTCCGGCACACTGGTCTGGCCTTGCTGAGTGGGAGGTCTGGAGATGGGACACCCTTGTGCAGCCAGCTGACCTTGAGGAAAGGGAGTGATCTGGGAAGGCCTCATCCTAGCAGTCGAGAGGTGTGAAGAGCAAAGCTGATGTCTCCCTGGTAGAGAAGTTCTGTCTGTGGATCCAGCCCCAGCTTTTCTCTAGAGTTTCTAGCCTGTCTTGTGGGTTCAAACTTGCCACTCCCCACAGCTGTGTGAGCCACGTCTTGCCTTCTTCCTCCCCTCCTTCGTCTTTCCCCTCTGCCTCCTTCCTTGTCCAGTCTCACTGTTTTCCTCAAGAGCCATCTCTGTCCACACCCCACTACCCGCAGAAGCACACTGCACAAATCCTCAGTCCTGGACCACCTGGCCTTACCTTCCCTCTCCAGCCTCGTTGGCTTCTCTTGGGACAACACTGGTTCTCTGTGTCATGGCCGCCATACCCGCCCACACCCACCTGTTCCCCTGAGCTCTCATGCCTTCATCTTGTCCGCTGCTTGCTACTCTTCCTGCACCCGCCCTTCCTCCACCTGGCAAGCCTGCTGTTCCTTTAGGATCCACTTGGGGTTCTCTCCTGAGAAACCTTCCTGATCAGCCCTGCCTCTCACAGGTGGCTGTCTCCTTCTTGATGCTGCCATGGCATCGTGCATTTCTCCCTTTCGTAATACTGACACGGACGTTTTCAACTCTGCATGCCTCTCCTTCGGTAGACTACACACTGGTTTTGGAACTGGGTTTTGTTTTCCAGGATACCCACCGCCTCACACGGTTCCTGAACCCAAGTGGACATCCATGAGTGAGTGGGATGGAGTGTGTTTGTGAGTGTGCTGCTCTGTATAATTCTGTGGGGCTGAGTGTCCTTTTCCACGCAGAGTAGGTGAAGGCATGCCTTCATCACACCCGGCCCCTCCTCGCAGAGCCCCGTGCTGTGTCCTCCGCTCCTGGTGTTAGCGCTCCCTGTCGTACTGCTGGCTGGGCAGTCTTCCTTTTAAGTCTTTTACTAGATGACATGGGAGGTTCATAAAGCATGTTGGCTCTTACAGAGGAGGAGCGAGCCATAAACACCCTTCTGTAAAGCAGATGAGAAATGATAGCCAGTGAGGGTGGAAATCTCACAGTAACACTGGCCTTTCCCTTCTCTGGGCACTCTTTTATCAAGTGCTGACATTTTTTTTGAGGTGAAAGAGCCATCTTTATATGCAACAGTAATGTTAATGTTCTGGCTGCCAATGGCCTGGAAATGCACAATTCTTTTTCTAGTCTTCAGATCAGATGCATCTTATGTATCTAAATCACTCCAGCTTCCCTTGGGCTCAAGATTGAAACAGGGCTCTGGGTCTCCTGGAAGCTGAAATGGCTTTTTCATGTTTGTGATCTGAGTAATGCACACAGAGTTCCAGTTTTCAGGATGACGGCAGCGCGCCACCAGGAGAAGAAAGGGAGAGTGACATGTCTGCTCAGTCTGTGGACAAATGATGGACGTTCTGGAATGTCCTCCAGCATGTCTGCATTATAACTTCAGCTCTCAAAGGAAGCCGCAGGACTTACTAAAAGGAGTAATAGGTTGTAGAACAATATTGTATCTATAGTACAGTGTAGCATTGTATCCATTACTTTTAAATTGCAAGCATTTAAATAGTTATACATGAGTTAGAAAACTGGAAGGCCACATATACACACACACATATATAACAAACTCTTAATAGTTAAGAAAAGTGTTTCCCTTTTTTTGACAGTTTGATTTTTTAAATGAGACAATTCTTATGCTTTATCCAAATAAAAGCCATTATAGTTTTTTGGTAGGAAAACAGTTCAAGGACAAGAGGTTAGAAGACATAGGCAAAGATCACAACTTCTGTAAGGGTGGTATATTGTCTGGTTATTTATTTTCTGCCTTTTCCTGTGTGTTTTCAGGTAAGTAGATGACTTTTAGAATGAAAACCAAGGCCAGCCGTGGTTCGCCTAGGGCACTTCGCTCCCGCACAGCCTATTAGATGTTTCAGGCAAGTGCTTTAACTTAAAAGTTCAAGTCACATGCCAAAAATAAATGAATGTGTATAAGAAGTTAGAAATCAGACAGTGATCACACGTACATGGTTTGGGGACCAAATTGAAGTCCCTGTGAAAGATGCTTTTCATTTCTCCAGTGTCACATGACAGGGAGCTTAGTGACAGATTCTGCTTCCAAAAGTGCTGGGTGACCTCTGGTTGGACTCCTGGGGACAGTTGCTGTCAAGCTTCTTGTAACACTTTTCTGCAGATGGATGTACCTTGTTTCAATAGGTGGTTGGTTCTTTGGTGCTTCTGTAACCATCTAGTTATCCTCGCTAATTCTGCTCAGGAAGGAAAGTATGGAAAGAGCAAACGGCCTGTGCTGGCTCTGTCCTTTTTGAAAATGTGAAGTCCCGACAACTCCCGGAGAAGCGCTTCCCTGTGCGCTGTGCAGTGGAGAGGCCTGGCCCCCGTCCAGGGCCGTCCTGCCTTAGCGAAAGGCCGTCTGTTTTAGAAGCTTTTGTGATCGATGTGAGAGCATAATGAGAATATTTTAGGTACATCTGGTGCTTACTCCTCTTTCCTGGTAAAAAGACTTGGTGCTGTCACTGGGCATTAGATGGTGAAAGAGGTGCCCGAGAGGCAAGGTGCTCCCAGCAGGCTCGTTGACTGTTTTCTTCTGTGGACCATCACATTTCTTAACTAATTTGAGCAAACTTGTGTCGTGTATGTTACAGGAGATAAGATTTTAAGAGGTTCAGGTCATTATTGTCATTTAAGCACTTTCCTATTAGGAAATCTTTACGACATTAAATCATAGAAAACGTTCCTTGTGTCCCAAGTTGTCTCAGAATAGGGAGACATTCAGAGCCTGTTCCTTGTGTAAGAGGATAGGAAGTTAATTTTATATCAAAACAAAGGAAGGTTTGTGTCACGGTGGGGGGCCCATAAACACATGTGTATGCCTATAGTTAAGACACTCGTTATGAACATATTAATGGCAATGTTAGAAATGCCAGTATTCTGAAGTATTGATTTTTTTTTATTTATTCCTCTAGGATATTTTTCCATTTATCTTTAGATAGAGTGGGAAGGAGAGGGAGGGAGAGAGAGAAACATTGACGCGAAAGGGACACATCAACTAGTTGCCTCCCCCACGACCCAGACCACGGCTGGGGACGAACCGCAACCAAGGTACGTGCCCTTGGCCGGAATTGAACCCGAGACTCATTGGTCCGCGGGCCGATGCTCTATCGCTGAGCCAAACGGCCAGGGAGAAGTATTGATTTTTTGTAATAAAACATTTCCAGAAAATCATTCAGATTATTTGTATATGGTGTGTTTTTCTATCACTAATTGGATAGATCTGAGGTGAACACAGAGGAAGGCTCTTCAGGCTTTGCTCTGTGTCACCTGGCTGGCTCTGTGACCGCAGCCTTTCCTTTGGACACACGGTGGTCTCCCTGCTCCTGACTGAAGCAGCGAATGGGTGCAAATACCAGTGTGTGCACACAGGGCATGATCCATTCACAGTCCCAGGCTCTTTGCACACACTTGGAGAGGAGCCTATAAGAGCACAAGAGATGGGCAGTTTCTCTTGGGGTTCCGCTGGCTCCCTGGAGATGAGGTGGGTGCACCCAGAGCGCCAGCTCCCTGCTCCCTCATTTACTAGCCCCGAGATCTTAGCTGTGGTTTTCTCAGCCGGTAAAGCCTGTTTCTTCATCTGTACAATGATGTGGCTTCTCATCACACTAGATTGTTGGGATAATTAAATGAGATAATGCAGACACCTTGCCAGTGCCCAGCGCACAGCAGACCCGGGGTGACTGTATTTTCTTGCTCCGTCCCTCTTTGGAGTTTGGCCTGAGTTCTTTTAACTTGGCCTCTGGCTTCTTGGACACAGAAGTACGGTGGGTTGAAGTCGGGTTGTGGAGGGGCCTTGATTGCTGGCCTGAGAAATTTGCATTTCACTCTGTGGCAGAGGGAAACGACTGAAGGTCATCCTGGTACTGCATTTCCGATTAGAGTTTTATGACAATACTTACAACCATATATAAGAGAACTTCTTTAAAGGTATACTTTGATTACAATGAATCATCATGGGATTGGACCTACTGGACAGGAATAATTGCTGATAATTGAAATCCCACCTTCCAAGTAGGGCAAAGGTGCAGCTCCGCCTGCAGGCAGAAGGTTGAGTTAGATGCTAACTGCAGTGTCTCTATTTTGGTCAGGAATCTTTGAAATGACTTTATTGCCAATTAACTAACTGCTGAATGAAATTTGCCTTTTCGAGCAGTAAGGAAATTGCTGTAGCCCAGAAAGACGGTCCCACGACTCCATAGGTGGTAGCAATCCAGTGCTATTTATAGTTATAATGATAACTTTCAATTATTGCAGCTTTAACTGCAAATGCTAAATATTCAGAGGCCATTTTTATGTATCAGATATGGTGTGATAAAAAACAAAATGAAAAAATTTTGTGTCTTCTGTTATGGGTTTGGGTAGGTGTTTTTTAAGTCATAATCAGAGAAAGAGAGAGAGATTTCAGGCTCAGCTGAAGACTTAACATTCTTTCCCAGCCCCATTGCTTTCTGTGTATCTATAGGATCAGGGTGTCCCTGCCTGGAGGGCCTGTGATGTCCCCCTGTAGACAGCAACACTGGGCTTCTGAGAGTGTCAGTGTGGTTTTATGTCACAGTTTTGTTAAAATACCAATAAAATCATCAAACGAGCAGATGGAGTTGATGGGAGATACAGTTTAAAATTAACTGAACACTTTTACTGTGTAGGGGTATTATATTGTATTGACATTATCTTAGCTCATAGAGACACGAATTGACAAGAAAATAATTTAGGACTTGTTCGGCGTCAATAAACCTGAAGTTATAGGAGGAAAAAAAAAATGTGATCTCATTTGTTAAAGAAAACCTTATTGGCATTTGGATCTTAGAATGCAGGAAACCTGTCGAACTTACTGTAAGTTAAGGGTTCTACATCTTACTTATTTCAGATGTATTTGTTAAGTTTATCAAGTGGACTCCAGAGCGGTTTTCTTGGTGAAAACAATAAGTGATTCATAAGTGCAAACCCAGGGATAAACTCTAAAGCACTGGTGCTTTCATGAGCTAATGGCAGGTGCCATTATTAACTGTTAATAATGTCCTGGTCATATTTAATTTTGTCGTCATGCAACACCAAATGGATCCCTGTCTTCCTCCCCTTCCCTCTGCCCCCCTGCCCTCCTCCCTCCCCCTCATTTGTCTGACTTCTTCCATTTGTTCTCTTTGGGGGTTTCTCTTTGCATTTCCCTGTTTCTCCTTCCATTATTTGTCCTTCCTTCCTTCCTCTTCCTGGTCCTCTCCCCCAGCACTTCTGTAAATTGCCAGAGACACCCCTGGCTGGCCTTTGTCCTCCTACTTCCTTTCTTAACTCACTGTGTGCCCTCTGCCTGCAGGGTTCTGGCCTGGGAAGGGAGTGGGCAGCTAGGAAGCAGGCAGTGCCAGGTGAAGCCACACAAACCAGGGTGTGGGAGGAGGTGCCATTTCCCTGCTGCCGCTTTCATCATTGGTGCTTTTGATTTGACCTTGTAACTTGGAGAGAAAAGAACAGCAGCACAGCTTTGGCCTTGGGGTGGGCAGCTTCCTCTGACTGGGCACCAGGCAGTGCTTGCATGGACCTTTGTTCTGTTTGGGCCTTCCAGTCTGCACAGATGTAGGAATTTCATCAATGCTCGTAAAGCAACTTGGAAACCAGGAGAATCAAGCTCACAGGCACCAGTTCTGGGTTGCCTTCTGATATAAAAGCTTGGTCCTCAGGCTCCTGGCAGACAGGTGCTGCGCCCCATGGTGTGGCTGGGAACACCCAGGCTCTGCTTCTAGAAGGTGCAGGTGGGGGGACTTGCAGAGGGAGAAAACTTCCCTTTCAGTCCCTTTTCAGGGGCATACATGGAGCCAGCTCCTTCTGCTTGCTGGTTGATCAGAGTCAAGTGCAGTGATGCTGTGTACAGGATCTCTGAGGTCATGGTCTAAGGCAGGACCATTGGGCCCAGATCTGCTCTGGGAATTCAGAACAGACTGAAAAGTTTCTTCTAAAAGAAGCAGAAATGGAACTTTCTTACCAGCTCTTTACCCATCCTGTAAAAGTGGCTTTCACGGCTCAGTCTGACCCTAAGGAAGCCACTTACTCTTCGTTGGTCTTTTACCCCGTATATACAACGAGCAAGTTAAACTACGTGATTCTGATTATTCTGGCCTGACCTTTTATTAGATCCTAAGCCCAAGGCTTCTCACATTTGAACCCCTCCTGCCTTGGCTAAGGAGTCACTAGACTCCAGGAACCATACATAAGACTCGCAGATGGGACCTGGCTGGAGGCCTTCCTCTGTCCGGTCAGCCTGAGGAACTCAGCCTCTTCCAGTGATGTGCACAGACACCAGTGGAAGCCGGGGCGACACACTTCCTGTCACCTGGCCGGGAGACTGAAGGAGAAGTGGGCTCATTCGAGGTGTCATGGACAAAACTGTGGAACCCATGCCTGTGACAGTGATGAAAACAGTTTTAGGATGCATTGAAAATAAAGAAGATAAAACTCGTATCCCAGGAATGTTCATCAGCCAGTCTGAGTAGGTAAAAAACATATGAAAAATAAAATGGATTGTGTACTCCTGTAGATTTAGATGCCAAGGTCAGATCTTTTCTCATGACTGGCAAGTCAGCCCACCTGCTATTCAAAATTTAGGCAGCACCTGTGAGCCTTTGTATGGCCAGGAAGGTCTAGAAATTGTTTCTCTTACTTTCTTAGGTGTGAGTGTGTGTACGCATACTTTTGGGGGGTATGTTTAGAATCAAAGCAATAAAATAGGAGATTTCAAGATTATTCAAAGTGAAAATTAAGAAAATAGAGCTCTTAAAGGTGATGCCATTCTCTATACTGATCCTTTGTCTGAATAGCTCAGAACCTGCAGGATTAAACAAGAGAATTTTAGGTTCTGCTGGTTAAGTGCTGGTGGCAAAGTGGTTTTAGCGGGAAGTGGTTGTGAGTTTTCTGGAAAGGGCATCAGCGCCTCACAGAGCAGTCACGTGGAGCCCTGGAGAGAATCAGGTCTGCCGTGACACCAGCATTCTTCACTGAGAGTCATTCCCAAGGTTGTCCCCGTGCTGAGGGTCAGGTGCTGTCTGTCCTCTGCCCTGTTTGAGAAGGGAAGTGGGTGTGTGTAGCGCCCTTGTAGACAGCTGTAGCCTGGAGCTGTTTTAGAAGCACCCCAGCCCATCCCCTGTCCCTCCTCCCCAGGGGTCCCCGTTCACACCCTCAGCAGGCAGGTGTGCTGAGCCAGGAGTCAGCAGAAGCCCCTGGTCCTGCCTGACCAGGGATCAACCCACTCTAGAATGGAGATATTTGAGCTCTGTGTGGCTGCCCTGGACATTACAGGGACTTTATTGTTGTTTATATTTGACAAATGTTAATGGGGGTTTGAACCCAACATTCAGTCACTGACAGGATGTCCTTTGGTCACTCCCAGGATTTCTCTGGTAGACTGTCACAGATCACTTTTATGATGCTTATTATTAAAAGGGTTACGCCCAGAATATTTTTGTCATTTCAGGATGACTTTAGTGAATAAATAATGGATAAGCTTAAAATATCTTAATTGTAGGTAGAAATGTTTCGTGTCGGCAAGTAGGGACCATGAAGAAGCAGTAGGACTGTTGAATGCCCTGCAGAAGGAAGTGCTGGTCTAAGCCCTACCTGTGTTACCCTGTGGTCCTCACAGCAGCCTGTGAGGTGGGTCCTCATTGTCTCCATCTTACAAGCGAGGGAGCTGAGACTCACAAACTCAGGCTTCTTGCCTAGTCTCAGTCGGTGAGCTGTCCTATTAGCCATCACTGCACCACATCTCCTGTAAAAGGTCTGAGCCGGCGGGAGATCACATCCTCAGCGTAAGGCCAGTGTAGAGAAAGGAGCATTTTATTACACCGGTGGGCTGTTACACCGGCGGGCTGGGGGGGTACAGCTTCCCCAAATCCTCAGCCCCGAGCTTCCTTTGTTCTTTGCTTATATAGGCACAAACTACAGAAAAAAAAACTACATTCTCTTGGTGCCGCTTTTGGCACCGTTAAGGGGGCTGATACAGAGAAGGTGGGGAGAGGAGCAGGGTAACTATTAATCTCTTTTTTCTCATGGTTCCTCTGAGTTTCTCAAGGCCATCCTCAACCCCTTATCTGTACAGTTTTCTTTGGGTGTCTCAAGGCCCTTATGTTTACAGAAAAGAAACTGCCAGGGTGCGTACGTGCAGTAACTGAGGGTCAGAATGGAGTTTAGTTTTGTTAAAACATTATTAACCCTTTCATCCTGTCTGACAGGTGGTGGGCACAAAACTAGTTTTAGGAAACTTTAAGTTAGGGAAATTAAAAATATTCCCACCTGATGAAGGATCACTTATTGCTTCATGTTTTATATCTGTGAAGTTCAGTACCTACAGATGCTCCTTGACTTACAGGGAAGTTCAGTACCTACAGATGCTCCTTGACTTACAGGGAAGTTCAGTATCTACAGATGCTCCTGACTTACAGGGAAGTTCAGTACCTACAGATGCTCCTTGACTTACAGGGAAGTTCAGTATCTACAGATGCTCCTTGACTTACAGGGAAGTTCAGTATCTACAGAGGCTCCTGACTTACAGGGAAGTTCAGTACCTACAGAGGCTCCTGACTTACAGGGAAGTTCAGTACCTACAGATGCTCCTTGACTTACAGGGAAGTTCAGTATCTACAGAGGCTCCTGACTTACAGGGAAGTTCAGTACCTACAGAGGCTCCTTGACTTACAGGGAAGTTCAGTATCTACAGATGCTCCTTGACTTACAGGGAAGTTCAGTATCTACAGATGCTCCTGACTTACAGGAAAGTTCAGTACCTACAGATGCTCCTTCACTTACAGGGAAGTTCAGTATCTACAGATGCTCCTTGACTTACAGGGAAGTTCAGTATCTACAGAGGCTCCTGACTTACAGGGAAGTTCAGTACCTACAGAGGCTCCTTGACCAGTAGTGGGGTTGCGTGTAGATAATGTTAGTGTTCTGGGTATGTTTAAGGTGGGATAGACTAACTTGCGATGTTTGGTAGGTTCGGTGTATTAAATGCATTTTCCACTTAACAATATGCTCAATTTAACAATGGGATTATTGAGATGTAACCCCATCGTAAGCCGAGGAGCATCTGGATGTTGTGTGGAAACTGTCAAGGAAGATGAATTGCTACTTCTGTTCTTTTCAGGGCACTGTGGTATTTTGCTGTTACACTGTGGGTTTAGTTACAGGCTTGATCAAAAATAGGATTTGTTCTAAGAAATAAGACATTTTATCATTTCAAATTTCTTGATACCACCAAGTTAACACACAGTTAATTACATTAAATCACATTTTTTGAAATGTAAACATCTAGAGCAATTAGACTTCCCAAGTATTTGGACACATGAGAATTTGGTTTTTAATATTTCAGTCTGTGTCACCTCAACTATTCCTCCTGTCAGTCATCTTAAGTTTTCCTTTTTTAGGTAAATGAGCTTTTTACTTACTTCTTTTAAAGTAAAATCATTCATAGGAGTATTGCAGTTATGAGTGAAGAAGGAACTTACAGACTTAAGACTTCTTGGTTTTATCTGTCTGTCTGTCTATCTATTTAGATAACTCTTTCACCAGTGTGCATCCAGATTTTCATTAGTGTTGTGGACTGTCTTCTAGTTCAGTTAAATGGCTTATTTTATAGCCTGATTCCTTTTAGTTCTGACTTTTCTTTAGTCCCTGGGCTTCCATGAAGCAGAGTGAGAGGAAGGGGTCCTTCACCAGCAGTGTCCGGAGAGGCAAGGAGACCCCTTGTTCCAGCCCCTGGAACTAGCACATGGCCTTGAGCGTTTGCGGACGCTGGGATGCTAAACTGGATTCCACTGTTTTCCTTACAGAGTGGTTTGTATGTGAAACCACATACAGAGACATTGGTGGGAAACATGGCAGGCAGGAACTGAAGTGATGCCGCGATTCTCAGGTAACACTGCATTGTGTTCACGCCTCTCCAACTGCCTTCTCTCAGATCCCAGGCTTGTCCTCTGACTCTGGCTGTGCAAGCAGAGCTTCCGCCACGTTCCTGCAGGTCCTCAGCAGCTGTGCCAGGCAGTATGTGTGTGGCCTTGGCCTTGGCCACTCTCAGGTACTGCGGTGTGAGTGTCAGAGAATTCTCTCCTTTAGTTACAGAACATGTCCCTAAGGAGAAAGCCACTTGAGACTCCAACATTTACAACTTTGACTGAACATTAAATCTCTTTTATGTGGAGTATGCCTCACTTCTTTTTCTATTTTAATATGTATAACATCAGTAACCCGGATAGAATGACTAATAACATTTTTGTTATTGTTGCTTTTCAACATTTATGATGCATACATACATCAGAGAGTAACTTGCTAAAAGAAATGTCATGATGTGGTGCAGAATTCCTTAGTACAGGTAAATGTTGGCCAATACAATGAGTGACATACAACAGCGTTTGGATAGTTTCATGGTACATGTCCACTTGCAAGAGGCCAAGTTAGGTGTGGTATCTGCAGAAGGGTAGCAATTTATATAGTAATAAAAACCTCTCTGCCCTGGCTGGATGGCTCAGTTGGTTAGAGCGTCATCCCGATGTGCCAAGATTGCAGCTTTGATCCCTGGTCAGGGCCCATACAAGAATCGCTCAATGAATCCATAAATAAGTGGGGCAACAAATTGATGTCTGTCTGTCTGTCTGTCTGAAATCAATAAATAAAAATTAAAAAACAAAAAAAAACTAGCAGAAGTTTTCTTTTTCTAACAACCTAGGGGGAAATTTGTAACTGAAGAATATCCTACAGAATCTTATTTTTCGTTTTGCTTAGACTAACTTCTAGACATTTGGCTCACAGAAAACCCCGATTTTGGTTTTGTAATAAAACCATTTTGGTGCCAATGAAGAGCATTAAAATTCTGGCTTCTGCTTGTGTCATATAGCAGACTAAGGACGTACAGTCAACCAGGGAAATACGTGCAGATAGAAATTTAGAATGGAAATGTTGATTCAGTTTGAACTAAAGCCAAACATTTATGAGGGAAAATTAGATTAAACAGTAGATGTTTAGAGAGACTTTCAATTGTGACAGCTTTAAAAAAATATGTGTGGCGGACATTTCCCAGCTTTGTCGGACTCTCTCTGGCGGACTGGAACCTCACTCCTCAATGTTTCCGCCACTTGCTAAATTCCTTTTTATCTTTCCTTGACTAGTGGACCCAAAGCTCACGGCTTGCAAGCTGGTGACTGGCTCTGACACATTACCGTGGGGTCAAAACCTGATGTTGTCAGTGGAAGTAATTCTGTCCTGTCATATTGTATTATACTGATGAGTGTAAATTGCCACTTTCCATTGTGAGTATCAAGCTACCAGTTACAACTGATTTATTTCATTTGTCAAAGCCTGCAGATACTTTATGCAAATAATCTATTTTTATGTACTGTTCAAATAGAGGAGGGAAATGCTTGAGTCATGAGAAACTGGATCTCTGGTGTTAGGGGTGCATGGTCACAGGGGATTCACTGAGCGGCTGGCTGTAAATGCTGGAGTCTTCCCACAGATCCACCCGCTGGGCTTTGCCTTGCTGGGGGCAGCAGGACCTCTCCACGGAGGTGGTGTCCAAGCCTGAGGCAGGCAGCGAGGCTCAGTGAGAACGCTGTGTCCTGTTGCTCCCCACCCCCACTTTTCAGACATGTCATTTGCAAATACTTTCTCCCATTCGCCCCGTTTCCTTTCCACATGCCTCTGCTGACAGTGCCCTGTGAGGCACAGAGGTTTCAGATTTGGATGAAGTCCAAGTTGTCTGTTTTTGCTTCTGTTGCCTGTGCTTTTGGTGTCATACCCAGTAAGTCATTGCCAAATCCATTGTCATGGAGCTTTTGCCCTGTGTTTTCTTCTGTGAGCTTTTTGGCTGTAGCTCTGACATTTAGATCCACTTGCTTTGTTTTAAGTTAATTTTTATATACGGTGAGAGGTAAGGGTCCAACTTGCTTCTTCTGCGTGTGGATGTCCAGTCGTCCCAGCACCATTTGTTGAGAAGACTGTCCTTTCCCTCTTGAAGGGTCTTGCACCTGTGTCGAAGGTCATTTGACCACATATATGAGTGTTCATTTCTGGGCTCTCTATTCCACCCTGCTGGCCTAGAAGTCTGTCTTTATGCCACACTGTTTTCATTACTGTAGCTTTGTGGTGGCTTGTGAATTCAGAGCATGGGAGAGACCACCAGTTTTGTTCTTGTTTTCACAGTTGTTTTGACTTTTGAGGTCCCTTGAGATTCCATGAATTTTAGGGTGCATTTTTCTATTTTCACAAAGCATATCATTGAGATTTTGGTAGGGATTGCATTGTATCTGTCGCTCACTTTGGGTATAAGCGATCTTAACACTAAGTCTTTCAATCCACGGACATGGGATGTCTTTCCATTTATTAGAGTCTAATGCTTTTTAATATATATTCCTAGATGGCAGGAGTACAGATCTGGGCATAGCCAGGCTCACTTGCCGCTGGGGTCTCGCTGCGTGTCCTAACATTGTCCGACTATAGACGAGTGCGTTAGGTCTCTGCACGTCCTTCTTCTTTAAATGGAAGTTGTGTGAATGTTACGTATTATGTGTCTGGGTCCCGCAGATGGTGTGCTCTCGTTTTCTTCCCTTTGCGCCCGCCTTGGGCATCTGTGTGTGCACCAGCTTTGTCTTCTGATTGAACCAATGACTTGCCTGCTTCCTCTCCTTTTTAGACTGAACACTGCCCCCAGGGCACCTACTCTGACTTAAAACCTGTCTCTGCTTTCTCGTTCAGGTTTCCTATCTCAGACTCTGACTCTAGCCTCAGGTCCATTGATGGCTATGCTCCAGCTTTCTGTGGGGACCATCGTCCCCCCAGCTGTGTATTCTGTGTGCCTATGTTGCCTGGGCTCCAGTACTTGGAGAAGTGTGTGCTTAGGAGGATGAGTGATAGGGCCATGGGGAAGGGGCGTGGGGGGCTTTAAAGGGCAACTGCTAGCACTGCTTTTGCATTCGTGGTTTAATTACAACATATGCTTGTGTAGCATTGTGTATTTTCCAGAGTACTTTCCTACCCCCTGGGCCTTAGAGAAGAGTCAGCACCAGAAACACCCGAGGAACTCCGTAAAAGCAGTCTGGGGCCCCAGGCCCGATCTCGGGAGGCAGAATTCCTAGGAGCACAGCTAAGGAATTTGTGTTTTCACCAAACTCTCCTTGGCCAGTTTTCTAGCAATTGGCCCAGGCTGGTCCACAGACAGGCCTCTGGGACCCCTGACTCATCCCTTTGCCAGTTCCGGAACCTCGTATTCAACATCCAACAGGCCATAGCTGGACACAGCTAGTGACAGGAGAGAATGGCACCCAGTGTTCAGGGTTTGTCTTGATCCCAGTCTCGTCTCCTCGTTTTCTACCCCAGGGACCTTGCTTCCAAAGGCTTCTTCAGTGTTTCTCCCACACTGACCGTAGCAGCCCCTTTGCCTGCTGTCTCTCAAAGTAATTATGGAATGGAAAGGACATTCTGGGAAGGGAACTCCACGAATAAAGTCACAGAGATGGGAAGGGGTCGGTGCATTTGGGAGAAAGCGAGGGGGTTATAAGAGTGGTCTTGGTAGAATGGAACTAGATTTGGGAAGGGCCTTTAATGCCGCATTGGGGGATTTGAGGAGTTTTACTTTAAATGAGGGATACTAATAATTCTATCACATGAGGTTACTGAAGTTAATACTTGAAAAGTACTTAGAAAGTACCTGGTACATAGAAGATGCTCATTAAATGTTGCAATTTAAAGTATATCTTGACAGCAGTATATACCTGGGCTACTGGCCCTGGAATAGAAACTTCTAGTGTTTTGGACTCAAATGGTTTCTCCAGCATTCCCAATTTTTTATTTCATTTATTTTCTTCAAAACTAAATAAAAGACATTGTGTGTCAATAAATGGGTTGGGATTTAGCTTTCAAATGTGAATGGAAGATATTTCAGCACTTAAGAAAGGGAAACTAGGATTTTAGAATCATTCATTTAACTTAATCTTCATCTTGTAGAATTGTGTCTAAACCAGTAGCTTCTAATCCTGGCTGTGTATGAGAATCACCTTTCAAAGCTCTAGGTCTGGGGCTCACTCCAGGCCCCTGGGGCCAGGATCTCGGGGCTAAGCCCAGGAACCTACATATAAATATCTTTCAGGTGATTTTGGAAGTTAGGAACCACTAATCAAAACTGCCCCAACTTCTTCTTAGAAAGAAGGACATTTCTCTTTTCCTGAGTTCTGAGCAACCTCCTGTGTGTGCTGCGTCTTTGTGGAGGAACTCACCTGTGCCTCAAGGAAAACTGTGGCTGAGATGTGCCAGGAACTGGGAATGCAAGTGGAAGAAATGGGGCTCCTGCCCTGGCTGGTTTGGTTCAGTGGTTAGAGCGTCGGCCTGTGGACCAAAGGGTTTCGGGTCTGATTCCTGATCAAGGGCATGTACCTGGGTTGTAAATTCAATCCCCAGCCCCAGTCGGGGTGCGTGTGAGAGGCAACCAATCGATATGTCTCTCTCATATATGTTTCTCCCTCCCTCCCTTCCACTCTATCTAAAAAAGTCAATGGAAAATTATCCTTGGGTGAGGATTAACAAAAAAAAAAGAAAAAGAAAAAGAAATGGTGCTCCTTCCCCCAGGCAGAATGAGCGTTCTGGTTCCACAGGAGAGAATACAGGACAAGCAGGTTGGTTCGCCTGGTGACAGGGTCGGAGGGTCTGCCTGAATCACAGTGACTGCTCATGCTGAAGGCTGGGAACCAGCGCTCCTCCCCCAGATCACCCTTGGTGGGGAGTTGCAGCCTCCCTCTGCTATGACACATGGCCTGCCGCGGGGCCCGGCCCTGCAGCCTAGAACACAGACGTCTTACAGTCTGCTCTTTCTTCCCGTCTGTTGTCCAAAGTCGGCAACACCTACTTTTTTTCCCATGAGAAAAAAAGTAAAACTTGCAACTTGTGACTCCTCGCAGATGAGGAAAGAGAAGGGAACTGTGTCTCAGTCACCCTTTGCTGTAACTTCCCATTTGACTCCCTGGTGTTGTAGGTGCGTGGGCTTTATTTTAGAATATGGAAGGGCCAGTGGGCGACTTTGAACATTATTTTATCTCATGGGAGCCAAGAGCCACAGCAGGAAACCCTTAAGGGGACATACTTTGGCCCAGCTGCACTCTGGTGCCCCAGAGCCCTTGCTCATCAAGTCTGCTTTGCCTGGAGCTTTGCTGGGTCCTCCAAGCCAAGAGCCATGTCTTGCCCATCCTTCTGTGCCAGCTTGTCGCATGGATGACTGTGCCGTAGACAGTGATACAGTAAAGGAACAGAAAGCGCTTTCAAGGTAAGGTTTTAGGGTAGACGAGTGAGTGAGGGAGAAGGAGTCATAGATGGTAACTTTGGATACCATCTATGGTATCTAGATTTTGTTGCTTCTGATGGAGGAGGAAAGGTTTCCAGCAAGGGGACGCGTGGAAGCAAAAGCGATGGGAGCTACAGGGGGGTTGTGCGGATCTTTTCTGCCTCAGTGAGATGTGTGGGGACCAAAATCCATCATTTTCACGAATGCCACATTCACATAGAAAGAAAAAGGACAGGGGGTAACAATGAGCATTTTGGGAACCCGGTAGGAAACCCGTTTTGTTCCTAATTCATCACGTGACCTTCGGCAAATCACGTCCCTTCTGGGTTTATAAACTGAGGGTGTCAGAATAGATTATCTATCTCCCTTAAGATCTAATGTTATGATTTTGAGTCTGAGTGGGTGATTAACACTAGACAGCGTTCTCTGGCACAAGGAAAGAAAGAATGTTTCTTTGAGGCAAAACCAAAGCACCAGTAAACATGCCATTGCTAGCGGTGTGGACATTTTGATGTTATTTGGTGTTACTCTGGCTGGGATCTTGTCCAGTCGGCTCTGCTGGTCAAACCCTTGAGATTCTTCTGGGATGTTTAGGCAACTACCAGGAGCTAATGGGACTCAAAGTACTTGATTTGAACTCTCAAAATCAAGTGTTTGATTATGAGCCGGGCTCGAGTGGAGATCTCTCTGGTCATGCTGCGCTGGCGGGCTGCTGCCTTCTTCCAGGCCCCCATCCAAACCCTCTCTCAGTCTGATTCTCAGATGGCAAAGGGAGAGCTGCCGCCACATGATGGAGGAGCCCGGAGAGACGCCCACAGGATGCCCAGGCTCTTTCACACCCAGTGGCCGTGCTCACTGGGGACCGGGACCCTTAGACTGCCTGCCTCTGGAGGGTGGGGCCGGCCTGAAAGCATCCTTCCTTCTCATGTGTGTGCACCTTCTACATTCCTTCAAAACCGCGCCTCCAAGCAGTGGACATAGATCTTTTTCTTTTTGCGAAGTTAGCAAATTTGGATTCGGTTGACTTCTTTTGGATCAACTAAGTCAGTAATTTTGTTTTTTATTTCCTAATTTTTAAAGGCCACATGTAAATGTGAGAAGCTGCCAGTTACAGTAGAATGAAGCAGCCTGGGTCCTAGTTTTGTCTCTTAATTCACAGTCATTGGCTTGAAGGCACATTACTTAATTGTCCTAAGATTTTTTACCCACCTTCAATGGGAGAGCAGTCTCTCTCGGGTCTCTTCAGAAGTCTTCCTGGGATCCAGTGAACATAGAAGGGTTTTGGAAATGGCGAATCCCTAATGTGATGCTCACATTTTATGATCAGGACATGTTATTAGTCAAACAGGTGCTCAGGGTCTGCTGGCTGACACGTGAGGTCAGTTCTCCGTGGTTGATATTCTCTTTATCACAACTGCAGTTTCTGCATCGTTCTGTTTTCATTAACCTGGAAGTTCAAATAAGTATTGATTTCCTGTATCCGTAATTTTTATAAGGAAACAAGGTTCTTACTATTTTTTTCTTTTTTTGTTGTTTAATAATAGTGATTGTGTCATGTGGTCATTCTTTTACTTTTTTTCCTCAGGTAGTGATCTTTGCTGTTAGGAACTTTAAAAAACTAATCAAGCCAAGTTAATTTAGTATGCATTTGTGACTTGAAAGTGGTTTCACTTTCCTTTTAAATACAGCATTCAGCTCATACTTTTAAGATTCTAAATGAGGTCTGGTGAGGAGGAGTTTGCCCCTCAGTACGCTGGACCGCATTCTCTGACTAGTGAAATGAAACGCACCCCTGGAAGTGAAGGCCTGGTTAAAGCACACGATGGGGACATTCCTGGTGGCGTCATCATAATGTTCCTCCTGGATTTAGTCTGTAGGAAACTTATTTTTTGGAGTGCTGGATGCGCTCGTTTGCAGCCAGCCAGCGCCACGAGGACTGTTCTGGGTGAAATCAGTGAAAAGCATGAGTGATGCTCTCCCTCTGTCTCTCTTCCCTGTTCAGCCGACCCCAGTGTCTGGGCCTGAGTTCCCTGTTTTCTCTTAGGATGGGTTCATTACCAGATAGAGATGGGGAATTTAGACTGGACTCAGTGGTGGCCATTAAATCAAGTATTTATAACCTTATTCTCACCCATGAAATCATTGGTTTGCTGTTGGCCCTGCCTCCTGGGAAGCTAGGCTGTCTTTGTCAGTGACAGTCCCCAGCAAGTGGCTGCCTCCCTGACCCCTGTTTGGGTTGGTCAGCCCCCTGAAGCCAGGCCTGCCGTAAAACAGAGCAGCAGCCATGGGCCCCGGAAGAACCTTCATTGTCCTTGCTGGAGGGATCCGGGGGACGGCAGTCCTGGTGTTGGGGTCACAGCTGCAGCCTCAGCAGAAGTTAATGTCTACTCATGGCTTCTGTCTCAGGTGGCACAGTGAAGGGTCTGCAGGATCAGGTGGGACTCGCTGTCTAGTCCACCTTTTAAGAATCAGCCCAACTTCAGGATCTCCCAAGTCAGGGCAGTGGATGCGCTTGTTTGCAGCCAGCCAGCGCCACGAGGACTGTTTTGGGTGAAATCAGTGAAAAGCACAAGTGATGCTCTCCCTCTGTCTCTCTTCCCTGCTCAGTCGACCCCAGTGTTGATTCTGAAATTGGAGGAACCTCCTAGCAGTGGGTACGGAATCCATAAGAAACCACTCACATGAGCACGCTGTGGAGGGTGTCAGACTCGGCAGTGTGGGGGCCCCGGGTCCCCCGTGAGCGTGCAGGGCACCGCCAGGCTGGAGGGCAGGTGCGCTTCCCTTGGCTTCCAGTAGGGGTGCTGCATGAAGTGGAGGCGCTGTGGACATTCTCCAAGGGCTTGGAACTGCAAGATCATTCTAGAATCCAGTAGCAACATTGGACATAGATAATAAGCAGTAATACTCATTTTCTCAGGGTTTTGCCAGCAACTCGGCCAGTTGTACTTCCTGATTCCTCCATGTCTTTGTTTGGCGAGGTGGAAAGAACATTGGCAAAGGGCTGTGGAGACAGATGGGAACAGCCACTTAGTCCATTTGGGTTTCTTCATGCTTACTTACCAACTGGGAACACTACTCATATTTTGCATTTGTTTGGTGTTTAATACCTTAGAGCATTTATGTGTGCCTCCTCACTGGGTCCCACAACCCCTGTCTGAGGTGTGCTGGGCACACAGGATCCCCATCCTGCAGGTGAAACCGTCTCTGAGGGTGGGCATTGCTGCAGGGCCGCGGTTATGTTCTCAGAGGTGGGCATTCATCTCTCCATCGGACATCAGTGTGCAGTCTACCACACAAGGTCCCAGAAGGCGCAGGGCATGTGACAGTATATGCCGATGTAAGACAGTCTAACGCAAGTAATTTCCAGTGTGTGGGAATGAAGGCCGATATGTTTGTGAAAACCTGCTAACATGTGCTCTCAGTTCATCAACAACAGGCATTGCTCATTGAACATCAATATTCACTTACACGTGTAGGTGTCTGACTGGGGGACTTTAGTGGATGGAGAGGAAGCTCATGGTCATCTCATTTCATATAAATAAGAGTAATTTGCTCTGTATAGTTTAAATGTGCTTTGGCTTTATGGAGGATTTTTTTCAAAAGAGTTCTTATTTATTGAATTGAAAGTGTTTTTATATATGTGAGGATTTACATGTTCATATGTATTTATGTCATTTGGATACTTCAGAAAAACACAAAGAAGAAAGCAAAAAGCATGCAGAGGCCTACCTGGGGTAGGGAACCACTATGATGATAGGGGGTGTTTCTTTGCAGTGCTTTCATGTCTGTAGAGCCAAAGTTCTGCATTTGGCTCCTTTTACAGTATTCTACTATTACGTAAATCCCCAACATCATGGACATTCTTCAAAGAAACACTGAGTTAATATTCCTTATACCGTATTTACCAAATGTACCGTATTTACCCCTGGCCCCTGGCTGCTAAGACTCTTTCAGATTCTTCATTCTTGTAGTTCTGGAGTGAATGTTTTCTGTATAAGTTTCCCAACACATCTCTTGTTTCTTAAGTAGATTGTTCAGATGTAGAAGGATTGAGTCTAATGACTTGTGCAATTGTCTTGATTGGTGTTGAGAGGGAGGTGCCGTCTGCAGCTCACGAGGGTATCCATCCCCAGACCCTCAGGGCATGGAGCGTGCACATGTGTGCACATGCACATGGGTCACTTTCCTAAGGTGCTAGTGGAATGGCCTCCTGTTCCTTTAACATCATTCTTTTACTTGTTATGCATGTGCATATCTCAGCTGAGCTTTGAGGCTTAGGAGGCTGTGTCATTCATCTTCAATGTTCCCAGGCCCCAGCATCCAGTGCAGTAGGGAACAGAACTGAATACACTTATTTACTGGACTGACAAAAGGTTTCTGTATCAGATAATAAACCTCATAAAGCTGTTCAACAAGTCAGTATCCTGTAATTCAGATAAACATGAGAACAGTGCGGAGATGGCTTTGCGCGTGTGTGGGGAGTGAATGGAGTTTGTTCTGTATTTGCTGCTGAAATTACTATTTTTTAGAAATCAAACACTAGACTGTTGTATGGATTGGCAGGTTTTCTTTCCTGCCTTTATGCTCAGTAGAAAGGAAGCATCTTCAGATTTGATGGCTTTTTGGTTTACTTGTTGCGTTTTCACAAAGAGCACATTGGAAGGTAGTTGCTGTGTATGTTCAGTTCAGTTTTCAATAGTATTGATTTATTTTACTTTTGTGATTTTACTGTGGATTTAGTGCTTAATAGGTTGAGTGAGAAGGGAGTGAGAGGATTCTTCCCTTTGTGGGAACAACAGGAGGGATGCCTAAGAGTATGTCTTTTATTATAAAATGCTCAGGTTCCAGCCTTCCTTGTCACCCAGTGTCACCACACCTTTATCTAAGTAATACAACAGATTATTTTGTATGATTTTTAAATGAAAGTAACAAAAGTACACTCCCAATCGGTTGGCACTAAATAGAAATTCTTTTCTTCTTTTACTGAGTTTTCCTAAGACACAAATGCCTCAGCTTAAATTATTCATTGGAACGTCTGACTTCCTCCTGTGTTCTCTGTAATTCAGGGGCCACATTGCTGAAGAAATGCAGTAACTAATAACCTTCTGAGGGAGCGAGGTGCAGGGCTATCTTCTTTTATCTCTTTTGGGTTTAAAAGATGTCATGGGAACAGTCAATACCACAGCTGTTCTTCTGTCTACTTGAAAACATGCCATGATCAAAATATTCCATTTAACAAAATAGCTCTTTGTTTATTCTACTGTTGACATACAAATGGATGGATGGAAAAGTGAAAGCAACTTACTACCAGAAACTGGTTTCTGTTTTTTAGTGACACACTGGAAAAGTTAAAAACTCCATAATAATCTCATTATAATACAATGAAGTTCCTAAAATAATTTAAATAGATGTTGCAGTTGGGAAGAGAACAGGCCTGACTGATGATGGCTTCAGGCATTTCCTTCCCTTCTGAAAGCTTCTATTTGCCTTTTGCAGAATCAGCTTAACTGTCGCAAGTCAGTTACTGCTTTGTGTCCCTATTCTACTTCTTACATAAATCAGTTAGCAATTACTGCATTAGATTTTGTAAATATGGCTGTGCTCCTTGGAGATAGTTAGTATGTATCATTTTAATTGATCAATTTTAAGTCAATTAGTTTATCAGTAAGTATACATATATAAGTCAATTTTATAATTTCATCAATCAAATATTTCATCTAATATTTTTAGAACTTTTGATATAGGAAACAGGGAGATAGACACTTTGCATCTAGACCTCATTGGATCTTTAGAATTATCTATTGAAATAGATATAATTGTCACAGTTTTATAGCTAGGAACTGAGGCTCAGAAAGAAGTACCTTTGCCACAGTCTCAGCTGGCAGGTGGCAGAGCCTGGAACTTTGCTGAGTGCCCAGGTGCCAAGACGTGGCTGTGCCTTCGAAGCACTTGGGGTTTAGAGGAGGGTAGCGGCAAGTAAACAGGCTGGTAGGAAACTGTGTGTGTATTCCTTTCACAACATATGTAAGAGAAAAGGTGTGGGATGCTATGGGGGCCCAAATTAAGATACCTTAGAGCTAATGCTAAGATTTGAGAAAAATCCAGTATATGAGCTGAGATCTGTCTAAAATCACCTGTTAGCAAGGTAGGAATACAGGGTCCTGAAGAGTGAGTGTGTGGGCAGCGGGGCAGCCGTGCAGAGCCCCCAGCGTAAGAAATGCAGGGCAGCGTGCACAGACATGTGCGGAGCTCCAGCAGCTGCTCCCAGACCGAGTCACGAGTGACCTGTGCCACCTCAAGGCAGTCAGGCTTTATTTTGAGGAAAATAGGGAAATATTTAAGGGTTTTATGATAATCTGGGAAAAGTAAGATCGTGGTTCTAGCTCTGCTGGTGGCAGTTGAGACAGCAAGGTCTGCATGGATTTGAGAGCATTCGGGAGCCTCGGATTGGGTGTGGGCTGGAGGGGAAGGCAGGCTGAGCCTAGGTGCCCGCCTTCAGGGCAAGCAGAAGGAAGTGGCCCTGCTCCTGAGCTGGGGAGGAGGAGCGGGCGCAAGGGGCTGGGCAGAGGATGGAAGCGGTCTTGGCTCAACCTGGCAGTGTTGCAGATGAGACATCTCTGGGCTGTGGGTAGATTTTAGAGCCTTCAGCATAGAGGTGGCATATGAAACGGATAGAATTACACAAGAAAGTGTAAGGACAGTATGACCTACAATAAGTCCTGAGGATAGTCAGCATTTAAACAAGACCAGAGGAGGAGCCAGCAAGGAAACTGAAGAGAGAGAATCAAGAATCATTGTGTTCCAGGCGTGTCATGATACTTTGTCGATTCAGTGCTTTGGGTACTTTCGTTTGCAACCATTTCAATTTAGACAGCTGGGTGGAAGTTAATTATGAGTGCCAACTACGTGCCAGGCACAGCTTCAGGGGCTGGAGCATAAGGAGTGAACGGGTAGACCAGGACCTGCTCTTCTGGAGCTTACACCGAACCAGCCTTTGATTTGGCCCTTTTGTTCACCTTGGATTATCATTCACTCTAAAGCAGACCATGCTATGGGGTTCTAGTGGAGTCTGAATCCTTCTGGCACTTTTTACTGGGATCCCTGCTCTACTCTGATGAAAAAGCCCTTAACTACACCCAGGGGATCAGCTTTTGTGAGGACTTTTGAAATTCCTCCAAATAACAAGGTGGAGTACTTTAAGAAATTGTCTTGCCTGACCGATGTGGCTCAGTGCTTGAGCGTCGACTCATGCACCAAGAGGAGAGGTCCGCCAGTTCGATTCTTGGTCAGGACACATGCCCAGGTTGTGGGCCTGATCCCTAGTGGGGGACATGCAGGAGGCGACCTGTTGATGTTCTCTCTCATCGATGTTTCTATCTCTCTCCCTCTCCCTTCCTCTCTCTAAAAAAAAAATCAATCAATCAACAACAACAAAAGAATACATTAAAAAGAAAAAAAGAAATTGTCTAATACTAATGTGGATATTCCACCAAGAAAATATTTTCGGCTCCTTCACAAATCGTAAGTCAACCCTATGCTATAAAACCCCAAAGAGGAGAATTTTGCTCTTTTTTATATTCTCATGCCTCAAAATATTTATCTTTGGTACTGCCCCAATGTTTAATTCAAGATAAATGCCTAAAAACTAATTTTCATGTCTGAATATACCAAAAGCTTAGCAGTCAGCAATATGATTATTATTGAACATCTATATCCATTTATGGCCATTATTACTTAATAATAGCCCACTTATCAAATTGACTCATCTTCAGTAGTCTGCTGTGATATGACTGTGAGTTAATGGATTGTTTTATAGTTATTTAGCCATAACTTAATACTGGCCAAATGTACTTGAACTTAGTGATTTTATGGTAAATGCATTTCAGGTGGTCAGACCTTGGGTGTGAGCACTTCTCAGCCGTTCCACAGAGACAGTAAGAGTGGGATCTTTTGTTCCTCTTTTTATTTCCTGCCCAATTATACACGTTAGTATTAGAGCTGATGGGATGTGAGTGTGAAAAATAAGCATTTTTATGGTAGTTATGCTTTATTATAAATCTGCCATATAAATTTAACCATTTTTTTTCTTGAATGAGGCTCATAATTTATGCATTTTGTGGTTTTCCAATCTATTTGCTAAACCTGCAGTGACTCAATTATAACTATAATATTGGTCTTAAAGATTCACTGATGTCTTATGGAAAATTGAAGAACATTCTATTTAAAGACAATTATGCTTAAATATCACATTTTCTCCACTTCTGTTCTATCCTTTAAAAATTGCTACCCAGACTATTAACATGAGAACAGATTATTCTTCCAAGCTCTAAAATTCTTTAATTTTCATTTGAGTTCCTGATTGGTTGCTGCGTTCCCTAGCCTTTCTTCACTCGAGATCACCCACTACCTGAGGTCACAGGTTCACACATCGTTTTTTGAGGCAGCCCCAGAGTGCTGGTGACAATTTTCAATTTTTACTGGGGAGCAAGAGCCATAGAACTGGATGACATGTGAGAATAATTAGGAACTATGGGGTGTGGAGGGCAATGTCCTTGACATTAAAACTGAACTTGAAGAAAGAAAGAAGACTGGGAACGTGCGAGAGATCTGTGTTAATTAACAGTCACCCTGAGATGAAGAACTCTGGGAGTTGGCTGGGGAGGGGATGCTGACGCTGCTGGTCAGGCATCACTGTGGATTAGTCTGTTCTCTTTTGTTTTTTATTTTTTTAAGTTTTTCTAGTGAATTGAGTCTTTTTCTTTTTTATTGAGGTATAAGTGACATATAGCGTTATATTAGTTTCAGGTATGCAGCATACCGACTTGATACTCGTGTGTGCCGTGAGAAGGTCGCCACAGTGGGTCCAGCACCTCACACAGCTGCAGTTTCTCTCCTGTGATGAGAACTGTTAGATCTACTCTCTTAGCGACGTTCAAATACGCAGAAAGTATTGTTAACTACAGTGACCACGCAGTACGCTACATCCTCAGAACTCATGGTTTTATAATGAGAAGTTCATACCTTTTAGCCCCCTTCACCCATTTTGCCTCCCCGACCACCCCCTGCCTCTGACAACCCCCTATCTGTTCTCTGTATGTGTGGATCCTTTATTTTAAAGATTCCGCAAATGAGACGTGCAGTATTTGTTTCCCCATCTGACTTAGATCACTTCCTGTGATGTCGTCTAATCTCTTTACAAAGTCCTCAGCAAGGAATTAGATGATTCTTCCATTTTTTTTGATGTTTAATTTTAATATTTTTAAATTTTTTTTTTTTCCTTTATTGATTTTAGAGAGAGAGATAGAAACATTGATGAGAGAGAACATCGATTGGCCACCTCCTGCATGCCCCCCACTGGGGATCAGGCCCACAACCTGGGCATGTGTCCTGACCGGGAATCGAACCGGCGACCTCCTGGTGCATGAGTCGACGCTTAACTTGTTGAGCCACACTAGCCGGATGTTTGATGTTTAATTTTTAAACCGCACCAAGTTAGTAGTGTGAATTCATTTAGTCATGAAGTTATTAGGCAGGTAGTTTACGATCCTCTTACGTAGAATTAAGGCGGAGGGAGCGAGTGGTAAGGGAGGACTTGTATGTACATGTGGGGGTCCATATTCATATTCGGTGATGTTTCCTGCGGTTCTCAATGCAGCAGTTCTCAACATGTGGGTCGCAACCCCTTTGGGGGTTGAGCGACCCTTTCACAGGGGTCACCTAAGACCATTGGAAAACACATATTTCCGATGGCAATTCATAACAGTAGCAAAATTACAGTTATGAAATAGCAAGGAAAATAATTTTATGGTTGGGGGTCACCACAACATGAGGAACTGTATTAAAGAGTCGCGGCATTAGGAAAGTTGAGAACCACTGCCTTAATGTTTCATGAAAGAGCGCTTGTGCTGTTTGAGGAAAATTACTGTGGCATTTATTCATTTTTATTTTTGAGAACGCTGCATTTGCCAGTTTAAAGCTATCATAACCAGTTTTCTTACAGGCCGTGAGAAGGAGGACATGACGTCAGATCACAGAGAGGAAAGCAGGAGCTGCCTGGCAGCTGTTCATTGAGGGGTGATGGGCGGGCTCCTGGGCTCCTGTGGCCTCATCTCCAGCGGGGACCCCAGGCCCCGGTGCCCCTTTGGCCAGGTTCTGTGAGGGCACGGTTTCCACTTGCCATCCTGTTTGGGGGTGCTGGGGTGGTGCCATTTGTGGGCTTCCATCTACATATCCAGGAAGCTGGCATGGTGCCACCTAAAGAAAAATGGGGTTGTACAAACGGTCAGCTGCTTTGCCCAACTCAGAAGGGGACAGAGACTGATGGCTGGATTGGCCATTCAGGCCTTCTCCTTTCTCATCGTGTTTGGGAATGGGCCTGCAGCCTGGTCCAGGTCATTCCAGCTCCTGCTTCAGGTTCCTTCCCCTCCATGGTTTCCTTCCAGCCCTTCTCCCCACTTAGAGCCTGTACCGGGCTTGTTACTCTGCTTTTTTAAAGACATCCGTTTTAATGCTTCTCCCTGTACTATAATACTTTTTAAATTGTGCATGTTACTAGTTCTAATCTATTTTACTTAAAAACAAATTCTGTGATTGTTTTGAGGTGTTTTATTTTTATCACAATATGAACAACATAAGTATTTTTTTTTTTATCCTCACCCGAGGATTTTTTTTCCATTTTTTGTTCAGATAGAGTGGGAGGGAGAGAGAGGAAGAGAGAGAGAGAGAGAGAAACATCGATGTGAAAGGGACACATCGAGTGGCTGCCTCCTGCATGACCCAACCAGGGCCGGGGACAAACTGCAACCGAGGTACGTGCCCTCAGCGGGAACCGAACCCGGGTCTCTGACACTCTAACCGCTGAGCCAAACTGGCCAGGGCACATAAGTTTTTTTTTTTTTTAGTGGTATTTTTAAATGGAAGGTGCTCTCAAAACCACTTTGTATTTGGTAGTATTTAGGAGTGCTTTGAAAGGGAAGGTGCCGTCATAAAGCTGTCACTAGAGGATCCCTTTGGGGAGCTCTGGCAGCTAGAAAAGCCGCCAGGGTGAGTTGGCAGCAGGGATCTGCTTCTGTCGAGACTTAAGTTTGTTGAGCAGCTGCCATGCCAAAGAGCTTTTGGCTTGGACACTGACTTGTTAGTGGCACCTGTAAAATGTGTCCACGGATGTGTAATGATGGGGTTGGGGCAGGTATCTTGCCCGGGAGGCTCTGGTTTTGATAATGGATTCAAGTGCCAAGACTGTAATTTTCCATTTATGTGTTCACGGGCCGGGCAGTCTGACTGAGGAGGTGTGCTCATTGAATTCGCTGTCTTTGGTCTTTAATTAAATATAAATACGGTCTCTTAGAACATTTTTAAGTTGGTCTGGACTACACAGAAATCGAACTCAAACTGAATAAACTCAAAAAGATCATCAGTAGGTTCAAGCGATTGAAACATTCCATGGCTAGAACCGGTTCCAGGCCCAGTGGCGTCAAGAGCTCTGTGCTCAGGAGTTCTTCTTTCCCACGCCTGGCTCTGCGTCCAGGCTGGTGTCCCCATTCTCAGTCACACCAACAAGGTGAGCCCAGCAGTTCCATGTTTATGTTCTGTCACTTGAGCACATCAAGAATCAGAGCCCCAGTGTTGGGGTCACCCTTCCTGAGGGCTGTCATAGGCCTGACTTGGCTCCCATGTGCACCCCAAACCAGCTTGGCAGAGGAGGCAGTGCATTTGTTGGGCAAACCTGAGTCACATGTTAGGGGTGGGTTAACTCCTGCACAAATGAAATGGTTTCAGCGGTGTGGTTCCCAGAGGAGTTTTGGATGCCATTAGCAGAAGACACGGGAACAGACAGACCCCAGACTGTGAAAAGCCAGTGGCTGTCCACTCGAGCTGCTGCGCTTACCCAACACAAGCACTTAAAAAGTCATAACAAAGAATTCTCAGCAGCTTTCTTTGGGGAAAGGTTTGGTGAGCTCTGAGTTTGCTGTGGCTTTCGTGCTTTTGGGCAAGCCTCATAATAAAATGCAGCATAAATTCATCTATTTTTAAAGACTTCTATTACTTGTTTTAAAAATCATGCTTATTTTTGGCAATATATTGGTGTTTTCTATTTCTATAAGACATTTGTGGAATAAAGACTGTCTTCTTACTATTGCCTGTTGAACAATGAGAAAGTTAGAGATGTCAAGGGATGTGGATGCACAGAAGATAGGTTTCCAGATTTTGTTGAGTGTTCTGGAAGCAGCAGTTATCAGGGGAACTTACAGATTATGCAGCAGTCTGGTGCAGTAAGTCAAATACTGTTTCCGCAGAGAGACATTAGGCAAGAAGTTGTATTCATATCTCAGTTGTCACTTTTTCAGTTGCCAGGAAAGGGTTTGATAATGGCCTGAATTGTATAGGGAATAACTATCATTCAGAATCGTCTGTGATCCTTTCAACACTGTAATTCTAAGTGGAACAGGTGAGACGCGGTTGTCTCTTCTCTTTCTGAGAGCCAAGGGCAGGCACTGGTCTGTTCAGTGCACAGGAACATCTAGTCGTCATCTCCTGTTGGCCACGCCCTAAAGTATCCTTAGGTTTCCCCTTTATGAAGCTGCCCTGGAAGCAGGCAGTGTGTTGTGATCCCAGACTCGTGTTTTTCCACTGGGAGAAAGCAAGCTGCCATCAGGAGAAACTATCTGCTCCTGTGAGAGACCCCACATCTGCCTCTCAAAGCCTTTAAGAGCCCTGGAGAGTTCTTATCCTGTTTGGCTGGTTGGAATTTATCGTTTGCTAACTGAATTGCTGTTATTCTCTATGCTTTGGTGAAAACTGAGGGAAATCAGCAATATTATACCTCTATTACCATCATTATTTTCAGAAGAAGTAAAGTTGTTCTTTCATTCTTATGCCAACAAGTAAGATTCCCAGACTGCCATGAGTTGGGAAAATATATAATGGAAAATATTTTTGTCTTATTAAATATAGAATAAATTGAAAACATTATTTGTAATGAAAGAGAAGAGCTGATGAGGTCCAGTTCTTACCAACCTCAGAGGTGAATCGTGGTGTTTAAACTCTACACCTTTGTTTGACCCTGGTTCATCAGGTTGTGAAAGGCGCAATGAGCTAGCAGGTTGTCCTTGTTCAGACATCAAATTCTTGGGGACCCCTGCCCACTTCACGGGGATCTCTGAGTTTATTACAGAAGAGCATTCTGAAAACTCATTTGTTAACGCCTGGTATTGACCGTTTTGCTGATAGACATTTTGAGTTTAACTATTTTAAAAGAAACTGTGGTAATAACCAACCAATTTCATGCCCGCTGCGTTACTCGTAGGTAGCTGATTGAAATGTTGCTTGAGTACCTGTTTTAAGCCAGGCCATGTTAGTAGATAACGTGATGCAGAGGTGTAAGACACAGTTCCTGATTAGCAGAGCTTGAAGTTAGTCATGGAGGGAACTGCTGGGTAAACCAGAAATTCAGAGTATAAGCCAACAGCCCTGGTGGGTGTAGACAGGGGCTGCGGACACGGAGGAGGCACTCTGCCCAGAGACGGGCTGAGGCTGGCCGGGGTACTGGGTGAGGTGTTGGAGAGGGTCTTGCTGGACTATGTGTTGTGAATCCATCCAGCCAAGTGGAGCAATGAGGAGAATGTTCCAGCAGAAGGAGCAGAATGAGAGCAGTGCAGAGACACGGAACTTCGTGGCGTTTGGGGGAGTTAGAGGTGGGCAGAAGGCAGGGAGAAGGACAGATAAGAAAACATATGTACAATATGTTGAATTTGAGCTATAATAATTCTTAATGCTATTTTCTCTTTTTGATTCAGGTGAAGAAAGTATTAATGGCCAGATGCCTTAAGGACAAGGACGGAGGTGTACGAAGTTATTACAGCTGAGACGCATACTCTGGAGAGACCATACTCTGAGGATGTTGTTTGCTTTTGGTTAACAAGAGAAAATACAACTATAGAAGAAGTCTTTATCTCTGCTTTAATACCGTGTTGTAAATAACAATGTAACTGGATTTACATCAGTCTTTCTGCAGAGACGCGGAACTCCTGACCGCGGTAGACATGAGTGACTCAAGGCCGTCACAGGAAGAGAAGCACAAGCTCGGCAGGGCCTCCTCCAAGTTCAAGGACACTCCCAGAGTCATGCAGTCCGATGATTATTTTGCTCGAAAATTTAAAGCCATTAATGGCAGCATGGGACCCGCCACTTCTTTAAATGCCTCAAATTCGGAGAGTGGTGCTCCAGCCAATGGTACCCCAGCTATGCCCAAGATGGGTGTGAGAGCCAGGGTGTCTGAGTGGCCTCCTAAAAAGGACTGCTCCAAGGAGCTGGCCTGCAAGGCGCTGTGGGGAAACCAGTCTCAGACCAGTTATGACAGTGTCACCTCCATCATGCACAACGGGCAGAATGACCAGAGTGACGGTCAGCCCGAGGAGCAGCTTGATCTTGACTTTGTGGAGGCAAAGTACACAATTGGAGATATCTTTGTTCACTCTCCTCAAAGAGGACTTCACCCCATAAGACAGAGAAGCAATAGTGACGTCACCATCAGTGACATCGATGCTGAAGACGTCTTAGACCAACATGCCGTGAACCCCAACACCGGAGCCGCACTCCACCGGGAGTACGGGAGCACGTCTTCCATCGACCGGCAGGGCCTGTCTGGTGAGAACTTCTTTGCAATGCTCAGAGGATACCGAGTAGAGAATTATGACCACAAAGCGATGGCCCCTTTTGGGTTCCCAGAGTTTTTCTCCTATAACTCTGTCGTCTCGCCCAGCCTTCATGCCGCAGCACAGATTTCTCGAGGAGAATTTGTCCGCATCTCAGGATTAGATTACATGGACAGCGCCCTCCTCATGGGCAGAGACAGGGACAAGCCTTTCAAACGGAGGCTAAAGTCAGAGTCAGTGGAAACGTCTCTTTTCCGAAAGCTGCGAACTGTTAAAAGTGAACATGAGACTTTCAAGTTCACGTCTGATCTGGAAGACGGTCGTCTCGAGCGGGGCATTCGCCCTTGGAATTGTCAGCGGTGTTTTGCACATTATGATGTCCAGAGCATTTTGTTTAATATCAATGAAGCCATGGCCACGAGGGCTAATGTGGGGAAAAGGAAGAACATGACCACCGGGGCCTCTGCAGCATCCCAGACTCAAATGCCAGTGGGCCAGACGGGCAGCTGTGAGTCCCCCCTGGGCAGCAAGGAGGACCTCAACTCAAAAGAGAACCTGGATGCTGATGAGGGGGATGGGAAAAGTAATGACCTCGTCCTAAGTTGCCCTTACTTTAGAAATGAGACAGGAGGGGAAGGGGACAGGAGGATTGCCCTGTCTAGGGCCAACTCATCATCTTTCAGCTCCGGGGAAAGTTGCTCCTTTGAATCGTCTCTCAGCTCTCACTGCACAAACGCGGGCGTGTCAGTCTTGGAAGTGCCCAGAGAGAACCAGCCGATTCACAGGGAGAAAGTGAAGCGCTACATCATAGAGCACATTGACCTTGGGGCCTACTACTACCGCAAGTTCTTCTATGGGAAAGGTAAGGAGGGCCCTGCCTGCCTGCGTGTGTCCTGGCGAGAATTCTTCAGGGCCAGTTGTAAGTGCTGCTTGGTGACGCAGCACCTTCCTCATAGTGCCCAAGGCCACTGTCCCCGGGGCTGGTTCTCCATTGCTCCAGACTGATCCCTTCCTAAGAAGTCCCGTTTCCTGCCTTGGCTGATTTGTGATCCCCAGTGTGGAAATGCCTTCTTCTTTCTTTCTCTTGGCCAGTTTGTGAGCATCACAAGTGTCATGGAGATCGACGCTCATTAGGACGTCTTCCCTGATTAACTCTATCCTTCTCCAATTCCTCTGAATGATCTCTTACACTGTTTACAATGGATGATTCTGTGGTGTTTTCCTCTAGTCTTTCCTGTCCATTTCCCTCCACCTGTGCTTCATCTTTTCAGTTGTATGTCTCCACAGCAGCTCCTGCCTTGTTGTATTAGAAGTTAAGTAAATCTTTGTTGAAAGAATGTATAATTAGCATGATAGACAAATTTAGTTTTCTTCTAATTCTACAAATGGGCTTAAAGGGTAAGATAACATAAGTCTTTGATGGTGTGATTTGATAAATTCTTTAATAATTGCTAAAATAAATTATGGTTAGTTTTATTTATATCTTCAGGCTTGAAGGATGCATTCATTAGAAGTCATGAGTTAAATTCTCAAATTGTAGTTTGAATCCTTTAAATAAGTGGCCTCCGTTATTCCGGGGACAGGAGAATCTGCTGTGTTCGAGAGACCTACAGAGAATCAGGCCCCACACACGGCAGCAGCACACAGGAAATGAGAGCACCGAGGCTCGCGTTCATGGCCTCCTGGGCTGCAGCTCGCCTCCCTTCCCTTCCTTACAGGACAGCATACTGTCCACGACTGGGTTTTTCTGTTCCCAGGTTCACCTGCCCCCATTCCCAGGTGTCACCCTTGGAGCACAAGGCGGCCAAAGTGAGCCCAGCCCGTCTGCGTCTCCTGCTGCGCCTTCTTGAGGAAACTTCTGTCTCTAGTGTGGACAGTTGTGAGCTGGTGGCACTTTGACTGTCTTTAGTCTTGGTTTCCACCTGCAGGCGGCTTGTGTATAGTCTTTGACTCCAGTTGTTTCTTTTGTGGGGGTGGGTAGGGGTGTAGCTCCGACCTCAGGAGGTCACTCCATCCACCTTGGCCCTTGGAACCTTTTTCATGCTTTTTCCTATGGACTACAGACTCAGAAGCATTTGTTTTCCAGATAAATGCAATGATTAAATTAATAGTTTTCCCCCCATTTTTGCATCAGTCCAGATTTCACCAGCTACCCAGAATCAGAGTGATATGAAATCATATGAATCCGTGGAATGATGGTGATTCAAGCGGGCGATGCAGCTAAATGACCTGGCACTGGCATCGTGACTTCACATACTTTTTCCTGTTCTCATACTGATGACAAAATGGGACTGAAGTGATGTCAACAGGTCTCTGTGCCCCGGTTGTGTGGCCCCTGAGCCCCACCTCTGTCCTGGCTTCTGGTGTGCATCAGTATTATTATTTTGAGCTATGGCCTTCCAGCCAGTGAGTTCAAGAACCTTGGACCTTTTCCGTCTGTGCTGGGCAGTGACTCATGGCTCATGTGACTGTGTTCCTCCCAGGGCGGCACATTAAAAACACACAGCTCAAGCATGGTCTCTAGGTGGAAGTTAGTTATTTTTGGAAAAGGAGATCATGGAGAGAAATAGGCCTCCTAACTAAGGTTTTTTATTGATGAAGCCATGGCGGTCAATGCCAGCAATAAAACAGTCTCTTAGAATTATTATGCCCTGAAATCCTCAGGCAATGAGTCATTCTGGCTGGCTGAGTTTTGTAAATAGTTTATGAATGACCCTTTAAAATATCAGAACATAAAAATTATATATGTGTGCATATATGTGCATGTGTATTTATGCAAATGCTTAGCACCAGCATCTCATTTGTGCTCTGTTGCATATCTTAGTGCGTCATGTATACACTTAAGTGCATATGGAATGAAAGAGTTTTGTTTATGGCACCCAGGGTCCCCACTTTTGATCCATTAACGTCCTTAGGGTCTGTCCCATGAGATGATTTTAGTTTGCTAGTTTCTATTATTTCTCTTCCTGGTAGTTTTAGGGAGTTGTCTGAGTGGTTTATTTACTCCATTTTTGCTAATTTTCTACTTAGGATTTTCCAGGGCATTAGAAATGACATCATCAAATGTGTGAGATGTGAATGTGAAATAACACAGAGAAGAACCTCAGATGGACGCCCTGTGGGTGAATGGGGGGTGCAGACTGTGGGTGACAGCTCAGGGGCACTGGCTCACTCTGTGGGTCTATGGATGAGTCAGGCAGCTGCATTCTGGGCTTTTTTGCAAAGCCTGTGAAACAAGAGTATGCGGCAGCGATCCCTGAGGTCACAGTATCATCAGTGTTCTACGGATTTGTGCGGGGGAGGGTGCTGTGGTGCCAGCTACTGGGACCTGAGGCCAGAATGGTGCGGCCAGCAGGAGACAGAAGAAGCTGAACCCCAGCCCTGCCCCTCTGCTCTCTCCCTGCAGCATGTAGCTCTTCCCTGTGGGCCTGTGACGTCAAAATGAAATTGGCTCCAGTAGCATCTGCCACCGTGCCTGCTGGTCTCTCTGCAGAGCCTTTAGGAACTGAAAGCAGGGGCAGCAGCCTAGATCCCCAAGGTCAGGTGGCTGAAGCCTGTGGTGTGGGCATGGAAACAGTGCCCACTCACACCCTGCTGGCAAGCACTTCATTTGCAAACACAGAACAAGTTGCAGGAGCATCATTGGCTTTAAAACAGAGGCCCCGGGCAGACTGGCACAGGTAGGGTGTTTGTGCAGGTAGCTTTTCCTGTCCCTTTTTCTCTTTTCCCTTTACTCAGTTTTTCTCTTTGGAAGGAGAGGCATTCAGGGAATCTTTTGATTCTTCCAGAATGCCTTTTGTTTTGTGTGAAACTTCATTTCACGAGAACTAAATGGTTTGCACTCGCTGGGAAAGGTCTCAAGTACAGAGCTGTAATAACGTGGTTCCCTCTTTACGGGGTAGTTAACATGAAACGGCTGCTCTTCCTGCCGAGATGTGTTCCTATGACACATAGTCACTGAATGGCTTCTAAACACTTCCCAAGGATGTGTGCAGGGGCGTGCTCGCCGTGGAAACCGAGGAGCGGCGTCACTTGTCCAGGCAGGCCAGTTGGCAGCCTTCGGTGAAGCGGCTCCGTAGAGAGAGCGGGCACCTTGGCGAGCACGGTGGGTGTGACGGCGCTGCTCACTCGGCTGGCCGTGCCCATGAAGGAAACGGGCGCTGTTCGCCACGCTATTTGCCTGATGGATCTCAAGTTCTGCATCTCCCTCTTCTCTGAGCTCTCCATTTGAGAGACAGTGTGCAGCGGGCCTGACCTAGCCGGGGTTCTGTGTACGTGTGTTTGCACACCTGCTGTGTCTCTGTGGCACAGCAGCCGGCCTTGCCTTCTAGGCCTCCTTAGCACTTAGAGCTGCTGGCCAGCGCCAGGCTGTCCCCTGTATGGCCCGAGCCAGATCTGCCTGGGACAGCTAAGAGATGCTGTGGGTCCGAGGGCTGACAGAGTCTTGGACTCTTCAGGAAATTGCGCACCTCCAGTTACTCAGGAGTTCTAAAACTTCTATGCCTTTGTTCAGGTCACACAGACAAGAATAGCTCTAGAAGGCAAAGTCAGTAATTTTGGGTTAAGAGAGGTCAAACCAGAGGGAAGGATGAAGCTGGGCCTCTTGGGTGACCTGGGTGAAGTGAACAGTGGCCCAGTCATCAGAGCCGTGGAGCGTGGCTTTATGAGAGCCACTCTGCTGGTATAAGAACATGTGTCTCCCTGAATGGGGGGACAAAAATAGTAACATTGACAATATGTACCTTTTTTTGTTTAAGATTTTTCAATGGCATTTAAGTATTATATGATCATTATAGGGAAAGAAAGCAGAGAAGCAAAGTAAGTAAGTAAATAAATAAATAAATAAATAAATAAAATCCCCCCAGCTCATGAGGGAGAATCAGCCCGAACAGTTTCCTTTGTCCTTGCAGGCTTTTTCTGATGCAGATAGGTGTACACAAATGGACCCTCTGTTGCTCTGGCTCTGAATCTGTCCGTGTGCATGATCATCTTCCAAGTCCCTGTTGAGCTGCATCGGCCATTTAGAGCCGTAATGTCAGTGAGCACGGTGCGCCTGGGTGTACGGGGAGGTGCCAGGCCCTCACCAGCCACCATCTAGGCAGAGAGGTCATGGCTGTGTTTACTCTGTTTCAGAGAAACACCTACGGACTTGATAGAAGCACAGTGATGAGGGACTTAAATTTCTTACCCTCTTAGATGTAGGATACCTGAAAAACGACCCATGTCAAATGCATTAGTGAACGTTCATTTTAACAAACAAATCTTTACTTGAAAAGTAAATTTTTGTAAAATTTTTTAATTAAAGAAAATGTGAAAAATTATAAAAATTTAAGTCACAGCCTCCCCCTTCTCCATTGGAATGTGGCAGTGCACAGTGACTCCCCCCAAAGGACGGAGTCTAGGAGGGGGCGAGGGCCTCCAGTGAGGGGTCTGGAAAGCGCTGCCCCAGCCAGGGGAGCAGGTTGGCATCGGCAGTCAGAGTCACGGGGGTAGTCTGTACCCCTGATATGATGGAAATGGCATTTCTGTGGTCTTCCTTGCCAAACTCATAACCTCAGTCTGATTAAGGAAGAACCTTAGACAAATCCTAGCTAAGGGGCATTCTACAAAATCCCTGATCAGTCCTCAAAACTGCCAAGGTCGTCAGAAACAGGGGAGGTCTGGGAAGCTGGCCCACTGTAGCCTGAAGAGACGTGATGACTGGGGCCATGTGCTGCCCTGATGGAGTCCTGCAGAGAGGGCACTGGGGGAAGGCACGGCACTGCAAAGGACGTGTGGGCTTCAGTTAAGGATGTATCAGTCAGTTCATAACTGAACAAATGTGCCCAAGTAATGTAAGATGTTACCAACTAGGAAACTGGGTGAAGGGTATGGAGAACTTTACTATTTTTGCAGCTTTTCTAGAAATCAACATTCTGTAATCTAAGTCAGAAATTTCATGATGTGTTTAAAATGAGAATCTTTAAAATAAGAAAAAAGAATTTATACACAGTTCTTAAAGGTCAGAGCTACAGTTTTATGTTACTTTATCAAACTATCATTGGATACCTGTGAGCAGCCGACTCCACTGTTTCAGAGTAAAATTGAAGAAATGTCGGTTCCACACAGTCCTGCACGTCCTGCCCTGCCCTGCCCTGAGCATTTTGTCACTTACCCAGAGGAGAGGCATTGTTAGCTTTAGAATGCACTTTGTCTTCTCTCCTTGGAAAAGCACAGAAATCCCCGCGGAATTGCCCTGCACCCTGCAGGTGCAGGTGCGGTGGCTGAGAGACGCTGTCTGCCATGTCTGGGTCTCTGGCTCCCGATGTCCTGAACTCTATAGAAATCTGTAATGCCTAACTCGTTTTTTCTCGGGCTTTTCCATTAACAAGCCCAAGAAAAGAAGTAGGAATCTTTTAGAATCCTTTGTAGAGGAGCTGAATTGGTTTTGCAGGGCAGATTTGGGCGTGTGCATGAAAAGATGGCCTTGGTTAACTGGTTCTCTCCCCTCTGCCTGCTGCTTTAGGGCCCTGTCCTCTCTGTTTCTTTCAAAAAGATATGCCAGCACGAGAACTTGCATCTCTCCTTCCCATCTTATATTCACAAGATTTCAGGGATGCGGGCATTGGAATGCTTTTGGGGAAGATTGGAGCTTTCCAGAAAAGAATCTTCAGCTGTTTCTGAGTGGACTGAGTCTCCCACAAAAATCATATCCACACCACGATGTAGGGTGTAAGACAGGCCTTTCCAAGGTCCATTTCTGCCCTGAGACGCCAGCCGGAGGGCACAGGAGTCCCTGCCTGCCCTGAGCTCAGGCCCGGCGTCGTCGTTTGTATCTCCTGAAAACGAGGTCCTCTGTAGGAACCCCAGCACCTCTGAGACTTCTTTCTAGAGCCTTATTTTGGTCAAAATCCTCAAGTTTACATTTTTTTAAAAGAACTATCTTACTCAGTTCTATATAAACTCACCCTTTTTCCAGGGATAATCTTTGTCATTAGTATTTTAATTGAAGAATAACATTTGCACATACATCTGCTAAATGAACAAGTACCAAGAAAGGATTCTTCCAGATTTTGTGCACTAGCCCTCTCGCCTTTCTTGATACCAGCTGACTGTTTGTGGCTGGGGGACTGTCTTGCTGCCAGAGGCAGGAGTGTCCCTCGTTCTCGTTGCATCTGGAGGCCTGTGACTGGTGGGCGAGGCACCCTTACTCCAGGCAACGCGCAGAGACCGTTCCGAAGTCAGGCTCCTGGGTTCACATCCCAGCTCCGTTTGGGGCAAGTCCTAGAACTCTGTGCCTTAGTTAATCATCTATAAAATGGGATTGGAATAAAAACATCTCCTATAAGGGACCCAGAACAGTGAGTGCCTGTCACAGAACATGCATCCTCTGGTCCCCCAGGCAGTTCTTAAAAAAGTGTGAAGACTTTCTCTCTAAAGAAACTGTCGTCCACACCACTGGTCCAGCATCGAAAGGGTAGTACTTTGTTTTAATGGTTAAAAGATGAAAAGGGACAAAGGTAGAGCAAACCCTATGGCAGGGTGGGCCCTGGGGAAAGGAGTCTGATGAAGGGTGCCCCTGTGCCAAATACGTTCACTTAAGTTTCACTAATGGGACAGCCGGGGCGGGGTGTGCCTTACATACCCAGTGAACCCCACTGCTGAGTGATGCATGGCTGCATTGCTTTGGATTTCATGCCTGGTGGCTTCTTTTTGTTTTTTTGTCTTTTCTTCTGGTTTTATACAGCCACTGAAGAAAATTAATAGGGCGCTGGACACTATTAAATTCATACGGGTGAACTGAGTACCTCCTAACAATAGCACTATTCTAAGATGCAAATTCCTCCCTGAGCGGACATAATGGACTCCGTCCTAACCCCTCCGCCTGGCCAGTCTCACCCCCACAAACAGAGCTCCCATTGATGTCCAGGGGCTCCTGGCAGGGAGAACCTGCCCTGCTGCACGTGATGTGCAGCCTGGGTTAGGGTTTGTTCCATATGGCCAGCGGTGGGAAACCCTTGGGCTGGCTCTCGGGTCGTCGCCGTGATGGGAAGGTCGCAGTTCCCACCACTGCAGCGTTTCAGCAACGTGTACAGGACTGTGCGCTTAGGAACCCAAGCTCTGCAGTTTCCCGAGGAGGAGGAATTCCCGCTGATACTTCGGTGCAGTTTGCTGCAGCAGTTAGCTGAGACATCTTCCTCGCACTTTGTAGAGTAAGTTGCAAGTCATAGTCTTTGGCACATAAGGTCTCAGGGCGCCTAGAAACTTAGCGGAACCTGCCTCCCTTGTGTTTGTGAGACCCCACACTGATTTCAGTTTGTCCCACTAAGACTAAAGAAATGAAATGAAAGCTGGGCAGCTACCCCTTAGTAATGCCAGCCCTAGCTCTTCTGCACCGAACCCCTTCTTGTTCTCCTACTATTCTCTTCCTCTGTCCCTTTCTTGTGGCCTACAACACTGAAAATCAGGGATTATTCAAGGAAGCCTTTCATAGTTGCCTTACTTCTCCAGTCTCTCACTTTTTATTTTCAAGGTTTTCTTAATATAGTATCTTTCAAGGTACAGTGCTTATATCCAGGACAGACTTGTCTCATCTGTAAGTTGTGTTCATTTTACTATTCACCAGTTGATTTTCATCATTTAAACCTTCCCTTGAGTCTCCTCACCCTTGAGTTCCTTTCCATGAGAGTTCCCGAGGCAGGTGCGCAGGTGTGCATCCTGACCCGTCCCGCCGGACTGTCACTTCAGCAAGTCATGTCGCCTCCCGGCTCCTGTAGGGTTATCTGGAGTAATACCAGTAGCACCCCCATGGGTAGGGGGGACGGCGAGTTAATTTATGTAAGGTATGTTCAACATTCCTAGTTTCTCTGTAATGCCTCAGGTTTCTTAAGCTTTGCTAATACTTTGCTTAAAGTTAGCCAAAGGGGTCTTCACATAGCAAAAGTGCATTATTCTCCCCATTATGTGAATTCAGTAATGTAATTATTTTTTTCCTTTATTGATTTTAGAGAGAGAGGAAGTGAGAGGGAGAGAGAGATAGAAACATCAATGAGAGAGAACATGGATTGGTTGCCTCCTGCATGTTCCCCACTGGGGATCGGGCCCACACCCTGGGCATGTGCCCTGACCAAGAATCGAACCGGCGACCTCTTGGTGCATGGGTCAGCCCTCAGCCACTGAGCCACACCATCTGGACCGAATTCAGCAATTTGATCCAAGAACCATCAGCAGGGAGTTTGAGGTTTCTTGAGGTTATTGACTCCTAATGTCATTATCTGCAAAAGCAGGTCCTATCATTTAGTCATTCATTCATTTATTCACTCATTGTCCCCCTGTTCACTTTTTCTTTAGTGCTTCTAGAGAGAGCTGTGAGGAGGAGGTGGTGTCAGACACAGACACACGGTGTTGGGAGGGAAAGGCCGAAGGAGACACATCTTAGACAGGAATTTAGACAGCGGCACCTGCAGCCACAGGTGAAACCCAGGTAGGCAGTGAGCTGACAATGAAATGATCAACTCACCGTCACAGGAACATAGAACTTTAAACTGCATTTTATGGAAAACTGGCCAGGAAGCTCCTGCGGTGCATGTTAACCAAGCAGAGGCCTCTGGAGCGCAGATCCACAGTCCCAGACTTGTCAATGGGCCGTGCGCCCGTGGCGCTGACACCTGTGAGCAGTCATGGACGGCAAGCTGTGGGTGCATCTCTTCACATACCTGAGCCAGGAGGCCCTGGAGAGGTGGGATCCTCACCTGTTCCGTTCCTTAGTGATGAACCTAACAAACTCCCTTCCCACCTATTCCAGGGCCTGGAAACAGCCTTTGGACCAAGATCCCATGCAGCCTTTTTCCTCTTCCCAGTTAGAGTTGTATTTTCTTCTTTGCTGAACAGCCAAATGCAGCACAGAGATGCCCTGAATCTCATTTCCTACCCTGCAGTCTTGTTAACCAACTTTTTATCTTGCCCTGTTGAATTTACGTGATATGAGGATTGTCATTCAGCTTTTCCACAGCCTTTTCAAAGCTTTCATTCTGCCAAGGAAGAATTTTCACCCTTAAAGCAATTTTGTGGAAATTGTGTTCTTGGGATAAGGATAGGCTGGAGCGGGTGAGGGGGCTCATGTTCTGTGCCCAGTGACAGACAGCTGTCTGATGCAGACGGACAGGCTGAGCTGTCTTGAAGGGGACCTGGCGTGTCACTTGAAAGAGTTCATTGGGCTCCCTGCTGGAGGGTCGGGGGCACACCTTGTTCTGACTCTGTGGAAGCTAGAGGGCATGTTACCTTAGGCAGCAGAGGTTGTGGTTCCTTAGAAACACATCCAGGTGACCTGCTGTTTTCCTTGGTGAGACCGAAAGCATGGAAGGGCCCCTAAGAAAACATACCTGGAACAAAATCTAAAGAAAGGAGTGAGTGATCCCTGCACAGAGCTACCAGCATCACCAAGAGCAACTAACACCCGAATTAAATGGGGACATGTTGCGGTTCTAGGCTAGAGCACACATGTGCAGAAGAGTCCAGAGAATTGTTCTGTGAGGACAGGATGAAGAGTGAGGAAGGACCAGCAGGGCTGCTGTTTTCTAAGCCAACAAGCAGAGTTTGGCACTTTAAAGCTATGAACTTACAGTTCTGCGTTAAAGTGGGGTAAAGGGGCTGTGTGACATTTGCTGGGACTGCTCCATGACATTTTCCGGATTCTTGATTGGATACTGGATAATTTCAGTACTTGCACGGCGCCTCGTGCTTATTTCCGTCACAGGACTTAGAATGTATAGCTGTTGTCTGTTTCCTGTATCGTCAGCCACACAGGACTAACACGTTTGAAGCAGTCACGATGTCTTGTTCGACATATTGCATCCCCCGTATGATCCCTTTCTGGCACGGAGCTGAGACACATCCCATGCGCAGTGTTTAAATGAATTTAGTGGGTGTGGTAGGCTGGATGCTGGCCCCTAGGATCTAGGTCCTACCTCCTGGAACCTGGGTGTGTTGCCTTATCAGGCAAAAGCGACTTTGCAGATGTGATTCAAGTTAAGGATCTTGAGAAGGGAGATTATGCTGGGTTATCTTGGTGGGGCCTCAATGCAACCGTAGTGACTAGGTAAGAGGTAGGCAGAGGGAGATTTGATGTAGAAGAACGAAGTGTGTCCCTGAAGGAAGATCCAGGGTTTGGCTTTGAAGACAGGAAGGGGCCACGAGCCGAGGAATTGAAGGAATGTGGCTCTAGAAGCTGCAGGAGGCAGGGAACCAGCGTCTGCCCTCGAGCCCGGGGAAGCGCAGCCGGACCAGGACCTTCACTGTGGCCCGTGGACACTGCCTTGGGACTTCCAGCCTCCAGAGCTGTTAGACAATAGATGGGTCTTGTTTTAAGTTCCAAACTTGTGGTAATCTGTTCTAGCAGCCTTAGGAAACTAAGACCATATGTGACTTCTAATAGGTATTTATGATCTCAGTTTCGTGAATATTTCAAGAAAGCACATGGCGCCTGTCACTGGGGGCAATGCCTGCTACATTTCTGGGCCCCAAGACCTTTCACCCCATCTTGTCCACTTCCCAGCATGAAACGGGCTGCCTCCTTGTTCTTATTTATATACTCCTGGCTGAGGTTAGATAACAGCATTACTTTTGAGCATTAGCAAGAGAGCCTACTTTAGCTCAGTAATTCAAGAACAATTTATTAAGCACCTGCCATGTACAAGGCACTAAATCCTAGGCCGTGGGGTATAAAAGTGGAAGGACTTCACCGCGCGTGGACTGGGGCGAATGTTTCAGTGAGGTTCAGTGAGTGAGAACATTTCCATGGAAATGATAATTTAAGTTGAGTGTTAAACAAGACGTAAGAATGTCAAGTGAAGCAAACGGAAGCTGTGCCGGCTGGGGGGCAAAGCGAGTTCGGAGATTTACGGGGAGACGAGAGCAGCCCACACATTGAGTTTTACTTGTCAAGTACTAGAATTAATGATTCGATTCATGTAATGTAGGCTCTTTTACATCAAATGGAGCTTTATTCACTCTTTTCCCTCCAAATGATTTGACGCTGTCTTGGTTTATGTCACGGGGTTTATCAGATGCCCAAGCAGCTTTGCACCTAACTTCTTGAGCTGGGGTCTGGGAAGGCAGCTTGGCCTGCTGGGTGGCTGTGCATTTTCTGAGCGTGTTCCTTAAAGCGCCCGGCTTCTCATAGTAACTTGGAGGTAACACAGGAAGTTCTTGTCGGGACAGTGGCTAACTACAGCTAGGAAATGCCAAACGAATTTAGTTTGGGGTCTAGAGATGCAGTGCCACAGGTCTAGGATAGCCTTCATGGTTCTAATAGTCACTAGTGCCAACTTAGAGAAATAATAAGATGATAGTGTACCTGGTAGCCTGCAGTAGACAGTTGGCTTTTAGTCTCTGTTTTCACAGAATATTTTTAACCATTCATTATAGCCGCAGATCATTGCTTCTGGGCCGGCTGTCCTCAGCCCCAGGACTCCGCGTGCGTTTGACTGACAGGAGCTGCTCTTTGCGCACTTGGCCCGGCTGCTGTGTGCACGTCTCCCCAGGAGCGAGTCGCGGGTCGCACTCAGCGCTTCCCCTTTCGGCCCTAAGGGACTGACTTGCTGCTTCAGCCTGACGGCCCTGAGGGGGTGGCAGTTTGCACCTCACTTGGTGGCACTTTGGTGGCTGGAAGTGCCGTCAGCCGCCTGCCTTCCGGGACCAGTGTCCGTGAGTGGCTTGGGGTCAGATTTGCCCTCAGGATGCGGGTGCTCTTTCCCTCTGTCAAACTCACCCTGTTTTCTGTTTCCTGAGTGACATTTCTTATTCCTTCAGAAATTATTGTGGCTGACAATCTTCGCATAACCCAAAGCTTTTGGGACGCCTGTGGTTTTCCTCAAGCTCACCAGTGTTTGATTTGTTTCTTTTCAACTAAAAACTGTGAGTCAGGAAAGATTGGCCAAAGCCAATTAGATGACATTCAAAAGAGGTGTGGTTTTGCATATATGGTGAAAAAAAGTCCATTTGATGAGTGCACCTTTGAGAACTGACCAGGCAGCAGTCACTGAGAAGTAAAGGAGCCCTGGCTGGTGTGGCTCAATTGGTTGGAGCGCCATCCCCTGAACCAAAGGGTCGAGGTTCGACTCCTGGACTGAGCACATGCCCAGGTTGTGGGTTTGACCCCACCCCCCAATCCGGGCACGGATGAGGGGCAACTGATCGATGTTTCCCTCTTACATCAATACTTTTCTCTCTTTCCTTCTCCCTCTCCTCTCCTCTTTCTCTAAAATCAGTAAAGTGTCATTTCTTTAAAAAAAGAAATAAATGAATACCACCTGGGGGTTTGCTTCCCACTTGCTCCGGGGGGTGGTGGGCATCAGCTGCATGGATTAACGTTTGTGTAATTGCACCCTCTGTTTGTGGGTCAGACCACATCTGAGTGGTTACGTTTGTGTCCTTTGAGAAGACAACACTTAAAAAGTTTGGTTGTGTGAAGCATTTTCACTTTTTTTTAGCAAAGCTTGTGCTCAAGAAAGCTCATTCCACCGTCCAGAGGGGTTGCTCACAAAGTAGTGAGCTTCCCGTCATCGCCAGAGTTCAGACTCGAATGTCAGCTTCCGAGTGGGGGCTCTTTCTGGATTGGGTCCCCACTCTGGAAACAGTACCTGGCAACATAACTGTTGCGCATATGAGTAAGAAACTAACAACCACATCTTAGGGAGAAGGTCCTCCGGGAGTCCTATGCTGGACGAACAGGAGGGCCTCACTGGTCCATTCCTGCAGTGAGATCCTGTGAATTCAGGTCCATATATACCAGTGATTTTCTGTGAAAGAAATGATTAGCTGACAAGATAGTAAACCAAGGTATAGCATTTGTAGATATAATTTGACCTCCGCAACTTAATGACCTTTTGTATTTTCTCTCTGTTGCTAAAATTTTACTTTTGACTGTTAGGTGCTTTAGTGACGTCATAATGTAAGAGTGATATTTGCCACCCACTGGTCGCCAAGATTGATCTGGATCGTCCAAGTGGCTAGCCACCTCCGGTGCCCTCACCCAGTCACAAGAGGTGACCTCTCAGCTGGAGGGAGAGTTTAGCGATGGTTCTTCATTAGCCAGGTCCCTCTTTTAACAGTTTCTGAGATGGCAACACACCATCTCCCATGATGCTCTTCACATAATCCCAAAAGCTTTGGGGCGTGGAGGGCTCCTGCCACTCATGAACTAATGAAAAGCGGAATGAGAGGAAGAAGTACTAGAAAATGACAAGTCAGAGTACATGGGATTTGGAACCAAAGGTGTGATCCAACGCATTTGGGGGTGTCATGTACCCAGAGCTCTGTGGTTTCTTCAGAGCAGATGCACAAGCTGAGAGATGCCCCCCTGCTCTGTCTCCTTCTCTGACGCCGCGCTCTGTTCCGCTGTAGAACACCAGAACTACTTTGGGATAGACGAGAACCTTGGCCCCGTGGCTGTCAGCATCCGGAGGGAGAAGGTGGAGGACGCCAAGGAGAAAGAAGGGTCGCAGTTCAACTACCGGGTGGCTTTCAGGACCAGCGAGGTAATGGCCGCCCTGTGGTCCCTGTCCTGGGCTGAGCCTGGGATGTTACACTTTAGGTTGTTTCAGATAAGTATTGCATCTTTTAAATGTTAAGTATTACAACATTTCAGATCATTGAAAGGGCTACACCTTTTTATTCTAAATAAAAAATTTAAAAAGCTGTCATGGATGTTAAGTGGCCATGATTTCACTGCCACCTGGCGTGATAGAGAGGATAAAGTGATAAGAATGCCAGGTTTTCGGTCTGAGACAGAGAGGACAAACTTGAGCTCTACAATTTCTGTCTGAATTTAAAGATGCGCTTGAGATCTATGGCCCGAGGTGGGTGACGCTGGCCCGCAGTAGGTGGCGGCAGCCTCGTGTTTCTGCCGGTACAGCAGCTCTGTCTGCCCACTGCCTTCCTCCAGGACCCAGGTTGGGCTCCTGCTGGTCTTGCTTGGAGTGAAAAGTGAGATTGTTACACAAACAGCATGACAGGTTTAGCCACTTGGGCCAAGCTGTTGATTCATATAAAAAATGAGATCTGGCCTGCACTTTGGGTTTTATTGCCTTGACCCCTTTTAATTAGAGAGGTATATAGTTGTGCAGCGTTCCAGAATGTTCTACATGCAGAGCAGACAGAGCCCTCTGCTCGTCACCTGCAGTCCACGAGCCTGTGCCCCACCGAGCTTGCCGCTCGCCGCCTGGTCTCAGGTCCTCTGGAGATCTGGGTGCTGTGCTGGTGACTGCAAAAGAAAGCCCCTCTCTGAAGTCACATCTTGTAAATTACAGATCCACGCTGTCCAATTCCATAGCCACTAGCCACATATGGCTATGGATATTTAAAGCATTTATTACAAATGTAGTTCCTCAGCCATACCAGCCACAGGCCAAGCATTCCGTGGCCACACGTGGCTGTGGCCCCCGTAGGAACTCGTGAGGCAGGGAACGGCCAGCGCTGCAGGAAGGTGTGTCACAGAGCAGGTGCGGAGGCCAGGCATCCCTCCCCGCGTCAGAGGTGCGGTTAGACCAGGCTCCTGATTCGCAGGGCTGGGGTTGCCTCTCCTGTCGTGTTAGAGCTGAGGCAGGTGTCACAATAGTGTTCCCTGTCTTCATGACATATTTGAAGACATATCACAAGTCATGAGGCAGACTTCAGTGACAGTCTTCTCAGCATGAATCACCTGCCGGGGGTGCCACTGGGTATCCCCATTCAGCTCCAGGAATTGTCAGCACAGTAAGTCAGAAGAAGAGAAGAAAGGAGTGGAAGAAAAGATGTAGAGAAATGGGGAAAGGAAAGAGAAAAGGGACATCTGGGAGGAAAGGGATGACGACGAGGCTCAGCCGCACAAGGTCCAGTTTCCGCTCAGTGTCCTTCCGGGCGGGTTCCCAGGATTGGAGGAAAGTCTGATTTTCCACAGCAGCGCCCTGCTGCCTCCTCGTTCCTCAGGCATCAGTCGGATTATGCAGCCCCGCCTGGCTGCCACTCAGAAGGGAGACCTTTCTTTTCTTTTTACAAATATTAACTGAAGTCTCATGTTTTGCCCCTACAGCTTACAACACTGAGAGGAGCAATCTTAGAGGATGCTGTCCCCTCCACTGCTAGGCACGGCACCGCGCGAGGACTGCCTCTCAAAGAGGTGCTGGAGTATGTCGTTCCAGAGCTGAGCATCCCGTGCCTGCGACAGGCTGCCAACTCGCCCAAGGTCTCGGAGCAGCTGCTGAAGCTCGACGAGCAAGGGGTGTGTAGTGTGAGACCAGATGTGTGTCTGTTTCTGAATGCTTTGGAGTTTCCCATCCATCTTTCTTTTAAGGTCATTTATTTTTAGTGCCTTGAAGCAGGGAAAATCTCTCCAGTTTTCCCCAACCATGCCTTTTTCTGAGTTCAGACGCATACTGCCTTTATAGTGTGACACCCGTGCTGAGCTGTGCCTTGTGTGACTTCTTCCAAGGCTTGGTGTGTCCAGTGAGCAAGAGCACGTCTGACTTGTGATTCTTGGGGGTCAGTGGTATTTTTTCCAGGGTTTAAAAAACTCACGCCGACTGTTTTCCTGAGCTAACATTTTTTCTTGTCTGTGATGGCGGCATCAGGCTCAGGTAGAAGGGAACAGAGTGCGATTGGGAAATTGAAGCTGACTGACTGAGACCTCACCCCTCGCCCCCAGGGCACAGGGACAGTAAGGCCAACAGCACAGAGACCTTTGTAAGCAGAACACGGCACTGGCTGCTGGAGAGGTGTGAGTGCAGAGGGCTTTGGGGAAGAAGACATAGCATCTTGCAGGCAGATCTGCTGCAGGAGGGTGCTGTCACCCGGCCGGTAGCCCTGGGCAGAATTCCAACAGGGACACGGGAGTAGTTGGCTGTCTTAGGAAGTGTGACTTGTTTCTTTACAAGAACCAGGCACACATAGGGAGGTTGAGAGTTTTAAAAACAACAACAAAACAAAAACAAAGTATGTTGAGGCTGGAGCTTGTAAGCCCTTGAATGCTGGGCCAAGGCGTGTGTGCTTGGCTGAGCAGGCAGTGGGGAGCCATCGAAGGTATTCCAGGAGGATGCGACACGACCAGAGATGTTTTAAGGAGACTGTTCTGGTAGCAGGGAAGGGGACCGCTGGTGAAAACAGACTGATGGCCTAGAGCTCAGTTATGTGGCTGTTGACATTGTCAGGAGAGAATTAATGATGGACAGGATTGGGATGGTGGCCCAGAAGATGGAAAAAGGTCCTTTAAGTTTCATATGCAAGGTAACTTGTAGGGGAAACTGAGAGGTAGGAGCTCAAGTGTATTTAGTATATTTTAAATGAGTGGATTTGTTTTTAAATACATGCTTTAAAATATAAAGACAGTGGTGATGTATATTTTCAGAATTTCCCAAGGAAAATTATTTTGCATGTTTCTGAGGGAATATGAGGTATTACTCTTGGTTAACGCAGAAATACTCACTGTGGACTATTTGATACTCACATGGCGGGAATTCTAAAAGTGATGAACTTGATCTAGTAGTTGGTCTAGTGAGGTACCACTGCATATTAGGCAAAGGAAGCAGGCTCTGTAGCACTCAGAATAAATAATGCTGAGATCTTTCTGTCTCAAGAATGAAGGCAGACATGTTAAAAAAAATCTGAACCAAACCAAAACCCTAGCTGAGGGCAGCTGACTTCTAAAATCGTATGGTACACAGAATAGTTTTTACCATGATCGTTGCTGGTCAAGTGTGCAGAAGGTAGGAAATGCCTAGGAAACAGCTGAGGGAGCACATCCTCATGGAGGGAGGGCGAGCTGGTCAGACACTCTGAGTGCAAGCAGGTCGATGAGAAGGAACATGCATTTTCCTGTCGCAGGAGAGCCTCCAGAGCCTGCCACCCCCGTGGCAGTTCTCTGTTCCTTCATGTTTCTAGTGCATGCTGGTTCGCCCTTTAAGACATGTCTCTACTTGCCCAGAGCAGGTGCCTACAGATGGGTGCTTGGTCCCCCCTCAGGCTGCATGGAAAAGTCCACAGATGGCCCGTTTCCCCAAGCCTGGATCCTGAGGTCCTCATGGCCCAGGAGACATCACCGCAGCCACAAGTGACTGTCTCCTCCCAAAATGAAGCAGGTGTTTGGGATATCTGTGTAGTGGAATAGGACTGGAAGCTGTGCCAGGCAGTGTCTTAACTAAAGCATTTAGGTACTTCTAGTGAGCACCTGTTTAATGTGAAGTCAAGGAATCACTTGGGAGTGGGTTCTGCCTTTAAAGAAACCAATGCATTGTGGTTCCTGTGTTTTTGTTTTGAGACTGTATTTGTTTGCTTTGTTGTACTTTCTTAAGAATATACAATGTGGGACTTCTAACATTCTGTAACTCTCCATGGTATCTGTTCCCACACTGCATGAAGGAAATATTAGTTCTGTTCATCTCTAAAAGAGATTGGACAGCTTTTTTCACATCACAGATTCTAAAGGATCCTTAAAAGTACCCCCTAACCTGCCAGGGGGGTTGGGAGTTTATTGTAAGTAACACCATTTTTATTCAGTTTCCTAACAGTAAATTGCCAGGGCGGGGTAGGCCAATTTTATGTTGCTGTTGTTTTAGTGGTTTTAGTATTGATAGAATGTTTAAAGGCTACATCCTCAGCTCATGCTTTCTTGGAGTTTGTCATCCATCCGGTTGGTCACAGTCACTGGTATAGCTGCTTAAGACATTTTCTTCGTGGGAGATTTGATAGGTACTCAGGTCAGTTATTTCCCTCTTCAAGTTTGCTAAGGTGTTTTGAGGAGGAAGCCTCCATGCTATGGAGATTATAAGAAAGTAATTATTTAGCAGGGCTTTGAAAGTTTTGTTACTTTATATCAATTCACCTCTCAACTTATAAAACCCCTGTTTTTAATAAAGACTGTGCTAATTTATATAACAGGCAACTTCACAAAATGATATAGGTTGGCTTTTTAAAATAAAAATAAACTATGACAGCTCACTATCTCAAAATATTTTGGCATCTTTGGCAGAATGGTTCATTTGTTCTTCAGGCCAACTGCCCCCATCCCTCGTCCCCTCACCCCAGACATGTGTGCACGTACATCTCAGGATTGCTTCCAGCAGGTGGGCTGACTAGAGAGGGCTTTCTCTTCAAGGCACTTCTGAGGCTGTTTGTGTCACCTTTATTTAATTTTAAATTTTCTTGTCCATAACAATAAGGGTCCTGGCCTTGGGAATAGACCAGGAGGTACAGACTGTGCTGGGAGTTCTTCCTGTCTGTGCAGTGTGTCTGTATGTCCAGCTCTCAACACTGAAGTGCTATGGAGTTTTGACTGTTTGCCACAGTACAGTTGCCCAAGCGCCAGCCTGGCGGCCCCCTAGGACTGCAAGACGGGCTGTGCTTCATGTCAGATGGGTAGGTAAAGGTCAGTGGAACGGCGAGTGATTGAAAGGGCTCAGAGATGAAACCTTGTTCTGGGAGACCTGGGGTTGTAGGACCTGGAGAACTGGAGTCTGTTCCTTGCTTCATGTGGTGAGTATGTGCCAGCTCTCAGGGCCACGGGGATCCCATGGTTGGTGTTACATTTTGACTGTGTTCATGAGATTTATAAGAGACCCAGGTGAGAGCTGTCTTGTCACTGGGTGTTTCATGCTGTTGTTCTGGGAGAGCTGCAGCCATGTGGTGAAGCAGCCACGCTGTTTATCCTCAGTCACCGGAGGCGGTTCTCTCTCCTGGGTTCCATCTGTGGCCTCTCAGCCGGCACACTGGTCCAAGGGGCAGAGCTGGTGCGTGCCTGTGAGCAGTCAATCTGGGTGGTATCCGTGCTCTGTGTGTGTGTGCGCACGTGCACTATGTGTGTGTGCATGCATATGTGTGCATGTGAGCACATGTGCATGCATGTGCAATGTGTGTGAGTGCACATGTGTGTGTGTGATCATGTGTGCATGCATTTGTGTGCATATGCGTGCATACAAGTGTATGTGCATGTGTGCTGGTGTGTGTATAATGGTGTTTTCACTGGAGCCACAGCTCTGGCCACTGTGATAGGACCCCTGGGGTTTTGAAATCTATTTTAGCCACATCCCCTAATTCCTGTGTGCCCAGTGTCTTCTTAGATGGACGCAGTCCTGTTCACAGTTAGGATCTAGGCACGGGCGGTGTGGCTGGTGGCCGGGAGGAGAGGCTATGAAGTGGACAGCAACTGCAGTCAGCAGAGACGTCCTGGGGTCTCGGTTCTCCAGGGACAGGTGGCCTTTGAACAACACAGGGGTAGGAGACGCAGACCCCATGCAGTCAAATCTGCATATAATGTTTGACTCCCCAAAACTTAACTACTGATACCCTACTGTTGATTGGAAGCCTTACCAATAACATGAACAGTCAGATAACACATAGTTCGTAGTTCTATGTGTGGTATATTATATCCGTACAATAAAATAAGCTGGAGAAAAGAAAATGTTAAGAAAATCATAAGGAGAATACATTTATAGTATTTATTGGAAAAAATCCCCGTATGAGTGGACACAAGCATGTCAAACCCATGTTGTTCAGGGGTCAACTGTCTTTGACCTTCGCCTGAATGAGAGTCCACAAGGAGTAGCAGGTGCACAAGACACACAGAAAGAGTGTGGAGATTGTACCAGTCCGCAGAGGGCTCTGCTCACCCCGCATGAGGCCACACCAGCCCCAATGCTGCGGCCCCAGTAGCTCTGCCCAGGCTGCCTCCCCAAAGGGTGGGTATGAGAAGAGGGAGGGGTTTCCTGTGGAGATGCAGGCCAGCCTGGGACAGGAGCAGGCGCAGTCTGGGGGCATTGGAGGCAGGTGACAAGGTGAGACTGCCACAGTGTGGGCACATGGTGCTGACAGTGCTCTGAGGTGAGCGGCAGGTAGAGGGGCAGAGGATGGGCAGACAGGGACAGCAGTGTAAGACAGAGTGAACCCAAAGATGCGGTCAAGGTCAGGGAGTCACTGTTGGGCAGAGGAAGCAGGGGCACTGGGCTGTTGCGGCCAGCGCGGATTACTCCACAGCCCTTCTGGTAGACTCTCCTTGAGACAAGGCCCAGATCACTGGAGAGAGCTGAAATCCTCTTCTAGCAGCGTGACACACCCATGTGGAGCAGTCATGGTGAGGCCACGTTACAGGATCCGCCCAGATTGTGACAGTCGCAGAGTCATTGACATCTGTGGTGGTGAGTCGCAGAGTCATTGACATCTGTGGTGGTGACTGCTGAATCGTGTCTTCCTGATTCACTTTAAGGTCTTGAAATGTCTTCTGAGTCCCTCAGAAGCAGATCATGTCTGAAATGAAGTAATATTAGGCATTTTTATTGTACTGAATAGTTTTGAAGATGGTCCATTCACACTAAGTGTGGTATCTCATTTCTTTGGATAATTGGGGTGATCAGAAACATTTATTCCTCACTCACTGAATGAATGGAAATTTGTTATTTGTTCTTGGTTCAGTACAGTTTACAGCACCAGATATTAAATAGCTCATGCACAGCATGGTCCACCATGCACCCCAGCGTGGGTCCATCATTACAGATAGCTTGTTCAGTCAGGCTGTGAACAAGTGATGCTTCCTTTTCTACCCCCACCTCGAGGGCACTTAGTCAGGGTCCAGTGCACGCAGAATATTTTCCTGCTTGACTCTACCTGCTCGACTCTAAATTTATTCTGATGCAATGAGCTATTTCCTGCAGTTGCTTAGATTCCCCAAGCAGGTGTCTCCCTCATGCTCTTGGTGTGTGTGTTGTCGTTAGATAATGGAGACGAGACTGCTTCCATCACTCTGCCACTCAAGGGAAATCAGTATCATTTTGCCTTATTTTACTGATATAGTTGGCTATGAATTTTGATCAAAGGCTCTATTTTACAGCTTGGAAATAAAAGTGAACCACGTTATGGATTGATGGCTTGAGAGAATCGGAGATGTCTGATAATCTGTCAGTTTTGGAGGCTCAGATTGCTGCTAGGAAGATTAAGTGCTCTGATTTCGTGAGTGAGAAGTGGTTCCTCTTTGGGGAAACTCAGAAAGCTCTAGACGGATCCAGTTACTCCCCAGCCTTGGGAGAAAGCCGTCCTGTGCTCCCAGCACGAGGTGGGATTGACTGAGATAGAGTTACAGCAGGAACTCTTCAATTGCTATTAACATTCTTTATGGTCCATTGTATATTTAGCAGATGTTTTCTTTTCAAGATAGTCAGAAATGTAGAAATGACTTTAATTGTACAGCCAAAGTCACTTTTATGGAAACAAAACATTATTCTATTTACATACATACATCACAGTGTCCTTTGGGATTCTTGCCTTACCAGACCTTAATTTGATTTGTTTTTTTACCGCAGTCTTTCATATTTCATATTTTTATGAATGTTCAAATCACAACAAAAAAAAGAACATTATGAACCAGGGAGGGAAAGCTTTTAAAAGTCTGTGGCCCTTTTTTCCTTCCTAACTTGGAAGATGATGCTCATTAATCTGTGGCAGGTGTAAGGTTAAGTATTTCCACAGTTACATTTTTGAGTAGATGCTTGAACTTATCCATTCATTTTGGAAACATGGCGAATCCCACGTGGCCATGCCACACATGCCCCTCCAGGGGTACTTGGGGGTTTCTGGGTTCGTATGTGTTTGTGGTCATTTGTACAATGACAGTTGCTTCTTCTTTTGCATATTCGCTTCTGGGAACTGCCCTGACATGCTGTCCGGAGAATGGAATTCTAAGCTTCTGTCATTTTCGTTTTCCTGGAAGCTCGCTTGTCTGCTGCTCGCTCACAATTACTCACGTTGCTCCCCCATTGCAGCTGAGCTTCCAGCACAAGGTCGGAATCCTTTACTGCAAAGCAGGCCAGAGCACGGAGGAGGAGATGTACAACAACGAGACGGCGGGACCAGCCTTCGAAGAATTCCTCGATCTTCTGGGCCAGCGAGTGCGGCTGAAGGGGTTCAGTAAATATCGGGCTCAGCTAGACAATAAAAGTAAGCTTCCTGTTTGTGTGTTTAAGTCTCCCCAGGGAGGCCTGCTGCGGAAATCCGAGCGGGTGGACATGCCCTCCTGTCCTGCCCCCAGAGCTGCCTGGCCAGCCCATTCGGAATCCAGGTTAGATCCCCTCGCTGAGCGCAGGAAGACTGTTCTCAAGAGGTATACGTTTCACATGAGCTCAGGGTCAGTTCCTCCTCCTTTGTAACACCAACTGGGAGGCTCCCCAGTGTTTCGTGAAGAATCTTTCAAAATCTTCTTTTAACCTCACCTCTTTCATTACACCCTCGTTTCGGTTCACCAAGGACGAGCACGCCTTTCATTTCTAAAAGACAAAATCTTAACACATTCACATGCTCTCGAACTGACTTTGTTCTTTTCTGGTTTCACGATGTTAACTCAGGAGTTGGAGCTGTGATGAAAAGGCTGATGCGTCCAATTTCTCAAGGACCTTAATCAGGACGCCTAAGGTGCCAGATTGGCCAATTTAAAACGCAAGCTTTCTGTCAACGTCATGTGTGAATTTGTCTTGAACCTTCATTTAGAATATCATATTCCTTATGGTCCTCATAAATTGTAAATATTCTAGCTTTGTGTTTGTGCTGTTGTTGAATTGCTGTGCACCTAAGATACCAGACAGAGGAATTTTGTATATTTTGGAAAGTTCTGCTCATTATCAAGCAGTGCACTGCTTGTTCTGGTAATGAGAGAGGAGCAGAGTCTGGAGTTGGAGGATCTGGGAAAGTGTTCAGCCCACTCCTGGTCGGGATGGTGAAGTGGGAGCATCAGCGTGTGGCCAAGCTGACATTGGAGTCAAGGTGGCCCAAGGCCCTGTAGCTCCCTGCCCCCAGTGTCCACTCATCGGGACCATCATTGGTACTCACCTGCATCAAGGTGGCGCCAGGTCTTCGTGCACCTGTCTTCAGTTCTGGGTTTGAAAGTTACACTGAGAGGACAGGTCGCAGGACCTGGAGACAGTGTTAGCTCACCTGTGGGCCCCTGTGGGTCCAGGGTTGGAGTTGGACCATTATGTTGAATGCATATTGCTCTTGCCTCAGACACGTAAAGATAAGGAAAGAATGTGTGACATCCACTGTGAACATCCATGTATTTTAAGAAAGTTCAGTGAGACCTTTTCTAATTTTTCTTCTGTTTTTCTTGCCAAACTGCTCTTACCTACAAACACAACCCACCCCCTGGAGGTGCTGGCATGCTGCCCTTAGGGATGTCCTTCCTGGAAAGCTGCCACCAACAAGGAATCGTCCCTATGCGCACCTGTCACCTCTCTCCAGTGGGGTGGATTGAGGAAACGTTCTATAAAACTACAACATAGATAATGCAGATATCTTCCTATGTACATAATTGACATCAGTGTTCAATCTTTATGACTTCGGGAATGTTCTTGATACATTAGTACTGAGCACCTTAGCTCAAGGAAATGATGACATAGCATGAGATTGTGACATGTTGATTTCAAATAGTCAACAAATCTCTAACTTATTTTTATAAGCTAGGCATTCTGTGAGATGCAGAGAAGTCTGGGACATTCCTTTAGTAGAGAGGAGGTTTCTAAGAATGATGTTTCATGGAATATAGTCCAATAAAAATGGTCTTTCACAGAATGCACAAAAACTATCTTAAATTCACAAAAACTATCTTAAATTCAGGAGAATTGTGTTCTAGTTTTAACTCCTGTCAAATCTGGGCCTCATTTTCTTTACAAAGGGAATTCAGAGTGGTCTAGAGTATCAAGGATGTCTCAGCTTTAACGTGGGGTGGTTGTTCTCTCTCAAGTATACACTGACATGAGGCAGGGAGAGCGTGACTGGGGGCTGCCGGGATGCTCTGCTAACCACAGTGAGTGGACCCCAGGTATGGTGGCCTGTCTTGGGACTGGGTGCTGAGAATGGTGGAACTGGACACCACTGTGTGGCCTGTATCTCCTGTGATGGACATATTTGACCAGCCCCAGAATGAGCTGGTCAGTTACCTTCTCCATCACCATGCTGCTGTTGGAGATTAAAATATAGAATTTCAGAAATTCATCTTTTAATACTGCTTGGAATAGACAAATTATGACCACATTAAAAACATTTTTTTTTTTTACCTCCCAAATGCATTTTTCTTCTTTTATTGCAATTTTCTGAATCTGAGACCCGTTAGCTAGACTGTGAAGTGCCCGTCAGGATTTCTTCTACTGAATTTTAACCATCACAGTGTCACAATTGGAGTCACAGCATGCTGGGCCACCATCCTCTGACCCTCAGTGCTGTTCTGGGCAGTCAGGTCTTCAAGGACAGATGCGGTCCTCACGCCCTCGTGTGCCTACCTGCTCATTTCCAAAGCCGCGTCGTCTGTCAAAGTCCTGAGCCAACACAGTTGAAATGGAATATCACTTTCTAAAAAATCCTATGAAAAATAACAAATGCCTATAACGAATAGTAAAAAGAGAACATCCCTTTATTTGGGGTCTGGTTGATACATAGCTAGTTCATTAGGTGCATGTCCCCTCTGACCATCTGTAACTTGACGTGTCACAGTCCACATGCAGACTTGTGAAATATGCCCTGTATTTATGAAATTGCCCATGAGCACCTTTTCAGAGTGTGTAGAACTCTATGAGATATTTCTTCTAGAGGATTTTCAGGACGATTTCTGAGTCTGATATAAATATTGGAAATACGATTCAGAAAGGCCCATGAAGGTTAAATGTTCTAATGTTTTAAGGTAAAAATTCACATTTTTAGATTTTAAAGAAGGTTAACCCAAGATGACTACTTAGAGTTTAACCAACAAACTCAATGGAATAAAATTTGTTTTAAATGATATTGAACAGTATTGTTTCTTGTTTAAAAGGTAGAAAAGCAATCCCATGTATAGGTCAAGGATTGAAAATGTCAGTCCTGAGGTCTGTTTACATCTTAATTTATATTTATCTTTTTATCTTTATCTATATGCACAGTGGTTCAACACCACATCCTAAAATTATTACTTGAATGTTTATAGTTGCCATGTTGATTCGGGGTCTGAGACTCTCAGTCTGAGGTAATCCATTGATGATACAGGTGGGATTTGAATCACAGAGAATCACTCAGCTTTTCAAAAGATGAATCGCTGTGTGATTGACAGGGTTCAGATGTCACAGTTACATGTGTCAGTGCATAATGTGCAGAAGAGATCACGTTCAGTTTTCGTGGTCTTAGACATGTGACTGTCTTGCATTGCCTGTTGAAAACGGAAGAGAATTATTACATCATTCAGGGAAGGAAATCGCTTGCATTTCCATATTAAGTCCGTCCTATTTCATTGTTCTGGGTTCTGACTGAGAATGAACTGTAAACACACACAGTCACAAGGATGGGGCCAGGATAACTGCTGGTTGGCTCATACCTTCAGTTGCACCCAGGCCTGCACCTGCCACCCTTCCCACTTCTTTCCTCCTGCTCTCCTTGCAGCAGAAGCCCCTCACCCCTGGGGGGTCACCTAAGTCAGGTGGCAAGAGTGTAGGAGGGGGCCCATGAGTTGGGTAGAAGGATGTGGGTGGGAACAGGCAAGGCCACAGATCTGGACTGGAAAGCAGTAGACACAGTGTGTAGTGAGAGGGCTGGGTGACTGTCAGGATGCTGGTTGAGTGGTTTGTTTTTCCAATTGAATTGCTTTTTGTAATAATGACATTCTCAGTGTTAAATCGTGGATTTTGCAGTTGCCTAACTTGTTTTTGTGATTATCTGCCTTTAGCTGACTCTACAGGAACTCACTCCCTCTACACCACATACAAAGACTATGAACTCATGTTCCACGTGTCCACCATGCTGCCCCACATGCCCAACAACAGACAGCAGGTATGTGCTCCCCACTTTCCCTTCACAGCTCAGACCAAAGCTGAAGCCAGCCCGTGGGGAGAATTCGTGCTTGTAGAATTTGCAGAGAATCATTGGTTTTATTTCTTGACATAATTGTTGACTCTTGAATCATTTGGAAGTATTTGGGCTCTAAAGGGAGTATTATTTATTGCGCCTATCTTATTGCACCTTTTCCTTTTGAAACTTACTAACTCTTCCACGCTCACCTTTATTTCTGACTAGGCAGAAATCTCAAGGAAAACCAGTGTCAACTGTGTTAATTATCAAAAGGCCAGCTGTGCAACCTGAACTTGGGTTTCTGCCCGTGGGTAGATGACTTATTCACCAAACATACCATAAGGAAGGAAGAGTCTTGTAATTCATTCATGGCATGGCTGAATTTTAGAGGTTTGATTATATTTGGGTTAAATCAGGAGTTAAAACAAAGTTTGTTTTCGTACTTAACTGCACTCTGGCTCGAAGTATATTGAAGCACCACGGACCATGTCGGAGTTGCTCAATAAGTACTTGTTGAATGAATGAAACTTAATGGTTGCAGAGCATTTTCCTCTTTTTAAATGCTTATGAAATTTAGCAAAGATAGTAAAATACACATTTTCCCAAAGAAGAGGCCACTTGTCTGTCCCCATCAGAGCTGTGGGAAGCGCCTCAGATCCTGCAGCCAGGATGAGAAAGCAGACTTCTGATGCCCCACCTGACCCCTCTCTTCAGGGCCAGATTCTCTCTCCATTTTCTTCTCATGGTAATTGCTGGAGAGCTGTCCTTGCTGTCTTCTGTCTGGTACTGACTTCAGCCCTGTCCTCCTTGGATTCTCCACAGTGCTGTTCAGTAATCAGGATTCTCGCTACCTCCAGAAGTTCGATTTTGATTTTTGGATCCCATAACTATATATATATATATTTTTTTTTATCCTCACCCGAGGACATTTTTCCATTTTTTGTTCAGATAGAGTGGGAGGGAGAGAGAGAAAGAAACATCAACGTGAAAGGGACACATCCGCATGACCAACCAGGGCCGGGGACAAATTGCAACCGAGTTACACGCCCCTAGCGGGAACCGAACCCGGGTCTCTCTGGACCGCAGGCCGACGCTCTAACCGCTGAGCCAAACCAGCCAGGGCCCATAACTGTATTTTTTATAAGATGGATTTAAAAATCACTAGAGCACATATATATATATTATATATGTTTAACCTGAAGGATTTCTAGCTCTTAAACAATTTATTTTTAATAAAGTAGATTCACTAGATAGGAAGAAGCTGACTCAGACCAGTGCAATGTCCCGGATGCTCGAGCATCAGGCAGTAATAAACCGTGGAGTTGTCGCTCAGATGGGACTTCCTCGGGCCAAGAACATCTATCAGCACGTCAGCGGACAGAGAGCCAGTGCCTTTTGACCCCAGCCGTCCAGTGTCCACACCGCAAAGTCCTCCAGCTCCCTACTTGCTGGAGCTGCTGGGCTCCAAACTGGATTGGCCCCGCCTTTTCGCATAAGGCCACCTCTGGAATTTTGAAGTTTGCTGACTGTACTGTTGCCAGAACTCAAAACTGGCTTCCGCCCCTGCTTTGTGTTGTACAGTAATTAAAATGTGTGGGTTTGAGTTCTCTGTACCTGCCCTCCCCCCTTTTTTTCCCTCAGTGGAACTACCCTTAAAAAGTCTTGTACAAAAAATGTGTGTGGAGAGATGGGGGATGGGGAGTAATGGGGTGGATGGGTATTTTAAACCTCCCAAACTGGAGATTTAAATATATGTATATCTCTGTACATCGAGATAACACATTACAGACTCTGTAGCTTAAAGACCAATCTGGTTACCTTTTAAAAAAACTTGAGTGCGAATCTGTGGCATTGAATAACTTATGCTGGTGGACTAGACGTGGAAAGCTGTTTTGTTTTTCAGTTGTTCTTACTGTATGTGGAATATATATGGTCTTGTGTGTGGTTCACTGGGAAATCTAGATAGCACTTCCCCCTGACCCACAGGGAATGCATTCCAAGACTCCCGGTGGGTGCCAAAACCATGGAGAATACCAAACCCTGTGTGTATTATATATGTATACTATTTTTTTCTTCTACATACATACCTATGATAAAGTTTAATTTATAAATTCAGCACAGTAAGATATTAACAACAATGACTAATAATAAAATAGAACAGTTCTAACAATATGCTACAATAAAAGTTAGGTGAACGTGGTCTCCCAGAGTTGACCGTCCTGTAGTACAGTGAGCAGGTGCTGGACAGAGATGATTTACATTTCGGGTGGGACAGAACGGGACATCACGAGATTTCATCACACTACTCAGAACAGGGCATAACTGAAAACTTATGAATTGTTTATTTCTGGAATTTTCCATTTAGTACTTTCAAACTGTGGTTGACTGCGGGTACCTGAAACCATGGAAAGCGAAACTGAATTAGTGGGAACCACTGTGTACTAAACACACTGTGTGGGCAGACCAGCATAATACCAGAGGGACGAGTAAAGTGAGGGAGGTGAATTGATCCCAGTTGCTCTGTGTCCTCGTGGCCTTGGGTAAGGTTCTTAGTCTCTTAGGAAATTTGATAATTATATAATGAGGACAGGATCTGGATTGCCAGCTGGTGTGGCTCAGTGGTTGAGCGTCATCCCATGCACCCAGAGGTCGCCAGTTTGATTCCCGGTCAGGGCACATGCCCAGGTTGTGGGCCCGATCCCCAGTGAGGGGCATGCAGGAGGTGGCCAATCAATGTTCTCTCTCATCGATGTTCCTATCTCTCTCTCCCTCTCCCTTCCTCTCTCTCTAAAATCAATAAAGAAAAAAAATTTTTTATAAAGATAAAAAGGAGAAGATTCTAGGGTAGTCCCCAGGCTCAGAGGGAGAGCAGGCTGTGTTTTGGAGATCCCTCCGACAGGTTTGGAAATGGAGGTGTGGCACACGAGCCTGGTTGGACTAGATGATGTAGAACAGCTTAGTGTCAGAATTCTGTGATTCTGTGCTCTTCTTTGAGGCTTCCTTCTTCTAGGCTAAAAAAAGCTTCGGCAGAAGAATCTAGTTGTGAATTTTATTTTTCTTTATTGATTTTAGAGAGAGAGGAAGGAAGAGGGAGACAGAGACAGAACATTGATCAGCTGCCTCCTGCATGCCCCACCCTGGGGACTCGGCCCACAACCTGGGCATGTGCCCTGACTGGGAATTGAACAGGCGACCTCTTGGTGCATGGGTCTATGCCCAACCAGTGAGCCACACGGGCCTGGCAAGAACGCAGTTGTTAAGAGCAAGAACGCTGGAGCCATGCTTCCTGGATTTGAACCCTAGCTACTACATTTGTGACCTTGGTTAACTTTTTCTAGACTTTAGTTCTCTTTACTGAAGACAGAGATTAGTGTCTCTTCTTTCACTGAAGTGTCCCTAAGCACCAAACAGTCTGTAAACACTTGTTGAATTAATTATTAAACCTTCCTTGGATGTAATTGGAATTAGATGAGTTAATACATATAAGCACTTGAAATGTGCCTGGCACAGTGCACTCAGTAAATTTTACTGGTGACTGTTATTTTATAATTTACTAGATATAAAGCCATAAGTATTTTAGATGACTTAATTTGAATTTTATTTTCCTATTCCCAACCCCAAAGGTCTATTATGAAAAACTTAGGCCTGAATAGTTAAGAAAGTAAGGGACTAATTTATCGATAATTTCGTAAAATTACTGTTACTTTGACGTCTAATATTTTGCTGGTCATGTGTTGTCATCAGAATATTCTGTTCATGGATGAATGATGCCAGTGTACAGTCTTGGAACATGGGCTTTCCAAATTTGTTAAGGATTCTGCTGACTCTTTCCGTATCTCTCACCCACCCCATCTGTGCCCACAGGTTACATTAGTACCAAGGGCATAAATGTCTGAAATGACCAGCTGGGTTCATATGTGGAGGCCCTGAACTTGGCACAGTTAACTGAATACACATGAATTGTGCCCATGACTTTGGCCTCATTAGCATCCTGGTATTTGTGACTGTTTAACTGGCCCAGACTCGTCCACATCAGATATAATTTCCTCTGTTTGTTCTTGTAATAAATCAAGCTAAAAGCTGATTCCAAGATGTATTAAAAGTCTTTAGAGAATTCACTGCAGCAAAAGAGTTCAGTCTTTGGAATGTCTGACGCTTACAAAGAAAACCTGGCCAGACCAGGGAGTGATAAGAGGCCCCTCTCGGAGTGCTTCCTTCTTCAGTGGTCTCGCAGGTCTCGGGGCCTGTTTCACGGGCTCTCAGTCACCTTTCACAGGGCTGTGTCCCCAGGGGTTCCCTTCTCCTTGTCCGGTAGACAAATACAGTGAAGCAATCAGGGTGTTACCAGTGGAAAGAGCTCCACAAATTAGCTTCAAACTTCACTTGGCACAGAAACCTTTTCTTCAAGCTAAGCATACAAAACAGATGAAGGGAGCATGGTGCCTGGCCTTGGTAACCTTTTTTTAATGCATAATGTTAGAGCTGCTCTAGTTGGAGGGGTGTTGAGCCTCATGGAGGTCCCTGAGGAATAAGACAAGCCTGTAGGTTTCTGAGATTCCACTCGAAGAATACTGATCTTTGCCTGGTGCTGGGCTTGCATCTACAGAGGTGATGGAGACACCTTGTTAGGTTTGAGCCAGGCTGCATCCCCTTCTCCGTGTGACTCAGACAGATGGTCGACCCTGCCTTGCAAGGTTTGTACTTATGTGAGTCGCTAACTGGTACGGCTAAGGGACCCTTCTGTCCTGGAGGACTGTCTCCTCAAGGGCCGGCCAAGCAGGTGCTGACTGCACTGGGGTTCACCTGTGCTGTAGAGTCTTTTGGAAGAATAAAATGCTTACTCAGCTTTCCATGATCTGCTTTATTCCCAGGTCCTAAATAGGAATGTATGCTTATACCTGATAATAAGAATTACTGCTTAGAATAATGGTTGGTATTGCCCAGTGTCAGACAGAGATACTTGTAGCTTCATAATCCGGTTATCTTTGATATTAAATTATTAGAAATCCACATCTTGGTTTATTTTTATTACTATATTTGCAAAATATTCAGCCTTGCTTGACTGGTTTGTACATTTACTCTTGCTATTGGTAAAATATTTTGTATTTTATATACTATTTAATATAAAGTATTTAAAGTAATATTTTTATATTGTTATATGAAGATGATACCTCAGTGATGAATCCTAGAAATGGTAATTAAATGTGATCTGATCTTTCTGCTGCTCTGCGATGAGAGTGGTTACCTAGCATTCAGGTCTGTTCAGGGAGCAGGTGGGCAAGGCTTTCTCTCTCTAGAGACAGATCTTCTGCATTCGTGTGGGGATGTGTGGAGGTTTCCCTCTCACTATTCAGACTACGCTTCTGCATTCACTTTCTCCATGTCTTTCCCTGGGAAACTAGACATCTCTTAAAAGTCAAAGCAACATTCTAACCCTAGGCTTGAGTATAGAGTACATGGAGGGTGTGTTGTGTGTGTTTATGTGTGCATGTATGTTTGTGTGTGCACACATGTAAAATAGGCAGGTCTGTGTAAAAGGGGAGATGCTTCCCAAGCAAAAGGTTAGCAAGTGCAGAATGCTGCAGAAACAAGTTGGCATGGTGGGGGCAAGGGGCTCTAGCAGGTGGGGGAGACAATAAGGTCAGAGAGGCAGGAGGAGCCTTGGACAGCCCTGTGCCTCCTGCCTGGACTTTGGATTTGAACTCAAGAACTAAGGTCCAGAACTTAGGATTGTTTTTTATGGGGATGCATTTAATTTTTTGCTCAGTTCCAAGCTCATCCCTTTGAATTTCAGAACTTGTAATCATTAAATGATGCAAGTTTCTCTTTGAAATCATGCTCATTTTTCACATATTTGCTTCTAAGACAAGCAGCTCCCTGGAGGTCTGCCTCCTCCAGTTCAGGTGAAGCTTTCTCCTCTGACAGGGACTTAGGGACTCCCAAACCATGTCCCATTTCCATCTCCCCTCCAGAGTGAGGTGCAGACTGCTGTTTTCCTTCTGTCTTGCTAGGTTTTTGAAAAATTAACAAATGAATCTGTCTGCATAGAAGCTCATAGATCTGCCTTGCTCACCTTCCTGCCACCTTGAGCTTTGTGTTTGCACTTGGTTTTGCTTGTGCCGCTTCACAGCTAGCCCTGTGGACCCTAACTTGTTAGGGGCTGAGAACAAACTGAGGTTGCTGCTTCCGGGCGTGTGTGTGCCTTCGCTGTGGAATCGGGCGAAGAACCACATTTTCACTTTCGTTGTCATAACAAGAGCTCATTTCTGTCTCACTTGAATCAAGTGCTGGACATTTTGCAGAACTCATTATGCAAGTCTGCCTGATGCAGTCAGTTGAAGACACTAGGTTGGTTCTCTTGGCACCAAAGAGAGTTATGAGCTTCAGGTGTCCAGAAAGGAGAAGTTAGCCCTAGTGGGTGCCATTTCCTATTCCTAATTCCCAAGCAAACAGCGCCTGGTAGTCAGGGACCCGCCTTCCTGGTTTGCTGGGCTGCGTTTGTTTCTGAGTTGACACACCTTTTCCCTTTCATTTCCAGACTCTGATTATAAAGAATATCACTGACCAGTTAGAAAGAAAAACAGCACTGGTCACAAAAGAAATCATTTACCTTTTGTAAGAAGTCCAAGAAATTACATATCTAATGTTTGATAAGATCTTAGCAAACAGTGAAGAATGTTTTGGTTCACTTTCCAGATGTTATATTTCTTGAGTTGCTAATGAAATTCAAGCATCCTGTTAATGGACAGGGTGCTAATTTTTTTATTGTATTCTCCTACAAAGAGTTTTAGATTCTTGTCTTCCTAATGACTCTCCTTGCTCCACTCTCCAGCGCCCCCCCCCCACACACACACACACACTTTATTTTTTCTACAAAGTGCATTTTGTGACCATGGTTAAAAATTAACTAGACTTTTAAAAACATTTTGGGCCCACTTTACAAAGCAAAAGAATGTGCTTAGAAAGGGACAGTGGTGACTGTTGTCAAGGTAACTAGTCCTAAAGTTTCCTTAGGCCCCTGCATTGTGTGCTGCTGTGGTGAAGTGTGGTGCGCACCCGACTTCCCTCGGGAGGATGGGAAGTAGATAGGAAGAGCTGTCCTGTTTACTGTGACAGTAGCCCCAGCGAGGAAGCCCTGGCGAGGGAGTCCACGCCCACCTAGCACCTTTGATTGGCAGGGCCTGTCAAGGTGAAGTGCGGCCCAGTTATCACTCAGGGTGGGGGGCGGGGGTCTGCCTTGGCTACTGTGACCTCCACCTTCTGTTTGTTAATCTGAAAATTCCTTTGTTTCAAGGATATCGAATCAAGTACAATGTAAGCTGTTGTGTTCCGTGTTCACCAAATATGCTGAACACAGTATCTTAGCTTTTTTAAAAACGTTTCATTGGTCCCTGAACATCCTGGTCCTATCATAGTACATGTGAATCATGTATTTCCATTAGTGGGGGACGAGGGAGGAGAATCTCAGCCTAGTACCATTTTTCAGCTTTTCTTTTGGTGCCTGTTTTAGATACTTCCCTTTGCTTCCATCTTCTATCCTTCATGTGCACTCGTTCTTGTGGCCAACGTCTGTGTCCATGCGGTGTGGGTAAATACAACCCAGGGAACGTGATGTAGTTTGTCACCGGGTTTTCACATGCTTCTGAAGTGACACATTTTACTTAAATATCTAGCAAACATGTTTTACAATACAGGTGACTTGTTGGGTTTGTATTACTATAGATTAATATAGATCAAAACTTCACTGACAGTAAGATGATTTTCATGTGTTTATAACTTTCACCGTGGGGATTTAAATAGGGTTTTTCCAACCTATGAATCAGCAGTTCAACTGGCACGAAGAGAACTCTGGGAGAGGGACCTTTCATTCCCACTGGCCCAGGCCTTTCATTGTGCGAAATCATAAGTCAGGGACCTGACGGCGAAACCCTTTTTGTGTCTGGATTTAAAAGGTTTTACAGGTTGAACTTAATGCTCTTCACAGTGAGTGATGTGTGCTCTGTAGGTGCCAAACACATTTAAGAGCAAGCTGGTTGTCTTTGTTATTGCTGGTAAAGAGAGATTTACTACCTGAGATTACCCCACCCCTGGCTGACATCACCACTCACGCAAAGCTCATCGGACCTGTTAAAACTGAAGATCACAAACTGTGAGCTCGGATGCCACAGCTTTACCTGCATCAACTCACAAAGGTCCCTGTACATGGATTTCCCAGCATATATTCAGAGGTGGTCACAATTTCATGGCACAGTGTTAGGTGGCTGTGATTATATATACCTATCAGTTGTTTATTCTTTTAGCAAATGTGTGTTAGGAGTCTGCTGTGTCCTGGGCGGGCCAGTAGAAACTAGGAAATCAAAAGGCAGTGGGACACTTCCCCTGCCCTCATGGGATCCTGACCTGAGGCAGGAGAGGTCAGCCAACAATTAGACAGTTCTGAGTACAACAGCTAATGTCGTAGCGACAGGCCTGGGGTATGGGTGGAGCACCCACCTGGGCTTGCTCAAGCTATTCCTTTTAGGTGGGGTCGTGTCTAAGCAGAGACCTGAGTTATCTAGGAGAAACAGGGTGAAGGGAGCAGTCTTGGTAGAAGGAATATCAGAAGTAAAGGTGTGACTTGTTAAAATGTTTCTGCTCTGGGCTCCTTCTCTCCTGCCACATTGTCATTTATAAGATTACACGCTATCATTTTCCAGCTGTTAGTCTGATGGAATGCTGTGTTTCTGAATTACATTTAAAATAAAATTTCAGTTAATTCGTTTGAATATGTTAGCCACCACGATGCCAGGTCTCTGCGTTCTTGCTGCAGAAACACAAGGCCCCTAGCGCCGCAGTGCGGGATTCCGGCAACCTGTCGCGTCCTCGCCCTCTCTCCTCCTTTGAAGTTAAAGAGCTTAACCCATAAAATTCCTTAAAGCATTTCGAGCTCTAACACGCTATTGTTTTAGGGTAAAAAAGGTGAAGAAAAGGAGAGGGAGTGCACGTTGCAAGAGAGGAATGTGGATGTGGGTCCCTTTCCCAGGTCTTTGGAGGTGGCCAGCTTTTCCAGTGTCCCACCCAGGAGCACTGCTTTCCAAAGACTGCTGCTCTGAGTAACTTCTGTTTCTACAGAGAATCTTGTTGCTAACTCTGTCTATGTTTTCTGTCTTCCCTGCAGCTTCTGAGGAAAAGGCATATAGGAAATGACATCGTGACCATTGTCTTCCAAGAGCCCGGAGCACTTCCTTTCACTCCAAAGAGCATCCGGTCCCACTTCCAGCACGTGTTTGTCATCGTCCGGGTGCACAAGCCCTGCACCGAGAGCGTGTGCTACAGGTGAGTGGGCGAGCTCAGGCTCCCACTGTGTCTCCACAGAGCCTTTCCCAGAGGGTGTGTTTCCCAGTTCTTACCTTAACCCGTAATTAGCCCTTTTTTCTAATGGTTTCCCACTGTCTTCACTCAGATACTTCCTTCTGTAAGAAGTAATTGCCTTCTTCTCATTTTTGAAAAAATGAAATGCCTAGCAGTTCAGATCATAAATTATACATTTCCTCTGTTTTCCCTTAAAAACTTCCTCCAGCCCCTGCCGGAACCATCACTTAATTGTTCCCACCTCGGAGGTGGATGATGTGGCCACTTCAGTTCTTCTTGAGCAGCAGAAATGATCATGGGGGTGCAAGGCTGCTCTCAGCCCAGCCCCTGGGATCACTCACTCCCGCGGGCGGTGCACCGAGGAGCTGCCGCTCGCCTTGGTGGTTTCCATCGGCCTCTCCCCGGGCCTGCGCACGGGCCTCAGAATCCCAAGGCTGTTTCCGACGGGGCCTGCTTTTCTTCTTTCCTCCTAAGAAAGGGGCAACTCTTTCTTAGGAAACAGCTGCCACGGAAAGATCTTATGTGGGGTTCCGGGGAAAGAGTGGGCCTTTGACCTGAGCTTGAGTTGCTCTGTATGAACTACTTTATTTTCCGGAGCCTTCGATTCCTTCCCTTAAACGTGGGCATAATAGTACCCTCTTCAGGATGTAGTTATGAAGAATAAATAGCAGAAATTATGCAGAACAATTGTTGGAGTCCCTGGCACTCATCAAAGGCTATTTCGTTAATCTGAGCACAGTCGTTGCCGGTTTACTGCCGAGGGGCCTAGGTGGGGCACAGGTGTGGGTGTGAGAGCATGGGGAGCCTGTGAAGCCGAGCAGCCTGCCCTCCTGAAGGCATAGAAACCAGTCTGTGTGTTAGATGTTCCCAGGTGACACCCCAGCCCATGCCAACCCCTCCTGAAAGAACACAGTCTAAGCTGGGAGTTCTCAGCCTGCTTGTTGCCTACAGTCAGCTTGTTAAATCCAGCGATTCCTGGCCCCACTGTGGTGGTCTAACGCCACGGACCTGGCCCTCCTGTCCTCCTCCCGGGGCGATTTGTATACACTTCCAAGTAAAACACCACTGGCCTCATGCTCAGATCCACTCACTAATGCTCCAAAAAAAAAAAAAAAAAAAACCCAGAAAAATTGTAATATCTGTACGGTATAAACATCATGCTCAAGTAGATAATGTTGGTGCAAACATGGTAAACTAAGTTGGCTGATTCTTCTGAGATCTCCCCCTCAGAATGGTAATTATGAAGAATAATCTTAAATGAACCCTCCTAATGGATTGGAAACGCAAGCCTAGGGCTGTGTTGTATTTGGTTTTATTTGATTGGCTGCTATTTTTTAGGTCAAATTAAGTATTTTAAATTACTTTCTATCTTTAGTTTATTGCTTATATCATGAGGGGGTTCATTAGCACAAAAATCCTAAACATCTGTAATACCTTTTTTTCCCCAGGTTTTTTATTTTAATTAAATGGCTAGGGAGGGTGTTTTTGGTGCAGATGTGGAGCTTATGCACAGAGTGGGCTACATGGTTTCCTGTGATGGAGGGTGGCATGTGCCAACCCCTCAGATGGACTCACTGGTTTTTAGAAGCCACCTTGCTGTCACCAAGCGATCATTGACCAATGAGACTCAAAGGGAAAGTCAGCAGGGTGCCTCCCGTTTTTGGAGCTTCCTCGTAAACATTCCTGCTGACCATGCTGAAGGCCTCAGGAGCCTTCCCCAGCAGTCAGCGCTGACCTGGAGGAGTGCCGCCAATCAGGTCCGTGCTGTTTCATGAAGCCACACTCACTCCGCCACGTGGCAACGTTCACAGCACCTAGGTTTTCCAAAAACACTGTATAGGTCTGTTTTACATGCTGTGCCTTAAAACATACCAGTGGCAAGATAAATTCATTAAATAATTCCCAAGGAAATAGTAAAATACAGTCTAGGCCTCCTGTTTTCTAAATTGCGATGTCTCAGTCCATGGATGCAGTTTGCAGAAGCCTGGGTGGATCGCACCACTCAGGCGAACGCCAGGAGCGGAGTTTCTCGGAGCTGGTGCGGGTGCAGAGGCAGGCAGTGTAGCTGACCAGGACCTGCGGTGAGTGCAGATCCGCAGTCCAGGTGGGCCGGTGGGTTGCGGTGTCCTCTTATGAAAACTGCTGCCCAGTGAGTGTGCGTGTCTTGACGTGTGGAAGAGATGCTTTCACCTCACAGGTGTCCCCAGCGTCCCCACAGATGCAGGATCCTCGCCAAGTGAAGCTGAGTCCACTTGAACCAAGAGAGGAAAGAGCAGGCAACATCCCCAGAGCTCCACATAGCATAATTTTAGCCTGAAGTTTGAAAAAGCAAACACAGTCTGGCTGGTGTGGCTCAGTGATTGAGCGTTGACACATGCACCAAGAGGTCGCTGATTCAATTCCCGGTCAAGGCACATGTCCAGGTTGTGGGTCCGATCCCCAGTGGGGGTGTACAGGAGGCGGCCAATCGATGTTCCTATCTCTCCCTTTCACTTCCTCTCTCTCTAAAAAAATCAATAAAGGAAAGAAAATTTTTTTTTAAAAAAGAAAAAGCAAATGCAACCAAACACCTGTTTTTTCATATAAGATTCTTTCATTTTAATAGTTGCAGCCACTGCAGAGCTAACTTGGAGGGATTTGTGTCCAAGTACTTTCTAAGATTAACTCGTTGCAAAATGCATCCCTTAGTAGCTGAATGAGTAGACTCCTTGCTACACAGGCTTGGTAGCTGTCAGTTAAAAGGGATGAGATATCTACACAGAGTGATCACTTCCATTTCAGAAACCATAATAGGGGCCCCTCCTGACAAAAATTAGACGATAATGTTAACCTGATGATTAAAATAATTGTTTGTGACAATAATCATGATAACAGTTTGGGTAATAATGGCTTTATATACATTATTTTGTTTAAGCCTCACAGTAGGCTTTTGAGGATGGCACTGTTTTAACCTCCATTTTACAGGTGAGGAAACTGAGGCACTGACGGATTAAGTAATTATCTCAGAGACACGGAGCTGGTGGAGCTGGAGTCCAGCAGGCACCGGCACTAGAGTCCGCGCTCCGCCACTGTGCTCAGCGACAGCCCCCTGCCCTGCACAGGAAGGAACGCGCCTCTCCATGGTGTTGCTCTCCGGGGTGGGGGGTGGGGTTTGGGGGTCTGCCATCTAATCCTCAGCAACATGTTTTCCAGTTCTTGGGATGAAATTAGTTCTGACTTAATCATCTCTTTAAAGACCCCGTCTCCAAACATAGTCACATTCCCAGCGCTGGCGTTTAGGACTTCGACATACACATTTTGAGGGGGGCACAGCTCGGCTCGTAACACTGCCTTTTCTACTAAGCGTGAGAAGTTTTCCTTAAATACAAACAAATAAATAAAAACTTGGTATCTAGAAATGAGAATAACAAGAAGCTACGAAATAGATGCTGAGTTGACAGTGTGGGCATGTCCCATTCTGAAGGGAAGTGTGACGGCATCACAGCTCATCTTGTTTCTCTTTTTCCTCCTCAGTGTTGGAGTTTCTAGATCAAAAGACGTGCCTCCATTTGGCCCCCCGATTCCCAAAGGCGTCACGTTTCCGAAGTCAGCAGTGTTTCGGGACTTCCTTTTAGCCAAAGTAATTAACGCAGAAAACGCAGCCCACAAATCGGAAAAGTTCCGCGCAATGGCCACTCGGACGAGGCAGGAGTACTTGAAGGACCTGGCGGAGAACTTCGTCACGACCGCCACTGTGGACACCTCTGTGAAGTTCAGCTTCATCACTCTGGGCGCAAAGAAGAAGGAGAAAGTCAAGCCGAGGAAGGACGCCCACCTGTTCAGCATCGGGGCCATCATGTGGCACGTGGTGGCCCGGGACTTCGGCCAGTCGGCCGACATCGAATGTCTGCTCGGGATTTCCAACGAGTTCATCATGTTGATCGAAAAGGATTCCAAGAACGTGGTCTTTAACTGTTCCTGCAGGGACGTCATTGGGTGGACCTCCGGACTGATGAGTATCAAGGTGTTTTATGAGAGAGGAGAGTGCATCCTTCTGTCTTCGGGGGGCAGCTGTGCTGAAGACATAAGGGAAATTGTCCAGCGCCTGGGAGTAAGTACAGGTTTTGTGTTTCCTAGAATCGTCCTCAGGTCTTCAGTCCCAGATTCATACTAGCTTTCACTGGAAATTGCACGTGACTGTGGCATTGAGGGAATGAATTACTATTTCTTGTGGATACAGGGCTTCATTTCAAATGCTTTGTCGTTGCTGAATACACAGATGGTGGAGAAGCACCCGATACAGTTTGATTGGAAGGGAAAAGTGAAGCCAACTTTCAAAAGGGAACATCAGGATATCCTGATACAGTATTTGAGGGGAAACAGGAGAGTTGTCTAGATAGTATGTCTGTCTGTAGAGGCTGCTCAGTGGACACAGAATTACTCTCGACCAGATGAATGAGTAATTCCTCTGCAGCTTCAGCTCTGCCTGTGTACACAGCAGGTATTTTTGTATGAGCTGCCAGGTTAAACATGTTATTGATCTTCCAGCCACTGGTTTGTTTGTTTTTTTAATCCTCACCTGAGGATATGTTTCCATTTATCTTCAGCTAGAGTAGTGGTGGCGGGGAGAGAGAGACATTGATGTGAGAGAAACACATTGATTGTTTGCCTTCTCACGACCCCAATCAGGGCTGGGGACCGAACTGCAACTGAGGTACGTACCCTTGACCGGAATCAAACCCATGACTCTGATCCACAGGCCTACGCTCTAACCGCTGAGCCAAACCCACCAGGGCCAGCCACTGTTTCTTAACGAGGTTTTAAAGAATTTCCCATTAAGTTAGACTCACACAAAAATAAGTCATAAAGTATTTTTTTAAATGTTTTCTTCGTACAAAACCCCCAAGTGATGCCCATGGGTTTAACAGTTTTAGTTCTGCTCCTTATTTTAACAACGGAAGATACAGATTTTAGTTTGAGTATATACAATAGAATTATAAGAATAAATCAAATCTAAGAACAAAACATCTTTTGGCAAAAGAATTGCTCATGTATAAATCATCCCCCAAGGGGCTGTATATTTCATTAATTAGAAAAGATTTAATCAATTATGGATCATGAAAAAAGGAGAATTATACCCATTTCCTGTTCCTGTTCTCACCCCCAAATATAAATCTCCCCTTTGTTATTGGAAATCATATACAAGAGACACTCTAGTCGGTGTCTGCTAGTCCTGGAGAAATGATTTCATTATTTGCAGACGCTGTTTACAGGAAAAGGCCTCAGTGAGCTCAGCAGTATTATCGGCTGTGTGTTAAACCTCAGCATGACTCAGGGATGACTGGGCACGTGAGTAGTCTATGTCTGGAGAATTGAGTTGTTCTCTGAGGTTTCAGGACTCACTGTGCTTTCGGGAATATTGCAAGAATTTAGGAGATCCACTGAGCACCATAATATGTGCTCCTGAAAGTACAACAGAAACAGAGGCCACTGCACCAGCCACTGAAATGCACATCCTGTAGGCTCTTACATGCTCAGTGTTCCGTGGACCCCATCCTGCCACTTCCGTGGGAAGTGACTGTATCTAATGTGACTCAGGTGCCTGATGTCTGGAGTATGTTTGAGGAGCTCTGTTCTGTGATTAGGATGGCTTGCAGCAGGAGATGCTGGAAACAAATCCCCCAAAGCCTTGCGGGATTAGGACCTAAGGTTGGTGCAGGGCAGGCGCGATGGAATGGAAAGAAAGGAGCATGAGGTCCCCGTGGTGATGCTGGGAATGGGTGCTGTTCGACAGGTGTGAGCTCAGTGTGCTGTGGTGGTGAGAAGTGGCTTGAAGGTGTTTGCCCTGCAGGTAAAGACATGAAGGGAATGAGAGCTTACGCCTACATGGACAGGGGGCCAGCTTCCTGGGTATATAGCCTGTGCAGTCACCGGGACAACTCTCCGAAGGGCCTGGGTTGGCTCAGTCCTCTTCTGTTGCCATCTTGAAATTCTGTATACTTTTTGACTTCGGGGCCCTGAATTTTCATTTTGCCCCTGGCCACACAAATTATGTAGCTAGTCCTGGGTGTGTGCATGGAAGGCCACCATTTTCCCGTGATAATTGGGTCTGTGTAAGGATGTGAGGAACTCCAAATCAATGGATGTTGAATTTGAACTTGAAATTTTGTTAATATTGGAAAGAAGGCAGGGCACGTGTCATATGTTGTCTTTGGTAGGGGAGCTTAGTTGAAACATAGTTGAAAAAAAAGTGATGGAAAAATGCGTTCAGGTTGTACATATTAATTACAAAAGTACTTTCTCAGCAGTTTTAAATTAGTCAGGTCATAGCTTTGGAAATGTCAAGCTTTCGAAACTTCACCAGTAACTGAGACCAGTGGCCCCTTTCCCCAAACTGGCATGTGTCTGTGAGAAGCTGGTGGTCACCGTGGAAACCTGAGACAGCAGTGAGACACTGAACCAGCCCCAGCCCCACAGCTGTACCTACAGTCAAAGGTCGTATTTAATAGGCATCTGTGTGTTCAGAGCATGTTTTGTGGAGATGGAGCATTTATTAAAATGAAACTTCATGCATTGGCTCTGTGCTTTGGGGATATGAACATGATATCTCCTGACTTTACATTTCCCACAAATAAGTGATGCCACACCCACATGACATTTAATGAGCTCATGTTTTTCTTCCTGTGCGTGGAAACTGTTCTCAGGAAGACCTTTGGAGGGTGGCCTTCACTGATTCTTGGTGCTGTAGTAGACCGAGTGGGGTGCAGACCCCCTTCTTCCATTTCCTTTCTGTGACACTGCTGCATCCTACCCTCTCGGGGAAGGAAGAGCCCGGGAGCTGCTGCAGCTCAGGGTTGCCTGTGGTCCCCAAGGAGTGGCCCAAAGGAGGAGCGCCACCCTGCACACCACCCTGGTAGCAGATGCCAAGGAGCCTGGCTGTCCAGCCACGTTAGAGCTGAACCGTCCTCAGCACCCAGGCAGGCCAGGGCGGCCAGTCCACAGGAGAGGGGCGGAAGCTCCAGAACAGGTGTCCACCGGGCTGGTGCCTCCCAAGCACTTCCAGCTTCCCTGGCATTCAGTGACCTCTGCTGCTGCCCATCCTGAGGACCAGTCGCTCAGTGTTAGCTTGAAGTGCTCTGGGCCATTTTGAAGTTGAATGAAGTTGTCTGATAGGTTTTAACGTTTGACGGGTGAAGCTAGTAAAGGTTTCGAAAGTCTTATTTCTGTTGGTACAGTCCATCTGGAACAATGCAGTTTCTTCTGTGCTTACGAGTCAAGTCAGTTGGCATGGAAAAGGAAGGGGGGATTATCAGAGCCCATCTCAAGCGCACACGCTCTAGGTCAGGGCTTCTAAGAAAAAGCAGGCCACCTGTATCAGGGATGGATTTGCCTCTGAAGAATGAGACCATTGTTTAACTCTTGTTACTGTTTTTGCACATGACGCCACAGTTAACTACGGTGAACTCTGGGTTGAAAGGTGTCCTTGTCACTGAGGCAGTTCGAGGGAAGGGCTGTGAGGCTGAGGGAGGAGCGGGCACAGAGAACTGTGTGTGCACCTCTGACAGGGGACCCCACAGTGGCATCTCTAACAGTCTCTTGTCCCCTTAGATAGTGACCAGAGGCTGCGAGACCGTGGAAATGACCCTGAGGAGGAACGGGCTGGGCCAGCTTGGCTTCCACGTGAATTTTGAAGGAATTGTTGCTGACGTGGAACCGTTTGGTTTTGCCTGGAAGGCTGGCCTGCGCCAGGGGAGCCGCCTCGTGGAGATCTGCAAAGTGGCCGTGGCCACTCTGACCCACGAGCAGATGATCGACCTGCTGCGGACATCCGTGACCGTGAAGGTGGTCATCATCCAGCCACACGACGACGGCTCGCCCCGCAGGTGAGGCGAGGCAGGGCCTGCTGCTCCTGCGGGCGCTCAGAGGATGGTCAGGGCGTCCTCCACCAAAGTCTTGGATACCCACCAGCAGAGCGATTAAACGAGCTCCCAGACGCTCTTGGTGTGTAACACACGGTAAATGGTCAGTGCTAGGTAGTGGCATGGGACATGCAGCACGGAGAAGCTGCGACGTGGTACAGAACTGCAGAGCAGCCCTTGTTCACCTGGACCAGTGAGACTGAGGGGAAAGCTCTTTGTCTAATTCAGCCTTTAGCAAGTTCAGGATTTCCCTGTGCACTGCTCGAATTCCTCCCATAATGTGGTCAGTGATCGCTAACAGGATATTTACGAGATCAAAGCCGGTATGTCTGCAGGAATGCCGGAACATCAGGCATATTCCGTGTGGTGACTGCTGCCTTCTAGTCGAACCGGGCGGGCCATTCTGATAAGCTGTCATGAGCAACAGGAAAAGTAGTGGCTGGACTCGGAACGCTCAGAGGTGGGCAGGTGGAAGGTAGGAGCAAGGGTGGAATTAGAAAGTGGTACCGTTCCATTGTTAATAGAAAAGATTCATGCTGGCATCAAGAAAATATTAGGCCAAAGGAGAAAGAATGCTGATTTAGAACAAGCCATCGGTCTGCCTCTGCCCAGCCGTATGCTGTGGTGCCTGGTAGTGTCTGCAGCACATTCCACCTCCGTCCCAGAAGTACCTACGGGCCCCTTAGGAACTCTGGTTCTGGAGAGAGAAAGTGTGCTCAGAGTCCAGGCCTTAGCTGTGTGATCTTGGGTAAGTCACGTGCTCCCTAAGCCACACTTAGTATCTGTAAGGTGGGGATCATGATATCACTGACCTCCTACTGTTCTGTGAAGATTAAATAAGGTGAAGATTAAATAGAACCTCCTGGCATCATCAGCACCGCATGTCTTAGTTAAAAACACTTTTAAGATATTTCATTTGAATTTTCTCATGCTCTAAGATAAATTCTTTTTTTTAAATGCTCACCTGAGGATATTTTTCCATTTATTTGCAGAGAGAGAGAGAGAGAGAGAGAGAAATATCAATACGAGAGACACATTGATTGGTTGCCTTGATTGGTTGCCTCCTTACAACCCTGACCAGGGCTGGGGACCAAACGCAACCAGGGTACGTACCCTTGACTGGAATTGAACCTTCAGCTCTTTGGTCTGTGGGCTGACGCTCATAACGCTGAGCCAAACCAGCCAGGACTAAAATAAATTCTTATCATTCAGAGATAACAAGATGCCATTTCTACTTTCTGAACTTCTTCCTGTGGTAACTGAGGACTTTCTTTCTGCTTTCTCCACCTCCTGTGCAACCAGTGCGCTGCCCTAGCACTTTCTCGATGGAGGTCCCTTCTCTGTACTGTCCAGAACAGTAGCCACAAGCCACGCATGTCTGCTGCACACTTGAAATGTGACTAGTGCGACTGAAGAGATGAGCGTGTCATTTTAATTAATTAAGATTTAATTACCCGTGTGGGGGAGGAACACATTTTCCTCTACCCTCAAGGTTCTTCTGGCTGGTCTAATAATCAAACAGACAGGAGACAGATTAGCAAGAGAAAATCACCAAATCTAATACATGCATCTGTATGGCAGCCCCACGTGCACCAGAGGTTCAGAAGTAGGGGGATTGAGCTATCTAAGACATCCTGAGTTAGGGATGGAGTAATGCACCTGGGACGTCCATGATGTCTAGTGAATAGAATCGTGTCCTGCCCTGCAGACAGGTCAGAGGAGGTTACCTGTGACCACCGGTTACTATGAGCCAGGCCCTGACTCGAGCTCTCCTAGGTATAGGGAGGTACAGAAGTTTCTCTTGAGCCTGAAGCTAACGTTGCCTTTAGCTGCAAACCATCTGCATACTGCAGAGACTCACCTTGGGGTGACTTATTCTGGACCCCAGTTACAGAGGCTGGTGGCTGCCATATTGGCTAGCTCGGCTCTAAGTGATCTCTGTAGAGATCACAGCAGTGGGTACCCCCTCCTCTCCAGGTCACCCGCACGGTGCTGTAAGTCTGTCTCTATCAGTTGTCTTGCTGTTTGCTCCCTACCTGCTGCCTCCCTGTGCCCGTGATTCTCTGTCTGCCCAGCAGCTTTACAAAGTCAAGTTCTGAGGAGCTGAAATTCCTCTTGAGAGTAGCAGCCTCATGTCGGGGTGGGGGGTATCTGAGATAGTACTGTTGCCTTGCCTGGTTCTGTGCCATTAAACCCACTTGTTCCCCGAGAGTCACATGCAGTGGCGTGAGTAACAAAGACGTCGAAGACAAATACTTTATTAAAGTGAGACTTGGAAAGAATGGAAGACAAATCCGTTAGACCTTTGAAGCTAAAATATTGTGTAAGTGAAGGTCTTTTAAAATAAATTTTAAGCCAGTTGTTAGACATTTTTTCATACAGTAAGATTTCTTTCTTCCTTTGGTAGAGTTAAAGATTTGTAAATCTTATGGTGAAAACCAAGCCCTTTTTTCTGTCTCACAGGTTGATTACTACCGTAGCACAAATGGCACCATGCTCTCTCTCCTTTTGGGTTAAAAACATGTTTTTCCTATTTTTAGTTTTGGCCTACAGTAAGACATTTTTAAAGCTTTCAAGAGATCTGGTTAATAAAAAACGTTAAAGTTATCATTATGTTTGGTATTTAAAACATATGATTTTTAAAAAATAGAATTTGCTAAGAAATGCTGAATATTTTTAGCTAAAACAAACAAAAACTACCACTTAAAAGTTTTGGCTTTTTTTTTTTTTTTTTAATCTAGCTACATGTTTAACTGCCTTGGTCTGTGCATAATCAATTCTTACTTTGTGTTAAATGCAAATTCTTTTATTAAAGCTATTCAAGATATTTAGAGATTTTGCCTTTGTTTTCCAGGAGTCCCATAGTGTTACTCCCTGAAGATACAGATTTTTCTCTTGATTAATCTAGAATAAGTGTTCTATGTATTGTAACTTGAGCCGGGATTATAATTAGCCATTTGTCTCATAGTAACTCTCCACAATTGGCATGCCCTCCGTCCACATTTCTGCAAGTCTTGAAGGTTTTAAGCATGTATCATTCAAAATTCTTTCAATTCAGTCTTCCAAAGTTCTGCGAATTTGAATTTGTCAATTTTTAAATCCACATTTTTGTTTGTTTGTTGATCTGTGCTCCACCTGTGACTGCCTGGGTGCCCCATAAAAGCCTTTGCTCTTGTTAGGCAGCTTCCTTGAGGCCGTTATCCTGGGATCACAGACCGTGCCTTCCTACCCTGCAGGAGTGTGGTCACTTATGTTTAGTCAGTGCTCTGAGGAGTTCAGCCTCTGCATTATTAGAGGGTTTTTTTTTAAGAACTGTAGAGGAGGAGGGTCTTAAAGGGGAAATGAGTAGCATTTGACTCATTTTAAAAATTAAAATGCAAAATTTTTAAATGAAACATTGCTTAGCACCCTCAGTCCTGTAGCAAAATATGCAAACATAGCCTTCAAGCTAAAACTACACCTTTGATTTGTGGCATGAAAACTAGCCCGTCTTCTTTGACAAATTGGCTCTTGGTGTTTGTCAGGGAAGGGCAAGAAGAAAACATTCATTTACATGGACGTGTGTGTGTGCGTGTGTGTGTGTGTATAATTTTTTTAAAGTTGTCTTTAATGTAAGAACCATAAGGACTACCAAAATGGCCCAATTAATGAATTGCAAGAGATTTCATTCTTCATAAACATCCCAAGTGAAAATGCTTCAGTTCGTTTCTGCCATTTATCAGCTTGATTTTTGTCCATCAGGAGATCAGTGAGAAGTAATTCGCCTCGGAGCCCATCTGCCCCTGTCAGCGGTGGGCGAGGCCTGTCATTTAACAGTCCCCCTCCCCCCCCAGCCTGCCTGGTTGTCGGAGAGTCAGGTGCTTGTCATGGCTCAGAAGCATAAATGAAGTCCTTATTGGGAAACTGTTTACGTTGAATCAAAAGCTACCCCACATTTTGAAGTCTCCGTCTCAAGTTTCAGGGTGATGATAATTCTACTGTCCCTCAGCTTGAGTTCCAGAGAACACCAAGCAGGGAGGGTCCCCTTTGGGGATGCTTATTAAGTGATTTCGTGCTGGGATTGGATCTGGAGTGAATTCATATTGGGAATGAGTGGCAAGGAGCAGTTTGGGAATAGCGCTCTTCAAATGGAAACGGGGTTTAAAGGGGGGAGGCATTTCCTCTGCAGACAGTCTGTACCAAGATGAAGAAGAGTTGCTGAAGCCGCTCAATTAACCTTGGCTTTGGGAGGGATGGTGTGGCCCAGCCTCCAGCCTTCCAAGGTGACTGACATGCTGTGAGTGTCATCTCAAGGAAAGCAAATCAACTTAAAAGGCTGATATAAAGGAAATAACAACTCATCAGAATTACGCATGAGTTGTTATGCAGTGTGAGTGATTTAGTAAATATGTCCAATAAAAATGGAAATGGAATTCCTTGCTGGGGTGCATCTGTTTTGTGTGATTTTTCATACTCTGTTGACATGACATATTTTTCTATATAATGCAAAACAGTGGAAATTATCTCATGTTGTCATGAATCCAAATTGTGGTTTTCTCATCATTCTATAAAATTGAAGCTTTATGTTCTTGTCTGCTGTTTAATGCCTGTTGCCTGACCATTCAGCTCCTTAAAGTACACAGAGGAGGACATGGAAATGGAAGCTGGAAGGAGAGCTCACTTCTGTTAGATGAGCAGTGTGTGCGTGTGCGTGTGTGCATACACGTGTGTGCGTATGTGTGTGGGCACACGTGTGTGTGCATGTGCATGTGTGCGTGTGTGTGCATGTGTAGATGGTGAGTGGAAATCTGGACTAAAGTGAGGTTTTAGATTAGAGTTCCAATTTATTTGTACGGATGAGAAAAATTATATCTGGTTGTCTTACGGACTCTGAAAAAATACACAACTTAGGTTCTCAAAGTAACTGAACCACATGCACTGTTCTGAGTTCCTACAAAACGGTGTTTAGATGATCCCCTCACTGCTTGAAGTAAGAACATCGGATTACAGAGCGGATGTTAGACAGGTTGCCTCACATTCATTCATTCGTTCGTTCATTCATTTGTTCACTCTTAAAGAGTTTGTGCCAGAAGCTGCTGGCTCTGGGCTATTAACCTGGGCAGGACAGACCTAATCTTTACCTCAGTGGACTCCTTTTTGTCTGCCTAGCACGCTAAACTGCAGTACTTTCCATGTATATTTTTGCTGTTTAAAAATGGTTTTCTCAAACTATAGCAACAGCGTCCTACTTGGTAATGGGTCTCGGTGCAGAAAACACACTCACTCTCCCCAGGTCATGGTCCGTAGTTTAGGTCCACGCTGTTTTGCGTTTGGAATGCTGTCATGTTACTGGCACTGTGGCAGGAATGCAGAGGGTGACCGTATAGCTCGAGTGTTCCGTCAGCTCGGCAAGTACAGCTGTCTTGTGCTTGACAAGTTACACCATGCCATGGGAGTGGACACCAGTGGTGTTCTCCTGATGAGAATAGTTTCAACAAAAAACCAGGCATCAAATGGCTATTGCGAACCTTCTGTGCTTAACTTTGAAGTATATAATGTAATAAAGTGTTATTCCTGGTCTCAAGCTTTCTAAGAAAGAAAAGGAAGTTGTTGACTTCATGAGGAACTTGCTGAGCCTTTGAGTCAAATGAAGTACTGGGTACGACCCCGTGGGTGGATGCAGTCAGCCGTGTGCCTGGTGAGGAAGGAAGGGGTTGGAAGCCGGTGAATGATTCAGGTCCAGGTAGCCTGACTGCCTGTTTCAAATGACAAATACCTTCCAATTCAAGGCCTTATTTAAAGAGCTTGGTCAGGTGGGTTTATGGTCTGATGTCTCTTTCTGTCTATAGCTGTCTTTCTGTTTCTGTAAATCAAGGACATTTGTAGAAAAGTGAATTAATATTTCATTTAGCGCCTACTTTGTGTGTGACAGTGCCCTCGCCTCTCCAGGAAGCTGTAGGATGTCCATATCTCCCTGTTGCAAGCTTTTGATTTTTATGCAACAGGAAGAAGGAGTTTGTGACTCAGGTGAGTGAGCTTCAGTCCCCCAATCACCCTGTTGGATGCTTTGGAAACAGTCCTTTAGCTATTAGCAGGTTATTAGCATGACAGACTTAAAGTGATTAAAATATCAGTGATTGCTTTAATCCCTAGTGTTATAAAGGGTTCTTTTGCAAATGCATAAATATAAAAGAAGCAGGTAGTTCTTTTCAGGGGATCTATGGGCCTTTGTTTCCAAAGATTTTTGTTTAGCTCCCAGTGGAAAATACAGCATATGTGGGCCACGTTACTGTTCTTCCATGGTTTTCTGAGGAGGTGGCCAAGGGTTTCAGGAAGAGCAGTAGACTAGGGGTCGGAGGTCCCAGGTTCCAGTGTGACCTTGTCTCTGATTAGCTGTATCACCTTTCCAGCCTCTCAGAGCCTGCTCCAAAAATGGGAGGTGTTCTTGGTACCACCTCAGACATCGCTGGGAACTGGCAGAGGGTGGACGTGGGAACAGGTCAGGTGCCCCAGTAGGTAAGAGGTGGATTAGAGTCAAGGATGGCCTCGGAGTAGTTGTAAGGCTTTTCTTAGAATACTGGGTTTAGTTAAGGACTCTCTACCACATAGCCCAGTTAAGTAAGACCAACAGGCCCTTTCGGAGTATAGTACGTGCAAGTTGTAATTACTCGATTAAGCTGTGGCTGTGTGGTCCAGGTCCAGCTAATTTGTTCAAATACCTTTTCTGTTTTTGTTTTTAGAATAAGCCTTGTTTCTTTAACTTTCTCAGTTCTCTAGGTTTTGGGTTTTGTTTTGCTACTCTTCAAAAGAATTACTATTTATTACCCCCGGGGACTCACCCCTTCTTCACGTTGAAGCCGTGTTAAGTCGTGTGTCCTACCTTTATATAAGACGACAGTAAAGGAACAGGCTAAGGATGTGTTGTTCTATAGGTGAATGCACACGGAGGGAATTTACAGCTTTGAAATCGTCTGCAATTCTGATTGTTATGTCAAGTTAAGCTTGGCAATTCTGTACTTCCACAAGTACCTATTATCTCCCCGTGCTGCTGCTGCTGCTGACTGTGGAGAGTACGTTAATGAGGACTTCTGTGCAAGTCCACCTGCCTTTGCTGTTTGCTGTTGGCCTCCTCTGTTTCGTAGGAGCAGAAAGGAACGTCTGTTTGTAACTGACCTCTTTCCTGTGAAGCTGTGGCTTCGGGCCGCTTTCGTGTTCACATGATTCCGTTCTGGCCCACCTGCAGGAGGAGAAACACGGCCAGAGAGGTTGTCCCGTTTCTGAGCTGCGCATTGGCAGGTCCTGGTTTTGAGCCCAGAACCCAAACTCTCTGTCATGGAGAACAGGTGGTTGATGTGGAGAGTGCCTGCTGGGAGGAATAGCGGAAACTGCACGGCTTGGCTGGGCTCCAGCAGGGCCGTCCTGGCGGGGTGGAGCGAGCCTTCAGGACAGCCCAGCCTCTACTTCCAGGGGCCCACATTATTGATGGTAAATGGAAGGTTATTCTCGGAAACGAGAGAGGTCATTGGAAGGGAATGGGCCCAGGGGGAAGTTGCCATCTTGCTGGCATCCCTTGCCGGGTGTCTGAGAGTAAGGGTGCACAGGTGCAGTGCTTGGTTGACAGTGTGGGTGCCTGTCAGCTGTGAGCCAGAGTGGACACCACCTCAGTGCTGGCCTTGCCCGGAAGCAGTAGCAGCTGTGGACCAGAGATCTGCTGGTGGGCAGCCCTGCTTTGGGCAGCAGGTGCCTGCTGCTGAGTGTGGAGAGAGGAAGTCAGCGAGTGTCCCTTTTACTGGAATGAGCCATCCCAGGAAGTCCACAAAGCTAAGTTCAGAAGGACGGCAGTGTTGCTTTTCAAAATGAAGCAGTAAAAGGTAGGATCCTCTGAGGGCTCCAGCCAGTGGAATGACTTGTCCTTCTCACAGTTTTGTCGTGTGCGTTTTAACCAGCACGTTTCTGTGACCTTCTCAGTCGACAGAATGTTTTGCCTTCCAAGACATACCTCTAAGACAGATTACTCAACAGTTTCTGGCTAGACGAGCCGTGTTATATTTATTCTTAACCCTGAAGCTGACTTTTTATTGATCTCTACCTAGCATGCTAATTAGAAGCATAAGTAGATGACGTGTTCATTTGTTATCGAGCACAGAGGAAACCGATTCGCTTCCATAGGTGATCCTGCAGCCTTATCTCGCCGAGTGTCTCCTGGCAAGCACACTGAAGAATGTGCTAGGAGCTGGAATGCAGTTCATGCCCACTGCCTGGTGAGTGGACGGGAGCTGAGGGCATTTATCTGTAGACAGTGCAGGAAAGCAGAGACTTGAGTCTCTTCTTCGGAAGTGTTTCATTTACACGCAAGATGAGCAGCTCACGTTTTCGGAAGTGTCTCTCATGCCAGGTCTGTTTGCATTTGGTCAGACTGGGTTTCAGTTGGCCTTTACTTCTTGGTGAGAAGTATTTGCCGGGCACCCCTTCCCAGCAGCCCTGGTTTTGATGCTTCTGATGAGCTGGGGTGAAGTCGCCTGGCGTCCTGTGCTGGGACCACCCAAGTTGGAGAGAGGAGTGTGCACGGGCACAAGGCACTCTGCAGGCTGGTCTGTAATTCTTGTTACACCTCTCCCTGTTTCCCTAAATATATACTGAATTTTCTACTTGCACATTTCAAGGAATCTCTCATACCTATGGAGCAGAAGTAAGGTGGACCAGGCTTGATGACATGTTAGAACCAGTAGTTATTTCTATGATTTCTTAGTCACAGAAATAAAAAAGGAAACACTCAGTTTATAAGAGTAATTGCTGTAAGTGTCACATTATAACAAAATTAATTTTGATTTAAAAATAAAGCCCTTTGAGAAGAGCTGATTTTTATTAGGGCCAAAGAATGCCAACCTTTAGAATCAAAAGATCATTTACATATGACTGTGCGAGAGGCTGGAGATGGAATAACCCCACCCGGGCCTCTTCCGCGGGCGCACTGCACCCACGCTTGTAGCGCTCTGTCAGGTATTATTCACGATTATGCATTGGTGGTCTTCTTCCAAGACTCAAGTCGAATTACAACAGCTTATTAAAGACCGCGTCTATGAGCATAAATTAAATGCACCGCACAACTCAGCCATCTGTCTTCTCTGTTTATTCTTCCTTTTAAACCAAACCTAATAAACTTGAAACCCAGACAAGCACTGGAAATGCAGGTTGCCCTTTGGTTCGCAAGATGCCAGGTTCACGTTCCTTCACTCAAAATGTAACTCCAGGACCCTTAACCCTGGCGAGTTTCACGAAAAACTCCCTGATCTGCACTGTTCAGGCAGTGGCAGGCTTTGAGACGCTGCAGCCGAGGTCATCTGAACACCAGTGACTTGCTCAGAGCATCAGTTAGGGTGGAAAACATAATAGCTTTACTTGATGTGTTGACATTTACTGCAGTATCCTTCCTTTCTCATTTGTAATCTGGTCATTGGCCATTTGGATGCGTCAGCAGCACCAGAGCTGTGGTATCTGGTGAAGTAGAGAAACCCTTAGAGACTGAAAGTCCATGAGTAACAATTGTAGGGCCTTGGCATTTCACACTCAGAAAAATGCAATTCAGTGTAAATCTGAACTTACTAAATTTGGCTGGTAATTTAACTAACACATTCAGTAAATCCAGAGTGATTTAAAGTTGCTTGAATAAGAGAGCTGAATTTTGCTTTGGGGGAAGGAGCGTTGAAAGATAGGAAGTAAGATTTACTAATAAACAGATAATCATTACTTTGCCCTCTTCTAAACAGACGTAGTGTCTCTTTAGCATGGTTTGCCCAGCCCATTCCTCTTCTCGTCTCCAAGGGTAGCACCAGCGTCTCTGGCTTCCTGAACCCAAAAGCAGGACATTGTTTTTTGTTTCTACTTGTCTCTCCATCCCCAGCTCCAAGTACTATTGATTTGAAAAGAATTGAGCTATTCTGTATGGGGCCTGTCCCCACCCACCACCCTCTTTACCTGCCACCCAACTTAGCATCTCCACCGTAACCCAGGAGTCTGCCCACCCAGCTTAGCATCTCACCGTAACCCAGGAGTCTGCCCACCCAGCTTAGCATTTCCACCATAACCCAAGAGTCTGCCCACCCAGCTTAACATGTCCACCGTAACCCAGGAGTCTGCCCACCCAGCTTAGCGTGTCCACTGTAACCCAGGAGTCTGCCCACCCAGCTTAGCATGTCCACCATAACCCAGGAGTCTGCCCACCCAGCGTAGCATCTCCACCATAACCCAGGAGTCTGCCCACCCAGCTTAGCGTGTCCACTGTAACCCAGGAGTCTGCCCACCCAGCTTAGCATGTCCACCATAACCCAGGAGTCTGCCCACCCAGCGTAGCATCTCCACCGTAACCCAGGAGTCTGCATTCCACAGTGATGTGTCTTGACGTAGACCTTTTTCACTTGTGCTGGGCACTCTGGGACCTGTTAATCTGGTGTTGCACATCTGTTCGTTCTGGAAAGTGTCTTGCATTATTTCTTAACAATTTTCTTCCCACCTTTTCCTCTCTTTCCTGGTTCTGCTACCTCTCTTAGATGGGTGTTAGACTTTTTGGATTGAACTTTAATTTTCTTATGTTTGCTCTCCTATAAATTTTGCAGTATACCTTCTAGTGTCTTACTGGGTATTTTATTTATTATATTTTTAAATTTCAAAAGTTTCTTTTTATCATCTGAAAACGTGGTTGGTTGGTGCACCTCACTGCAGTGATCGGGTGGCTTACACCTACCTGCCTTTTCTCTAGAGAAGGATTTTCCTTCGTCTTTTTGGGATACTCGGATGCTGAAGCCAGGTTTGGAGAAGGAGACATGAGTCTGGTCTCATTTACCAGGGAGAATTCAATCAACCTTCTGAGCTGTCCTCAGTACCTCCTGGTTGGGTCCCTGAACCATTGCTCCTGCCCCTAGGGGGCGGGGGGCTGCTGCCTGGCTGGGCCAGGTTTCTATGGGCCCCAGGGTCAGACTTTTTTCTTCACTCCCTTCTAAATAACCCCTCTCTTAAGCCTCCTCTTTCACTTTCTCCTTCTGCAGGGCCTGGTGCGTCCTGTCCCCGCCGTGTCCGAGGAGTTGCTTCTCCATGTGTTCCCCTCTGCACCCTTGGGTGGGCCTTCCTCCGCTCTGCTAAACCATTACACACTGTGTTTTAGAGTTTCCAGTGTCTCCAGATTTTCACAGTCAGTTTGTTTCTGTTGATTGTTCATTCCCTTTGCACTTTGGTTGTGATTTTGAAAAGAGGCTCAAAGCTGAACACTACCATCTGGAGAAGGAAGTCTGTTTTTTAGAGAGCAATACCTTACCCTAGTGGATGTCTCAAATGTTGGAACAGATTTGATGTTGATTCTGGGGTGTCTGGGGAGAGGCGCTGGCCCTGGATGCTGACTGCGGCTCCACCCCTGACCACTGCGGACTGAGCCGTTGTCTCCAAAGTGCATCATTACTTACATCCCGGCCTGGAGCCCTGCTGTGCCAGGTGTTGACCCTTTAGTTCCTCGTGGGGCCGGGCAGGAGCTCCTGCCCACTGCACTTCAGTACTCGAATGGCTCAGAGCCTTTTCACTTCCTGAACTTTCACTGGTGGCAGGAGAGGAGCTGACTAGTCAGGACATGCTCCTTTGTCAGAGGTGAGGCCTCCGTAGAGCAGTGGCCCCGCCATGTGGTCTGTGAGCCCTGACCAGCACCTGCGGCCCCGGGGAAGTGGGCTGGGGCCGCGAGCTCGTGTCCCACTGCTTCTTCTTGGCTCCACAGAGGGTGTTCAGAGCTCTGCCGGATCCCCATGGTGGAATACAAACTGGACAGCGAGGGCACCCCCTGCGAGTACAAAACCCCCTTCCGGAGGAACACCACGTGGCACCGGGTGCCCACCCCGGCCCTGCAGCCCCTGCCCAGAGCCTCGCCCGTGCCCGGCACGCCCGACCGGCTGCAGTGCCAGCAGCTGCTCCAGCAGGCCCAGGCCGCCATCCCGCGCAGCACCTCCTTCGACCGCAAGCTGCCCGACGGCACCAGGTACTGTGGTGCCGCTTCCTCAGGGATGGCCCTTGTCAAGTCCTGGGGCTGCAGCTTCAGACCACGGGAGGGACTTTCCACTGGGCTTCATGGTTTCTGAGTCAGCGTGTTCTGAGCAAGCTGGCAGGCGGGGCTGGGGCAGGTGGGGCTGGGGCTGGGGCTGGGGCAGGCCTGGGATGCAGGGGTGCTCGGACCTGCCCTGCTCCTGGCCCTGCGGCGGTGCCGGCGGAATTCTGGTCCTTCCGAGGGATTGAGGAGTACGAATCCGCAGTGATAAAAGTAGTCACGGGGATATAAAGTGCAGCATAGGGAATATAGGCCATAATATTGTAATAACTACGTGTGGTGGGTACTGGAAATATCAAGGGATCACTTTGTAAAGTTTATATGTCTAATCACTATGTTGTACACCTGAAAGTAATATAATACCATATGTCAACTATAATGGAAAAGTAAATTTTAAAGAATGAGGGTCCTAACCACAGATCCCACCCACTGAGGCCACAGCTTACCCATCCAACTGTGACCCTGGTCAGCTTGTTCTCTAAACCGTCTTGGGAAAGACCCCTAGAAACCATTGTGCATGGCTCTCTAGGTACGTGCGAACAGTTCTCAGTATAGATAAAACTGCCAAAACAGTGATTAAATTCCATCATCCTAATGTGGGTGGTATTTTAAGAGGCCCTACATCATAAGCATGGCTTGGCTTTTCTCTCATTTTAAGCAAAGTGAGTTGGGTTTACAATTATTTTTTCAATGGGAGAATGCACTTGTTTTAAAGTTAAACCCATTGGCATTAGAAGCTGGTGGAATGCATAATTTACATTAGCTGTTCTAAGTGAACAAAGCTGTATATGTGTTTTGTTATTTTTGTTTTTGTCGATCTTCACCCGAGAATATTTTTCCATTTATCTTTAGATAGAGTGGGAGGAAGGGAGGGAGGGAGGGAGAGAAAGAGAGAAACATCAATGTAAGAGACACATCGATTGGTTGCCTCCTGCACGACCCGGACCAGGTCTGGCAACCAAACTGCAACCAAGGTACGTGCCCTTGACCGGAACTGAACCTGCAACTCTTTGGTCCGGGGGCCGTCGCTCTAACCACTGAACCAAAACATCCAGGGCAGGTCATTGGTTTTTTTGTCATTGTTTTTAATTCCTACTCCTTTTGTCTCAGCTTTTGCATAACTTATGGGTCATGGAAATACAGTGTCCTCAAAGCAGGCTCTGGTCCAGTAGCGAGTCTCCTGCACGGATGCTGAGCCAGGCTGTAGCTTGATTCTTGTTACCCTGGGCTGCTGCTCATCCTCACCAGCCTCCAGCTTCCTCCTCTGAAAAATAAATTTAGTAACCACAAAGACCTTCCTGAGGCTGGAGTCGGTCAGTATGTATGAGCTGCTCAGAACCGCCCTGGCCTGTCGTGAGCTTGTACAGTATTCACAGTAATCAGTTGGTAAATAAAACCATGTGATCTTCTCTGCTTTCGCCCATATTCTTTCCAGAGTGGATGCAGGGAAGGTGTTCTGCAACCTGACATTAAACCAGCTTGGCTCTGGGTCTCCTTACTCAAACATCTGCTGAGTTTCTGAACCCCCTCCCCCAAAATTCAAAGAAATGCACACAAGTGGCCCAGGTGAAAGGGGCAACATCCGGCAGGGATGGGATCTGCAGAACCTCCTTGATAAGGTAGACGTTAGTAAATTATACGGAAAATCCAGGAGGGATCTTGTAGCAAAATGGCAAAGTCACATTCACCAAGTGAGTTCTCAGGAGAATTACTCGTGTGTGTCTGAGGTAGACAGAAATAAAGAGATTGCATTCAGTAGACATGTGGCAATAAATGGTTTTGTCAAATGTAGGGTTTTCTCTCTGCATAGGTTTTAAATATGGAACCAAAATGTGTCTCATGTTAAGTTTCGTACACCAAGCAGAGGTGGTGTTGTCGTGATTCTGTGTTCGTGGAGGTTGCGATGCTGTTCTTCCGTATTTCCCTGCATCACGGTCTGTGCGGTACATTTCAGATGATGGCTTGTTCCCCCCACATCTTTCCTGTGATCAGGTGCCAGCCATCAGCCACCTGAGGTCTCACGGCATCACCAAGTCTTAGTTTGTGTGTCCACAATTACTTCTTTTCCACCTTGCAGTGTGTATTCCATCCTTGTAAACATGAGTTCATTTGTAAAACAAGCCAGGTCGAGATGTTGGCACTGCACAGAGATCTCAGTGCCCTGTTAATGATTCTAGTCCTCGTTTCAGAAGTTCGCCCAGCAACCAGTCGTCCTCCAGCGACCCCGGACCCGGTGGGAGCGGGCCTTGGAGACCGCAAGTGGGCTATGACGGGTATGCTCATCCCCACCCTCTGCCGGGGCCTGGGAGGGCCTGGGTGGGACTGTTCCAGGGACTGCGTCTGCCTTGGAAGCCGTTGGAGGATGCAAAGATGCCAGATGAGCTTCTGATGAGTCTGTCCAGTCCAGAAAGAGCCCTGTTTCTATCTGGGTAGCTAGCTCTCATTTGTCTGTGTTCTGAGCTGGTCTGCTTTTGCTTTTTAATAAGGAAAGTCTTTGTGAACATGTGGAAATTAAGGACTTGGGGACTCTGTGGGCAGTGCCCTTGGAGGGTCCCCTCACTTCATTGACCAGAGAAGGCAGGGTTAGCCTTTGACGCGTCTTTTGCTGCCTCCCGGTAGAGAAGAGCAGGAGGCTGCTCAGAGCCACCCCGTAGTGTGAGTTCACCTGGGGTCCAGGTGCCAGCAGGTCAGGTGGAGCCTGAGGACACCTGGGAACATGGAGACGCTGAATTGGCTAAAGGAACTCGGGAAGCAGTCACACACTTGGGGGAAGAAAAGGAGGGGGGGAGGCCGTGTGCTGCCGCGACAGGCTGCCCCTGATGGCAGGGTCGGTGTCGCTCTGCAGCTGAGCTCGCCTCTGCTTTGGAAGAAGTTGGGTACAGGGATTTAGAGGAGAGGATGGCCAGGGCAGACGGGGAAGGATTTCCATTACCGGAGGGCAGTGTCTCTCCCTGGTGCCCCCTTTGCTTCCGATTTGGGCTCAGAAGTAGATATTTTCTGTCAGAGTTCCATGTCTCCTACCTTAAATAACAGATGGAGCTCTTAGAAGTTGTACAGAAAGACATTTTGCTCAATGCAGTTGCATTTTAAAAGTAGAGGGGAGTTTTTTTGTATCAGTGGAAAAACCATTCCTGACTTTTTCTGCAAACCCGGGTCTATTTGGGTTCTGTAAATGAAGATCACTTTGTAATAAAGTTTTCTGAGAATTATTTCTTTTGTAAGATTATATTGCCATATTTTGGGTTTTCATAAAATAAAGTGTACCCAGAGATAGTCTAGAGCCAATCAATCTTATTTTCTTTTTCTTAAAACATGTAATGTAAGGAAGTATCAGCGGTATGTATTCTGGGCACAAGGAAAACAAAAGCAGTGAGTTCTTCCTCAGCTTGTCGGGACAAGTGTTCTGACCCCGGGAGGCCTTTAACCCGCTGGCCCTTCTTCATCTGCAAATGACTGTCATCCACGTGCCTCCCTAGAGCCCGTGGGGAAACGAGAGCCCCTGGTTCCAGTGCTGGAAGCTCCTCAGACAGGGCTGACCGACCCTGTGCATTTGCCACTTGACCGCTGCCCATCAGGGCTCTCCCTGCGGGCGCCTCGCAGGGGTCAGCACACGGGACCATCGGGGGGATTGGCGCGGGGTTGGCCCAGCTCAGCACCGCGTTCTTCCCAGGTGCCAGTCCCCGCTGCTGCTGGAGCACCAGGGCCCAGGCCCTTTGGAGTGTGAAGGATCCAGGGAACAGGAAGACGCCATGGACGGAAGCAGACACCCAGGTAATGAGGAACTCCCAGTAACCCAGCTCCCTCCACGCCCCTCCCTCTCTTCCCCCATCGCTCCACTCAGCACACGCTAGGTGCCTACCCTCATGCAGTGTGTCAGCTCGCCCCTGACATTGTGGAGGTGTGGCCCTGGCTGGTGTGCCTGGGGAAATGGACCGTCAGCTTTATGGGGGGTGTTCTGCCCACCCCAAGGCGTATCCGTTGGTAAGATCAGAAAGTCCTAGAACCACGATCCTGTTTATTTTTACCAAACCATTTGTTGGCCCCCTGTGTTTCTTTGCTCTTTTGTTAATGTTAGAAATTAGGTGCTCAGCTCTCCTCTCTTTATGTGACAGAAACCAAGTGGCACGGTCCACCCTCCAAAGTCCTGAGTTCCTACAAGGAGAGAAGCCTGCAGAAGGAAGGAGGCTGCAGAGACTCCCCCAACAAGCTCTCCCACGTAAGTCCTTTCTTCATGAACGGAGCCCGGATCCATTCCGATGCCCCTCGCACACAGCGCCCACGGGGGAGCCATTCCGATGCCCCTCGCACACAGCGCCCACGGGGGAGCCACTCCGATGCCCCTCGCACACAGCGCCCATCGGGGAGCCACTCCGATGCCCCTCGCACACAGCGCCCATGGGGGAGCCACTCCGATGCCCCTCTCACACAGCGCCCACGGGGGAGCCATTCCGATGCCCCTCGCACACAGCGCCCGCGGGGGAGCCATTCCAATGCCCCTCGCACACAGCGCCCACGGGGGAGCCATTCCGATGCCCCTCGCACACAGCGCCCATCGGGGAGCCACTCCGATGCCCCTCGCACACGGCGCCCATCAGCTTTGTTGCCAGGGGTTCTCATGGCATGTCCTTGACCTTGAAGGTCTCTGAGGGCTGAAGTGAAAACACAAACAAAAAGTCCAGTTTTTTTCTCTCCTTGATTTGTGAAGAACCTCAAAGAAAGGTCACACAGTCAGTTACTGGCAAGGCCAGGAGGGCGTCCGCAGCCTTTGACCCTGGTGTAAGGCATTGATAGTCACTAAACCGTGTTCCTGTCCGTGTCTGTGAAGTATGCACTGGGCACAGGACAGACGTGGGAGCTGCACGGTGTGTGTGGTCGGATACACTGCCCGAGCTGGCCAGCCGATGCCAGCTGCCAGTGGGCCGTGGAAACAGCTGTTCCACTCCTCTTGGCTGCGGCCTGAGGCGGAGCCTCAGTGAAACCAGCGTCAGTTTAACGTGAAAACATGACTTGTTGCTTGTTGCCAAGTGAGGCCAACATTTTAAAGTAGCTTATTTTTTAAATTTACAAGTGAAGAAATTCTATCAGCTCCTGGGTTCGATTGTCTTTCCTCTTCCTTCCCGTGACGTTGGCCCACTTTGCTACTGAGTGTTGGCGCACACGCGTGACAGGCCTCCCCTCGGCTGTGCTGGACTTGTCTGCCGTGTCATCCCACCTTGACAGATCTCCGAGGTTGACGCAGAGGGAGGCGGGGCGGGAGAAGACGTGAGAACGTCCGTGTGTGATGAAAGGCGGGGTATTTGCCGGAGGCCCTGGTGGTTGGGGTGACAGAAGGAAAGACCAGACTGCTTTGAAGGCCCGGGCCTGACTTGATCCCACCACCCTTTGCTGATCCAGGTCCTGTGCCTGCCCAGGCTGTGCAGAGGGCTGGTATGAGCATGCCAGTGTGGTGGGGACACTTATTCTGTTCTCCTTGTATTTTGTCTCCCAGGGACCCCCAAAGCACTCCTCTTTCCTCTGCAGAGCACCCGCCTCGTTAGCCCTGGGCCTCGGAGCGCGGCCCCTGCTCCCATGTGCCTGTGGCTGCAGCATCTTTCACGCAGACGGTCTCAGTGGCTCCACAGTCCATCAGTGACCCTGCCTCACAGCACAGGCACTCAGTGACGGCAGAGGCGTCCTGTGGTTCACGCCTGGCTCTTGCGCCTAAACCCAGGGCTGGCACTATAATTTGTCACCGAAGCCTTTTCCTGATAAAAGGCTGCTCTCCTTTTATTAATCTCCCGTGTGCTGTCCCAGTGTATACAGCCCGCATTGACTATTTTCTGGTCAGTGGCACCGTGGCAGTTCTTTCATGTTTCATGCACAAATAATGAACAAAGACTTGAAAAGATTCCCATTTAATGCAAGATGAACTATGGGAGGAATTAGGAATCGGGGACCAGGATTTTTTTTAAGTACGTTCTAGTGTTGGCTCACTTGGAGTGTGAGTGGACAGGGCTGCGGAGCTCGTCTGTCTGTAGGTGCGTGAGTCTGGGCGAGAATAATCGTCTTCATAAAGGATGCAGCCACACCTCGGACCGTGCGGGCTCGGGTCCCCGTCACCGCACACAGCGGTGTCACAGTACGGCGAGGCACAGGAATCTGCGGGTTCCCAGCGCCTGTAAGAGTTGTGTTTACACTTCACTGTAGTCTGCTAAGTGTGTGATAGCATTATGTCTAAAAACAACATTCAGCCCTGGCTGGTTTGGCTCAGTGGTTAGAGCGTTGGCCCACGGACCAAAGAGTCCCGGGTTCGGTTCCCGCTAAGGGCACGTACCTCAGTTGCAGTTTGTCCCTGGCCCTGGTTGGGGTCGTGTGGGTGGCAACCACTCGATGTGTCTCTCTCACATCGATGTTTCTCTCTCTCTCTTCCTACCTCTCTCCCTCCTGCTCTATCTGAAGATAAATGCAAAAATGTCCTCGGGTGAGGATTAAAAAAATAAATAAATAAATAAAAACAATGTTCATCCCTTCATGAAAACATCTTTCTTAATAAAAAATGCCGACCAGTGTCTGAGCCTGTTGGAGGGCAGTGTGGATAGACGAGCGGGCTCGGGTTGCACAGACCCCCATGTTGTAGGAGTGCAGGGTCTGAAGAGCGCAGGGACACGAGTGTCCTGTGTGCGACTGACAGACGCCTCCCCTCTCCCCTCCTCCAGATCGGGGATAAGAGCTGCTCCAGCCACTCCAGCAGCAACACGCTGTCCAGCAACACCTCCAGCAACAGCGACGACAAGCACTTCGGGTCCGGGGACCTGATGGACCCGGAGCTGCTGGGGCTGACCTACCTGAAAGGGGCATCCACTGACAGCGGCATCGACACGACCCCGTGCATGCCCCCCACGGGCCTGGGCCCCGTGCACCTGGTGGGCAGCAGGTCCATGATCCACAGTCGGGCCGAGCCCTGGGCAGACTCTGGAGACATCTCGGGGCCTGACGACGAGCAGGCGAAGATGTACGCGGTCCACAGCTATGCGCCTGCCTCTGCCAGTGGCGCTGCTGATGGCAGCATGGGCGACCTCAGCGAGATCTCCTCTCACTCCAGGTAAGTGCCTGCTGCACTGCCGCCCAGCACCTGCGGAGGCCACCTGGGCTGGGTGCCTGTCACCTGCAGGGTGGGGGTGGGGCCTGAAATAGGAGCCTATGCAGGTGAGAGACCTTGTCACCTGCTTGCCCAGCTCTGACTTCAAAGGAAGTGCGTGTTTCTGGTCGCAAGGGTTACACCATGATGAGCCACTTATTTGTGCTTTTATTTCCCTTCCTCTAAGTTGGAGAGAAGAGGAAACAGAGATACCGATAGCTGTCGTCAGGCCACTTCTCTCTCTCGCCCAATTCAGTCCGCGGCCCCTACATCCTTAGAAGCGGGGGCCAGCTCAGCAGCGCTCGGTTTATAGTGAACAGTCCTTAGGGAGAAGGCAGGGGTGGGCTCTGCGTGTCTGCGCAGCCCCTGCAGGTCTGTGCCGGCCGGTTCTGCTCCTGGGCCCCTCACAGGAGGGAGACCTGCGGTCTGTGCCCGGCGCACGAGTGTAGTATTTTGGTTCATGTAACTGAAAAGTCCAGAACTGTCAAGGTTTTACCCGACCCAGCAGCTCAGATAATGTCACCCAAAACCAGGTCCCTCCATCCATAGGTTCCACATGACACCCCCTGAAATCTGGGCCATCCCCTCTCAGTTGGAAATGGCTTTGTCAGCTGCTGGTCTCCCGTGTTCATACTCCTCTGTCACAGGAAGGAAAGGTCGTTCTTTTCTGCTTTTGGCTGACCCCCCCCCAACATCTCTCATGTCTCCTAGGCTGTGACCATGTGGTTAGGGGGTACCGTTATGTAAGGCAGACAGGGCCCTCCGCTCAGGCCTGAGGGTCAGTCCCACCAAACCACGCAGCTGAAGAAAACCACTTCCCCAGGAGACAGGCAGGGTGCTGCTTCACCAGGAGAAGGGGGAGCAGATGCCAGAGAGGGGAGGAAGCAGGGAGCCCAAGACACAGAGATCGTTTTCAAATGACATCCCTGCTACTTCTCACCAGTTCTCCCGGATTATGTGACTTGAAACATGTTTAGTAATAAGTAACTCAAATAATACATGTGTTATTACTGACTTCGGTTACCTGGATGGTTTCTAGGGTACTGGCCGTACCATAAACACCGTCTGGGGATTTTCTGCCCTTCTGATGTTTCTCCCAGAGTTTAGCAGGCTTGTATAGCTGCTGATGTCGTGGCACCTTGTGGGCAGATGGGATCTGGAGTTACCACCATGGAAAGTTTCAGGGGAACTGCTCTCAGAGCTCATACATTTAAAATAGAGGAAGGGATACTTATAGGGATTTGAAATAGATTTCCTTGGATGCCTTAACCATTCATGAACTCCAGAGCTTAGACTGTTAGAAAGGTTATAAAAGTGCGAGATAGAAATTCTGATGGATTTCATTTTTTCACCGCTTTAAATTGAATGTGTGCGCAGCTGCCGTGGAGATGGCGGCAGGTGGCCCCTTCTCCACCTGCCGTCTTGTTCTTGCAATTCGTAGTCAATGGCGACTTGGAGGCCCCATTTCAAATGCGTTGTAGGCTTTTGTGTGAAATTCAGTCATTCAATGGAATATTTTGAATACTGCCTTCTTCTTGTCCCCTGCCTGTACAAGAGGGCTCGAGAATTTTAAATATTTGAATGTTTGTAAGTATTAAATATATTAATATTTTATATCTATATTGTGGGTGTTGAGGTAAAGGGAACTTTGCTCATTAGACTACAAGGGACCAGCCTATCAAAGTTGAATGGAGATTCTGCAAATTCTGAACACGAAGGCCAGACCAGGACGTGTGAGTCCACGACGGGGACTGTCACCTGCCCTATCCCTTCCTCTGATGTCTCAGTTCAGACTGGCATGTGGTCCATGTGGAGCCGGGCCCACTGCTCAGGGTCTGGGTTGTGCCTGGAGTGGCCCCAAGCAGCGGAAGAGCAGAGTGAACTCTCCAGGTTGGAGATCACGTGGCTGAGGTCACCGCAGTCCTGAGCACCTGTATCCCGTCCCGTGTTTTAGTCTCTCTCAGCACTCAGCCCCCCTGAAATCATGTGTGCGTGTGGTACCCCTGGCGCCTGGCAGGCATCGAGGACTTGTAGGAAGAAGGAAGGCACTGTGGGAAGAGTGTTTGTAAGTCAGTGATGGAGCTGACGAGCTGGTGCTGGACAGCCTGCAGAAGCACAGGCAGGAGGCACACGCCCACACGCCCCGCCGCTCCCAGTGCACCGTTCAGGAGCCCAGAGCAGCACCTGGCTCTTCTCAGTCCTCCGCTCCTGCCCCCACGTACACGCTTACTTCCGACAGCCATCCAGCAATAAACAGGCATGAAACTGTCTATGGTATGATCCCAGGACTGAGGTCAGGAGGGGGCGGAGGACTTTCAGCTCTTTACACAGGCCACAGCGGTGTGAGGAAGGAGGGGCAGACAGGGACCGTCCATTAAGCAGGACAAGTGTATGTCCAGCCTACTTTCTCTTGCTGTTCAGTTCTTTTAATTCTGAAAATCCATGTTTTTTCTTGCTGTGAGGGCAGGGTGCGTAAATAAGAGCTCAGGATACAAAGCAGTATTCATATTAGCCTAACCATGGTTTTACAGAGTGAAAAAGGAAAAAGGAAAGAAATTCATGCTCTGGGTTCTTCTACAATGGCTTGTGTGATTATCTGTTCCCCATTATTCGTGTCACCAGACCCTTCTCTAACCAACGATCAGACTAGGCCGAGACTCTAAAATAAGGACTTTCGTCCAGAAGGAAAGGATTCGTGCAAAGCTTGTTGCCAACATCGAGAATGTTGACCAGCTTCAGGGAACTCACAGGCCGTCACTGCCGCCAAGCACAGATTTCTGCCGTGTTGCTCATCGAAGGGATTCCGTACATTTGTTCTCAGAGTTTAACTGTAAAATATGTTACTATTGGGATAAAGATTTTCAATTAAGTCTGAATTAGAGAAGTATCTTTTATAGAACAAATGGAAAAACACATAGGGTTTGTGACCACATCTGCATTATTCACAACACATTCTCAAAAAGTGTTCCACTTGGTGATTCCAGGGGAACATGTGTGTAGCTTACACCCATATTCACTATCCCAGACTGTGGGTTCCCCAGACTCAACCATGAAATGTCTCAGGGATAATCGAAGCCTTTGAAACGCCTGTGCCCGTGGGGGCCAAAGGCAGCTCCCAGCCCTTCGTTGGTGCGAGTGGGACTGAAGCTTCAGCATCACGGGACACCTGAGAAATCAGAACACGGGCCATGTATTAGGAGGCAGCATTGCACTGATGCCCGAGTTCCCGAGTGTGTGTCACCGTTACCATGTGGGAGACTGTCCTTGTTCGTAGGACACGTGCGGAAATGCAGGAGGAGGATGTCACAGGTTCGCAGCTAATGCTCTAATGGCTGAGAGAGACACATATGTGGGGATGGGAATATGCAGGTGCGGCAAGAGAGTAATGTGTCGCGAGTCTAGGGGAATGGAACACGGATGCTCTTCTACTGTTTTGATGCCTTTTCTGTGGAGCTGAAGTTGTTTAAATAGGAAGCGTAGGGAAGAACGCACGCCTTCAGAGCTAGACGTGGAGTGTTCGTGCTGGCTACCTGCTGGCGTGCACCCAGCAAACAGTCCACGCGCTCCCTCCGTGCCTGCCCACCCCTCGCCTCCGCCTTGGGCTGCTTTGGACGTGGGAAGGCAGGGAAACGCCTTCGCCCGGAGCCCACAGCTTAGAGCTCACACGGAGGGAGCCGGAGTCCCACGGGAGCCAGACCTGCCCAGCACCTGCGTGGCTTCCACGGAGCCCAGGAGGTGTCATCTGTGTGTGTGTTTTGTTTTAATTTCTCAAAGACCATAGTGTCTCCAACATGTAAAGACCCAAAACGGTTAGTTTATTTTGTTTCCTTACTTCATTCTGAACCTCTTTAAAAAGTCCATTTTAATATTATTTTTAATTTTAAACTGTTATTTTACTTCCTCCATTGATTGATACTTGCTCTGTACAGGTGTTCAGTAACAGTATGTGCTAATCAGAGGTTTCGGAATAGATTGTACTTCATTATACCAGGGAGCTTGCCATGTGAGGAACCCCGTGGACACCTCTTTTTATTAGTGTGGGCTCCTACATGTGAATAAGTCTTTCATGAATCACTTTTAAAAAATCAGCTACATTTATATAATACTTTTTCTGTGCTGAGTGCTGTTCTAATGCTTCACTAATATTAACTCGGATAATCTTCCAAGCAACCTGTTGCATTATATACTGTTGTACCCCATGCTGCAGATGAGGAAACTGAGGTTGAGGGACTTGCCCAGGTCTCTCACTGCTCAGTGATGCTGGCAGGGCCAGATCAAGGAAGTCGCCTTGGTGTTTCAGGAGACCCCTGTGTCCTTCTCCCCTCCCCGCAAGCGGCCACTGACCTGGCTTTAGGGTACCATCCCCTCGCTGTTTTTTTGTTTTTTTTTTTCATTTTTACTACTGATACATACGTTCCTGAGCAACATATTGATCAGCTTTGCCTGTTTATGAACTTTATTAAATAATGGAATCATGCCCGACGCATTCTTGGTGACCTGCCCCTTTCTCTACATTGTGTTTGTGAGTCACCTACATGGTCGTCTTCAGCCTCACTTCATTCATTCATGGGACATGGCATTCATTTATTCGTGTTCACTGACTGACTGTTCAACCACTGCTGGCGACTCCGGTTGCCGCCATTGAGGCGCCGCTCAGCTCCCGTGTTCCTGGTGCCGTCGCTCCCTGTTCCCAGGTGCATGTGTGCAGGGTTTGTGTAGGGTGGACACAGGAGCAGGATTGTGGGGCAGACGCTGTGCAGCTATACTCCTTTACAGGGCATGCCCAGACTGCCTTCCAGCTGTCCACACGCTCCTCTCCCGCCAGCACTGGGAGAGTACCCACTGCTCCGAGTCTTGGCTGACACTGGGCATTCTTTGTCAGGCGTTCCCATTTTTGCCAGTCTGGTGAATGTGATGTGATGCCATCAGCTTGCACTGGCATCTCCCTGGCAACAGCTCGAGGTCGAGCACCTTCTCTTGTGCCTATTCACCATTTGAGTTTCCTCGCTTTTGAAGCATCCGTTTAAGTGTGGTGCCCATGTTTCTGCTGGATGTCCTGCCACGTGCTGAGCATCCTCCTGCCCCAGGCACACAGCTCACTCTTGAGCATCCTGAGCCCATGGAGAAGGAGGCGCTCTGACACGGCGCACAGGGAGAAGCTGCGTCTCCGCCTCCTGCTGCCCGGCTTTGCTGGCAGAGGACAGGAGCGGAGCGTGTGGCTGAGTTTGGTTCTGTGCCAGCACTGCTAAGCTCAGATTGTATCGCAGCTTTTGTCTGTTTTTCTTCTCAGCGGCTCACACCATTCAGGAAGCCCGTCGGCTCACTGTTCCAAAAGTACTGGGTCTCTGGACACATCCAAAGTCTACATCGTGTCTCACAGCAGCGGCCCGCCGATCCCTGGGTCCATGTCCAAGCCCTACCACCGACAAGGGGCAGTGAGCAAATATGTCATTGGCTGGAAGAAGTCGGAAGGCAGCCCCCCGCCTGAGGAGCCCGAAGTGACTGAGTGTCAGGGGTAAGTGGCGGGCGGGGCTTCTGCAGGCAGCCTTGTACTAAGCAATTGTATTTCCCCTCAACAGAATATATTTTCTGAAAACAAATCATCTAGAAACATCTTTATAAAACTCTTTCAATGTTGCCAATTATATTTCTCTTTAAAAGTCTTCTCTTCCCTTGATTTTTGCATATAAAATGAAAAGAAATCCCTATTTGTATGATGTGCCGCTGGCAGGTTAGCTGTCTGTGAATAGCAAGTTCAAGGACAGTGTGAATTCCCAGAGGCTGTTCCTGGGTATCGGAAGAGAAGAAGTAACCCCGCTTCAGCAGGACGGTGGCTTCCCTTCAGTGCTTAGGTTTAGGGGGCAGTAGGAGGGTGTTTGCTATCTGTTTGAAAAGAGAAAAGACCCAAAATACGGATAACTTATTGATTCCACGTGTGAAACTATGCTGACACCTCTTTGAAGAAAATAGTTAGCAATCACATTTCAAGGTTGCAGAGCAAGGTCAGTCCTGTCTAGCTGCTGGTTTGCTTATGTTTTACAGGACAGCATTACAAACAAAACTCCCATGCACTACCTCATGAGGCCCTGTGTGTGGCTGTGTCTGCAGGTCCTGGGCGTAGCGGGTGTAGGGGTGCCCGGGCCGCCATGCTCGTCAGAAAGCTTCTTACACTTTTTTTTTTTTTTGCATTTATCTTCAGATAGAGCAGGAGGGAGTGAGGGAGGAAGAGAGAGAGAGAAACATCGATGTGAGAGAGACAGCGACTGGTTGCCACCCACACGACCCCAACCAGGGCCAGGGACAAACTGCAACCGAGATACGTGCCCTTAGCAGGAACCGAACCCGGAACTCTCTGGTCAGCAGGCCAGTGCTCTAACCGCTGAGCCAAACCAGCCAGGGCAAGCTTCTTACACTTTAAGCTCGTCGATGAACTAGCACCACCGTCTTCACTGACGATGACCTACTGCTTACCTATGACCAGCGTCCATGTTGCTTTCTGAACTAAACTCATTTTAGTGCTGAAATTGAACATGGAATCTCTTTGGTAAAAAATAAAACAACTATCATGTCAGTAATTGCAAATGAGTTATTTAGAAAGTAATTTTATAGTAAGAATTACACTTTTTTTTTAACATAAATGCAAGTGTTCTAATGAAAACGTTGGTATTTCTGTCTAACAGAGTCTTCTGCATGCTTCCTAGAAACTCATCCCAAGCCTTTTAAGTTCTGTGAAGTGTCTGTGGAAGCATTTTGCACATTGGTGTAAGCACTGTTTCGGCAAAGGGCTCTTTCCCGGAGAGTCGGGAGGGGGGAGAAGCCCATCTGGACGTTTCCACTTGAGCCCCCACAGTGTCTGCATTTTAACACAGTGGTTTGATGACACCGACTTTCAGTAAGAGAGGCGCGTCAGGAATACTGAGAAAGGGGTTTGCATCTCATGGGGGAGAGCACTTATTTCCCAGAATCACGTGAGGTTAGTGTTGGGATTCAAGCCCAGGCCTCCTGGCCTTAGGCCAGGTCTCTTCACTCCATTGGGCTCAGCCTAGCAGGTGCAGCCGGTGCCCCAGGCCTTGCTCAGCCAAGGAAAGAGCTTCTAAAATGAGAACACAAGAGATGACTATATAACCACTGCCATTATACAGGACTGCACCAACTCTGTTTGAAAGTTTGTCAAAGCAGTGTTCTACCAAATCACTGGAAATATGCTTAGAAAAAGATCAGCCAAGTACAGTGTGTTTGTACCACTGTGAATTAGAAAATGTTAGTGTCTCATTGAACACAAAGTGTAAAGTCCATTGTGCCCTCCAGAAGTTCTTGGAACTCTGAAAGTGCTGGTTATTTTTAATTCATATTGCAGAGCCCTCATTGATTGTCTTTTTAACACTGTAACCTTATATTTTAAAGTGCAGCTGACAAGAGCTGCACGTTGACTTACGCAGCCCCGAGTGTGTCTTGGGTGTGTTGCAGGGCTGGTCTTTCTCCACCGCGGTTCCCACCGCCTGAGAGTCTTCAGCTCACTGTTGCAAACATAGTGGGTCTCTAGACATGTCCCTCCTTGCTGGTCAACACTATGCTGTTTGCCCGTGTGAAAAATTACACTGGGCATTAGCCATATGGAGCTAATTAAGTCCCAGGCCTGTTTTCAGGTCTGAAGTAGGAGAAAAAGCATAGGAATCACTAATTGCAATGTAACATCAGCAGTTCACAGGTACGTTATTGTATACGTTACATGGGCGTCATTATGAGAGAACAATACCAGGGTTTAATTGCATATCTCCCAGTCTCTCCTCCTGGAACCTCCTCCTTCAGTATTCTCTATTTAAGTGGTTTTCTTACGAAATTAGTCACCATGTCAGAAACTTAGGTTCTGTCCAAGAGTCCTACCTGGCATTTCACTTTGCCAGGGTGACAGCTTAGCACAGCGTGTAATCCTTCCTGATTTGTCCTGTGCCTACTTCCAAGCCCCATCCCCTTCACCCCGACCTCCACTTCCAGTAGCTCTGCCTTTACTGCCCCAGATGAGCAGTTCAGTCACAGGCCTCTGTGCCTCCATCCATGCAGTTCCCTCTGCTCAATGCCGTTCCCAAATTTCTGAGCCACGTTTCTGATCCAGCACCCCCTTGAGCTGGGCTGTTCTCTGCACTTGTCACAGCACTGTGACTTCCCACTCACTGTTCATTCGTGGCCCTACACACGTACACACACACACCCCAGACCGGGGTCCTCTGGGAGTGTGTCGTGATCTCTGTGCTGGTGACTGCCACAGAGCAGACCCTGGGAGCATTTACTGACACATCATCTGGCAGTTTTAGTAAAATTACTAATTTAGCAGGAAAGGCTATTGATTTTTATTCAAACACATAGGAAAACTAGCATAGCACATTTTATTAGTAATTACAGTTGACCCTTGAACAACATGGGTTTGAACTGCTCAGGTCCACCTATACCCAGACTTTTTTCAGTACTGTAAATGTATTTTCTCTTCCTCGTGATTTTCTTAACATTTTCTTTTCTGTAGCTTACTTTACTATAAGAAAACAATATATAATATATACAACATACAAAATATATGTTACTCAACTGTTTAAGTCAACAGTAGGCTATAAATTGGGGTGAGAGAGTCAAAAGTTATACGTGGATTTTCGACTGCGTGGAGGGTCGGTGCCCTGACTCCTGCGCTGTTCAGGGGTCACCTGTATTAGGTTTTTATTCGGGCAGTCACCGATGAGACCTGGGTCTTCTCCTTACGTCTTTCCCAAAGCACATAGGGGCCTGGCACTCTGGAGCACCTCCCAGCTCCTTGTCTCAGGGCCAGAAGCTGGGTGCTGCTCGGATGCCCTCTTCAGTGCATGTCCCTTCAGCTGAGCCCCCGGGCCGTGGGCTCGTCTAGTGGCCCCCTTTCAATGCCCTGCCATCCCACCAGCCAACCGAGTCTTCAGTCATCTTTTAAACATTTTAACAGCTGCTTTTCAAGCCACTGTCTGCTCACGTTGTCAGCCTGGTTGGTGTCAAGGACTGGACACCCGAGCCACCTTGGGGAAAAAAGCAAAAGCCATACAGATTTCCAGATACATTGTTCATTTTGAGCATGTCTGTGTGAATTTCTTAGTCCAGTAATTTCCCAGTGAGCTGTGACACTGTGACAAGGTAGCCTTGCTTTGGAACTAGAGTGATCGCAGTGATGGCAACGTCATGCCGGTCGCCCCTGTCGCCGCTGCCCCGGGCCCGGGACTCCGGGAGCCGGCGTTTCAGGCCTGTGGCTGACATTTGCCGCTCTGACCCTGCACATTCACTGTCTGCAGAAGTGTTGGCTTGCTCAGACTGCCTTTCCAGAGTCAACCTTTACAACTGTCTCCCCAGTTTCTCTCTGGAAAAGAGCTGAAAACAGTAATTCACTAGACAGGCTTTTGTTGTCCATAAATGCATTTTTATACACTGATAATTAAGGGAGACAGCTGCTTTATTTATCCAAACAGCTTTGTGAAATTGCTGATGATAAAACATGCTTGGCACACGCCTGAATTGATTACTCTTAAACTCCAGGCTCCCTTGGGGCCTCTCTGCATTCCCTGAGATTTGGGGTGTGGCTGGCTGGCTCAGGGTTCTGGGAAGCACAGGGGTGTCCTCTAAGGAGCATGATAATCTCTGATGAATTATTAAAACTGTTTTTCTGACACCGATTAGGGAAGGAGAAGCGCAGCCTTATTTTAAAAGCTGGCTGTATTTTTTCTCACTTGTGGCTATGGGGATCCGATTTGTTTCTGAATTATTCAGAAACCTACCTTTGCAGTCTAGCTCATTTCACAGATGGGGACGTGGAACGAATGCAGCGAATGTGAGTGGACTTAACAGTTAAGAGTCATGCGTCACACGTGCGTCGTTGTTGAGTCTGGTTATGCGACGGTGATTCTTACCGCTGCAGGCACTTTACGGATGGGCTGGCCACTCCTTCTCACCTCCCTTCTGCTTTTCTGACAGGCTGTACGGAGAGATGGAGCTCATGTCCACAGCAGCTGAGCATCAGACAGTGGTGGGAGATGCTGTCTCAGACACTCCGCATGTGCTGTCGAAAGAAGACTTTGTGAAATTGATGCTTCCTGACAGCCCCTTAGCGGAGGAGGGGAGAAGAAAGGTTAGCGGCTTTTGTGGGGCTTAGAGGTTTCTAGAAACACTAAAGGAAACTGAATTGGAGACTTGAGGGTTCCCAGAGTACCTCTGCGCGTGTTCTCTCGTGATCCTACCAACGGCTCTGGGTACAACGGGCCGTTTTCTGTGCTCATTCTCAGGGAGGCTGGGAAGTGCAGCTGTCGCATGGACAGAGTTGGCATCCAAGGGGCCTGGCCTCAAGTCCCGGCTGCACCACCATCAGCTGCATGACTGGACCAGTGACGTGACCTCTTGGCCCAGTGTCCTCCTCCGTACAAAGCACATAATAATCAGTGTACTGCAGAGTTGTAGGAAAGATAAGACATGACATGGGCAGAGTCATGTCTGGTTCCTGGACATAACAGGTGATCAGAAATAGTCTCAGTTAAAATTCACACCACCTGACTTTTGCCCCAAGAGCTCCACCCTCTGATCCAGGCAATTTTTTAAAAAAATTCTTTTTTCTTTATTGATTTTAGAAAGAGAGGAAGGGAGAGGGAGAGAGAGAGAGAAACATCCATGAGAGAGAACATCGATTGGCCGCCTCCTGCATGCCCCCCACTGGGGAGTTGGCCCACAACCTGGGCCTGTGCCCTGACCAGGAATCGAACAGGTGACCTCTTGGTGCATGGGTCGATGCTCAACCACTGAGCACACCAGCCGGGCTGATCCAGGCTATTCTTAGAATCCTGTTCTGAAGTGGGCAGGAGTTAGCTACATGGCCTGCCGAGCATCACATAGGATGGAACTTGGACCAGACGTGCTGGATAAAACTGCAGCGATCACGGGAGGCTGCACGTCCGTCGTAGAAGCCAACCTCGTGTGCGAGCACACCTTCATTCAGAGTGCAGTCGTCCCTGGCTAACATTAGTTTTAGTTTCATTATTATTAGTCTTCAAACCACTGTTAAATACACAACGTTTTAAAAGGGACTTACAGGTAATTTAGCCCAGTCTCCTTTTTTTTTGCAAGTAACTGAGTCCCTAAATGAAATGTGAGGTTCACATAAATATTTGGTGGGATCCAGACCTTCTCCCTTCTAATCTGGTGGTCTCTCTTGTGCAAATGAAAAAAAAGAAGAAGAGGAAACGGAATGCAGCAATGCCATATTGACTGGGATCAGGGCGAACACCAAGTCCTGGGCTTCTGCCTTCCCCATAATAAAATAATGCTGCAATTAACCTAATTGAGTTTTAGACTAACACTCTAATTAGACACTGCCTCAAAGCCGCCTTAATCTGCTTGCCTGTAATCTTCTTGTGAAGCACCTGCTGGTCCTGGGAAGGAGGGTCCCAGAGGAACTCGGTCCAGTGAACCTTTTCTTTTTAACTTGTTTCAAGTCAGAGATGAGCTGTAAGCTGGGTGCTGACTGGTACACAGAGTACACGTCGCTTTCCTACTGATGGGAACGAACTTCTCCTTGACTCGCATGGCCTTTCTTCTTCTAAGACAAATCACCTCCTTTGCATGGTGTGAATTTAACTCTATAGTCCACACACAGTGCAGTGGGACAGACTGCCACGTGGAGGGACACATACAAAAGGAACTTTTAGCCGTCTTGCCACAGTCCCAAGTGGGAAGAGCCATTCCTGCATTTGTTTGATGCAAACATTCTGGCTTTTACTACTGTTCACGTACCAGGAGTGTGGTTCCGTGTGCTGAAGTAGTTGGAAATTCTGATTTGATCTTTTTTTTTTTTTGAGTATTTGACTACTTGCTTCTTTAGTAAGAATTTTCCTTACCCTATCTGTGTTTTAATACACAATAATTATAATGGTTCCTTTAAATCTCGTTATGACCGATTACTAAAATTAAGTTTTCAATGATTATAATAGACTTTTGTGAGTGATACTTTCAAGTAGACAAGAATAGGTTACTTGACTGATTCCACTTTCCGTGAACCTGTTTGTGTGGCCTGGACAGCCAGTGCTCACCGTCAGTTTTGTTACCGTTTAGATTGGATTGACCCGCACATGCAGCTGATTGGTCCGGAAATTGCCTAATATTAAAATGCAGTCATTTCAAATTAAAGTCAAGCCAGGCTCTGTGTGGTTTGCCTGAAATGACGACCGTCCCTGTTTCCCGGAGCTGCCGCTGCTCTGAGGTGACGGAGGCTCCCTTTAGCATTTCAGAATAGTAACGCCGTGCACGTCTACTTCATGACACGTTTCACAGGACGTCGCCGAGGGCACGGAAGGCCAGTGCCTCTGCGCCGGGGACCGTGTGCAGGCAGTGTCCTGAGCTGGCGTGCTGGAGCCAGCTCGGTGCTCTGGACCCTCCTGCGGGGTCGTGTCAGGTCCACGCTCTCAGCTTTGTAACGTCTCTTTTCTCCCCGCCCTGTGTTTGGACCCTAGTTTTCGTTCTATGGGAACCTGTCCCCACGACGGTCGCTGTACCGCACCCTCTCTGACGAGAGCATGTGCAGCCACCGGAGGGGCTCCTCCTTCGGCAGCTCCCGCAGCTCCGTCCTCGACCAGGCCCTGCCCAGCGACATCCTGTTCAGCAGCACCCCGCCGCACCGCAGCACCCTGCCGCCCAGGACGCAGCCCGCACCCAGCCTGGGCAGCCTGCGCAGTAAGCTCGGGCTCTGGGAGCGCCACCCGGGGCCTCGGCCCTCCGGTGATCTCCTGTGGAAGTTGGGGGAGGGGTATTGGTGAAACTACGTACCATTTGCTGGTGTGTTTTCTTTTTTTTTTTTTAGTATGATAAAGCCCCAGAGTGGATATTTTTAAAAAGTTAAGCAATACTACCAATTTTGTAGAAAATTGGAAAACCTATATTAAATTTTTAAAATCTTCACCCAAGGATACGCTTAGAGAAAGGAAAGGAGACGGAGAAAGAGAGACATTGATCGATTGCCTCCCATACACACTCCAAATGGGAATTGAACCTGCAACCTTTTCTGGTGTACAGGACGATGCTCCAACAGCTGAGCCACCTGGCCAGGGCTCAGCATTTTTATCAAGTAAAATAGCAACCTTGATGCCCTATCTCAGCTATTCCGTTTGTAGAGAAAAAAATGTCCGGAACCTGATTTTATAAAGAAGACTAGTGCTGAGGGGAGGTGGGCAGTGAGCAAGGAGGAAAGTTTGCTTTTCTCTCCTGTTTCCGTTTCTCCTGGACCCTCAGTGCCTGGCGAGTGCAGGGGGCAGAGGGGCGCCAGGAGGCCTGGCGGTAGACCTGGCCTTCCGCTCTGGGGGCGTGTCCTGTGCTCATCACCTAGGTTCTCTGTGTCTGGTTTACTCCAAAGTACTGGTCATGGGTTGACTAGATACTTTCTAGATGATATTCCTTAAAATCCTAAAATCTTCTATTATTACATGATTTCAATTCCTTATTAACATGTCATTGTCTAATGATTTTATTACATTAGCTTTATTTTCTTTTTTCCTAGTTAATTTCTGTTGCACAGAAAGAATGGGGAATTAACCAGAAATGCATTCATTGTCAGGTTTTTTTATTTATTTCATCTTAGAAAGCATTAACTTTAAAACAAATTTGAATGTTATAATGCACATAGAAGTCCCCAGCTAAATGAAATAAAAGTTCTAATAACGTTTCTGATGTTTAACACGATTGGAAATGAGCCTTGTCTCATAAAATTCTTAATCTATTTTTTTAAGTGACACAATACCCTGCCTATTATAAAGGGTCCATTCGCCTGAAGTGAAGAAACCTTTCAGCTTCTTGTTAACCAAGTCAGACAGACATGTTCGAATACCCTAACATACATGGTTTTCCTTTCTGATAAATAGGTAGCTTTAATGTCCTCCTAGAAGCTTTTGTAAGCCTTGGGCTCTGGCTGTCCTCGGGAGGACCTCAGCCTCCCACACTCGCCTCTGACCTGTGACCTGTGTTGACACTCTAGACAGATCTTAGTCACGCTGCATGTTCCGTGGCTTCTGGTCGCTCAGCAGAGCCTCTGTGAGAAGATGTCACTCAGAGTGGTTGGCAGCCTGATGCTGGAACCAGAACGTTGGAATGTGGGTGCTAATGCCTAGCAGGTGCCTGTGGGCAACGAGGGGCATCTGAGGTCGCCTGGTTGTTTCTCTTGGTTCCCCCAGACTTAGCTGAGCATTTAAACTCGGAGTGCGGGTTGGTTCTGTTGAATCTTCCCGCGCCGGGCGGTGAGATAGCGACGTAGCTGAACTCGGAAACACTCAGGAGGCGCAGTCCTTTTCAGCTGGAGCACCGCGCACTCCTGGAAAGTGTCTGGTCTTCAAAGACAGCCTTTCATTGCAGAGACCATTCAGATCTCGTGCCGGCGAGGAGGAAGGACAGTGCAGAGAGGGTGAGCGGTCCGCCCCGCAGTCCCTGGCTTCTGGTCAGATACTTTAACTTTTAAAGGTTCCAGATGTGAACCTGTTCAGAATCGTTGTTCTCAGATCAAGATCTCAATCTGACATTGGGGGACAGATGCTAACCAGCAGGTCTGGCTGTGATCCATGTCGCGATTCACCCGTGTTTCCGTTGAAGTCACTGAACTGGGTGTGGCACGTCTTCAGCCTGGAGATGTGAACGTAGGACCTGGACGAGCAACTGGAAGTAACTCTGAGCTGGTTCTGCCTGGCCTTCGGGCCCTTGCTTTCATTATTGGTGGATTTTAGAATAAAATGTCTTTAGTGGCCCAGATAGAAACAGAAGTGGGAAGTGGCCCTTTGGACACACGGTTCACAGCCAGATAACCAATGACACCAAAAAAGCACTCAAGAGTTCTTCCCTCCCTGACCCCTGGGCGCCTGGCCTCACTCAGTCCCAAGCATTGGCAGGTTCTGTTCACACCGTGTTTAAGAAGAATTCCTGATTTTTTCATGGAATGAGGATTGGAACTCTCCCGGGAATGGTGGGAATCTTCCTGTGAGGATAGACTGAGACTTCTTGAGTTTCAAAAAATAAAAACAGTATTAGCTTGTGTGTGTCCCCAAATCCTATAGCTTAGACCTAGGCACCCACAAAGGATGCCCCTTGAAATTAAAGGGGAGCGGGTGGAGTTGCAGAATAAATAAAAAAATTAGTGTTTTTACTTTTATAATTAAGCACTCATACAAGATGCTTCAGACCTAGGTAGACTCAGGTGTGATAAGACCCAGGTATGATAAGAGCTGGTGACCCCAAGAGAACAGTGCTCACCACGGAAGGCTCCTCGGCCTTTATGATAACAGTGAAGTCAGACTCAATAAAGATGGTCACTGTGATTTCAGCTGTTGGATAAACAAATAGGAAGCCACAGGATCAATGTCCTCGGCTGCAGGGCAGGGGCCCAGGCAGCGGGGCTCGGACATTGGCCAACTCTCAGAATTTGTGAGTCACTTTCTTCTCTGAATTGGCCAAAAGAGCAGTGTGGACTCCTGGGGCACCACTGACCACCGACCTGGGGAAGCTGGATTTAAGGTAACAGGCTTTGATAACTACGACAAGTGGTGCCTTTACTTCCCCACCTATAAACTCAGAAAACAGTCCAGCTTCGGCTGCCGCTGTGAGTACCACGCACAGAGGGTGGCTCCCGGCACGGCCCTTATCCCAGCCGCAGACCTGCACCAGCGTGGGTCACCTGCATGTGACCGCTCCTCAAGGGCAGAGCCTTTGTCTATGGTCATTCTGTCCCTAGTGCTAACACCTGGTGGTACCTGGAAGATAGTAGGTGCTCAGTAAACATCTAGGTGATGGCAGGGATACCATTAGTGATACCTAATGTAAGTTAAAGGGATTATAAAGGATTTTTGATGGTTTTGAGTCTCAGACAAACAAAAAACAGAGAGATGGTCATTTTTTTTCTATTATATGATTACCCAAGCAGGTGTGGGGGGGGGGAGGTATAGGTGCTTTTGACTTTGATAAATCCAGAGGGGAATTATGCAGCTCTTACTTCATTAAGGTGACTGTCATTGACACTAGGGTCCTCCCCCTGCTTCCGGAAAGATGATGATGTAGATTTAGTCTGTGCGTTCTCAGAGCTGTCCTGCCAGACTTGCTATTTGCTGAGCAGCTCCTCGTCATTCCTATCTCGGCGACTGTCACTCGCAGACAGGCCGTCCCCAAAGGTGCCATCAGCCTCCTCGGCCACATCTCCCTGCTGTTTACCTTGAGAGACGACACAGCTGTGTGTTCTTGCCCATGTGTGTATTGCCTCTTTTCCTGCCACGTGTAATGTGAGCTCAGGAGAGATGGGCCTTGTCTGTCTTACCCACGGCTGCACCCCACCCTGGCACACACTGGTCATTTAATAAAGGCGCCATACAAAGATGGTGAGTGGATGGACTCCAGGTGGACTCCAGAGGAAAGGCGTCTTCCATGATCATCTTCACCAGGTCCGCAGTGTCAGGTGAACACGAGTCTTGGTTACATTTGGGGGTAAGAGTTTATATTAAAGAAGAAATATCACCAACTTTATTCCCTCCTTTTGCTCCTGGTTCTCCGTAAACGTTGGAGGAAGTTAGATGGATGCCCAGAGCTTCTGAAACTTAAGCCCTGAGACCTTCCCAGATCCCAGAGTCATCAGGGCCACTTTGCATGTGGTCTGTGCATGAGCTGTATACAGAGCCGCGAGCGGAGGCCTGTGGAGCTGGCTGACTTGCCCTGCGGTGCGCAGAGCTGGGTCCACCCACCCACGCACTCACTAACTCTGGGCATCAGCTTCCTGACACCAGGATTCAGAGGTGTGCCTTGGCTCAGTGACATGGCCACCTTGGAACTGCAGGGTTCCCAGGAGTCAGAGCTTGAGTCTTGAACACAAGACTGTTGCGTCTTCACTGTCAGGACTCTCTTGGGTGTTTGGGGATGGTGGCTCTTTGAACACACAGTGGCAGGATGGACAAGAGCAGAGGGAAAGGGGTAGAAGGGGTGTTAGCCAGCACCCCACCCTCTGAACATCACTGGCCACCAAGGAGGCTGGCCCTATGCCCTGCATTCTCTTCGCATTTGTCCCTTGTCCTCTCTGTCATTTTCTTCTCGACCTGGCTCCCTCCACAGAGCTGCCGAGCTCTGACCCTGTCACTCCTTGAGGGACTCAGTGGCATAAGCAGTTGCCGCCTAGTTATGTATTTTCTCTGACTTAGTGCAGACTACCTGCTTTAGGCAAAGCAGCCAGTGTGTTAGAGACGAGAAGGTCCCCCGGCTTCCTGACCTTTCTGCCTGGGGGTTGAACCTTGAACTTCTGGTTAAAGACCAGGACCTGGGAGGGGCTCAGCCCAGCCTCTGTGCTGCAGGTGCCTCCCCAGGTCTCAGAGACGGCCATCAGGACAGGAGGGGACGGAGCTACCCCTGTACCCCAGTTCCCCTTGAGCTTTGGTGCTTCCATGCACCCCTCGTTCACCCCTTGGCCAGGACCGAGTCCATCGCACACAGAGCAGGTGGGAAGGGGGTTGTTTCCCTGAAGATGAGCACAGTGCGTGGAGGGAGTGGTGGGAACTGCTGATAAACTGTTCACTACTCCCCTTCGGAATGGAGGTCGGACTAGTCCGTGGGCTGACACCACATAAAAGCTGCAGCGGTAAAGTAGGGTGCCCTCTGTGCAGTAGGGTGCTTGACAGGTTGAGCTGCAGCTGCTGGAGGTCGCTCAGAGCTGCCTGTGAGACATGGACTCGCGGCGTCCAGGCCAGTGGCCAGCGCTCTCAGTCCTGATGCCAGCATTTCACAGCGCCCGAGAGGATGTGGGAACAGAAATTACAGGTGCATTTAGTTAATTATGCCCCTTACTTAACTGCGGGCTCAGACAGCCAGGTGGTCATTATTTTGATTGTTCTAATTAGTCAGATGTGTTCACACGCAGCTGCATGAACCTGGGCCAGTTCGGAAAAGGCACGTTACAGGAAACCCAGCGGAAGCCTGTAGAAAACGTGTCCCCAGATGCAGGAGCTCTTACCAACCAGTATCAGTGATGTGACACTCAGGGTCCTGTGATGAGAGTGTAAAGAGAAAAGGGAATGTAAAGGCTCGCTTGTGCAGATGAAGGGAGCTGGGGACCTTTCAGTGCAGGACGGGAGAGGTTTCTGGTTTCGCCAGTGACCCAGCCATCTTGTTGGGTCATAGCACACTAAAGTTTGTCCCCTCTCGGTCTTTCCTGTTCCTGACGGAAACAAAGTTAGTCTTCCTGCGTTTTAAAATATGCTGACATTCTAGGTGTCTCAGTTTGTGGTGGTCAGCTTTGGTGACTTCTTCAGGAGCTTTTCAAACTTCCTGGTCAGAGAGTGCGCTGAACGCTCTGTACAGTGAAAACTTTAAGCAGGAGGTCACCCCGAAGAGAGCAGGACTGGTCCTGGTGGTGGGGCTCGGATGCAGGTCCTCCAGAGAAGCCTGCCTGGGAAGAAACTTCTGTGAGGTGCCCATCTGTGCCAAGGCTCGGTTCCAATCTGCCCGCACCCCGGTCTTTGCTGGCTGACCTAAGTGAGACTGTCGGTCATGACAGTTTTGCAAACCCCTGATTTTCCAGCTGTGTCTCTTTGGGGTAACTGAGCATGGTCTCTCCTTTGGGGGGCACAGGAGATCTTTTACAAGAAGTTCCCTCGGCCCCTTGACAGTCGGGCCGGTGCCCTGAGCTGCAAGGTGACTGACTGGTTTTGTTTCCTTTAGATGAGTTCTGGTTCTCCGACGGGTCCTTATCCGATAAGTCCAAGTGCGCAGACCCTGGCCTGATGCCCCTCCCGGACACCGGCACAGGGTTAGACTGGTCCCACCTGGTGGACGCTGCTCGGGCGTTTGAAGGTAAGGACTCGACCTCCGGCCTGGCTGGCAGCTTGGGGCCATGTCTGGTCTCGGGTTGTGTGGGTCAGCGTGTTGGATGCCTTCACATCTTTGAGCGTGAAAACGAGCAGGAAAGGCTTGAGCTGTGACGGAGGACACTTCCTCAGAGAGTGCGTCATTTACTGAAATGGGCATCGGATCCCACACCTGAGTTGCAGGTCTGGGACCAGCCGTGACGGGCAGGTTACTTTCTTCTTCAGCCTCCGTTTCCTTACCTCATGCAGAGGTGGAGATTTAGGGTGCACATGGTGTCTTTCCTCCCGGGGAAGTGAGGTGACATGGGCGGGGAGGCCCTTCAGAGGTCGGGCGAAGCTGCTGGTACGGGGGCGAGCGGGCCCGGGTCAGGTTCAGTGGGCCCGAAGCTTCCAGCCCACCTGCTGGACCGAGTGGGCCTCCGCGGGCCACGTGGTGGGTGAGGGCGGCCGCCGGCCGATCTTACCCTTCCCGCCACCACGAGGCATTCCCCACGTTTGCTGTTGGGTGTTAGGAGGCGGGAGCCGCTCCTTTTCCAGCTCACAAAGGTAGACCCCAAGGAAGGTGCTCGCTCCACTTGGGTCCCCAGGACTTCACATGTGGGGGGGGGGGCAAGCCGTGACCAGGATGATGACTTTGCCATTTGCTGCTGAATTCTTCCACGACTGCAGCGTCTGCCCGGGCGGAGGGCAATTTCAGCAGGCACCCGGGAGAGAACTGTGTGCACCTGGAAGCCGCCGCCCCACGGTCTGACTCACCTGCTCCATCTCTGGTAGCTCGGCCCATCCCCCGTGCCAGCCAGGCTTCAGGAAGACATCTGACTCTTCCCCAGGAAAGGCAGGTGCCCTTGGACCTCAGGCTGCGTTACCTGCCCCTCCCCCTCAGGAGCTTTCCCTGCCAGAGGGGCCTGCAGTGACTTTGTGCTAATCCATCGCCACTGGTCCCTGGTCCTAGGCTCGGGGGTGGGTCAGTGGAAGCTACTGTTCAGCTAATTCAGACACCAGGGACGTTCAGCTTTGTGACAGGCGGGGAGGCTCTGTCAGGAGGACATTTCTGCAGAATGAACGAGCTGTGCCTGCTTCCTTAATAGAAGTTGTGACCTGATTCAGGGTTACTGCTTTACAGAGCACCTCTCCATGTGCAGACCTGGGGATGCCCCTCCTGCTGTGCCTTCTCCCATGTCCCCGGAGCCAGTTATGAATTATACAAGCCCCAGGCCCAAGGCTCCTTCTTCCCCAGCTCTGACACTGGCCTAGATGTGACCGAGCCCCAGAGGGCAGAAATACTGTCTCTACTCTGTCCAAAGCCACCAGGCAGTAGGTGCCAGCATTTTCTCTGGCATGTTCCTCACACACTGTGTTCTCTTACTGCCCCCAGGAGAACGTGGGAATAGCTGTTCTGTCCTGTGCTGTGCCCCCTCCACATAATGCTTGCACAGGACTTACACACTGAGTTCTGCTGTGTTCACATGTCTCTTCTTACTAGGACACAAGTTTCTCAAGGGAAGGCTGCTTGTTTTACTTATCTTCTCTGTATGAAGCACATGGCAAGATAGCAAATGAGAAGGGCTGGTCACAGGAGTAGGGGGCCCTGCAGCCTTGAGCTATCCCAACTCAGCACAGGTTTTATTAAACACTCGGGAGGGTGCCTGCAGCCTTGAGCTATCCCAACTCGGCACAGCTTTTATTAAACACTCGGGGCCCTGCAGCCTTGAGCTATCCCAACTCGGCACAGCTTTTATTAAACACTCGGGGCCCTGCAGCCTTGAGCTATCCCAACTCGGCACAGCTTTTATTAAACACTGGGGGGGCGGGGGGCTGCAGCCTTGAGCTATCCCATCTCAGCACAGGGTTTGACCTCTGAGGTCCTCCTGCACTGTGTCTCCCGTTTCCACATTCCTTTCCCCAGCAGACTGCCGTCCTCAGGGAGTGCCTGGACTGGCCTTCGCTCCTGGCTCAGGAGAGCTTTGATGTGGCTGACTTTGTTTTTCAGAAACTAGATTCTTGAATGCACTAGTGAAAAATGATCTAGTCATCAGGCTCTGTCTTCCACCAGATTATATATAAAGAGACATATCCACGGTGTGGGCTTCTTCACACTCTGTGAAGTGTAGCTGCCTGATGGGAGACAGCAGGCAGTAGGCCCTGGCAGGTGAGCCGCAGACGTACTTATGCAAATACTCCGCTGCCTCTGCAATGCTGTGGACACGGTCCTCTCTGACGGGACGGTAGCACCAGCACCGAGTCAGCAAGAAGGGGGCTGACTCCTCGGCCTTCACTGGTGGCAATTTGATGAGAGAAGGAAGGAGGGAGAATTATGGGGTAACTGAGACATTCCTATTAATTACTGGTGTGATTTCATGAAACTGCTGTATTTTAGGCACTAACTGCAACTTTATTTTCACGAATAATTCTGAAGCTTTAAAAAAATGTTATAAGAGCTAGAATATCTTGCTGAAAATTTACAATTTTGCTTCAGTGCTACGGAATAAAATTCATATTATCTGAGAGGGAAAAAATCACTTTTCAGATTTAAAACAGTATTTATCCACTTACCTCTGTGTCCCCCGTTGTATGTGTCTACGCTTCCTTTCCTCCCCTTCCGAATAAAATCTCAGCACGAGGTGCATCTTTTTGGGGCGCTGGGGGTTTGTGGGACGAGGGAGAGATCGAGAAAGCAAAATGTCACCCGCAGCAGTGACTGCATTATGGGTCTGGGATTCTGGCTATGACCTCTGCTTTCCTGCTGGGCTGTGGGCCTGTGGACAAGTCACTTACCTACCTGACGTGCACACTCGGGGCCAGCACTGACCATTTGACAGTGATCCTCTGAGGACCCTGCCTCATGGCACTGGCTCAGTCTTCCCGTCTGTGCCAGCACCCTGTAGGGCTCCTTTCCGTCCTAAACCTCCAGCAGTGTTTGCCAGAGAGTGTTTCTGAGCTGAGGTCAGAATGTAGATGGCAGTCGGCACCCTCAGAGAAAGGAGGAGAAGCGCAACGTGGAATTCCAGCTGCCCGGCACCCAGCTAGGAGAGCGAAACAGAAAGACTGGGGGAGTCTGTTTGCCGGGCATTGGTTACCTGACTTTCCTGAAGTCTCCAGACAATGTTTATAGAAAATACAGAGAGAGTTTATGTCCTGTTTGAAATTTTCAGTGCTGCTCTGAGGGCAGTATAACACCTCGAGACAGTAGTCAGCTCTGGAAAATTCAGTTGAGAATTTGCGACACCAGACCCCTGGCTAATCAGACCTCTGTGTCCGTGCTCTGTGACGGGTTGGCATGGTGGTGACTGGCTGTGCTCAGTCGCATGAGCACTTTTGGGAGATGTCTTCACCTAGATTACCCAGGTGCCCCTTGTAATGACCTGATTTTGTTGTACCAGTTCTCAAGGCCATTTCTGAGCTAGACTGAACATAAAGAAAAGATAGTCCAGGTGGATACTAGCCTTATTGGGGGGATCACTTCGTAAGGTCTGTACATGTCAGTCACTAGGTTGTACACCTGAAACCAAAGTAATATGTGTGTCAACTGTAATTGAAAAATTAGAAAAGAAAGAAAAGAGCGTCCAGAAAATCCCCATGTCTCGCTAAATTGTTACAAACTAAAAAATGCGATTCAAGAGGCCTTACTGAGCTCGGCCCCCTCTGGAATAACGCCCACGCTTTGACATAACTAGTCAGCACATCTGGAAACAGGCTTTAAAGTGTGGACTGCAATTGCCCATTGGATTGAGATACTGATCCTCCGTCCATCTGAAGCAGACGGGCCTCCCCGACTGCCCAGTGCCATGTAGGCCACACGCGTCAGCCTGTGATGTACTCGCTCTTGTCTAAGAGCTGGAACTGACGCTGGAACATGAGTTTAAGAATTTAGAGTTTACTGTACCTTCAAGAACGGAGCAGAGCACCCGCTTAGTCTGCCCAATGATGTTCGCTTACATATGTTTTAACTGTGTTGGTGCAGAGGACATGACGTCTGCGGTGTTCCTGGGCTGAGAGTTCCCAGGCTGTGGGGGCGTGAGCATTCACTGGGACCCTGCAGAGGGGAGGCATGTTTCTACACCTCGTTTCTGAGCGCAAGGCCATGGGAATAGGATGGAGCAAGAAAAATAGAAGCAAAAACTCCAACCAGTTGGAAAATTTTAAATATTACTGTAATAATTGTGCTAGGAAGAATTAAGGAATATAATGAGACCTTGTTTTTGGTGAGTGATGATGAAAAAGATGCTACCTATTAAAATCTTTGGACTGCAGCCAGAGAATAGTCCTTAAACAAAAATGTATTGTTTCAGAAACACTTATCTAACTCTTTAAACATGAAAATTAACTAACTTGACTATACTTCCAGAAGAGTCTGCTAAAGCTGTGAAAGAAAACAAAACAGAAAGGAAAGAGATCAAATTGTTTTTTAAAACTGGGAAATGAAATTTTGGTGCAATTCACAGTCTGATCAATTTTCTTTGTTGATAAACCAATATAAGTTTCATCAAAAAATGAAAAGTACAAGTGAATAATATTAGAAATGATAAAGGAAAGTAGTATTAAGAAATACATAAGAGAGATTTTAAAAATTAAGGGCTGTCGAGCATCTATGTAAGAATAAATCTGATGAAGAAGATAACTGGACACTTCTTGTAAGAAAGGGGGGTGGGAGCATAAGAAACTGTCAGAGTCCGAGTGTGGAGGGCACTGAAAGAGTTACCCAAGACTATCCCCACATCTCAGGACCACATGAAACTGAGTTTACAGTTATTGTTTTCAAAGTTTCAAAGAATAACGATGCCCGTGTATACATTTTTCTTTAAATTCAGACACAGCCTTATTGCATAATAGGATTCTTTCCTGATAACATACACACACACACACACACACAAAATCATAAGACAATGTTGGTCATTAATATTGATGTGAGAAAGCTTAAATGAAATTCAGTAGTAAATTAAAAAGAGTATTCATTGCTATTGACAAAAGTTTAGTTGGTTTAATAAAAGAAAACTTTTAATTATAAGTTACAGTAGATGAAGTAATTAAGTAATATCAATTTTGGAAAAAGGGTGTATCTAATATAATTAGAACCTATTTCTAATAAAAATTAATATTTGAAAGGTACCTTCAAAGCTTAAAAAAGGAAATCTGTATTCCAAATAGCTGCATAATAATTAATAGGAAAATATGATAAACATATCCCTTAAATCCAGAAACCAAGCAAAGGTATCATTTGAGACCATGTCCTTTATTATTTTGTTAAAATATATATAATATTTATTGAAGAAGTTATTCCAAAAGCAAGGCCATTTAAATGAATCAAAAATTTTAATTAAGTAGCAAAGGGGCTGGTCTATAGTAAGGACTCAATAAATGTTCATTACTCTTGTTATTATTGCTATTATTTTTTAGTTTATCTTTATTGTTTAAAGTATTACAGATGTCCCTCCTTTTTTCCCCTGTGACCCCCTCCACCCTGCTCCCACCCCAGGCCTTCACCACACTATTGTCTGTGTCCATGGGTTATGCATATATGCATGTAAGTTCTTTGGTTAATATCTTCCCATCCCCCCTCCCTCTGAAATTCATCAGACAATGAAACCATGTCCTTTAATTGTGTACTGTAATCCTTGACATTTAAGCAAGCATTGAAAAGAAAAAGGGAATACATTTTAGAGGTAAATAAATATTTATGGATATGTTTCTATATCTAGAAAATAGGAAAGTTCAAAAGGAAGTTATTAGAGATTATAAAATAAAGTAACTAGGTAAGATATTTTCAAATATATTTCATATTTTATAAACATCATTTCAAGGCACTGTTAGTTTTTTTCATTTATTTCTGTTTAACAAACCACCCCCAAATTGTTGGCTGAAAACAACAACGGTTTATTAAGTCTGGTGACTCTGTTGGGCAGGTTCTGCTGCATGGTTCTTCTGCTCCCTGTGGCATCAGTGGGGGTTACTCGTGCAGCTGTGTTCAGCTGGAGCTCAGCTGGGGCTGAGGCATTAAGGCAACTGCACTCATGTGTCTGTGTCTGGATGGCGGGTCTGGCTGGATTCCTGTCTCCAGCGGGTAATTGCACTTCTTCCCATGTGGCTTCAAGAATCAGGAGAGCAAAGGCAGAAGCCACGTCATTGCTCAAGATATAACTTGGACATCATATCTAGCACATTCCATTGGACAAAGCAGGTCACAAGGCCAGCCCAGATTCCAGGGGTGGCGGAGTGGCATGTACACACAGCCATCTCTTAAGACAATCTTCCACCATAAGAGTAATGAAGGACATTTTGTGTTGTGAATTCCTTGAGAATTGAGCCATCAAAGGAACACTTCAATAACTGAATAGCCCTAACATGTGTAAGAATGGGAATGGGTAGAAAGCTTAGAAAAGATGACAGTCCTTCCTGAGTTAATTTGTAGATTTAATACAACTTCAATTCATAATATCTAATTGATATCTAATATGTTGAACTTAATTGCATCCATTTGGAAAATAGATGAACAATATTCAAATAAGTCTATTATATATCAATACTAATAATTAGAACAGCATAATAATGATTCAAAAATGTATATGGGTCTTTTTGAAGAAAATGAAGAGCCCAGACCAAAATGAGAATGCAATTTATATGCTGTCATTGGATTTAGCAATTAGAAGAGTCAGTTCTAGACAAAGTAAAGAAAGGAAGAGGGCCATTTGGGAGGCTGGCGATGCTTTAGTTATGGAGCAGTGAGAGAACAGACAAAATGTTACACAACCAGGTAAAAGTATTTACATACCCAGATTTTTTATGAACCTGAAAGAGAACATTAAAATAAAAAGGGAATTATGGGAGTGTGGGGTAAGAGTTGTAACAAATGTGGTGGGTAAAACCAGGCTGTCTCAGGTGAATGAAGGAACTTAACTAGCAAAACCACCAAACCCCTGGAAAACCGTGGTCAGGGCGTGGGTGCACAGTGCACAGAGGAAGAGTCACGCCATAAATAAGTCCTTGAAAACGTTCAGCCACAAGTGTAAATTTCAACGATAATAAGCTACCGGCTCACACATTTGAATATGAAAAATGATTCAACAGCTCTGGGAAGCTATGAAGAATACTTACAGCTGGTATCATTATAGAGATTATAGAATGATTCATGGTTTTGTTCAAGCAATATGACGATATGTAGCTAGAGCCAAAAAATGTACCCACCCTTTGACCAGAAACCTAATTAATTCCTGAAAACTTGCTTACTGCAAATTATGCAAAAGAAGAAAAAGGAAAGCTTCCAATAGAGAAATACTGTACAGCATTTTTAAGATTTGAATAATAAGGGAATAGATAGATAACCAAACTACCAAAAAACCTGATGTCGAAAGGTTGAGCCCGCCTTCTGAGGTCTGAGGGCGAAGGGGAGTCCAGCGCCCTGTGCTCTCCCCTGCGGCCCGGCCTCCTGGCTCCGTGTCCTGTGCGTAGGAAAATGAGCAGAGTCCCAACTCAGGTCGATTTTAATGCATGTAGTTCTTTTGTTTGGTGGGGGTGAGATGTGGCCCTTTGCACATTAGAACTCCTAAAGAAAGCTGGCGATCTGTGGAGTACAGTACAGTCGTCACTTTGTCACCCTCGTAGAGCTCGTTCTTTGTCAGGTGGACTGATATAAGGTGTAGGTGTTCTGAGTAATGCATGCACTAGGTCCCACCTCAAGTACGGTCAAGGGAGGGGACGCCCAGCGGAAAAGTGCTCTGTGGGGCCTCTTGGAAGTTTCTAGGATCTGAAGTAGTTCTCATTTATTTCAAAAGTAAGCAGTCGATGGGCTCTTGAGCATTTGTTGAAGGGATGATGTGGTTTTGAATGAAAACAGGCTTAAAAGGTGAAATTACAAACTGGTGATTGGAGACTGGACCTCGGGTCCCCCAGGCATGGAAGGCCTGCCCTCTGTGACGTCAGCTCCCGGCCCTCGGCCAGCAGTGCATCTCCCACGGGTGTGCAGAGTTAACACTTGTTTATCAGGAGTCAGTATTCCACATCAATGTATTTTCTGAAAAAGTAGAAGTCTGTACTTTTAATTGATAATGTTCTACGTGTCCTCGGTTTCTTAGAGCATAATAGGCATAAATACTTTTCACTTCTGAACCTTCAGCCTAAGTTAATAAGGTTGTTAAAGTTCCTGATGTTTAACTACTGATAAGATCACTACATGCGTGTGTGTGTTGTGTGTACACAAGCATAAAAATGTGACAGTGTATAACTGCAAAGGTAATAATAGTTTAAAAAATAAAAATGAGACAGCTACTTAGATGGAAAATGCAAAGTTAACTTAATATAGTAAGTTGACTTAAATTGTCTCAAAAGTAAAAAGATTGTTTCAAGTCAAGAACAATGGTTGTGTGTTAAATGAAGAATAATTCCAGAGCTCTCTTTGTTTATCACTCAGAGGCAGATTCTAGACCATTCTCTCTCTACGATCATCAGCAGCACAGGTTGACCCAAAGTATTTTATGTTCAAAGTGCAGCGCGACCTTTTTCCCTTTCCTGGTAGTCGGTCACGTCAGCTCTCTAGTTTGACGGGCAGGCTGTCAGAATCAGAACCTTCCGTTTCCTGAAGGCAGTGAAAAGCCCCAGACTTTCTGTAGTTAGTCAGTGTGGCAAAGACGTATCAGAACAGCTTTGTGTGTGGAAATGGGTTTAGTTCAGCGGAGCCTCGTGCTGGCACGGCCTGGATGGCACAGGTACTGTGTGCCCATCCCACACCCTGGCACGCACGAGCAGTTGTCAGAGCTGGTCCCGCTGGCCCAGGCCTGGCCTCGCGGTGCGCCCTCCGCAGCCTGGCCGGGCTCCTGGGAACCGTCCGCAGGCAACTGCTTTGCCATCCCAACTGCAGATTGATACGGAATTGCCTGCTGACTGTTCATCCTCTTGTAGTGCTAAATGCTCTCAAATAAAAAACTGACATCAAAATAGGTTCTTTGAAAAGTGATTTGAAGGGATTGATTGATTGCTGTGGGAGCCGGCCTGCAGCCCCGCTTAGCCAGACGGCTGTGCCCGGGAGCGTGGGCACGTGTGGGTGTGGGTGGCTGTCGCTGCCGTGCTAACCGCTGGCTGGCTTCGTCTGCCACGCCGCTCTTCTCACAGCTTTGCCTGTGCTGTTTGGTGCCATGTCAGTAATTACTTAGTTACTGAACATTCACGTTCGCAGAGATGAGCTGCGGGGGGCCAGGGCTTCCCCGGGAGCTGCCGCTAGGATGAGGGTTTTGCCGAGTAGTCCCGTGCCTGTTCCCGCTCAGGTCACGTTGTTTGCATTTCAGCCTCCCAGGCTTTTCAGATCCAAAGTGGATCCTCTCTGTAAATTACACTGCTGGCTAAACTCTGTCCCTGGCTTCTTGCCTCTTGACCAGTTGGACCCTGTCTCTCCCCGAGGGATGTTTGAGTGGCTGCCAGTAGCAAGTTCTGTTAAATATGTGGGTATTTTATAAATTAAGGTAAAAATAGATGGAGTAAGCTAAGACATTTTTATTCAGCTATTTGGAATGAACCACTAGAGTCAAATATATTAGAAAGATAGAAGCTAAGTGAATTATCACTGGGTTGCATTAAATACGGGTGAGTCAATGGAACTCTTTTTAAAAGTAAGAAAACTCTTTATCTTGTTTTGACATTTCTGTTTTTCCCAGTAGTTAAATTCACTGTGGAATAAAAATACATCTGCTGCTGATTGTTTTTAAGTGTGAGGCATTCCCTTATTTGGGGCCGTTACAGAACAGAGGGTAACCTTGGACGTGATGGCAGCTCAGGCCTTGCTCACCCCTCCCTAGAGCTGCTCACCCCCAGCCAGGACGCCCGCCATTCCTGCCCCCACCTCGGCATCACTTCCTGTCCCGGGTGGAAGTAGGCAGTACCTAAATTATGCCGTTAATGTTAATCCAGTTACACATTATTTCACCTTGTGCAAAAACAAACTGGGAACATGATTGTCTCGGGATGTCTGGTTACAGACTGTTGGTCATTCTGTAGAAGATGTGCAGTGTGGAGGACGTCCGTCAGCTTTACAGCAGTGTTAGCTGAAGGACATCTGCGTACCTGTCCTAGGTGTGTGCAGGAACGCGGGATGCGAGGCTGGAGCACTTCCTGTGCGATCCGTCACTCCACGTGCCCTCAGCACAACTCCCAGGAGGCCCGGCCCCTGTGGGGCGCTTCCAGCCCCGTGCACATCGCAGCCTGATTACCCTTCTGTGCTCTGGGCAGCCTCCGCCATCGCCATCCTTTCTAATTAACAGGAAGTGTGTGACCCTCCATAAACCAGACAAGCAGGTAGCCTCATTAGAAGACATGTCCAGTAGCCAGAGGGAGACGTGGGGTAAATTAAGAGCAAAGCCCCGCTGACGGACCCCAGTGCAGTTTCTCAGCCATTAATCAGATCACAGGAAGAAGACGTGCCATGCTCCCACCTGCTGTCCCTCGATCCCAGTGGGGAAGCGCATGCCGGCAGGCACCAAGGACAAAGCTCCGGGGAGTGGGGTGCAGTTAATTAGCAAGGTCCTCGCTCTCACCTCCACCTTGTTGAAGAGCAGGACCCTTTTCTGCATGCCAGTCAGCATTCTGGACCAGTGTTCAGCCCCAGAGCTGGGCCAGTCTTGTGCCAGTTTAGCAGAATATTGCATCCCTGTCCTGCCCAGCGCTTGCATCACTGACTGGATTCTGGTGTCAATAGAAGACAGAAGAGGGTGGGCACACTGGTCATGGTCACTGCCGGGCCTCACCTTCCTCTGCGGGTTTCTAGTGAGGTGACGCAGCTCATCTGTCACAGCCACTGTCTACGTTCATGGAGAGGGTTATTTAAGCAAACCCACAATGTCACATAGTCTTACTACTGGACTGTTGTCCCCAAGAGCCATGCATCCAGCCAGAGCCATTACACATGAAATGTATACTCTGACCACGATGTTTGACATTACACAATGCTGGCTCTCGGGCTACTCCTGGTATAGCAGAACACGTACACGCAGACATGTACATGCATGCACACACACGCGCATACAGCTACATTTCACAGTACCCCTTCCTTGAGCCTCGTGAGCCCGAGGCTCTTAGCGTGCACAAACATTCCTGTTCACAGGAAACTCTGAATCTTATTTCAGGTCTTGACTCAGATGAGGAACTCGGTCTGCTCTGTCACCACACGTCCTATCTAGGTGATTGCCTGGGCCGACGGCGCGGCTGGGTAGTCTGTGCCCTTTCCTTTGTGCTCCGTGTGTCTGCACGTCTGCATGGGTATTCGAGCTCCGGGGTTGGGCACACCCAGGGGAGATGTGTCCTGGCCACTGCGTCTCGGGATGCTCTCCGGGTCTGAAGGGCTTGAGGAGAGGTGTTTCCTTGGTTCTGTTCATCGGCCAAGTCGTCGCCCAGTGCCCTGAGTCCGTGCGCACTGGCCGCGTGGGCATGCGTTGGGGTGTGGAGAGCGGAAGGCCCACTGGCTGCAGCACAGCTGAGTCTGCGACCGTCCAGGGACGTGCATGTGCCCGTTCAGCCCGAGGGACCCAGTCAGAGCGCTTTCTGGTTGTCAGCTTGCCTGAGCTTGTTTTTCTTTGTTTTGTGAAATGATTGGAGGGCGGGGGGCATTTAATTACTAAATTCATTTCCACAAAGAACGGTCGCCTTGGAGCTGTTCCTCACCCTCCCTTCTGTGTGTCTTCCTCCCCAGACCAGAGAGGGGCACCCTTCTGCACCCTGACGGATGTGCAGCACAGACAGGGCCTGGAAGGGGCCCAGGAGCTGCCTCTGTGTGTCGACCCAGGCAGCGGCAAAGAGTTCATGGACACAGCTGGGTATGTGAGCCCTGTGCGCCCCCTGCCTCCACTGTCCCAGGCCCCATGATTAGCAGGGGTCCGCTAACTGCGGTCAGCCAGAGACCACTGTCCCGGCTGCCGTCCCCCGGTCCTTCAGAACCTACCCACTCCTGTTCTGCTCCCTGGGTGGGTTGCCCACCAAGATGTGCCGCTCATGCCCATGGTGTGAGGCTCCCTGCAGAGAAGGAGGGTGGGGGCTCGGAATCCACGTCTGCCACCCGATGATTGTGACAGCGCGGACAGGGCCGCCTCACTGCCAAGGCTTCGCCTGCTCGGCTGAGCCACCCAGGACACATCCCCTCCCAGAACCCGGTCCTGGGCCCGCCTCACACCTTCCGCTGAGGTGTGTCGAGAATGAGCCACCTCCTTCCCATGTTCTTGATGTGTTTATCGCCCACGGACTATATATTCTTCACCTGTTCATTCCTCATTCCAACTCTTACGCTAACCTGAGTGACCGATACCTTGCACAGTCACCTTGGAGTGACAGAGGAAGGCAGTTGTGGAAATCAAATCCATATTTGAGTCCCAGGACTCCACTCAGGTCTATCTAGTCTCCACGGCATTCATTGAGAAGATCTTGTCTCATTTTCTTACCAATGGATATGCCTAGGGAGAGTCTGAAACCCGTTCAGATCAGTGGAGAGGGGGCGGGCCGCGTTTCCACAAAGCAGCAATATGTCCACGCTCCAAATGAGGCAGCATGGGTTATTTCCTTGCTGGGCTCCAAGCAATGAAATGATTTTAGAGTGAGCTTTGCGAGCAGAAATACCGAGTGAACTGCCTCGACCTCAGTGCTGTGGTCTCTCTAACTGTCCTGATTCACCAGGGAGCGGTCCCCATCGACACTGACGGGCAAAGTCAACCAGCTGGAGCTGATCCTGCGACAGCTGCAGACCGACCTCCGGAAGGTAAGGCCGTCGAGCTGTCGCAGCCACAGTCAGAACTCTTCCCCGCCCACAGTCCCCCTCATGACCCGGACTCGGAGTGTAGGGACGGGAGTCAGAACTCTTCCCCGCCCACAGTCCCCCTCACGACCAGGACTGGGAATGAAGGGACGGGAGTCAGAACTCTTCCCCGCCCACAGTCCCCCTCACGACCAGGACTGGGAGTGTAGGGACGGGAGTCAGAACTCTTCCCCGCCCACAGTCCCCCTCACGACCAGGCTGGTGGATTAGACCATGATTGGATTGTTGGAGGAGTGGGTACTGGAGAGATTATTTTTCTTAAAAAAGGAGGCGGTGGTCAGGAAGTGGGAGCTTGAAGCGTTTCGGAATCTAAGCAGCTGTCCCTAGCGGCAAGGGGCCGGGGTGGCCGCGGGAGTGAGGGCCAAGGGTTGAGGAAGGTGGGTTTCAAGATCACAGAGAGGAGGAGATGGAAAGACTGAACTGGGTTTTTAAGTTCCACAGTCAGCGGGGGGGGGGGGGGGGGGGGGGGGGGGGGCGGGGGGTGTTGAACCACGTTCTAGAATCTCCGTCTAATGGTGGAGACACAGTCATTGCGGTGAGCAGGGTGACGGGTCTCACAGCCTGGGGCCGTGCTGCTGGGAGGGGCGGTGACCGCACTGGCAGCCAGGGCCCAGTGGTGCTCCGGCCCGGCCTCCAGGCCCCTGCTCTTGGGGACAGCACCCTGGGGAAGCGGTGTCCTCAGGAGAACAGGGTTCATTTAGCATGAAGATGAAGGGGATTTTCAGGAGCTAGGCTGAGAGTTTAGGTTTCGGGGTCAAAGGGATGTGAGGGGTCTTGGAGAGGTGAGCGACCAAGTCACAGCAGGACACAGGAGTGTCCGAGCCGTGTTGGGAAGGAGAGTCCCTGCGATGGGAGTGGCAGCAGCTTGGACCCTGCAGTGACCTGAAGGCGAGGACGTGGGAGGACGGAGAGGGTCCTATGGGGAACCAGGTCTAACCGAGCCCCCTCTCTGGACCACTGAGTGCAGTGGTGAGGCAGGTGGTGAGGGAGGCGGGAGGGGTCAGGAGACGGAAGCCAGGGCAGTGCCAGGTCTTCAGGGGTGGAGGGAGTGTCCCGAACGGCCGCAGCCACCGGTCCCCACTGCACTGTCCACCTGGCTGCCGTGGCAGCTGCTGACTTAGCAGCCAAGTTAGATCCCATCAAAAACACCAGCTGTTGTGATCTGACAAGGACCCTTCTCTGTTTTGGGCAAGACATCCCTCTGAGCGTTGGGGAACTATCACTATGCATTGGAAACTCCAAATGTGATTCTCCTGAAAAATCTCGGTTATTTCTACGTAGTTTTTAATGGCAGCCTTTGAAGGTCACTCTGGGAATGCCCTGTGACGGGGCCAGTGCAGGGCTGCGTGCCTGTGAGGACGGGCGCAGGGGTGGGCGGCTGCGGCAGTGTGGCTCTGGTGTGGCGAGAAGGCCTGGGCGCGGTGCGTGCAACCTGGGTGTGCTCTGGCCGCCTGCGGCCCCCTGCTTTGGGGAGAGGGAATTGGAGCTGGGATCAGCGCCCTTCCTGCACGGCAGCTGCGGAGTCCTGGCGGGAGCGGAGTGGGACGAGCAGGACCAGGAGCAGGCCAGTGACCTCTGAGGAGCCCAAACCCCGTCTCTCCTCAAAACACAAATGAGTCAGGAAGTACACAGAAGGGGCAGGACGGCGCGGCGTGGGGAGCCGGCCGCGCGGTGACCGTGACGCTGTGTCTGCCCGCAGGAGAAGCAGGACAAGGCGGCGCTGCAGGCCGAGGTGCGGCACCTGCGGCGGGACAACCGGAGGCTGCAGGAGGAGTCGCAGACGGCCGCCGCCCAGCTGCGCACCTTCACGGAGTGGTTCTTCAGCACCGTGGACAAGAAGTCCTAGCCGCCCCCGGGTGTCGCGGGCGCGTGGTTTTAGCCGTGCTTTCGCCAGTCGTGAAGTCTCTGCTGTCCGCCGTCTGGCACCATGCCCCCGGCAGGGGGGCCGCACGCTTTCTCCGCGGCCGCCGTGAGCGCGGGAACCCCGGCGTGAAGATGAATGTAACTCCTGTGTCGAGATGAATGTAACCCTGGTGTCAGTTTAGACCTTTTCTTTTAGACGCTACTAAACAGTGGTCTGGCGTGAAGGGTTTTATTTCCTGTCTATCAGGTGACCTGCTAGAGATGTTAAAGCAATTTACCATAGTCTGGGCTTTAGTATTGTAAAATAAACACGAAACAAATGATCAGACGTATACTTTAATGTAAAGGTGCTCTATTTTTTTGGATGTACAGTAGTTTTATCTCCACAGCCACGTTATCATAGCAATAAGAAAGGCAGAGTGACGAGCCGGAGAAGCCGTGGAAGGAAAGCACTGATGTGTTTAACGCTTAACCCTAGTTCGAATGCAGTTACTTTAGAGGCTTATTTATTTGCAGGAGCAAACGGTGCCTGAATATTAACAGTGTTCTGATTTTTTAAATGATACTTAGGCCTTGTAAATGGCTCACTGAGTAGTCACTTCGATCTTAGTTCACTTGGGTCTAGTTAACGCTCTTAGAGAAGAGGCAGCCTGCTCACCGACCGGAACTCGCCCACGTGCCGTGAGCCAGGGGTCCCGTGTACGCCAAATCATCCTGTACAGAGGCTTTGAAGTGTCCTGTATTTAACACCCTTATTTAAGCTTATTGAACCTGGAATTGTTATTTCATAGACGCTGGTGTGGCCTGCACGCTGACGAGGGCGGGTGGGCGGCAGCAGGCTCGGAGACTGGCGTGGCCGGCAGACGCGGCCGGGGCGCTGACGGCTGGATGCTGCTAGACACGCTCTTTGTATTGCTTTCCCGTTTTTAACTGTTCTTTTTGAGATGAACGTACATGTTGCTTTTTTAATAAATGTTTAAAGAAGAGCCCACATAAGTAATGGTGTTGTCAGGTGAATGTGGATTTTTGTGATCTAACATGTCAGCAACCTCACGGATGTGCATTCATTTCACGTCGTTTAGGATCGTTCCCGAACACTGCTCGGCTGCCTGCAGTTTCAGACTGGCCTCAGGTGCACAGTGACTGGCAGCTGATCGCGGCTACATGCCAGACACTGTTCCTTGCACTTCCACTCGTCTCGTTTCGTCCTAACAGCTCCCTTGCTGGACAGTGTTCAGTACCCATTTTACAGCTGGGTAAGCTGAGGCTCAAGGTTAGTGATTTACCAAGGGTGCCTTTTTAAAAAAATTAGCATCTTATTCAACAAAGAAGTTGGTGTCACTTATAAGAAAATACATACAGTGAAAGTGTAGGGTTTTGAAAGATTGCCAGGAAGGGGTAAACTGTAACTTTGAATCAGATGTCAGACAGAAAGAAGGCACAGGACTCGGGCCCCAGTGGGAAGGGAACCACGACAGGTGCAGCATTCTCACTCTTCTGGGGGCAGGAACCGTGTCAAGAGCGCGAGGAAGCAGAGTCCCAGAGTGCACCCTGAAGGGATTGCTCGCTGGGCTTCCCACAAGGCAGTGCTGGGGAACCAGCGTACCTGCAGAAGACGCAGGCTTTGGAAGGCTGTTCCCTCGGGAAAACCCAGGTGTACCCCCAAAATGCACGTAGTGAACACGGTTTCAAGGGGAGTCAGGGCGAATCTCCCTGCCCACCCTTGCTCTCCTGTCCCTGTGCCAGGCCCTGCCCTCGGAGCTGAACAGCTGCCAGCGACAAAGACCAGCCAGGCTTTGAGGGGCCCACAGTCTACCACGGGGAGACAGACACGAGGTGTTCCAGTGTGACAGACAAACATGAAGGGCCTGGGATGGCGCCCTTCCACAGCTCTGTGACAAGGACACTGTGGCCATTGCTACGTGCCAGGGGCTGCTCTGCGTCTGCTGTTACCTACAGAGCCACCCTGCGGGCAGCCGCTGTATCCACTCCCTCCGTGAACGGGTCATGGAGACAAGGCTGCTCAGGAGACCTCTGTGGGTCAGAGACCACAAGGAGAGTGCAGGGCCGAGAAGCTGGGGTGTCCCAGGTAGAAGCACCTGGAGGTCAGAGGCCCCGAGGCTGTAGACAGATGTCTGGTGATGGGGACGTGGGGGTAGGAGGTGGTTGGAAGAGACAGGCGAAAGCCCCACGAAGGACCCGGGGCCACGGTCCGGTCTGGATGTCGTTGAAGCCGAACGGAGCCGCCGAAGCCGGGAAGCAGCTGGCCGGCCTGCGTGAAAGTGCTGCTCGGGCTTCTGCAGGAGGTCGGGACGGCTCCCTGTGCAGGCCCAGCACCTGCCTCGGCCTTTCGGAGGCACAGACTGTCTCCGTTGCATATTTCTGAAGTCTGATGTGCTACCTTTAAAGCTGGAAGAGCCCACTGGCCGGGCCCCCGCCAGCATCGCTGACCAACCCCTGACAGAAAAGTAGGAAAGGAAGACCGTCCAGGGGGGAGAAGCGGAGACCATGAGGCGAGGAAGGAGGGAAGCGGGTGGGTGACACTCATACTGCTGTGTGTAGGTGGGGCCCGCAGACCCGCCGTGGCTGTGATTCCCGGTCAGCCCTGGACGTGAGCGGCGTGGCCCCGCTGCAGGGCGCCAGGCAGTTTTCCACGCATGTTTCTAGCCTTTCATAAAAGCACAGCTTCATTTACTCAGGTTCCCTGGCAAGGCCTGGAGAGCAGCTCCTCCCTGCTCAGAGAGAGAGACTTGCTTTGGAGGCCGACGGAGCGCGTGGGAAGGGGTGTTGCTTAGGAGAAATAAAGGCATCTGACCAAACTGGCGGAACGGAGAGCCGTCACCTTCCTGACGAAGACAGGCCCATGGACGAAACCAGAGGGTATATTTTTAAGAAATACTTCTCAGTCTGCACTAGCGAAATAATAAACCATCTCTCAGGGCCGTCCCAGAGGGCCAGGCCCGGGAACACGGCCAGATGACCGGATGTTCCCAGTCCACACGGCGCGGAGGAGAGCTCTGCGTGCCCCGCCGTTCTGTGCTGGAGTCCCTGCCGTGCTGGTGGCCTCTGTCCGTGACACCGTGTGTGGTGATCTGTTCCGCATTAAGGCCATCCTAGTATGTGACAAAGTGCTCGTGTATTAGAGGCTTCTCTCTCAGTGTCGGAGCATGTTTATCATCAGAAGAATCAGTTACATTTCGGGGAGGACACAATGATACAGCCCTGCTTTTGCCGGTGTCGCAGTTTATCTTTTGAAATGCCAGGAGTCTGATGTCCTGCTAGCCCATTAAAATATACCATTTAATTATCATTAACAAGGAGACTTCATCAGACTCGTGAAGTCATAAACTGTAGTTTCTTGTCTGTAGAACCAAAGATCAAGGAGATATCTGTAAAAAACAGAATGATGTTGCCGTGGCCGGTGTGGCTCGGTTGGGCGTCGTCCTGTGCACTGAAAGGTCGCTGGTTCGATTCCTGGCTCCTCTGTTCCCAGTAGGGTGCGTGCAGGAGGCAGCCAGTCAATGTTCCCATCTCACGTCCATGTTTCTCTCCCTCTCCGTTCCTCTCTCTCTAAAAATCAATAAAAAATAAATAAAATTTAATTTAAAGTGAAATGTACTAACCAAGTCTCTGTTAAGTAGAGCCGGTGCTCCTGGTGGGTTTCTGCGTGAGGAGCTGGAGCTGGCTGTGGTGGATTTACCCGCGTGTCGCAGCCACTGCTCCTCGTGTGACGTGTTCGGAAACCCGGACCTCCAGGTCAGAGAGAGACAGACACAAAGTTCAGACCGACCAGCCCATGAGTTCTGTTACCAACAAGCAAAGTGCATCCCCAGAAACGGGCCGCCACCCTCTTGACTGTGACAGGCCCCAGGACGTCCACGCGAGCCTTTCTGAGAGACGAAGGCCACCGCTCTTAGTCCCAGCTTCTGGAGTGTTCAGTGACTCAGCTGCGCTCGGCCCAGCCAGCGTTCCTCGGGTTCCTAGTGGGGGGTGGGAGCGGTGACGATTTTCACAGATGCTTTCTCTTTCGGTGAGTCAGGAACAGTGAGTTCCAGCTCCTGCATGCTTGTGCAGTGTGTGTGCATTTACAGCCGCTCCCCTGGGTCAGTGCACACCGTTCGGGCACACTGCCCAGCAGGGAGAAAGGAGGGTGGCTGGTTAACCAGCACTTGACTAGACGGAGGTGGGGGCCGATGTGTGTATGCTCCTCTAGGGGAAAGGGTAAGAAACCTGCCGAACCCAGGAATACATTGTTTCTGACCTATGACCTCCAAATTAGCTCAAAGACCAAGCTTCCTAACTTTCAATAATGGGAATTAGGCACAGAGTCTCCATGAATTTTATAAAAGATTTAAATGAGCATCAACCCCAAAGGTGACCTTCTTGCATTTTAACATATAAGATTTAGGGACTTTCAAGTCTCTTTTTAAAAGGTCCTTTAAACCCCCTCTGGTTCAACTTCCTATCAGAAAGTTTACTGCCCTCTAAGTCCTTCCCGCCGAAGTTTTGACCCCATCATTGGCATCTGCAGGCTGAAAGTGCTGACCTGACACCAGAGCAGCTTGTCTTTTCAGAAGAGCAAGTGAGAAATAATCAGCCCTCTGGTGCTCTCTGGGCTGACCGGGCTGAGTTACCAGGACACAGTTTAGGGCTAGACTCCTAGCGTCCTGGCCACCGCGGCGCATCCATCAGGCTGGCCGGCCCTGGTGTCTGTCAGTGGCTCGGCCAGCCTCCTGCGGGGCAAGGCGGTGTGCAGGGGGTCCAGAGACGGGGCACTCAGTGAATTAGCCGCCTGGACTCAGTGCGGCTGAGGCACAGCCATGAACACACACCTACGGACAGAGACGGCAGACCCTGGCAGAGTCTCCCTCTCACTGTAGCACAAACGGCCTGGACGACTGGGTCCTTGCCCCTCTGCCCCACAACCGTGATCACTGATGGCAGGCCAAGTGGGATGTAGCCGAACACACCATTAAATTAGAATAAACATGGAGTCACATGCCCTTCCAGATCTGATTAAACACCTTGTGGAAGTCATTGCTGAGCCCCATCTGGGCCGAGGGCTTGCCAAACAGCAGGCTAGAACCCCAGCCCCACTTCCATGAATATGGACTGCCAAGGCGGGCGTCCTGTGGCCCCTGTAGGAAGCGCTCGAGGACACCAGCGCGCTGTTCCCGGAGGAGGAGGCGCCTCCCTGTGGCGGGGCACGGAAGGCAGCAGGTAACCCCTCAGTCCCACTTGACCCTTTGTTGTTGTTATTACACGATCTGAAGGCCATTGTTCAGCCAACTTCATCCTAAAACCATTTCATTCTGGATGGGGGGAGGGGAGGGAATAGAGGGAGGCTTGGTAGTGACCTAGCTACAGAGACGCATATGCAGGTCACCCTGCCTGTTCTAATTCCATCGTTGAGATGAGCCCTGAAATGGAGTTTCCCCTGGACCAGATCCATACTGTTCTATAAAAGCCAGAGACACCTAAGTCATTTGCCTGAATAATAAAATGGCACTGAACTTGGCCTCCCCAATTACTACTGTTTATGGAGATTCCCACCCGTGACACCGATTTCCACATGTGAAGTTGTGTTGAAAGATTATCCAGTAATGTAGCCAGAGATGGAGCGATGTCTGCAAGGGTCCTACCTGCCGTGGTCCCAGGAGCCAACTTGGGTGCATGACTTTAGCTCTACCACATAAATACATTGTGTTAATGGGTGTGGACGTTGAACTTACAGACACATTTTATTTACAAAGTATCTGCCTGTATATATGGCCATTTTCAATATTCTTGCTTGAACAGTTTGACTTACTTGGCCCTCCTGCAGACACCCGTCGCCTTGGAGAGTCTGGACGTCATCGAGCCCGGCCCAGTTCCCTCCCGAATAAGCCTGTGCTGGACTCTCTTACAAATGAAAAGGGTAGAGATGGGGCACGTGTTGGTGAGGAGGCATAGAAGATGGAACTCGTGCATCGCTGGTGCAGCCACTGTGGAAAACAGTCTGGCGGATCCTTGGAAACTTAAACAGAGCTACCGTGTGATGCAGCAATTCCATCTCTGCCATTACCCAAAATAATTGAAGTCAGAGATTCAGGTACTGGCCCACCCATGCTCACAGCAGCTCTCAAAAGTGGGGAGCAACCCTAGTGCCCATGGATGGATGAACGAATAAACCGAATGGGGTCTATCCATACAGTGGAATTGCATTCAGCCTTAAAAAGGAAGGGAATGCTGACCCAGCCCACAACATGCATGAGACCTGAAGACATTAGGCTGAGTGAAAGCAGCCAGTCACAGGGGACAAATACTATATGGTTCCACTCACATGTGGTCCCTAGACTCGTCAAATTCACAGACGGAATCGGTCGTCGCCAAGGGCTGGGCGGGGTGAGGGGTGAGGAGCAGTGTGATTTGGGAAGATAGTCATGGTAACGGTTTCCCACAATGTACATGTCCTAATGCTACAGAGCTACACACATAAAAATGGTTATTTTATATGTATTTCACCACAATTAAAAATGAACACTTTTTATGAAAAGGACAGGAATGGGGACCTGAATGAGTTCATTTGTGGGACTTGAGGTGGATAAGCACAGAGAAACGAGAAAGCGTAATCTCCCCAAAGCTAGACTTGTTGGAACAAGTAGGAGGGAAGTATCGGCACCACCGAAGTCACCTTTGCAGGTCAGAGACTTTGCAGCCAGACGTTGATCGATCGCCGTAGACTCAGAGAGGAGCCGGCATTCCAAGAAGCTTTGCTCGGGAGGCCTGCAGGAGAAGTGGTGGGGAAAAGAAGACCCCTCTCTGAAGAATGATTAATTTGGTAATTAATGCACAGAAGAGGAAGAGTGATTCTGAAATGTTTGCTCCAGGCCCTAAATTTTCACGGCTCTGCAATGCAGCATCTGGTAGGACGGTGAGGTTGCATGAGCTAAACAGATCAGATGCCAGGGGGTCGGGGGGAAGGATGACGATGAATAGCTTTGGGGTGCTGCAGGGGTCGGAAGCCTGGAAACCATGGGCAAGAAAATGCTTTGAAAGAAGAAAGGGGCCATGATGAGATGCCCTGGTGCTGACTGGGAGGGAGAGCACAGAGCTGGAGGAGGCCAACCCCTTCACTATAGAAAAGACTCTCAGATGGACGGAGGGCTGGGAAGTGCCGGCAGACCATTTGTACCGTGCCCTGCCATAAGGTTACTCCGGCTGTATCAAAAGGAAGTGTGGTGTTTGTGAATTCAGGGCACTGTTTGTGCTCTGCGTAAGGATATCTTAATTTACTCAGAGATTTGATTAATCTCGGTCAGGTTAGGACAATCAAGACTGGGAAGCGAAAATTAGAAAGCATTGGGATGCCTTTGAGGTGAGGAATGATTGGGAAACCGTAATTTTTCAATATTTTCTTAAGTATAAACTCAACCCTGGGGACCTGCTGGCAGCCTGGCTCCCACAGTAATTCCCACCCTGGCCGTTGAACACCTGAGCATCTCAAGGCACAGATGGAGAGCAGGTCAGAGGCAAGGCTCTCCATCACCAGCTCAGTCAGCATTGCCCCGTTCCCTGTTCAGAGGAGGACTGTCCAGCTCAGCCCAGCGAGGGGGGCAGTTGGATCCGTGCTGGTGGAGGACACTGGACCTCCGACCCCCGACCGCACTTGCATACAGAGCCCCTTGAGATGTTGACTCAAGTTTACCTGGAAGGTCATTGGTTACCCAGTGCCATTAGCAGTTTCCAAAAGTCTGGTTAAGTAATCTGTGTCATCGTAGAGCCAGTGGGCTCCTGCTAGGCCACGCTTGCCATTGGGGAGCTGGACAACGTTCCTCGCCGGGTGCTGCAGGGACGCAGAGGAGTGTTACCATGTGCTCCGTGCTGAGCCGCTTCCTGCCGCTCACCTTGGCGGGAGGGCCACATGACCTTGGCTGGCGCACGCCCAGGGCGTGAATCGTTGCCTAGACAGGACATATGACCCCCACCACCCCAAGCTCATCCCCGCTGTCCTTCACCAAAGGCGTGTGCGTGCTGAGGTCAGGAGGGGCGGACCCGCTGAGAAGGAAGAAGACTGAGAAGACCCTCAGTGGGAGCTCCTTAGAGACGCTCCCCGCCCACTCCCCCTGGGCGGTAGCTGGGAGGAGCCCGGTGGCCATAGCCATGTTTCTAAGGGTGACGACTGGACCTAGAACTTACTGTCCAGTATCAGAAAACCGTCCTCCCCCCTCCCCCACCCCTGCCCCTGCCCCAGCCCGCCTCACCCAGACACTGCTGGGCATTGGGACCACAGTCCGAGCCCGCCTCTCAGGAGGGGTGACCTGTGGGAGAGGTGACCTTGTCAGCAGAGGAAACGAGTCACCAGGAGGAGGGACAGCAAGTCCCCAGGTCTCTCACTGCACCATCACGGAGTCTGTTGCTTAGAGGAGCAAATGACTGGGCCCGCTGCCCAGGGACAACAGGAAAGAAGATGAACCAGCAACACCGTCTCACGCTGCAGGTGCCGGAAGCAGACAAACGAAAGATGGGCGCTAACCTGGTGAAGACGGTTTTCTTCTCTGCACCAAGGGCACGGACTAACTCTTCTCCGCTCACACCCACAAGCGCCTAGGCGGAGCCAGCGCCGGAAACCACCCTCGCAGATGGCCACAGTCAGCCCTCGTGTGTCTCCTGGGACTCGTGGGCATCAGGCGCAGAAACCCGGGGCCACAGGACTCATTGTTCTGTGGGAACCCCAAAGCAGCAGAGTGGCACAGCGTCACTGCTCCCTGGCACACCCAGCCCCCAGCACCCCGAAGCCCCTGCCCTGCCCAGGCCAGGTGGGGATGAGGGGAGGCTGGGCCTGGGAGGAGCAGGGGAGACTCTGGTGGGGGGTCCTCCACCTCTCCTAGGACTCCCAGCTCTTTGGTGGAGACCCAGACAGGCTCCCTGTGAACCCCGGGAGGCAGAGCGGGCTGGAGCATCCTCAGAGCATGAACCCAGGCACCATGGAGCCCCGCCATGCATTTCCTGCCGGGGACCAGCTCATTTTCAGGATGCCCGCCAGTCTTCCTGCGTGGTAAACGCCTGCAGTGAACGCATTTTATCTGCTTTCCAAGTTTTACATTAAAAAAATATTTTCTCTTTATTAATTTATAGAGAGAGAGGAAGGGAGAAGGAGAGAGAGAGAGAAACATGGATGAGAGAGAACATCGATTGGTCGCCCCCTGCATGTCCCCCACTGGGGATTGGGCCCACAACCTGGGCATGTGTCCCAACTGGAAATCGAACCGGCAACCTCCTGGTGCATGGGTCGATGCTCAACCACTGAGCCACACCGGCCGAGCAAGTTCTACATTTTTGAACCTGGCAAAACAAGGGCAATCGGGCCGTGCTGGCTCCCGTGGTGTCCAGAACCGGTGGCCCAGCCCGTCCAGAGGCTCAGGAACAACCAGGCTGCTTCCGGTCCGTGCTCCTGCAGGCCAGGCCGCTGGATCCATGACACCGTCTACACGCGGGGCTCGGCCGGGCCAGCCGTGTCCCGACAGCCCCGCACAGCCCGGCCAGCTCCCCTGCACGCAAGTCCCACTTCTCTGGAGTGGCTTCTGCCGTGGGAGCCGCAATGTCCGTGCGCAGGTGAGCAGGCGGTGATGTTTGGTGTCGGGAGGACCTGAGACAGCGCGGTCCGGGCGGGCTCCCGGGTCCCCTTCTCCAGGTGGGAGCTAACACTAGCCAGGCTGCCGTAACCGGTTGGCTCGGGTGGATTCTCCAGACGCTGGAAGCAGAGAACAGGGCAGAGGATGGCGCTTTGACCAGCCTCCCAGTTTCACACACAGTGGGGACACCTTCCCAAGAATGTACCGTGCGACCAGGCAGAAGCTGCCTGTGTGGTTCAAGGGACCAGACTGAGCTCAGTTCTGTCAGGTGGGAACCAGCAGGCCCTGAACTTCTCCCTCCCGGAGTGTCTCCTCCCCACGCACCCTGTGTCCTGGAGTACTGTAACACTGGGGACCCCGAGCCTCCAAAATACACCTGTCCCGCAAGGGGGCCTCCAACGCAAACAAGTACAGAAACGATGATGGAGTCTATTCATCCTACTGTGAGAGGAGAGAAGAGAGGGAAGAGGGCATTCTGGGAGGACGGAGGGAGGTATGCGTGGGTCTTCACCCTCCCCCCTAGGGTTCATCTCCCCCCACTGAAGCTGCCCACTGCAAGGCCACACATCCTCTGCCTTGGAGCTCGTGCCCTGCACCCACTCTGCCCACCTCTAGCCATGCCGCCCTCCCTCTCTGCCATCCTACCCTGGCGAACCCAGCCCTTCCCAGCCAGTCCCCTCTCCCCATCTCTGATGTGAGGGGTCCTCTCCATCAAGGCCACTGCCTTCCCAGCTTCCCGGCTCCCCCCCACCACGTCATCCAGAGCACCCTCCATCCCGGCCCCCCAGTCTCACCCTTTTCCTCTGTGTCCTTCCCTTCAGCTGGTACATGTTGCCTTCTCTCGTCTCGAAGAGCTTTGCTAACCACTGCCTTCTCGCTCCTTTCCTTATCTGTTTCCTGATAACTTGGTGTCCACTGGCTGCCTCCACTGTCACCACCGGCCATCTACACTGTCACCACCGGCCGTCTATACTGTCACCACTGGTCATGTCCACTGTCACCACTGGCCGTCTACACAGTCACCACCGGCCATCTACACTGTCACCACTGGTCATGTCCACTGTCACCACCGGCCACCTACACTGGCTGTCTACACTGCAAACGTGTCCTCACAATTCCATCCTTCCTCCCAAGCCCTCCTCACTGCCCACCTGGACCAGCACCCAGCCCCCGCGTAGTCTCCCAGGCTCCCCCCTCCCCACCCCCCCAGGCACTCTTCTTCTGGCACTTCCAGCCCCTGATTGAGGAGCCTCAGAAGCAAGGCCAGACCAGTGCCCACCTCCTCCGCTCATCTCCTCTGCACCCACCTCCTCCTCATACACCCACTGGCTTCCCAAAGCCACCATGCCAGCTGACACCTGGTGCGTTCACCTGAGAAGGGAACGACGCTGTGGGGGACCTCTCCTCACCCATCCCTCTCCAGACCTCCTCAGTCACAGGCCCTTCTGTGTGACTTCAGTGCCTTTTATCAAACGGACTGCATATGAGCTGTGTGACCATGGGTTAGCTACCTAACCTCACTGTGCCTCAGTTCCCCTATGTATAAAGAAAGAATGGCAACAGTACCTCCTTCGTGGAGTTTCTGTGAGGACTAAGAGAGTGCCCACAAAGTGACATATTTAGGCAAGTGCCTGGCACACAAGTAGCTGCTCAATAAAATGCTCTCTGACTATAACCATGTGCCCGTTCTAGATTGGGAGCCCCTCCCCGTCCTGCTCAGGGCGGCAACCCAGTTTCTAAACCACTGCCCGGCACCTGCCTGGCTCCGCAGAGGGACATGGACAGCGTACTGGCTCACACCGATCAGGTTGTCTTTTCCTGGGCACACTCTAACTGGCAGGTGAGTTTCTCTCCCATGACCTTGTGCAGATGTTGGCCGAGTAACAGGCACTGGGGGGATGTCTGCTGAAAGGAGGGAGTGAGGAAGGCAGTCAGGGTACAACTCAGAAAGGCCACAGAAAGCGCATGGCATCCCCAGCAGGACACGCTGAGGCCAGTTAGTCAGTTCTCTTTGTGGACGGCTTTGGTGATCGCCTGCTCGAGGGGACGAGTGCGACACCAGAGGGAAATCTTTGCTGTCAGTGTGACCATCAATCACCAGCACCTGTTGCTGGGCTGCCTCTTGTGACGCTGAAGTGATGGTGACAGTGATAGTTCAGTGCCACTGCAGACAAGCAGGTCCCAATGGCTGCATCCTCAGAAGTCAGAAGGATCAAGAATGGAGAGTGACAACCCACCTGTGCCAGGGATGGGGTTGCCCTGACGGGACCAGTTAGTGAGTGGCTCTGTGTATGTGTGCATGTGTGTTTGTGTGTCTGTGCGCATGTGTGGGGGCATGTGGGTGTGGGTATGTATGCATGTGTGTAGGTGTGTATGTGGTGTGTGCATGTGCAGGTAAGCATGTGTGCATGCATGGGGGATGCTGTGTGTGTAGTGTGTAGTGTGTGGGTACATGTGTGTAGGTGTGCGTTATGTGCATGTGTGGAGAGGGCATGGGCAGGCCTTGCACATCCTTGGCCTCACATCAAAGATGACAGAAGATAGGCCAAAGGGACAATGAACTGGTTATGAATGAAGCTGAGGAGAGAAGACAGTCTCTACCGAGGCATTCTCAGCTCTGTGAGGGGTGGCTGGAGGACTGTGTACCTGCCAGGTCCCGTTGTCACAGTCAGTCCCAGACCCTGTGGCTGTCAGGCCCTTGATGTTCATCTCAGTTTTCCATCCACATGTCAAGTTGTAGACTTGTAGGAAGACATTTCTGTGTTTCGCACAATTAAAAATAAACAAAACCTTCATTAGAGACCTAAATATAACAGGTGATGCTATAAAGCTAGAAGCAAGTTTTAAAACTAGAAAACTGTGAGGCTAGGAGGGAATGGAGAAAAATATATTTATATCCTTGCTTGGGAAGGGCTTATTGAACAGAGTGCAAAAGGGGTCCACCAAAGAAAAATTCGATCGCCCTCACTAATTCACAAGTCAAGATTTTTGTTCAATTACTGGCATCTGAGACAAAGCGAACAGGTGGATGAAAACATTGCCTGGGAGAAATTATATCCATTTTCTATAAGTGATAGAAGTTGGTATTTAGAATATTTAAAGAATTCTTAAAAAGCAGCCAGGAAAAGAAGGTAAATAAAATAGAGAAATAGTCAATGGACATGAGGAGGCGTGTCCTACCGACAAGGAAACTCTAAGTGAACGCACACATGGAGAGCTCCTCGCGGGCAAGCAGAATGCACAGACGAGTGTCACAGGAAGCATGACACCCACATCAGCTGGTCAGAACTGAAAAGTGGGATCGTAGCAGTTGTCAATGGGGGCATAGGCAGCTACTGGGAAAGCAGCCAGGCAGGGTTTAGTGACATTTGGGAAGGAAATATCACACTACACATTTTCACATGTACACGTATAAGCAGAGAAATGTGCACATCGGGCACAGGGAATGGATCGGGTGGCTCACCACGGCACTGCCTGTGCTGCCGACTTCTTCACGTGAGCTATGTCTGCAGTGGGCCGGGGATTCGGCCTCAGAACCTAGTGGTAGGTGAAAAGGTAAGAAAAAGAAAGATAATTATATCACAAGATCATTTAGATGTAATGTAATGTGAATTCCACAAAACAACCACGTATATTTTCTAGAAATATAAATGTGCAGAAGTTGATGGGGGGAGGGTGCATTGCATGGACCCATATGAACCTCAGGAAAGTGGATGCTAATTGTGGATGGGCAGGATCGAAGATGGGGCTAAAGGGAAAAAAGTAAATTTAAATAAAAAGGCAAAATGGAGGATTCGCATGGATCTAAGTTTGCCTTGAACTTGGGAGTGTGATTAACTTAATTCTGTGCACCTGAGGTCCAATAAAAAGGAAGGAAAGAAACTCGACCCAAAGACGTCTGTCCTTTCCTTGTTGAGCAGGCCTCAAGGCTGGTGCCCACCAGGGCCAAGACATAACTTGCAGGCCTGGAGCAAAGTGAAAATGCAGGTCTCCATGTTCAGTCTGCAGAGAGGGGGTGTTAAAGATACCAAAATTTGCAAGTTCTTTCTTCCATGTCCTCTCACTACCTGCCATGGTGTTTGTCATTTGCACACATGCATGCATACACACACACAAGCACACAAAGGCACACACACATGCACATGTGCTCAGGCACGCACACATGCACACACATACACATGTGTAAACATGCACATGTACACAGGCATGCACACAGGTATATACACACATGCACATGCACACACATAAGCAGTTAACAGGATCCTTGCCCAAAGGGCTTGCATTCTGGCAGGAAGACCACCAGTGACCCTGTGGGGACAGTGGAAGATGCTGTGGGACACAGGGCCTCTCTGGCATGTTCATCCCTTGGGGACATGCCCAAGGCCATGCAGCTACAGAGTAGTAGAGGGGAGCCAGATTTCCTGCCTTTTTAACTGTGTTTCTCCTCCCAGAGCCCGTTTTCCATAAAAGTGGTTTTCCATGAAAACTGCTGTGGTCCCCAGCCATGCTGCCACTGGGACCGTCACAGGCCACACTGGCTCTGGAGCTGTGGGAAAGACGCTAGTTCAAATTGCAATGTGCTATGAGTGAAAAATTCACACAGATTTCCAAGATCACTGCAGGGAATGACATGAAATAGCTCATTTTAATTTTGATTACATATTAAAATCATAATATTGTAGATACGTTTGGTTAATAAAACATTATTAAAATGAATTCTACCTGTTCCTTTTGCTTTTTTAACGTGTCCACTAGAAAATTTTAAATTACATAGGTGGCTTATAATTTCTATTGGCGAGCCCAGTTCTTTTAGTTTACAGACCCCAGAAGAGGGCTTGTGTGTGTGTGCCTGCACGAGAGCTTGTGTGTGTGTGTGCACCTGCACAAAGGGCTTGTGTGTGTGTGCATCTGCACGAGGGCTTGTGTGTGTGTGTGTGTGCCTGCACGAGGGCTTGTGTGTGTGTGCACCTGCACGAGGGCTTGTGTGTGTGTGCGTGCCTGTACAAAGGGCTTGTGTGTGTGTGCACCTGCATGAGGGCTTGTGTGTGCACCTGCACGAGGGCTTGTGTGTGTGTGCACCTGCACGAGGGCTTGTGTGTGTGTGTGTGCACCTGTACAAAGGGCTTGTGTGTGTGTGCACCTGCACGAGGGCTTGTGTGTGTGTGCGTGCCTGTACAAAGGGTGTGTGTGTGTGTGCACGTACACCTGCACAAGGGCAGGAGTGTAAAGAGCAGGAGCCAAGTGGTGTTTCCTGGGCACCTCCTGAGTGAGGATGGCACTCTTGGGTCCTCCCATGTCCAGGAGAAGCTGTCAGCTATACACTCAGTGAGCCTCCCTCTCACCGGTGAAGCTGGTGGTGCCCACAGAGTTAGGGCCCCGCGGATCTGCCGTGGTCTTCAGCCCTAGGCCTCTGCTTGCCTCTGCACCCACTTCCTCTTCCAGCCCCTCCCACGACCTGCACGGTCATTTGTTCTGCGCCTTTGCTCCTGGACGTAGAAGGAGAAGCTTAGTCTCACAGCCTAGAGACCTGTCTGCTGTCCCTGGCAGGCTCGCCCAGCTGGGCCCAAGCTGCACCCAGGCTTTCCTCCTTCCCTCTGCAGCGGCTCCCTTTCAAGTTCTTGTTCATTTGCCCAAAGACAGAAATCTTCCAGCCAGCCTCTGGGGCAGACACATGTGGCCATGTCTGAGTAACAGAACCACCTTTCAAAAGCAGGGCCTACAGAAGCCTGCTTAGCCAAGGTCTAACTCCCTGCCCCTGCAGGACTGCAGCTGTCCCCATGAGCCTGCCACAGTGCAGAGCCACCTGGGCCACTGGGAGAGGCGACACGGGGTTCAGACTGGTCCGCAGCTCCTGGACATGCACTTTCTGCCACCGCCCCCTCCTGGGTGCTCATCCCCAGGCTGGCGGGCTAACTCCTCGCTGTCAAGGTCATCACAGAGCCCAGGGGTCATGAGAACGGCCCCCTGCATGGAAGTGGTGGTGGGAGGAGGAGGGGGAAGCTCCGTGTGGCCGACTACTTAGCAACCAAGTCTCGGGCTCCATAAAACAACTTGACAACAGCTGACGTCTCCTTCCAGTGTGACTCTGTGAGTTGAGATCCGGGCCCAGACCTTCTCCTCTGTTGCCTGCCCTGCCTCACGGGCGAGACCCGTTGCTATTTGTTCTGTAAACCAACTCCCTGGGTAGAGTGTGGTTGCTGGGAAATGTCTAAAGGAATAACTGTGCAAATACTGTCAACCCTTGACCAGCCCCGGCCTGGAGCCCCTGGGAATGGGGGTGTCTCCTCTCGGGCTGGCTGCCTGCCCTGGGAAACCCTCAGGAATGCGGAGGGTCCCCCTGGCCCTGCCTAGCCACCAAAGGGCTGGTCCCTGGCCTGGGGTCCAGCAGAGGGGCCAAAGGCAGCCCGGCTGTTCCTTCGAGAAGCAAGAAGGAATCTTTTTGACTTGAGCCACTTGGACGTTGCAGCTCCCAGGCCTTGGAAGTCATACTTGACTCAGGTTCAGGGGAACAGCAGGCCCTGGATGAGGCCTCAGGCTCCTGGGGGAGCGCACCTCCCTCCCTCCTCTTGGCAGCTGCCTGTGCCCTGGGGCAGGAGGAAGGAGCTCAGGCAGTCAGCTCTGGGCAGAGCCAGCGCCCAGACAGCTTTCCAAGGCAACTGTGCGAACAGCCGAGCAAGCAGGGGCACGGCCGACCGAGCCTCTATCTGCACATCCAGCCGTGGACACTGGCTCCGAGCCCACGGAGCGGCGTGGAGGCCCCTCCCTTCACTGGCCGGGCCGTGGAAGTCTGCCTGTTTGATCTCGGACTGTAGACCCCGAGTGAGAGGGGACCTCCCGGAGCCCATTGTGCTTGATGACAAGGCTGCCAGCTCATAAAGTACATCTTTCCCATTCAGAGGATCGTTCTTTGCTGGGATCCCATAAGCAAAATTAGTTTAAGAACAGAATCAAATCTTATTAATTATTGTACCCATAGTACCTAGCGTATACTAGATGTTCAATAAAAGTGTTGTTGTTAACTGAAATAAAAATGCTTCAGTTCAGAGGGAAAAAAGGAGAAATATATAGATTTTGCTGTAAAAACTTTGAATTCCAAATTCTGCTGTGTGTCTTAGACAAATCACTTAACCTCTCTGAGCTATTAGTTTCTCAGTGGGATAGTGGGTATAATAACACAAAATTCATGGTACTGTGGAACAGATTAGATGACACAATGTCTTTAAATGTCTGGTCAGTAATAAGGGCTCATCCAGTAAACTCCCAGCAGGCTCAGGGGTGCTCTTAGCGTCTCTCGTGGTCTTTGCGGGGTGGGAACAGACAGGACTCAGTTCCTTTCCATTTGGCGATGAAGATCAGTGAAGGCCCAGAAAAGCCAAGCTCACAGCCAAGCTCACAGTCTTCTCACTGAGTGGGAAGACTCAGTACCTGTAGTATCATTCCGGCTGAGTGCCCAGGACTGGGCTGGATAATCTGGAGGGCACAGGGGCACCGGTCATGAACCTGCTGGCGAGGCCAGGCCGATGCCTAAGTAACCAGGGCACTTAGCACAGGGCGGGAAGGGCTGGGATCGGCACAGGGGCTGTAACTAGGCCTGAGTCCTGAGAGAGCGCCCCCTTCAGGAGGCCAGGCCGATGCCTAAGTAACCAGGGCACTTAGCTCAGGGCGGGAAGGGCTGGGATCGGCACAGGGGCTGTAACTAGGCCTGAGTCCTGAGAGAGCGCCCCCTTCAGGAGGCCAGGCCGATGCCTAAGTAACCAGGGCACTTAGCTCAGGGCGGGAAGGGCTGGGATCGGCACAGGGGCTGTAACTAGGCCTGAGTCCTGAGAGAGCGCCCCCTTCAGGAGGCCAGGCCGATGCCTAAGTAACCAGGGCACTTAGCACAGGGCGGGAAGGGTTGGGATCGGCACAGGGGCTGTAACTAGGCCTGAGTCCTGAGAGAGCGCCCCCTTCAGGAGGCCAGGCCGATGCCTAAGTAACCAGGGCACTTAGCACAGGGCGGGAAGGGTTGGGATCGGCACAGGGGCTGTAACTAGGCCTGAGTCCTGAGAGAGCGCCCCCTTCAGGAGGTGGCCTGTGGGGAGGGGCTTCCTGGCCAGCACAGGTCCCACGAGCCCCTTCTCCTGCTGGGGTTTCTGACTGTGCCCCTGGAGACATCTCCGTGTGTGTGTGTTGGGGTGGGGACTGTGGTGGCAGAGGTGAGGCCTTGACCCACACCAGTTTCCAAGGCTGCTGCTGGCTCGGAGGCATCTTTGTGTGAATTAGGAAAGGTGGCCTGCAAGTGGACACTTGGCAAAGGTCCCCTTCCTCGGGCCAGGCCCACAGCTCAGCACGCAGCACCTGTGCGCGTGGCGGCGTCTGCCTGCCTCTCGGACACCCGCGTGACGACCAGCTCTGTCTAAGGCAGGCGACCAAGGCCCAGGGTCAGCCTTCTCACAGCGTCCCCGAGTGCAACTCATGCCCCGGTGACCGTTCCCAGCTCAGACCTGGGCCTCTGGCTTTGGATTCTGACCTCGGCTGTTGGTTCTACCTGTGCTCCTTTGCCACGTCTGGCCTGACCCTTATTCTTTCTCCTGATCTCGCTGCCCATCTTGGACTCTCGGGGTGGGTGGGAAGAATCCAGCTCATCTGTGTTTTAACCTGAGGAACCCTGGTACGTGCTGCTCGAGTTGTCTGCGTGTAAAGTGGGGGTAGTTTAGTGGGGGTGCTGTTGGATTAGATCAGCTGCACACCCTCAGAGAGTGTCTGGCTCCCACGTAATGCCCCACCACGTGGACTTGCCGTTCCTGTCCCCACACTCCTGTCCCGATCTCTGCTTCCGCTCCATTTCCTGTTGCCGGCCTCAGCTCTGGTCTCTGACATTTGCTGGCAAAGCAGCACTGTCCTGATGGACAGGTGCAGTGCCGCTGGTGGCCTCTCTGTACCTGGGGCTAGCACAGTGTGCTTGACACCTCACGTGGCTGGCACTAAAAGAAAGAGGGAATGACAGGGTGGCACCTTGCGAGCTAACGACAGCACAGTTGTGGCAGGGACTGGAGAAAAGTCAGGCCCTGCCCGCAGGAGGCCCAGCTCTGTCCACGATGTTCACAAGGAGACGCCGAGTTCAGCCAGAGAAGCTCCACGCCACTGGCCTGGGCTGGGACAGCCCAGGTCCTGCACAGATCGACCCCACCATGTCTTTAGACATTTGCTGTTCTGGGGCAAAAGGTTAAATCTGCAGGTTCAACTCCTGGGCCTCAGTTTCCACATCACTAAACTGGGATAATAATTGCCTAATTTATAGCATCGCTATGAGAATGAAAGAAAATGGGTTTTAAATACATAGCCTGGTCTGCACAGACACTGTAAATCCTACCAAATAGTACTGTTACCACGGCTGTAGCCAGAGACATTCTCATAAGCACCTCCTTCTGCTGTGACAGGGGTGCCAGGTGCCACATCAGCCATTCTGCACCCTCTCATGGTGACAGAGCCCCAAGTTCATGTGGCGGCCATGTGTGCAGCTAAAGACTGTCCCCCAGTTTCTCCTGCAGTTAGTTGTGGCTATGTGACCTGCTCTGGCTAACAGGATGTGAGTAGAAAGAGTGGACAGTCTGGCCACGGGGACAGCTTCCTTCCCGCCTTCCTGCCTGTGGCTCGTGCTCAGGATCCACGAGCAAAGAGCCCACACACTGGGCGCTGGGGGGCTTGGTGGAACCACCGTCTTCTGCGCTGCCAGCCCCCAGAATTCCTTTCTACGTGCAAGAGAAAGCAACATGCCGAGCTCATTTAGGCTTTTCTGCTCTGCAGAGCCGAAACTCACCCCAACTGGTTCCGTACTGAGCAGCAGGGGGGAGCCCAGGAAGGAAGAACTTGGGTGCTGACAGGGGCGTGGAAGATGGATGTGGGAGATAAGGGCACGACTTACCACTCGTGCGAGGGCTGGCCCCGCCAAGGAAGCCCCTCCTGACAGCTTCATGCCTCTATTCTGCACAGAGTGGTCAACCTTGACCTCTTCTTGCTTTGTGAACGGAGCTGGCCCAGGCACGGTCCTGGACGTCTCTGGGCTGACTGCTCGCTACCCCAGCTGCTCTGCTCTGCACTGGATTTCCACCCATCAGACGACTGTGGGAGCTCCTCGCCGCCGGAGCTGGGTCTTCTGGGGAAAGTGAGGCGGGTCTGGGGGAGCGGGCATGGGCGTGTGGCTTTAATAAGGTCGCTCCTGTTGAAAAGTGTCTGAGTGGCAAAACACTGACCTGGAAACCACGCTGCAGAACTGAACCTACTGTGCACTGGAAATCGCCGGGACGATGCACTTGTCGCCGTGTGCTTCATGCGGACCTGTCTGGGGCTCCAGGACTGTGCGCACCGCACACGTGTCTGCGTGGTCTGTGGCGCACGCCTCCCGGAACGCTCTCAGAATCTCCAGGCTCCACGGAGAGGCTTCATGTCCACCTTCCTCTGCGCTCCCCTGAGAGCCACACGTGGGGAGTGTGACAGAGGACATTTCCAAGGACAACGGGAATGGCATGATGCTGGGACATCTTTGCTAAGAAATCGCATGTGCATAGTCCCGCAATGGTTTATTCTTGGAATGTGGAAACTCGGCCTGAAGATGGTTCTTGGGAACATGCCCTCAGATCATGAAACCAGCACAGAACTTGTCGGTACTGAACTACGTCAAGTCTCCCGCAAGAGCTCGAAAGGCTCCCAGGCCAGAGAGAGGTCTGTGACCAAGGGCTGCATCAACAGGACAAAGCAGGGACTGTGTCCTCCAGAACGCAGGCAGGACAGGCACAGAGCATCCGAAAGAGAAAGGCAGGGGTGGCAGTGCCCGCTGCGCTCTGCTGGGAAGGGAGGGTCTGCTGGCCAGCGGCAAGTCTCCCGTCGACCAGCCAGGTGTAGCTTTGTTTTGGGTGTGGATTTGCCGGGCTTTCGGAGACTGATGCTAACTCTGAGCTCCAACAGGCCAGGGACAAGATGTGCAGCTTGTTCCCAGCGCCTGAGACACGGTGGTAACACATGTGTGGGAAATATGCACACACGTATCAATTATACATTGTATGAATCATGCTTTTTGTTTTGTGTTCTGATGCTTTGACATCTTGGGGCCGTGGTAATCCTGGCGGGACTGCACTCCCCGGGGTCAGCCAATTCCTAAGGGAGACCAACAACTCTCTCGCAAGTGTGCCTTTCAGATAAAACCAACCAGTCCACCGCCAATACGCCAACCACGTCCTCTGTGCACTCTGCTCAGGGCCACTGTTTGCCTGCCCTAGCCGCCCAGGGCGGGTCCGAGACAACCAGAGCGCACCCACACCGTCCACCCTGGGCCTGCTGCCTGCCTCGCCTGTCCCTCGTCATGGAAATCGGGATGAAGGCTGTGCCCACATTTTTCCTGCTCTCTCTGCCTCTCCGCTGGCCCTGGTGCTTCCCCTGTGGCCCGGCATGAACAGCTGTGCCCCTCTCTAGGGATCGTGAGTATAAACAACTTCTTCCTTCATGACAGTCATTTCTGTGTCTGAGTGTCTTGCCATACTTGATTTTTTTAAATCCTGAGTACCCTTGTATACATATATATAGATCTCCGTCCCACTCTAGGGCTGTTCTCACCAAACAGTATTGTCATATTTAGCTCTCCATATAACTGACCCCCAGGGAGAGATTGTGTCAGTACGCAGGCTCATGTGAACATCTGGTCTACCTGACAGTTAAATTTCTCCCTCTAAAATTAAAAATTGGCATTCTGTTTGTGTACCTTATTTTCTAGTGAGTTTTTTTAGGAGGGGGTCAACATCTTCAGTCTGAAAGATTCTTGGACCCTGAGGCAGCAAGTTGGGGACCAGACGGGTGGTCAGTTCACCCATCCCAGTGCCCTGGAGGTGACAAATCTGTGTGATCACTTGCCTTCCCCAGACAGCATCCCCGTCTGGGTGTGGCCTTTCCTCCACGCCCCGAGCTCTGCGCGGGCAGGTGTATGGAAGCCAGCACCGTCCCCGCTGACCCCACCACAGACCCAGAGTATGTTCCTGAGGGGCCAGCCCTGGAGCCAATCTCTTGGATCTGTGAGCTGCTCTGGGTGACATCTCCTAAGGAAAGAAAGTCTGACCAGTGAGGAAAGCCTCAGACCTGTGGACGTCATCTGGATGATGATCCCAGGGGAGAGCAGGGGAAGGACTTGGCAGTCCAGCCAGCACAGAAGCTGACCACTCCCACCCTGTTCCCTGCCCCAGGCGGAGGCCCCTTTTCTTCAGCAACAGCCTAAAGGCCGATCCCAGTGCCAGAGACACAGTGTGCTCTCCTCAGGGGACTAGAAATCTCCTCCCAGGTGAGGCACACTCATCCACACCGAGCCCCCGCACAGGGGCAGTTCCGTCTGTGACACGTGGCTGTGGTTGTCACTGGGTGCTGAGGTGGAGTCATCGAGTAGCCTCAGGGAGCATCAAAGGCCAGGTGGTCCCCAACAGGTCTCCCACCCTCCCCGCCTTCGGCCACCCTTCCACCCTCACTCCTCCCTGTGCTGGCTGGTGGCCTCGGGAGCTCCTTCCGAGGCGCAAGGGCCCCTGTGGATGAAGTCGGGCTATGGCAAGGCCCTCGGCCCAGGGCTCAGGTCCACCTGGCCTGGGTGCAGCCAGGCGCATGAACGCAGACCCAGCCGCTGGAGAAGCTGCTGGTCGGTCCCACAGGAGGCCTGTCAGATCGGATCAAGATGAGTCCGAGGTTTCCTTGGGCCTGGGACCTTCAGACCAAATCAATTAGCAGGGGGAGGGGAAGTGGGAACAGTGGGAAAGGAGAAGCCTGACAACTCAGCTAAGCCTTGCAGCCTGTCAACACCAGCATCACCAGGGAGAACAGAGAAGCGCGAGTCAAGCCCACAGGCCTGAGAGCTCTCTGTGTCACAGTCACGTTAGTCGCCAATGCAAATGCCTGGGCCCACCCAAGCTGGGATGGGCTCCCCTTCCCGTGTGGACTTGGTGGCTCACCGTCTGGGATCAGGGGCCTGAACGCTGTCCCACCTCCGAGGGCTTCCCTCACCCGCAGGCACACGGCTCCAGGACGCGGCAGCCCTTGATCAACTGTTTTTGAAGATGTCACTGTTGATCATTGGAGCAGAGTTCAAATGCATTGTCAGTCCTGGACTGGGTCCTAATTACACACCTGTCCTGTGGAAACCACGACAAAACAGTCACATGCTCCCCCGTGGGCCCAAGTGCCCACCACACGCTCCTGCCGACAGACCCCGCAGAGCCAGAGGTGAGCAAGGGGATGTGTGACAGTGGCAGGGTCATGGTGACGGAGGGCTGAGCTGTGACACATCTCAGTTTCAAAAACGCAAAAGGTCAACATGTTTGTCCAAGATGACCTGCTCACGAAGCAGTTGTCTGCACTGGGATTGTCATGGCTCGTGGTTCCAGGGCAGTGAAGAGGAATTACCCTCTGGGAGAGTCTTCCGAGAGCACAGTTTGCTTGTGAGCAACCAGATGAAACTGCCCACGAATTCCAGCTAGAAACAGTCCTGACTCTGGCGGGTTCTCCACGTGGAGTCCTGATGTCTCTATTTGGGTGTCTCCTGAGGCCTCTTCCATCCTGGGTCCCACATTGCTCTTTATGTTCTCCGTCTCAAAAATGATGGCCTCTCCTTCCCCTTCCAAATAATCACAGTCTTCTAATCCTGCCTTCACCATAGATTTAAAATCTATCGACGTCTTTGACTCTTCTCTAACCCCACGCCCTCCTGCCCCACCCTCCCCGCCCAAATTGCCACCATCTCTGTTCCGGGGTTCCCAGTACCTTTGTCCGGCTGTCCTCTCTTCCTTTCCTCCGATTTTCCCTTTGCAGAGCTGAGAGAGTGAGATCTTGTAAAATACAAGCGTGGTCATTTCATCTGCCTGCTCGAAGTCAGTGACTGTTCCCCCCCCACCCCTGCATCTCTGGCCACAGCCCCCTCCCTCCTGTCACTCAGCAGCCTCCAGCCTGGCTGGCCTCCCATTCTCTCCTCTGCCTGCTGGGTCTGGGCCCTGAGCATGCTCCTCCCTGTCCCGAGATGGCCTCCTTTCCACTTGTATTTGTTCCTGCTACTGTCCTTCCCCATCGGTGTCACTTCCAGAGGAAAGGTGTTCCTGGTCACCCAGACAGGGCTGGTCTCCCTCCTGCACCCCCACAGCTCCTGTGTTTGCTGTGGCCACACTTCCACCAACCCACAAGCTCCACGAGGCTGAGACGTGTCTCCTGGTCATGCCGTGTGCCTGCTGCCTGGTGTGGTACTTGTCACCCAGGACATACGTAATACATACCTGTTAAACGAAGGGATCAATGAGTGAACGTGTGAGTCACTGAATTCCAGTCCAGCAACTAAACCAGCAGTCCACCAGTGACACATGGGGTCAGAGGGTGTTTTCCTTTGCTGATTTCACGTTGATTTGCGGGAATATAGTGCTCAGGGTCTGTGCCCGCCGAGTCTTCGGGCGAGGACGGTCACGTGCGGCTCCAGCAGGGAGACGAGCAGGGAGGGCGGCGGGCACCTGGAGGCACGCAGACTCAGCACCAGGAGGAGCTGTGCTCTGGTCAGAGGTGGTCAGGCGGGGACCAGCCATGGCAAGGAGCCTCCTCTGCGATGTCAGGCAGAGGCTGAAGCACACACATGAGGGGTCCTATAGGGGACCTGTGGTTCCAAGTGCCCATCCAACTCTTGAGATGCTGTCATGCCACCCAGTTCCTCCCTCTGTTCCCGGAGAGCCTGTGCCCAGCACGCCCAGCTGCCCTGCCTTTCTTCTTGCGGTCTTACCGCCGAGGGAGGTGCAGTTGCCAGAACCAGGGGCCAGCTTCGAGGTTGGTCTGAGATAACCAGACCCTTCTCTCTCTGGATTAGGGTTGGAACACCGGGGTGGAGCCGGTTAGAGAGGTGCACACCTGAAAAAGCTCGCGTGGGGCTTTCGGAAGCAGAGAAAGCCAGCTGGTGAGAGCGAGATGGATGGATAAACAGAGACAGGAGAAGTGATGATGAGAAAAGACATTTGGCCCCTGAGAGGCACTAAGAGGGGTGAGTGTGTGTGTGTGTGTGTGTGTGTGTGTGTGTGTGAGAGAGAGAGAGAGAGAGAGAGAGAGAGAGAGAGAGAGAGAGAAGATGGAGGGAGAGAGAGAGAAGGAGGTCCCAATTCCTAACCTTCGTGTTCCATTTTTGTTCCCTGTGTGGCCCAGATGTAACTTTACACTTTATAGTGGGAAGTGTGAAATGATAGCTTGAGAAGTTTTCTGTTCTTTGGACCAGTTTCCTGAGCAAGACAGTCTGCACATCGTGGGCCGGTGTTTCTGCGTCTCACCCAGACTTCTGGCGACACCGTCCGAGAGCCTGCCTCAGACGCAGGCACGGCTGCCTGGGCTGTCTGAGCAGCCAGGCGCCGAAGGGGAGGTGGAGGGTCACCGAGCACCTACGTTCCTCTGCCCGGGTTCTCTCTGGAGGGTGCACACGTCCAGTTTGGCACAGCCTGTCGAGCCGGGAAAAACAAAGGCGGTGCTCTACCAGCCTCAGGCACCGACTGTGGGCCCTCTCCTAATTTGTGCCATTAAACAGCTTGATTTTGGTACCAAGATAATCTTACTGCCATACTCTGACCTACAACTGGATATGTTGACTCTGGAAGCCATCAACCAAAGCAAGATTTCTTCTTTTTTTTTTTTTATCCTCACCCGAGGACATTTTTTCATTTTTTGTCCAGATAGAGTGGGAGGGAGAGAGAGGAAGAGAGAGAGAGAGAAACATCGACGTGAAAGGGACACATCGAGTGGCTGCCACCCGCACGACCAACCAGGGCCGGGGACAAACTGCAACCAAAGTACATGCCCTTAGCGGGAACCGAACCCGGGTCTCTCTGGACCGCAGGCCGATGCTCTAACCGCTGAGCCAAACCGGCCAGGGCCAAAGCAAGATTTCTAAACACCTGTGTATTTGATCAGATTGGATGTGGCTTATGTCAGAAAGTCTGCAGAGAGGGGAGCCGCTGGAGGCAGCCGACCCGGTGCTTATAGCGACTCAGGAGGCAGAGAGTTGGAAAGAAACTACTCTTACCTGCATCCTTTATTATTTTAAGTGTCAGTTAAAACTTATGAAATAATACACAAATATCTATTAACTGAAAACAAACAAGAATAGTAAGAGCAAACACATGCCCCATAGTAATCATGTCAGCGCTTTCTAAATTCACATAAACATTTTATATAGATGGGATTTTTCCATGCCTATTGTTTTGAGACTTGCTTTAAATCTCTTAAGAACCTATCTTGGATGTCTTTTCAGATCTGTATTTATTACTTTAGCGATTGTAAAATATCCGGTGGTGAGAATGTACCTGAATTTATGTAATAATTTCCCAGCATGCATATAATATATACTAGACCCTTTAGTTTCTTTCCAATTTTTCAATGAACAGTGTTGCAATAGTCTTTACTTATATATTTGTGTACTTGCACAAGTATTTTTTAAGGCTAGAGTCCTGCATTGTAACTATAAAGATAGTATAAATATAAAATTATATAGATATGGTCACATTGTGATCCCCCAGAGATATACTGATTTATCTCCTACCAATATTGTATAAGAATGAATATCTTTTCCCACTAACACTAGGTGTTTTCAGTCTTTTTAATTTTTTCTAATCATGTAGGTAAACAAAAAGGGCTTATATTAATTTCATGATTATATTTTCCAGTGTTTATTGGCCATATGAAATATTTTATCTGTTAATTACCTGCTTGTATCTTTTTCAAAAATTTTGATTTTTTAAAAAGGTATTAATGTCATAGTGGGGAAATGTAACCCACACACCATTCTTTTGACATTGTTTCTGTAAATGTTGTTACTCTGACTAATATGTAGCTTGTAGATAAATAGCATCTGTGTATAAGAATCCTAGGAACTAACTTCAGAAGATACGGAATCTGACCTTCAGGCATTCCAGCTCCAGGAGATTTGCTGACCTTCAAATGAAAACCAGGAGGATTCACACCAGACAATCGCTTGACCATTTTCAAGATCCTTTTCAAAATAGACTGTGCTAGCTTGCATATAGAGAACTTTTCAACTCCCTTCCCTTGATTTCTTTGTTCTTCTTTCCCTCTCCCTATAAAAACCTCTGCCTGCACTGAGAGGGGAGATGGGCTTTGGGACAAGAGTCCCCCATCTTCTCAGGTAGCCGACACTTGAATAAACCTCTTTCCTTCCTCGTCAGCACTTGTCTCATGAGCTTGGCTTTCATTGCAGTGGGCAGCCAAACCTGGGTTAGTAACATTCATTTATAAGTACACTTCCTATGTCTGTTCATTAAACATTTGTCTGTAGTAGTATTTTTATAGTCTTGCTTACTTGTAAACTTCATATTAATTCATTATAAATGGTTTTGATTTTCAGGTAATCAGAACTACCTGCCTTTTTCTTTGGAATATTTACATCCTACTTCTTGTTTAGAGAGGTCTTCTACATGTCAACATTATTTACCTGTTTTTTAAGCACTTGTATATTATTTGTCTCTTTACATCTTAACCCATTTAGAATTTGTTTTCATATATATTGTGAGCACAGTGTTTAACTATATTCATCTTTTGCAGATAAAGAGTTAACTTTTCTGTCATAATTTATTAAACTAGTTATTAAAATAATCTCATTATTTCAACACTGATTTGTAATGCAAATTTTATCACATATTGAATTAATGGTATATTTCTGGCTTTTTTTTTTTAACTTATCTTTATTGTTGAATGTATTACAGATGTTCCTCATTTTTCCCCCATTGTCCCCCTCCTCCTCATTCCTGCCCCCCTCCTGCCTTTCCCCACACTGTTGTCTGTGTCCATTGGTTATGCATATATACATATAAGTTCTTTGGTTTATTTCTTCCCACTCCCCCAACCCCTCTTCCCTTTGAGGTTTGTCAGTCTAACAACCAATTTGTACTTCTTAATCCCTTCACCCTTTTCACCCATTCCCCCAAACCCCCTTCCATCTGGTAACCAACAAAAGTTCTCTGTATCTATGAGAATGTTTCTGTTCTGCTTGTTCATTTTGTTTGTAGATTCAATTGTTGATAGATATGTATTTATTGCCATTTTGTTTGTTCATATTTTTTAATCTTTTTATTCAAGAAGACCCTTCAACATTTCATATAATAATGGTTTGGTGGTGATGAACTCCTTTAGCTTTTCCTTGTCTGGGAAACTCTTTATATGGCCATTGATTCTAAATGACAGCTTTCAGGATAGAGTAATCTTGGTTGTAGGTTCTTGCTTTTCATCACTCTGAATATTTCTTGCCACTCCCTTCTGGCCTGCAAAGTTTCTTTTGAGAAATCAGCTGACAGTCTGATGGGAACTCCCTTGTAGGTAACTAACTGCTTTTCTCTTGCTGCTTTTAAGATTCTCTCTTTGTCTTGAACCTTTTGCATTTTGATGATGATGTGTCTTGGTGTGGGCTTCTTGAGGTTCATTTTGTTTGGGACTCTCTGTGCTTCCTGGACTTGTATGTCTGTTTCCTTCACCAAGTTAGGGAAGTTTTCTACCATTATTGTTTCAAATAGGTTTTCAATCTCTTGCTCTCTCTCTTCTCCTTCTGGCACCCCCAAGATGCGAATGTTGGCATGCTTGAAGTTGTCCCAGAGGCTCCTTACCCTATCCTCATTTCTTTGGGTTCTTTTTTCTTTTTGCTGTTCTGATTGGGTGTTTTTGCTTCCTTATATTCCAAATCGATGGTTTGCTTCTTGGCTTTACCTACTCTACTATTGAATCTGTGTAAACTATTCTTTATTTCAGTTAGTGCCTCCTTCATTTCTGACTGGTCCTTTTTAATGCTCTTGAGGCCTTCTCTAAGTTCACTGAGGTTCTCACTAAGTCCATTGAGCATCCTTATAAGCAGTATTTTGAACTCTGCATCTGTTAGGTTGCTTAACTCCATTTCACTTAGTTCTTTTCTTGGAGTTTTGTTCTGTTCTTTCATTTGGGACCTGTTTCTTTGTCTCCTCATTTTGGCTGCCTCCCTGTGTTTGTTTCTATGTGTTACTTAGCGAGAGGTATAGGGCTAGCTGAGACCAGATGCTGCTTGTTTGAAAGAATTTAGGAAAAGCTGAAGCAGGATCCAAGATAGGCCAATCCTATGGTCAAGCAACTGGCAACAGCTTGGGTGGGCCTGAAAGTTGGGTGGGGCGGGGCCTCAGGGAATCACCAGGGCGAGGCAAACAGTGTGAGCTAGGTTGCTGGAGTCCCAGATATGGCGGCATCTGCCGGCCCAGGGAAGGGCTCACCAAAGGAACAAAAGCCTCTGATAGCACGTCTGCCCAGGAGAAAGCTGCCTCTCCAGCCCTCGCTCCAATGCCAAACAGCTTAGTTCTTCCCCATATGACTCTGGTGTCTGGCTTCTTTTTTGAGTCATTGATTCATTGTTCTACTTATCTAGTTTAGGCCACTCATATTCTGCCCCCCCCCCCAGATTATTTCTTTTTCTTATATAATAGTTTTAATAAGATATAATTCACATAATATGATTTACCCATTTAAAGTGGGTAATTTAATAGTTTTTAGTATATTCATAACTTTGTGCACTTGTTAGCATAGTCAACTTTGGAACATTTTTCCTTACCCAAAAACCCAAGCCCAGCAGCAGTCACTTGTTTGCCCTGAAGTTTCCCAGTCTTAGGCAATAACTATTTTTCTCTAACTGTATAAATTTGCTTATTTGGGGCATTTTGTATAAAAAGAAGCATACAATATGTGGTCTTTAAAGTCTGGCTTCTTTCACTTAGTATAATGTTTTCAAGGTTCATCCATGCTGTGGCCTGTATAAGTATTTCATTTCTTTTTCTTTTTTTTACTTCATTTTTTTATTGTCAAAATAATATCACATTGTATGAATATACCACATATTATCTACCTGTCCATCAGTGGACAAGCTTTGGGGATTATACCTAGGTTTAGCTATTATGAATAGTGCTGCATGAACATTCGTGTACAAGGGGACATATGTTTTCATTTCCTTGAGCATGTTCCCAGCAGTGAAATTGCTGGGTCATACAGTAACTCTATGTCTAACCTCCCCGAGGAACTGCCAGACTGTTTTTCACATCACTGCATCATTTCACAACTGACCCATTGTTCATGAGGGTTCCAGTTTCTCCACAGCCTCACCAACACTTGCTATTGTCTTTATTTGTTATAGCCGTTCTAGTAGTTGCAAAGTGTTATTTCACAGTGCTTTTATCTTGAGTATGGCTAATAATGTTGAGCATCTTTTCATGTGCTGATTGAGGGAGACCATATCCCTGGATGAAAGAGCACAAAACCTCAGATGTAGAGATACGCAACTCAGAAGTGTGGTTTCCCATTGGCTTCATACCTGCCTACCAACTATAGCATTGACCTGTCCTTGAAAAACAGTAGCATCTATTTACAAGGCAAGGCCAATTTTTAGTATTCACAATCACAACGTATTTGTGGGCCTTTGGTAAATACCCTGTGACCTAAATACTTAAAAATACTTACTTAAATAATTTGATTTACTTTACTTCCCATTTCCTCCCTCTCAATTTATAGAAAAGGACTAGAATCTTAGTTTTGTTGGAGTGACTTGCCCAAGATTTTAATTATCCAGGAAGAAGGACATCACCAATGTTAGAATTTTTCTGTGCTGTGTGTGTGGTTTTTTTTTTTTACACTTTGATGTCTTTTGGTCCCACATACCCTCATAAGATCATGAAATTTGTCTAGTTTAGCAACTTCAGATGAGTAGTTTAATGGGCTTGGAGCTACCTTTTTAAGACAAACGCTGAAAATAACTTAATAAGGGGGTGGCATTTGCTGAAATTATGTTTCAGGTGTACTTATAAATCATGCATTTACTTTGTTAGCTATTCTTCATCTATAGCTTTTGTTTCTTTTCTGATAAAATATAATCGCAACTATTCAAGAATAGCTACTGAGTATTCTTTCACCCTTGTCTTTTGCAAGTTCTCTTAAGCAAACATTTTATACCCGGGGAGAAACTTGTTCTGAGTTCTAGGAGCCAAGAGTCGGAGGCCTGGTGAGCATCCTGGCAGCTCTCTCCCCAGGACTGTAATGGAAGGTGTTTCTTTTTCTGCTGAAGGAGAGTCCACATCCTAGCTGCTAGTGAGGCACCTCATGAACACAGTGATGGATTTCTACTGCCCTAAATTGCTGAGTTTGGCAAATCCCTTCACACAGTAAAAGTTGCTAAGCATCTCGCCCAGCTGTGGTCTTGTTTTGCTCCTGGAGCTCTACGGTGGGACATTATTCATCCCTTAGAAAAAGGCTATTAAAACATCCCACAAGACAGTAAATTACATGAAGCAGGTGCCTGCAAGAGAGGCCAGACATTACACAGCCAAACATGATGATCTGGTACTAACCCTTGTTTCCTGAAAGCCTAATTTATTTCTCATCTCTCAGTTAGAGCGAGGCTTTAGGCAAAGATGATATTGCCGTGGCCATTAATGTTCCATTGCAAAGGATATTAGTCTCATTTTATCTGCTGGGAGTTTGGTTGGGACAATTTTTATAATTGATCATTGAATTATTTTCAAAGCATTAACTATTGGATAGTGTTTTTATTATTTTACCTCCAAGATTTATATTTTAGAGGCTAAGAAAGGCTGGGAGGAATTCTAAGACCCTATACCAGGATGGTTTGTTAGAGAGAGTGAACCAGAGTCAGGCATCTCTGCCTGGTTGAGCCTGAAATGTCCGCCTTCATCTGTTCATCATATTTATCTTCCAGACAGGATGATACTCACTGGGAGGCCTGTCTGCCCTTTGCGTCCCCGGCAGACATTGCTAATTCATCACAGACTTATCTCTTGCAATTCTTCTCTCCGTTGATTCCCAGACACCCACTATGAATTGGTCAAAGTTGTCATGCTAATATGCTTTTGGGGCTTAAGTTTGGGGCTTATTTGAAACTAATATCCTTCGGGGGGCATATGTTTTATTAATGAAAGGGTTCTGTGTCTAAAAAAGTTAAAACCACTAATCTGCTAAAGCCTCTCATTTTAGAGATAAAAATAGAGACTCTGTGCCGAGATCATACCACAAGTTTATGTCAGAATCATACTTGGAATCATTTTCTCTTGTGTCCCAGGATAACAGGATCTTTGATCTTTTCTTTAGCCTTGCTACATCTTTACAATTGTCTCTGTTGAATGATCTGACCCATGCACTGGACACCCTCACCTCTATGCCAATGGTCCACCCTGCAGAGCATAACAGTAATGACTTTGCTCCCACCAGCTCAGGACAACCTTTGTCAGCACAGACCTTGCACCCAGCTGACAAGAGGGGGAGTGGAGAGGAAGAGGGAGCAAGCTCGCTGAACATGGTATGCCAAGTGCTTTACATGTGTTGTCTCATCAAACTCTGACCTCACTCAGACATAAACTCTGAATAACTCCACAAGGGAGAACAGTATCCCATCATAATAGAGCAGAAACAGGCCACGGATAGAAGGAAATACCCCTAAGATCACATAACTCATAAGAGCCTTATCTAGGTTGGTACTGAAATGGTATAATTCCAAAACTTGTGCTTTTGCAAATTTAAGGAACACACAAATTTATTTTGAGAAAAATAAAAATAAAAATAACATAATAACTCTGTAATTCTTGAATATGCACCCATCAATCTGGTTGCTGTGGGGCCCCGTTTGAGAAGCACCACATTAGAGGTGCTACCAGTCGGAGGGGAGAAGCAGCAAAGCAGTTGAGAGCTACCAGTTCTATAGCCAGACTGCCACCTGGGTCCCAGCTCCTGGTTTCCCAGTTGTGCAAAATGGGGCAGGTCACTTAACATCTCCGTGCCCATTTCCTCATCTGTATTACCCTCTGGTAAGGTTGCCATGGAGAAAAAATGAACACATACATTTAAAAATATGAAGAATGGTAGGTACCTGGTACAGTTAGGGAAACAAATGTTTGTGCTGCTAGCTTATGACTGGGGACCAAGTAAAACACAGACACCAGGCTCTGCCTTCTGATGATCTCAGAACACATGTGTGTTGGTTTTTTATAGTATGAGCAAAATGGCAATACACGTTTTACAAAACAACACATTCTCAAACTTCCGCTCTCTAAGAATATAGCCTCCCAGCCTAATTTGAGAAATACTGCAAATAACTGTGATTTGTTAGAATACTGAGTGAATCTTGGCTCCTACCATTCAAAGCAAGACCTGTGTGCCTCACAGCCTCTTGCTTATGACTGTGAAAGAATTCTGAAGAGACATCGTTCAGCCAGGGAAACGCGACTCAGTCTGCACAACAAACAGAAGGGTAGAACTCTGATGAACTGACAGTGAGCCGTTGCTATTTGCAGACATTAGCTCAAGCCCCTGTGACATAATTCGCAGCCCAAGGGAAGAGTCTGCATCCCAGGCCCCTTGTATCAGTGGAGCTGGGCACAGAGCCCGCGCTCCTCGCCTCTCACGCAGTGAGAAGTCCTCCCTGGGCAAGTTTTCAAATTCTCTGTAACTGAAGAGATACAGGAACTTTTCTGTTATACCAGCTGCACTGCTCAGATCCGAAGCAGAAAGCCTTTCGCCCCCTTGGAACAACTGATGCTTATACGTCAACAAAAAGCAAGAGGCAGGAGAAGTTGGCACCAAGTTACCCAGCAAACAGCGTCGAGTGCCTCCTGTCCAGCGCCCCGCCCTCCGGTTCCTCCGTCTCGTATCACCGTGCACTTGCATCCAGACAGCAGCTGAGAGCTTTGGGGATTTTCTCGGGAACCAGCAGCTTGTTGGTGAAAGAGGGCACCGTTGGAGAAAATGCCAGGCAGGCAGCAGACAGCTGAAATCAATGAGGTGGAATAAAGCTTCCCCCATCATTTCGGTCTGATCAATCCAGTCGCTGAACGAGAAGGTCATGAGGTAGAAAGGTCCCCAGGAAATCTAACAGTGCAGTTACCCTACAATAAGATGTGCCAGAAGCTAGCATCTTCCCCCAGGGCTAGGGCCAGATGACTTGTTCTAACAGCTGCGAAGGAGGGACTCTGCTTTTCACGTCTTCCTTTGCAAGCCCGTGGTTCTTCGCCTTCCCTCTCTGCCCTATAAGAACTCTTGTTAAAAAGTCAGGAATGATGCCAGCTACCAAGGTAGACAGATCTGGAGTATATGACAAACAGAGTAATCTAGCACTATTATTAACAGCAGGCATGTTGCTGCTAGGCTATTTTATGGCTCATTTTCAATGCACCATTTTTATCCAAAAAAGGCAAATGGATTTCTGATGTCCAGGGCAGTTACAATGGTCTGCAATGAATGGGGTTCTTCTGACAAGCAATCAACTTTTCCGTGGTTGGCAGGTGAGTAAATTGGGTTTTACTAGGAGTTATTAAATATGGTTTTTTGGCAGATTTACTACCTGCTGGGTTTCCATGGAAGTTGTATATATAAATACACCAGGCCAACAGCATTAATCTTTTGTTCTTAATTCATTGCTGTTTCTAACGTGCAGACAGATGGGGGGCGGCCACGGTGATGACACAGGAAAGGGTGCCAGCGCTGCTCCTTTAACATGGATCAGAGCATCTGTGGGTGGCAGGCGACACCCCTACTCCTGGAGTTGTAACCGAGGCCATCCTGTCTCCTTCCTGTTGAGATGTGTATGTGGCCCGCATGTTCCCAGGCGGGGATCTTCTGGCACTCGCCCAGATTGTCCCCACGCTTGGCTTTTGCCCTCCCCGCCCCTCGGTGAGTCTCTGCTGAACCTGGAGCTCAGGTGTTCTTAGTAAGACGACCCCATCCTGCATCCAGTGAGGTTTATTCTATATCTCCTGCTCCTGGTTAGGCCATCACAACTCCAATTTCCCTTCCTCACCTGTGCAGAAAGATCAGGTCACATGACTGGTAAATGGCAGAGCTGATTTTGACCCCAGGCAACCAAACTCCAGAGGCCAAGTTCATAATCGTACTGCTGTAAAGCTTTCCCAGTACTATTGGGTCACAAATGTAATACACCATGGATTTTCACAAGGGAGAGAACCTGGCACATTCTTGTCAATGGTGACCTCATTTGTGCAGATTCTGTCTTCCATGGAATGGAACTTTGCTGGACATTTGCTGTACGACTGCATGCCCCAGCTCCTCCCTCCCTGGCCACCATGCTGCTGTGTGACATCTGCAGATATAGGTTCTCCCTGAGCCTGGGCCAGCAAGAGCCCAGCCCAGGGCACTGTGGGACACCAGTCTGACCTGCTGGGCCAGGTGTGCTCCCCTTTAGCTGTGCTCCTCCCAGATGTGCTTCCCCAGGTGTGCTCCCCTCAGGTGTTTTTCCCCAGGTGTGCTCTCCCCAGGTGTGCTTCCCCAGGTGTGTTCCTCCCAGGTGTGCTCCCCCAGGTGTGTCCTGCCCTACCCCGCCCCCGGGCCTCGGAGCACCAGCAGCTGTTGGGGCCTCCCTGCTCCAGGCCTCTGTGAGTAGCTTGTGGGCTTGTCTGGCCCTTTTGCCTGGGTCACTGGTTTGAGTGACCCACCTTCTTTTACCCACCTTCTTGTGCCTGCTCCCCTCTCACAGCCATTACGGGAATAGAATACCTACAGTTGTACCCCAGTTGGTCAGCCAAGTGCCTCCCTTCCTCATCCAGATGCTGTCACCTCCTTCTCTCCCTGGGCTGACATTTGCTCTGCTGTCTCGAATGCTAGGGTCTGTGCTCACCGGAAGCCCAAACGCCCACCCTCCTCCTGGAAAGTCTCATCCTTGACCACGGACCTCTCCCTGGATTGGGTTGGAAATGTTATCATTGTTGTTATAACACCATTTCAATATCGTTAATACTATTGCAGCTAATTTTAATAAGCACTTTACATATAGTATTTCAAATAATTTTCACAATTACCTAGTGAGATAACTCTATTATCATTCCCAGGTTAAGTAAACTGGTCAGGCCACCCATGTGGCAGATAGCAGGGGTACGATTCAAACCCAGGCAGCCTGGCTCCAGAGCCAGTACCCTGCTTCTCAAATGTCTTTTACTCAGTGCTAGGCAAAGGGTCACCTCCTAGGAAAGGACACATCAGCCCAGCTGCCCCGAGGAGTTAGTTCTCCAGAAGGCTTGCCCAACACCCACCCAGACCTGGACTGTGCTCGGTCCTTCTGTTCAGGGTGGGGGGCCTCCAGCCTGCCAAGGGTCCAGGCAGATAGATGACGGTCTGTGTCCCCCACCCCTGGGTGGGCTCCTTGGCCCTGATCCAGCTGGCATTTCCCCTCAGCTCCCTCCACAGAGCCTGATGCGGGGCAGGTGCTGAGCGGAGAATTGCTGTTGATGGGTCCTCAGTAGCCTCTTACGAGCACGCCATTGGAGGGCAAGTTGTTTGTTATAAAACAAACTTTGGAAGATAGAGGACGACGAGGCACTGAGAGCGAGAACAATATGGAGAGAAGTGAGAAGCTGACACGGTGCTGGAAGAAGAGAGAGTCTGCGGGGCTCCATAAATCACGGCAGCACTGTTCTCGCCCGCGCTGTCCTTCCTTGTTTTATTTCCCTGACACCAAACAATTCATCATTCCCGCTCACGCTAAGTGCTACAAAAATAGCATTTGGCCCAAAATTTGAATGGGAGATAGTTTGGAAAGAATAGCAAAATGTCGAACCATCTGAATTCTTGAATTTTCTGTAGTGTTTCCAACCCCTCCCCCAACCTCATGTCATTGCCTTGGATGGAACAACAGTAACGGAACGGGAGGGAGGGGCAGCTTTTCCTGGTATCTGCTGAGAAACCCAAGAGCAGCTTCCCCTGCACTGTGGTGTGGGGGGGAGGGCGTGGCCGGCGGAGGGCGTGGCCGGCGGAGGGCGTGGCCGGCGGAGGGCGTGGCTGGGCGAGGGCACAGGGTGTTGGTAGGCAGCCAGAGCTGAGCTAGAACACGTCCAAAACTATTAAGAGCCGGGTGGGGGTGGGGCAGTGTAGAGGAGACATTGAAAGGCAAATACTTCGAGAAGAAACCATTTGCAAGCAATGAATGTACAGCACCCCCTCCCTCATACCCAAGTCTTCAGGAACTCAGTGAGTGAGCAGAGTCTTGGCTTTTCATTAGGAAATGAATACCTGGAAGCCATTCTCCAAAGTAGATACTTTAAAATCTGCGCTCTGCCCTCAGAACCTTATTAACACTATTAAGTTGCACTAAATTAAAGAAAGGAGTAGTTTCTCCTTTGAAGAGTAAAGGTCTGTATCCATAGTTATGGCCAGCGCACCCCGAGGGATAAGACTGGGGGAGCCCATCACCACGCCCCTCTGCGTGCGGCCGTCCAGCTGGGGCTGCGGGGGACGCCGCCCTGTCCCTGCCCCGCGCGCATGTGTCATCCTCGCCATCAGTTTCCCGCGTTTACTGTCCCAGGGACGGGCGAGAGGGCACAGCGCCCCTGAGAGCCCCGGCAGCCCATGCTCCCTGTGTTTAAGGGCGAGAAAACAGGCCGAGTGGCCGGGCGGGAACTCAGCTCAGGTTGACCGGATGCTCGGTTCGCCCAGGAGCGTGGTGACCGGGTGAAGTCCCCACGGCCCCCTGGCTGGAGCATCTCCGGGCTCCTCGTGGCTGTGGGGCTGACGAAGACCCGTGACGTCCTTCAGCTGCTGCTCCCTGGCCGGCCTGGCGGCCGCGAGTGAACAGACCCAAGTGACGGCACCGAGCTGTCCTCTGCGTTAGGGCGACATGTCCCCAGAGGAAGGGCCGCAGGGCTCCTCCCGCGTCCGCCTCCCCGTCCTGTGACCTGCCTCGCAGCCCTCCCACTGTGAGGTGACTCTGCCTGTCTCTCCCCGCCCCAGTGCTCTGCTCGAACAAAAGTCTGCCTTTGCCCTGGCAGGTGACTCGGATCACTCCCGCTCCAAACCGGGGTGCTGACGGGGGCGGCGCCTCTGACCCACCTCCTCCTTTCCCGCAGCTCCTGTCTCCTCCAGGGAAACTGCCCGCCTGTCCGGCCTTTCCACTGGTGGAAGGAGGGCCTCTGTGAACACGGAGGAGGAGGGCATCACAGAGGGACAGAGGGGCCCGGGAGCCAGGAGGAGCCGAGGCAGATGCCCCATGTTGGGATCCGGGGCTCAGGATCGCAGCCCTCTCTACCCTCGGAGCTCTAGCCCACGCCTGTGAGGTCTAGGCCTCCGTCTTGCCACCTCCTGGCTGTTGCCCTGGGCCCGCCCTCATGGTCCCTTCCTGCTCCGAGTTTGATGTGGGAGGGACCTTTCTCACAGTTCCTCAGGACATGCTTGGCTCTGTGCCCGGGGCATCAGGACAATAGACTGTGGGAGAATGGATGCCCACTCGCTCCATTTCCCTGGCTGGCATGTTAATTAATAAACCTGTCGATCCTGCCCTTCTCCCTGCACAGCTGACTGGGCAGGGTGATCGCCTGGCACACTCCAGAGGGGCTCTCCCGGACCCTTCATCCACGGGGCGTCCTTTGCACACACAGGTGGTGTCTGCAGTGCTGAGAGGCTGCCCACCTGGATGCCATGAGCCCCCACCACACTCCAGCTACCCGAGCTCCAGAATTCCCTGCTCAGATGTCCCTGAGCCCACTTTAGAGCCTGCCTGAACCCCTAGGCCCAGGGGCAGCTGAGAGATGCAGCTCCGGGGGTATGGACAGAGCTTTTAGGGGTGTGGACATGTGGGCAGGGATACTCACATGGGTGGGTGCACGTGAAGGTGTTCGTGAGGCAACCATGGGGAGAGAATCAGGGATTTGGGCCTGGGGTAAGGAGTACCGTGTCGCAAATTCTAAATTAGAACCCAAACTTCCAGGTCATGTCTTAAATCGAGATTTAATTCATATACTATTCAATTCACCAATTCAAAATGTACAATTCCATAGTTTTTAGTATATTCACAAGGTTGTGCAACCATAATCACTGCCTAATTTCAGAACATTTCATGACCCCATGAAGAAACCCGACATCCATTAATAGTCACCCTCCTGGGAACCACCAATCACTCTGTCTCTGAGTTTTCCTTTCATGTAAGGAGACTCCTACAGCGTGTGGCCTTTTGTGACGGGCTTCTTTCAGTTAGCATGTCTTCACGGGTCATCCATGTCGTAACATGTATCCATACTCAGTCATGGCTGAATAACACCCCGTTGTACCATGTTTTGTTTATCAAGCATCAACTGATGGACATTTGAATTATTTCCACTTTTTAGCTAGCATGAATAATGCTACAGGGAACATTTATTACTTTTTTGTGTGGACATGTTTTCAATTCTCTTGGGGAGTGGAATTGCTGAATCATATGATAACTCTAAGTTTATTTTTGAAGAATTTCCAGACTATTTTTGCAAAGTGGCTGCACCATTTTGCGTTCTCACCAGCAGTAGATGAGGGTTCCAATTTCTCTACATCCTGACCAACATTTGTTATTGTCTATCATTTTGAATAAAACCAGTCTAGTGGATATAAAATTGTTACCTCGTTGTGGTTTTGTTTATGTTTCTTTAATGACCAATGATGCTGGGCATCTTTTTTGCCCTTTGTATATGTTCTTTGCAAAAATATCTATTCCAATCCTTTGCCCATTTAAAAATTTGAGTTATCATCTTTTTACTATTGAATTATAAGAGCATTTTTTAATATTCTGGATACTAGATCCTTATTAAATATGTGATTTGCAAATACATCCTCCCATTCTGTGAGTTGTCTTTTCACTTTTTTTTAATGGTGTCCTTCAAAGCATAAAAGGTTTTAATTTTGATGATGTACAATTTATCTATTTTTTCTTTTGTTGCTTGTGTTTTGTTTCTTGATCTAAGGTTATGTCTATGTTTTCTTCTAATTCCAAGTCATTTTGAAAGGATAATGGTCAAGATAGAAGGGGAGAACCTATTTTATTTGTCAGTTTCTTAGTTTAATTTAAAAGTTGTGAGTGCCTGGGCACGTGGCACGCAGCCCTGCAGGTGCACAGTGCAACCACCGTGGAGAAGCAGAGCTGGCTGTGACGTTCCGAAGTGACGGGCACATGAACTTCGCTTCTGGTGTCTAGTTCTCACACACCCTGTCCCTGAGTTCCCTGTCGAAATTCTTCACTGAGCCCAGGCCTCCTTCTTCTCTTAGCCATCACCGTATTTTCTAAATGTTACAATATCTATTTGAATTTTAAAAGCAAAATGTACTTAAACCCCACTTACAATTTATATTTTAACGTAAATGACCCTGGTTTTGAGATTAACTCAACGATTCTTGTTTTAGGTGCATATATATTATTTTAGGCATCATTATGGTATGAATGTTTGCATCACCCCCCCCCCCCATTGAGATGTTGAAATCCTAATGCCCAATAGGATGGTATTAGGAGTTGGGGTCTTTGGGAAGTGAATAAGTCATGAAGTTGGAGCCCTCATAACAGAGACCCTCCTTCACCCCTTTCACCATGTGAGGACACAGTGAGAAGTCAGCGCTATGAACCAGGACGTGGGTCTCACCAGACACTGAATCTTTCAGAACCTTGAACTTCACAGCCCCCAGAATGGTGAGAAATAATTTCTGTTGCGTATGGTGTTGGGTTACAGCGGCCTGAGTGAACTGGACAGGCTCCACGGAGGGAAAGCACAGAAAAGCCACAATTATAGTGTTTTCTGGGATGGCCGCCATCTGGAGAAACTCGGAGCATCACACCAAGGTCTGTAGTGTCAACAGATCAAGCTTCAGAGAAGTCAACAGTCATAAAGCTTAAAGTGGCTCTCTGGGGAGACTGGGTAGCAGGAGCGTCAGATGTGTGGTGGAGTCACAGCCGCCAGCCGCCCACGGACTGTCCAGCTGAGAAAGAGCCCCTAGGGCCTTGGACCCTTTTCCTTGCTGGCAAGCCGGGGGCTGCAATGTCTGAGGCTCAGGCCTCGGTGGCTTGGTTCATGCCCCAAGCTGTCTCTTTTTAGTCAAGCTGGGGCTGCTGCTTCCTCCAAGGTGTTGCTGGCTGCCCCTCTCTGGACTTCCCTTTGCTCATCTGCCCAGGTCTCTCGTATTTTCGTGATCACATAACGTCTGAGAGCATCCGTCTCCTGTGGACAGCTTTGTGCCCAGATGGGTGGGGTGGAGTGGACACAGGTGCCTGAAAATGTCACTTCCTCCTGAACGGTGGTCACCGTCAGTGCCCGGCCCCTCCGGCACTAATCCCATTCCCTGTTGTCCGGAGGCTGGAAGGCAGGACCCAATGGCAGAGCTGCTTGTTGCAAAGCCAAGACCAATGTTCCGTGAAGTAATTTCCATCAGATTCCTCGATCGGCTGAGTCACCATGTGGACGTGTTGAGACCCGGTCCTTATCCCGGGCCAGGGTCTTCAGGACGCACGTGTCTGCACAGCGGGATTCCCTGCGCACAAGTGGGTCCTGGACCAGCACAAAGAGGGACTTAGTTCAGTGGCTTTTGGAAGCAATGACTCCATTTTTGTGTCCAGGTCTACCCGACGCCGGTGAAGACAGGGTTAACGTCTGAAGGATTGTCTCCCCCTTCCCACAGTATTCAGTTAAGAAGGGTTCATGGCCAGGACATGCCGAGCACAGTCCCGAAGCGAAGGACAAAGTGTGTGTGGTCAGGTCACTGTCACCGATTGGAGTCCAGGGGCTGCCGATTCGCAAGCTCAAAGCTCGGAGGAACTCCCCATCCCAGGCAAAGAGCTAAAAGGGGGACAGAGGGGAAACGCCCTGCGCTGTGGAAGGAGCGGCTCCAGCTGCTGAAGACTGAAGTAAAGTGAGAGGATGTCCTGCCCTGCACTCCCACCCTGCAGGAGGTGGTCTCGCCGTCCTTCTCCATCATTTCATGGAGCGGCAGGACCCGGATGAACCGGGGCAGTCCAGCTCCCAGGGCTTAGCTCTGACTCCGGGCTCCCGAACGGCCCAGCCACAGAGGGGCATCAAGCTCATTGCCTTTCCATTTAGGCACAACTTCTAATCTTTTCTGACTGTTGCTCAGTTCAATGTGTCAGTCCAAATGCTAATTGACCTTCAGAGTATAGATTTCTTCCTGGTTCTTTCCTAGGGGTATGAATATTAAACTGGTGCCAAACTGTAGCTCAGAAAGTATAAAACTAATGCTTTAAAGCAAGAGTTCAAACCTGCAGGAAATAGAAATCTTTCTTAGGATTAATGAATGGAAACGGACACGTCTGCCGATGGGCACGCGAGACTCGAAAGGGCTCTCGGCCCGAGTGTGCCTGTCCAGTAACGCTGCCAAGACTTCCGATTCAGGTGCGCTTTATAACTTACAAGACCCTGGCTGGATCTGTTAACTCTGGGCATTGATTAACCATTCATTTATTAACAGAAATCTATTGTCTGTCCACCCTCCACCACCTGGTACCACTCCATCTTCTGAAGTATCCCAGACGGAAACTTCTCCCAGCCCCACCGTGCGGCTCCTGTGAGAGCGCCCACATGTCACAGCCACTGTCCCCTGGTAAGAGGTGACTGGGTAGAAGTTGGTCACTGACCAAAGGTAGGTCCATCAGAGACCCTCTCTGCGATTTGGGGGGGCAGATCAGTTCTGTCTTTCTGTCTGCTGGCAAAGCGGGGGAGCTGGAGTTGGGAGTCGTCCTCGGCTTTGGTGTCTGAATGTGGAGGAAGTGAATCTACAGAGAAAGAGGTGAAACCTCGGAGCAGACAGGGAGAGTTGAAAAGAAAGTCCTGGCAGCATGTAGGCCCCGGCGCCAGGAGCCCTGGGCACGGCTGCACCCCTCCCTTCGTTCGCTGAACGCAAAATCTCCCCTTTTGCCCAGAAGTGGGAGTCCTGTTTTTCTGAACCCAAAACAGCTCTGACTGTCTCACACACCTCACCTCCTTTTTGTCTCCAGACAGTCCTTCAGGAAGGTGCTATTACCCCAATTTTGGAAATAATAAAAGTGAGGTGGGAGAGGTTAAGTGGGTACCTAGAAGTAAGGTAGCTTTTACAAGACGAAATCAGGACTCGGTCCTGGGCTTGACACCTCGGGCCAGGGTGTCTCCTCACACTTCCTGAGAAGACACTGCTGGGCACTCGCACTGTCCCGGGTTCCGGGACCTGCGGCCGCCCTGCAGGCTTGCAGCCGAAAGCCTTTAGAGGCGAAGTGTGAACAGGACGCCAGCTTGCTGTCCCCTCAGCGGCTGCCCCACAGCCTCACTTGCAGAGTGAGCTCCAGCTCCTGCCACCGCCGCTGAGACGCAATCATCCACTCGGCTGCAGATGGTGTCATCCGTGGGGACCTCGCTGGTGGGTGAGGGCTCCAGCCGACTCTGACCTTGGATGATTCACACACTGTCGACCCAGGTCCGCCTCCCTGGGTCAGATCCTTTCCAAGACCCCAAGGACACAGCCCTCCCAGGGTCCCCATAGCAGCCCCGGCATTGCAGACTCAGCTGGAGTCTTCGGCAGCATCTTCTGTTCCAAAGATGCGGCTGTGCTGGGTCACGGGACAGCCAAGGCCACAGCTGCACTGGCCCTGCGGCCCCTGCCACCTGTCCCTCTGCTCCCCACCCTCAGGGAGCAGCCGCAGAGCCCATGGCCCCACAGTAACTGAAGAGAAGCCCGGGTCGGTGGCCTGGAGGCGCGGGGTCGAACCCTGCAGGCACCGGCCCTCTGGAAGAGCCCGTCCTGTCCTTGCTTCCTCTCCTTCTTTCCTGTCCTTTCAGGCGGGACCCTGCTGGAGACCCGGCAGGGCTGCCAACCTTGAGATGTCTGGCCCTTTGTAGCTGGCAGTTAAGACTGGTATGGCTCAGTCCAGGAAACTGGAAATCAGAATTTTATATGGATCCTTTTATTTTTCTTTACTAAACTCTATGTGGGGAAAACAAAGATTAACCATTAACATTCAAGCAAAGAAGATGATTTTGTGAAAGAAAAATTTCCTGTGTAGTCACTCACACCTCAGTTCTCAGTTCTCCCTTCTCCTTGGAGCTCCTGGTCCTCCCCGACCCTCACACAGTGACACTGGTGAGCGACCCCTGAGCAGTCTGACCTCGGTTTGCAGGTGTGTCCCCAGCACTCGGAGGGATCCAGGCTGGTTAGCAGTAAGGCAACAGTAGAGACCATGTCCCCCGGTCAAGGACTCTTGCTCACCCATAGGCACGGACACGCGTGTCTGGAAGCCTTCAAATACAAAGCACTCTGGGGAATGACGCGAACCCGAGACTCCCTCTGGGTCCTCAGGCTACGTGTCCAGTCTACAACAAATGATTGACCTCGTTTGGAACAAACTTCAAACATTTCCTCAGAGTCACGTAGTTGAATGTGCAGAACACCTTATGATGGTCCATCCAGGGGCTGGAGCCCCACTTGCTACCCAAAATGCCACTTAAACTGACAAAGCTGTCCTGTCTCAGGTCTTCAGGTCGGGAAGACAGGCCCCCTGGTTCGTGATGGCATTTGGAGAAAGGGAATCGTTCACAACCTCGACGATCTACAGGAAGTCCAAGGACCAAAGGCCCATGTTCTCAAGGCAAGTAAACAAGAACAGTTGCTGTTCTGAGCACCTCGGGTCCCACCGCACTCTCCTCTTACAGCCCTGAGCTCCCAGGCTCAGAGAAATGGTGCTCCCTCCCACTCCCGTCAAGCATTCCTGGAAGAGTGGTCTGACCCCAAGCTTCTAATATTTGCAAGCCCCTGACTTAGATGATACTCCATCAACCCTAAATTGCAAGGAAATACAAAATAGGGAGATTAGGCTAGTGGTTGGTTACAAGAAGGCCATTGGGAGTCAGAAACAGTAGTAATAAAACTGGTTAAATGTATCAAGCTTATTTTGTGCCTAGTATTGTGCTAAGTACTGCGCGTGTGGACTTTATGCAGTCAGCTCTGTACTTCAATAAGGTGAGTACCAGTATCAACCACATATTGTAGGCAAGGAACTAGACGAGCTGTCTGAAATGGGGTCCTGCCTGTTCTCAACTCATGAGCCACAGCTATCTGGGGAATGTTGATGGGTTTGGAGACAGATTCTTGTTACATGAAGCTCCTCGGAAGATGGAATAGGCAGCAGCTTGGCACACAGGAAACCGATCGACTTCTGGAATTTCATTGCTTGGTGCTATTATCGATAAACGTGTACATTTGTTTCTGGGGGAATTTGTAGGACTGCAAAGACATTGTCTCACAGGCAGGTTCATTACCTGCTGCAGAGAAATCTGCCCCAAGCTGGTATTTTGAGTCAAATTTTATAGTCAGATGCTGGGGCTTAAAACATGTAAGAGGAAATGTGTGGCAAACGAAGAGGAAAAGCTCATATTTCTGTCTCTCTGTGTGGTGCCATCGTCTCGACGACTGCTTTTATAGTACATGCTTCAATCCCATCAACAACCTCTCTCTGCTGAAGGTGTGCATCCGAGTGCGCAGACAGTGCTCGCGTGCACACTCCTGCGGCCGTGCCTTTGGTTAAAGGTGCCTCGTCGCAGGGTGCAGGTGGTGGGTGGCAGCAAGGGTGTGTAGGAAGTAAGTTCTTGTTGGAACTGTCACCATTTTCTTAGAGGTTGTAAGCACAGCATTTGTGACCCTCATCGTATTTTTGATTGGCTAGTAGATTTGTCTACTTGAAGATCGTTTTCCTGAAATAGATATGGCTTTGCCGGTCTGACAAGCTCTTGTTCTACATGTTGGAGTGATATGAAAGTGAGGTCATGCAGTCCGATGAGCTGAACTGGTCTGATGGCTCTCCTTGCCCCTCCCCCCGATTCTTCTCCTCTCCCTGGGGCTCCCTCAGCACTGGGAAAAGGAACAAACAGGCTTGGGCACCAGAAGGCTGACGCTTAGTGGGAACCGTCCCTGTTGGTGAGCTGGTTCTCCAGGGAACATCTGGTCACCAGCTGTCCATGTGGGACCGTGGACCCAGTTTTACCCATTTCCCCTTCCCCGTCACAAACTAACAAGGCAAGGAAAGGGTGGAGGCTGATCCTGCCGGTGCCCGGGACACCGCCTCACACCCACCGCCACGCCAACACTAACTGGGTCAGCGCGCAGGAAGTGCGAACCCCGGGAGCCACCACACTACGAGCCACCACACCACACGCGCGGCTGCCGCAAGTCAAGGCTTCTCTCCGTGACTGGCTGCAAAGGTTTGTTCCCTGAGAGGTGGACCCCGAGGGTAAATCTGCAGTTGAAATTCCAGGTCAACAACATGGGCAGCCATCACATGATGACACATGACAAGGCTTCTCCATGACTGTTTCTGGATCTTTTTCTGTTGAAATAAAAGTATGTCTTGCATCTTTCCAAACAGGGCTTGAGACAAGCATTCCTACACTTAATTTCTGATGATACATCATGACGAAATGTAATCTAACTTCCGAAGCCTGGCAGGCGACCGGGTGACAAAGGCCTCGTCCTCTGGAGACTCGGACACAGCCGCTTTCAGAGACTTACTGCGATGGCCTGGACGTGTGGGGGCAGCAGCTCAGGTCTGCAAACGCCTCCTTGGGCAGAAAATCTACTGCCTGCCTCACTTCACCAACAGGGCACTGGCTCCTTTGGGTGCCGGCCACTGCTCTGGGGGAGGGGACCAGTGATGACTGGGCATGCGCCCTGCCAATGGTCCACGTCACGTGGCGAGAGGGCCACAGTAGAGGCACAGTGAGCTGTGCAGGTGAAGGGCAAACGTTCTAGACCCCACCCAGGCTGACACTCCCCTCTGCCAGTGGCCAAGCACACAGCCCACGAGAGCTCCTCCTGCCTCCCTGCACGGTGCTCCTCACCTCTGTGAAATGGACGACAGTCCTTCTCGGTGTGGCTGCTCCTGTGAGCGTTCCACGAGATGATTCCTGGGACGTGGTTTCCGAGTGTGCAGCAAGCCACGAGTGTGGGCCAGCTGATGTGGGAGGCACAGTGCCTGATAGAAAGGGAGGGCGCCAGGACCGCGCGATAAGTCCTCACCTGGCATCGTTGAAAGGTTCTTGGAGGCAATGAATTTAAGTGCAATGACATGTGAGGAAACCAATTTCACGAGAAGCCAGTGGATACAAACAAGAGTCAAGTTCCTACGGCAAATTTCTGGTCACAGAATTATCACCAAACTTCTAAGACCCAAAACACTTCTAATATTAAACACTGAAATAAATGTGAACCGTACACACCTGTACGAAAGATGAATGAAAACAAGTAGGAGAATTCTTTTCCAGCTGGCTTATTCCAGCTCAGGGTCGCTGGCGGCCAGACCTCTCCTGTCAGCTCAGGGCACAGGGCCCCTCTCTGGACAGGACGCCCTTCCGTCACAGGGACACACACACTCAGCCTGGGGCAGTGTGGACACACCAAGTCACCTGGTGCGCACAGCGTTGGGGGAAGCCCACGCAGACATGTGCGAGCTGCACACAGACGGCGCCCGCCAGCAGTTGGCTATTTGATTTTCCCATCAGCATCGTAGTGAATCGATACTGAATGAGTCGTTTACTCGAGGACCTGCTGTCAGCGCTGTGTCCGCTCTGTCCAGGCTCTGCAGGTTCTCCTAGCTTCGGCCACCTGTTGAGCACCCCGACTTTCACTTTCATGGACTCTCACAAACGATTTCTCCCCCTGCTAAGATCAGGGGCGCTGGGGAGGGGGGTGGGGATGAAACCGACCCCACTTGGACCTCACTTGCTCTGGTGGTTTCTGTCAACCACACGAATGCCCTTTCTTTGCTGTCACCCCACGGCCACCACTGCCACCACCACCAAAATCCATCTCCAAAATGCGTGAGATTGGTAGACTGTGCCGCGGCTTGGGGGCCGGGAGGGCTCACATCCCACAGCGCCCAGCTCTCGGCCACCTTGTTGGCACACGCGCTCCGTGTCTCCCCCCACCTCAGCCCCATGTTGTCCCTGGAGCCCCACCTCCTTGCTCACTGTGCAGTGCTTCCTCTGAGCAGTCCTGGTGGCCTGCCTCCCCAGCTGAACAGAGGGCCTGGAGGACAAGGGGTGTGTTTTATGTTCATGCATCGTAGTGCCCAGCCGCCTGCCAAATGTGCCGACCTCACAAGGGGTGCTCGGCAGCCCCCTGGTTGAACAGAGGGTCCCCTTCTTTGCAGCCCATGCACAAAAACAACCTCAGCACCGTGCCTACCCTTCTAGGCCTTTACAACCTAGTGTCCACCTCTAATTCGTTCTGGAATGGCCAATTGTTCCTACAGCCCCAAATGCCTTGTTAAATGTTATTGCCGAATAAGAAAGTGCAAATTGCCACCTCCTGCTCATCTAGGGACAGCATAGGGTTAACTCAGCCCCCAGCGGCTCAGAGTGAGGGGACCTGGAGAAGCTGTGTGCTCTGATGGCCGCTGCCCTTCACCCTGGTTCAGAGCCCAGTCCCTGTAAGAGCAGGGACTCCTTGTGGGTGGAGGTATCAATCACTGCCACCCCCAGGGCCTGCTAGGGAGAAATGTCCTCCCACCGCATCTACTGGACAACTGGTCCACACACCAGGCCCCCTGGCCCCTCCCTTCTCCCACTGCGGGCTTGGTCAGGACTCTACCCCACACGGGTGGCCAAGATGTAGCACGGTGACATGCAGAAGCAGTCTCCTGGAAATGTGGATGAAGAACACCCAGCAGAGGGGAAGAGGGAGCCTGGTAACTGTGGAAACGAAGCCGGGCAGTTAGAGACGGGAGAGGCTGGGAGGCCCGGGAGGCGCTGTGTGCAGGTGTGCATGGGGCTCCATCCGCCACTGTGCAGAAGCCGAGAGAGCCCCGCAGGGCCCCGAGGGGGAGGGAGGCCACAGGGCAATGGGGGCCTGACTCAGGAGGAAAAGGAGCACAGAATGGCCCCTGGGGACCATTATGAGGACATCTGTTCCTCTCCCAGCCCCTTGGTCAGTAGGTCGACAGAATCAGTCCCCTGGGAATCCCCAGAATGCAGGCGTCCGGAGGTGCTCCAGGACAGGCAGCCTCTTGGCCCACCTGGGCTAGTGGGGCTTTGCACCCCACCCAGCAAGGTGAGGCTGGTCCTCAGACACAGGTCTTATCCATGGCCACACGGCGGTGACCCCTGACCTGAGCCAGGCCTGGGCTTTCACACCACCCCCACCCCCGGCCTCCAGCACCTCCGAGGCCTCCTCCTTTCCCGGACAGCCTCAGCCCGCCCTCTCTCCGCCCACGGAGAGCCCAGGGCTGGGTCTGCTTTCAGCTGCTGTGGCTGACAAGACTACAGCAATGTCGTCGGGCCAGAGGCTGCCAGACAGGAGCAGACCTGCCCTTCCTTTCCCTCCAGGACAGGTGGGCAGAGCAGGGCAGGGTTCCGGCCGCCCTTCGTCAAGCAGCTGGAGCACGCTCGTGGTGAAGGCTTCTCGCAGTGGAGCTGGGCTCAGAGTCAAGCAGACACTCATCCTGCTGCAGCTCAGCCCCCGAGGCCCGAGGCCCAGACACACTGCTCGTCCTTCCCAGGCGGTGGGCTCCGGAGACGCTGGCAGGAGCCTGGGCACACGTGTGTGTGGCTCCAGCAGGGAAGCTCGGACTGGGAGGGCGGCTGTAGGCACGGGGTCAGCCCTGCACACTGAGAAATGGACAATGGACCCACATAAAGCCAGGAGGAGGAGGGGAAGGAGGGGGAAGGGGAGGAGAGAGGATGAGGAGGGGGAGGAGGGGGAAAGGGAGGAGAGAGGATGAGGAGGGGGAGGAGGGGGAAGGGGAGGAGGAGGAGGAGAAGGATCATTGAAGGCAGCTGAAGGAAGTCAAGGAAGGAGGGAGCAGGCACATGACAAGTGCCGGACACTGGGACAGGGGACAGTGGTGCCATGTGGCGGTGATATTTCGTGGAGAACAAACGTGGGACCATCTGGCTTCCATCCTGATGTCCTCACTCTTCAACCTCTGTCACTTTTAATACTGTTCGAAGGAAAGATGAACACTCTGCGCGGAGGGCACGGGGCCACACAGACCCTCGAGGGAAGAGAGCTGCGCCCCTCGAGCCCGCGCGTGGCCCTGGGCAGGAAGCCGACCACTGCCGTTTCGCCCTGCCCTGCTCAGTCGGGATCTCTGCTAAAGCACCTGTCAGTGAGTGGTTAGGTTTTTAAAGCGTATAGTTTTTCTTATACCCTGACCCACAAAGCATGAGTGGAAATAGACCCAGCACCTCCCTCCCAGCTCCATCTGAACAAACCCGGAGGACGGTGGTTCTTCCCAGACCCTGGTGCCACCTCAGCCTGCAGGTTCACATGGCGACGCTTCCTGTCACTTGCATGTCAATGTTCCAAACCAACAATCACGAAGGTGTGTATGAAAAAATAAAGGATTTAGAGAATTTGGGCTCATTCTAAACCTTGATAAATTATACCTAACTAGAAGCTTCATGATGAGGCTTAAAACTAAAACCCGGAATCAATTAGCAGCGAGACAGGTGCCAGATGGGAAGGAACCAAACACTGACATGTTCTTTAGCCAGTGCAGAGCCACAGGGGAAACCTTGCCTCGTGCAGGACCTGCCTTCCAGCTCAGGTTTCGGCTGGATGTTTGCTGCTGTGTGAGCAGCACTGACGTCTCAGTCCTCACCGCTCAGTCCTGCCACGTGTCAGCTCTGCTCTCAGGGGCACCCACCCGCCACCCTGGGTCTTCCCAGCTGCTGGCACCACGCTCTGCTGGCACCACATGTCTAACGGGCATTATCACCCCACCCTGGGAGCCACAGTCCCCCCATGACGAGTTGAAAGCGCTGTGGCCCCTCATCTCCTTCAGATACCTCGGCTCCCACCAGCCCCAACACCCTGCGTGCAGCCATGAGCACCCCGGAGCCCTCACGATGCCCAAACTAGGGGATAGTGTGGTGACATCAAGGAGAACGCATTCTCCCTCCTGGAGTTGCTCTCTGCGCCAAGGGTCCTTGAGGGAGCTACTTGTGCCCCAGTGGGTTTGGGGGCAGGGAGGATAGCCCTCTGTGTTTATTCTCACCTCTTATTACTATTAAATTCCCAGCTCCCAGACATTGTCCAGTGATGACCTCTAAGTGGCATTACCAGGTTGTTCTCGGAACGGGCCCTTTCCTCCCCTCCAGAAGGAAGGTTCTCTGCTGGGCCAAACTCATCGTGTCTGGCTTCCTCTCCCCTCGAAAATGAGCCACTTTGCCCTGCAGAGAGACAAAGACGAGGCCTGTCCCTCTGCTCACCAGTTCAGAAAGTTCAAGGTTTGCCTGATGACAAGGGCTTCTTGGACAGCCCTTCCCCAACTACAGGAAGGGTTTGCCGGTCTTAGAGGCTCGGAGGCCTCCTAGCCGAGAAGTACCTGTGATCAGTCAGTATGTCAGAGTCACTGTGGATTTGGTTGCCCATCTATCCTTCCTCCAAAAATGGGTGTCTCCGGCCTCACACCCCATATTTAACGGCTGATCTGTTTTGAACTGCTTTGGAAACAAATCCTGGACATGTCTGCGCCTATGGCCGCCTGCCCGCTCTGTTCCATTGCGCAGATGAATGAAGGGAAGCAGAGCTGGGGTGAGGAACCCAAGCACCAGGACCGGGGCTGGGGAAAGACACCGGGCAGGGCGTCTCCCACTGGCTCACTGGCTCCCTGGCTCCCAAGCACAGCTGCCAGACGTAGCAAAAAGGAAAACAACCAGGGTGCCCAGTGAAACTTGAACTTCATATCAACAACAAATACTGGCAGTACAAGTATGTCCCAAATACCGCCTGGGACACACTTAGACTAACACTAAAAGCGTTAGTTGTCGTTTATCTTTCATTTGAATTTAACTGGGTGTCCCTTTTCCATCTGGCACCCGACCCGCCAAGGGCAAGTCTGATTCTGCCCTCCCTCAGGAAAATCACTGTCTTCCATAGACTTTTACTTTTGTAAAATTAGTGAAATTCAGGGAAATGTATGGACCTTTAAAACTGATGAAAGAAAAGCCACCTAGTTTCTATACTGATGTGCTCCGTTTTCCCTTGACCTTTTCACCCCTGGATGTATGTTTTGGTCTGTCCCCACCCCTCTCCCCTTGGCTCAGCGACAGAGCCCGTGCCCCGTGGGGAACCTGCTCCTTCCCACCCAGAGGGAGTCAAACAGCTGAAACGTCAACTTCAGCAAGAACTGATCTCCGCTGCCAGAGGGAAGCGGGATGGATACACGGGCTCTGCTGAAGTCTGTCCACCAGTTCCGCATGTTATGTCTGTGTTTCATTCAGCACATGAAGCCGGGGCTTGGGAGCCGACAGGACTGTGTCCTCTGGCCAAGCTCCCCTAGACCCAGATCTACCCATGAGCATCTGCCCTTGACTGCAACAAGTCTCCAGGGACTAGAGATGTCACTGCATCGGGAGACGCCACACCGGCATAAACTGTCAATAACCGGGCACACACCCAGCTATTGGCTTAGAAGGTGCCCACACAGGCCCAGCCCTCCACGTGCCCACTGGCCTGATGGGAACTGGCTGGTTATCTGGAAACAGGAGCCACAGCAAGATACAGCCTGAATATTTCCCCTGGAACGTGCCTCCACTCCCGGGCTGAGCAGTACAGCGCAGAGCAGGCACGGGAGACCAAGGGCTGTCCCTGCAGCCCTTTGTCATCGAGGGAGAGAAGGGAGCAGGGCCACCAGATGGCCTGGCTGCCAGCCACTCTTCCTGCCTGTCTCACCTGGGACCCCTGCGGGAATGAAGCCTGGTGCCCTGGGAGTCTGGAGGATGAGCCTCTCTCTAGGTGTGTAGAGCAGTCTTAGCTGAGGTTCATTCTTGGGAAACTGAGACATTTCCTTTGGAGCTTGGTTCCCTGGCAGAACCCCTGCTCGGTGACGACTGGCTGAGAGAGGTGGCTAGACCCTCTGCCCTGATGTGGGGGTCCTGCCTGTTCTCATGTGACATCTGTGGTGGCCCTGAGCACCCACGAACACGGCAGGTGAATGCATCTGACGAACTCCTCAGTGCAGGCAGAGGCAGGGGTGCCACAGACTCCTTCAGGGCTATCCTTCGCCCTGCCCTGGGCGAGGACGTGCGACCGCTCCCCTTTTCGAGCATCTGGAATGACCTAGACCTTTGCCACACGTGCTACAGACAGACAGACCCCTTTAAACATGTCATCATGGGATTTGCAGTCTGGCTGATGACGCAAAACCTCAGCCAGCCCCAGACCTAATGAGGTTTATAGCCTGATGTCTATTTGCGACCACAGGGAGACTGAGAAGGGCATGTCCCTGGCCGGGGCGGGTCTGTGAGCAGCCTGCTCATCGGGGCCCCAGCCAGGCTTCACACAGTCTGGGGCTATTTTCCGCATTTGATGGACTTAACTGATCTTCAGAAGCTAAACAGTGAGCCTTGACCCCTAACTCACCGGGGATCAGATGATATAAACCCACCTGGAAGCCTGGCTGTGCATTTGCAGAAGCTTGTGCAATGGAGAGAAAAAAGAGAGGACCCTCAACATCTGCCCGCTTACTGAGCGCTGGGTTCAAGCCACCCCCTCGCGTTACCTGTGGGAGGTCTCCTTCCTGTGACCACTGGCGGGGAGAGGGCTGGAAGTTACTGACGGAACCATCTTCTCAGCGACCCTGGACACTCCTCCCAGGAGGCACAGGACCTGCCCCGAGCTCCTGGTGGCCCGGCCCGGGGCTGGCCTGATGGGCCCACACGGTGTCTCCCAACGTGTCCTGTGCCGTGTACTTGCTACACGTGTCGAGCTGCGGGGCAGTCGGCGGTGAGGCAGGGAGCAGACCTGGCTGAGGTGCACGCTTGTGTAGGTCATTGCCCTTCCTGAGCCCCAAGGTGGACTCTCCCTTAACCACATGCAGAGATCCAGAGAGCGGGTGTGACCGGAGCAGCCACTCAGCAGCATTCTTCACGTTCTGTTTTACACTGTGCCCTGCGAGGTTCTGGAAACTTCCAGCCTCGAGCAGTGAGTCTGAGCACTTGGCAGGGGTCGATCACAGCCAGAGCTAGAGCTGTGCACAGAGCCGTGTTTGGGGAACACGCAGAGGGAGGAGGTGGGTGGGGAAAGCACGTGTTATTTGTGTTTTATTTTCTCTCTTGATGATAAATTTCTGCTTTTGATATAGTCGAAAAACCAAGGCCAAATAGAACTATGATTTATTGTTCACAATTTACAATGCTGAGTTCATGTACTTTGAGGAGTTCTGTCATTTTCCTGACAGTTAACAGTGTTCTCTCCTTGCAGATTTGGGAAGGCAGATGCCCCCTCCCTGGTGACATTTGCCTGGCAGTAGCTGGAAGCCCAGAGCATAATTGGGTGGGGAGATCATCTTTCTCCGGAAGCAAAAGCCAGCTTGGGATGATGGATGGGGTGGGGCCTTTGGTGGCCTGCCAGACTCCGTTGTTCCAGAGCTAGGAAGACTGCCCCGCCCCTGCCCCAAATATTTCCTGTAGAATTTATTGAATGGAGCCTGTCATCCAGCATTAATAATGCCTTCCTGTGTGCTCTCCCGCCCTCTGTGCAGGATCCTTTCTGGTGTGCAAATACTTCTGGGAGACATGGCACATTTATGCATTTGGAGTGAACGGTTCTGTCTGAATGACATCTTCAGATTCTTCTTCCTTAGGGGCATCTGGAGAATAAAACTGGAAAGTGATGATTGCCACTGGTATTCCTTGCCCTCACCACAACTGCGTGAGTTGGGCGGGTCATTCTGCCCTGCTGCCCTGGTTCTCCGGCCCTTCCTTCTCTGTGCTGCATGCATGTGCCCGGGCACACACGCTCACACACCTGCTCCAAGGAAGCAATGAAAGTGCATTCCCATTCTGTAAGCAAATGCATCCGGGTAACAGTAAGAAGGGAGAGGCACCTGGCCAGACTCTCTGATGCCTATTTTATAGTGATTTCTAGGGTAACTTCTGCTATGGGGTGAATGGTGTCTCCCAAAAAAGGATATGTTGAAGTCTAACGCCTAGCACCTCGGAATGTCATCTTATTTGGAACTAGGGTTGTCGTAGATATAATTAGTTAACATGAATTCATGGATTAGGGTGGGCCCCCAATCTAAGGACTGGTGTCTTTATAAGAAGGAGAAATTTGGACACAGAGACACACACAGCAAAAACGCAGCGAGGATATGAAGACAGCCCCTGGCCAGCCAAGGAGGGGCTCGGAGGGAACCCCCTGCCGACGCTCTGATCTCGGACTTCTGGCCCCAGACTGTGCGACGGAGCCTTTCTGCTGTTGAAGGCGCCGTCTCGGGTCTTTGTTACATTTGCCCCAGGCGACGAACGCAGCCCGGAGCCTCAGCCGCTCGTGGAATCCACCCCACGTGCTCTTCCTGCGACACGGAGTGTGCTGACGTCGCCGGACAGTTCTGGAGGAGCACGACCCAGGGGTAACGGACGGGGACTAGCGAGGGCACAGACACGAGTGGCTGTTCCGGGGGCTCAGAGTGGAAGATGCCGGCGTGCGACTCAGTTCAGTCACTTCAGCTGAGGCGACGCTGGGAGGGCAGCTTCGAGTCTCCAAACTTGAATTTTTTCTTTTCTTTTTTTTTTTTTTGTAAAATAGAGCTAAAATATTCCAAAATCCAGACTCGGAAACTGAAGTGTTCTGTAAATTATCAGGTACTAAGTACACGGAAAGCGTTATTCTCATCCTCTGACCACAACTGCCCGGAGGGTCACGTTTCTGTCCTGCGACCTGTCGGAGTGGACGTCTGAGGAAGCAACAGCCCCAGGCAGCTTCACACTGGTGTCCCGGGGTGTCAGTTAAGGCAGCGGCTTCCCCTTCGGTCCCGGGTGGTACTACCCCCAGGTTCTCCACTCTTGTCACCTGGGCCCCCTTGGCTCTTTCCAAGTCCCCAGATCTTTGAATGGGGAAGGTCGTTACCTAATTTGCCTTACATTCAGTCACTTGAGCGTAAGGTCATCTCACACCAGTTCTTCAGTTCGACGGGCATCAGGGTCCCAGGACTGTTTGCTAGGACAGCTGGCCCAGCCTCAGAGTTTCCGATTCGGGACGGGGTGGCCATTGCCCGGGACTGCATTTCTAACAGACTCCCAGAAGACAAAAATGCTGCTGGCTGGGACCAGAGTTTGACCACCATTGTCTTGTACTAACCCCGCAAACATCTTATTTGCATTTGGGGGGAACTCATTGTACCGGGTTCCTGGGAATCCTGCTGTCACTTCTGCTTGGCTTCTCTGGAACACCTGCTGGCGGTTGTTGAACTTGAGCGTGCATCTCAGCTTCGTAGTCTATTGTCCCTGCTTGACCTCCAGCCACTCCTCAGCATGGACGCGCCGTTATCTCTACAGCACAGCACACCTGCTTTGTCCCATTTCCAATGCCCATCTTCCTAGGGGAGCTGGTGCTGAATTCTGGCTCCCAGGATGGCTCAGGTCACTTTCAAGGAAGAGGAGATTAACTTAATCCCTGGCTCAGTGGACTTCCGTTTAAGAGGGACTCATCTTTCTCCAAGTGTTATCTGTTAAACCTATTCCAGAGCCATTGTTTTGTGAAAGTGTGATCATTTCAAGGGTACACTTTGAAGATCTGTAAGCAGAGAGTAAAATAAAGCACACATGAGAAGAGACGTTTCCTCTGGACTGAGCAGAATGCTGGCAGCTATCTGCCACCGTCCTCGTGCCCCAGCGATCTGGGGGTGCCCACACTCCCAGGAGCAGCCGGGAGGAGGGAGATGAATTAAGTTGTAAGAGGAAGAATGACCCCACTAAGGCGAGTCACATACACGAAGAGCTGTGCCGAGGGGCCATGGAGAATACTGAGAGGCTGCTCACCTTTCTGGATTTCATTTCCTCTCCCTCAAAATCCAGTTAAATGTGTCCCTCTGATGTCTGGTTGGTTCTGTACCTATGTCCCTTTCCCAGCTGAAAGCCACTGGATTTCCAGACATGGGGAAGAAACATGGCCCGCACCTGCTCAGATGTGGTCTCTCTCACCTTTGCCTAAAGTGATGAAATCTCTGGGCTGCCAGAGACCTTCAGGAGCCTCTCCTGCCCTCTGAGTAGAAGAATGAGGTCACCACCCCTCCCCTGCATGTGGCTTCTTAGTCTTTCCTTAGAGAATCCTACCTGTGAGAGACTACTGCTTAACAAGTTTTATTCAATATTTAGCCATTCTTTTTGTTAGCAAGTTTGCATTTATATGGAAAAGGAATCCGCACCTAGTTTTGTCTGCTGGAGGCTCTAATAAGAACAACCCCAGCTCACTCTGAGGGCTCTGCATAGATTGGAACATGGCTTTGTGCCCTGTCCAGTCTTCTCCGGGAGAAACCTCTCTGCTCTTGTCAGGGATTCGTCTTGGGCGACACTGGGAGTGTTTGCAGCACTCTGAGGACTGTTTCTGCTCACCACTCTGAGGACTGTTTCTGCTCACAGAAATGGCTCTACACTAACCTTGTGGTTACGCCACAAGCGCAGTGAGCATCTCTTCCAGCTGGAAGTGCACTGTGTCAGGATTTTCTAGAGATTTTAGGGTGGGGTGTGGGGCATGCACTTCCGCTTTGCCAGGTCTGGCTGCCCACTGACTAGAGGATGAGGACCTGGCTGATTTTCCAGCCCCTGGCACACAAAAAGGCTTGGTTTACTTGGGCCAGAACCTTTGCAGAGAATTTGTCATCAGCTCATGGGTGTAGGGTTGGTGTGAGTAGCCAAAAGCCATGCTATAGCAATAAGGAGACTTTTTGCTTGTTCTAGTCAAAAAGAAGACCTTTCCAGTGGTCATCCAGACTGGTATGGAAGAAAAGAAGCATCAGGTTCCCAAGGGGAATTGAGGTTATGCAGATTCAGTGCCTGAAATTAATTTCTCTTTAAATATCACATGTCAGCCCAGCTGGTATGGCTCAGTGGTTGAGTGTCGACCCATGAACCAAGCGGTCACTGGTTCGATTCCCGGTCAGGGCACATGCCCAGATGGTGGGCCAAATCCCCAGTGGGGGACATGCAGGAGGCGGCCAATAAATGTTCTCTCTTATCGATGTTTCTATCTCTCTCTCCCTTCCTCTCTCTCTAAAAATCAATAAAAAAAAAAATTTAAAAAACAATATCACATGTCAAATGATCACCATCATTAGTAAGGTGAATTAATTCATTGTACTTTTCCAGGTGTCTTTCTAATATCTCTGCTCCTTGTCCTTACCCTATCTCAAGTCAACAAAGACCTAAGGAAGTATTTTATTATTTATGAAAGATAAGCTTGCTTATCTGGACCCTCGGGTGAAGATGCAACTCTACAGCTAATCTCAGCCAGCTGAATAACTAACTAACTAGTTCACTTTGCACAACTCACTTCATGTTTCAGGCCAGTTTATTCACCTGTAAAATAAAATAATTAAGCTAAATCATTTTTTAGCTGCCTTAAAACTCATATTCTATGCCTCATGGCATGAGTTTATTTTTTTAAACAATTTTTTATCTTTCAATTATGGTTGACATACAATATTATCTTAGCTTCGGGTGTGTAACGTAGTGATTAAACGTCTACATGACCTGCAAAGTGATCACTCCAATACATCTACTACGCACCTGACACCATGCACAGTTATTTCAATGTTATTGACTATGTCCCCTTTACTGTACTTTACATCCCTGTGACTGTTTTTATAACTAGTAATTTGATCTTACTCCCTTCCCCCTTTCACCCAGTCCCCCAAACCCCCTCCCATCTGGGAACCATCTAAATGTTCTCTGTTCATTTATTATTTTTTTAATTATTTTTATTTTTTTATCCTCATCCGAGGACATTTTTGTATTTATCTTCAGATAGAGCGGGAGGGAGAGAGGGAGGAAGACAGAGAGAAACATCGATGAGAGAGAGAGACACATCAAGTGGTTGCCACCCACATGACCCTAACTGGGGCCGGGACAAACTGCAACCGAGGCACGTACCCTTAGCAAGAACTGAACCTGGGACTCTCTGGTCCGCAGGCCGATGCTTTAACCGTTGAGCCAAATCGGCCAGGGCCATTTATTTTGTTTTTTAGATTCCACATATAAGTGAAATCATATGGCCTTTGTCTTTCTCTGTCTGACTTACTTCACTTAGTGTAGTACCCTCAAGGTCCGCCCACAATGTTGCAGACGGTAAGATTTTATTCTTTACAATAGCTGAGCCATATCCATTGTGTGTGTTCCGCTTCCACTTTATCCATTCATCTATTGATTGACGCTCACCTAAGCTTCCATATCGTGGCTATTGTAAATAGTGCTGCAGTGAACATATGAATGCATATGTCTTTTCAATTTAGTGGTTTTGGTTTCTTCAGATAAATATCCAAGTGGAATTTCTGGGTCTTTCTTTGTCTCTTGTTATAGCCTTTGTTTTAAAGTCTATTTTGTCTGACATAAGTATTGCTACCCTGACTCTTTTTTTAATTTCCATTTGCATGAAAGATATTTTTCCATTTCTTACTTTCAACCTGTGTGTGTCTTTTGATCTGAAGTGGGTCTCTTGTAGGCAGCATATGTATGGGTCATGTTTTCTTATCTATTCAGCCACCTTATGTCTTAATTGGAGCATTTAATTCATTTACATTTAAAGTAATTGTTGATAGGTATATTCACATTTTAAAAAATCTTTATTTCCTTCTTTTTAAACAAGTATTTTTAATGTTTCTTGTAATCCTGGACTTATATGTCTATTTTTTTTTTTTTTTGCCATGTTAGGGAATTTTTTCATTACTATTTCTTCAAATAGGTTTTCAATCCCTTGCTCTGTCATCACACTTGAAGTTGTACCAGAGGTCCCTTAAACTGTCCTCATTTGGGGGTTTCTTTTTTCCTTTTCATGTTCTGATTGGATATTTTCTGCTTCCTGTCTTCCAACTTGCTGATTCAGTCCTCTACTTCATCTAATCTGCTGTCATGCTCAAAATGTATTTGTCATTTCAGTTATTGTATTCTTCATTTCTGAGTGGTTCTTTCTATGGTTTCTATGTCCTTTCTTATGCTTATTATCTCTTGGTTGAAGTTCTCACTAAGTTCATCTACTCTTCTCCGAAGTTCATTGAGCATCCTTATAACAGTGTTTAGAACTCTGTATCTGGTAGATTGCTTGTCTCCATTTTGTTTAGGCTTCATTTCTGGAGTTTTGTTCTGTTCTTTCATTTGGGACATGTTTCATGTTTCTTTGTCTCCTCCCTGTGTGTTTCTCTGTGTTAGGTAGAGCTGGTACATCTCCCAGTCTTGGTAGAGTGGCCTTATGTAGTAGGTGTCCTGTGGGGCCCAGTGGTGCAGTCTTCCTGGTCACCTGAGCCTGTTGCTCCAGGTGTGTCCCCTGTGAATTGTGTGAGCCCTCCTGTCATAGTAGAGCCTTGATTGCTGTTGGCACGTCGATGGCAGGGCCTACTGCCCCTCAGGCTGATGGCTGTGAGGACTGGCTGTGACAACGGTGGAGGAGCGATTGTGCAGCGGCCAAGCCTACAGAGCAGACTTGCTTTAGTGGGGGTTTGGTACCTGCCGAGTCTGCCCTTCGGGTGTGTCACTAATGGGAGTGGTTGGGTGGTGCTCTTGTGTGATCTGAAGCAGGCCCTGGGTGTGATGGTTCTGGGGCTTCTCGGAAGAGGCTCTGGTGCAGACCAAGGTCAGCCACCTGTGTCCTGCCCAGGGCCACCTGGTAGGAGCTACAGAGCGATCTGCAGATGGTTGACACTTGTGCTGGACCTGGAGGTGCCTGGAAGAAGCTAAGCTGCAAACCGAGAATGACTGCCACTAGTGCCAGGCTTGGGGTCACTTAGCAAGTGGTGCAGGCATGCTGAGGCCAGATCTGCTTGTTTGGGGTTGGTAAATCTCTGAAAGATTTTAGGAATGTTGGCGGCAGGAGCCAAGACAGACAGTTTGTGTGAAAAGCCACTGGAAGCAGCCCAAGTGAGCCTGAAAGTTGGGTGGGGCAGGGTCTCAAAGAATCACCAGGGCAGGGTGAATGGTATTAGCCAGGTTGTTAAAGACTCAGGGGGAGGGCTCAGCAAAGGAACAATGGCCTCTGCCAACAATTCTGTTTAAGAAAACACTGCCCCTCCAGCCCTCGCCCTGATGCTGGACAATTCAGTTCCTCCCCATATGTCCCTGTCACTTTTTCAGCTATTGTCCCAGCAGCTGGAGCTCAGAGCAAGTGAGTCCGAATAAGTCCACACATGGGCCCTTTAAGAGAAATGCCTGGGACTCCAGAGCCTCTGTCTCACTCAGCCACAATCCCCACTGGTTTTCATAGCCCAGAGTTATGGGGACTTCCTTCCCACCACCAGATCCCTGGGCTGGGAGGCCTGTTGTGGGGCTGGGACCCCTCATATCTCAGGGGGAACCCCTGCACTGAGATATCCCACCTGATTTTTATCTGCCACATGTGGGTGTGGGACCAGCCCTTCCATGTCTCTATCCCTCCTACCAGTCTTGACATGGCTTCTTCTTAAACCCCTAGTTATAGGACTCTGTTCAGCTAGACTAAAGGCAGTTCTGAATGAAGGTGGTTCTGTAGTTGAGTTGTAATTCTGATGTGGCTGTGGGAGGAGGTGAGTAGTGTTTATCTATGCCGCCATCCTGAGTGGAAGTCCTAGCTTCGTTTCTTAGGAGCAAACTCAGCGGGTACCTCTCTCCCATGGTACCTGCTTCAATGTGGGCGGGCCCCTATTGCCCTGTCACCAGCCAGAATGATCTTAACTGGAGGAGTTAATGACACAGCGCCACCCTCGATGTCCTCAGCATTGAGGTTCTGTCTCCTGGTGACAGTGGCTTCCTGAGGAGGCAGGGCATGAAAATCTGCCTTACTTAGTTACTGCTGTGACTCCTTCCATGCTTACAGATCCTGAACAGACCGTGTGTGCAGAAATGGGAACTTGTCTATGTTTTCTCTCTTGACTGGCTGTGGCAGGGTCTTCTCAGCGGTGACGAAGTTCCCACACCGAATCTTCGTGTTTGTCCTCAGGTGAGCACAGACCCTTCACGCCATGTTTGCCCAAAAGGGACTCTGCCAAATGGTGACTGAATGCAAACTCCCACTTATCTGTGGAATATTAAGCAAGCAGTGAACCAACTAGATCAAACACTGGCTTCCTCTTTCTTAGAGCAGCCTGCCTTCCTGCTCGCTGCAGTCCCGCCTCCCACTTGCTCTAAGTCAGCGAAGATTCTGCAAACATTCATTCTGTAACTCACCTGCCCGGTTGCTCCAGCCATTTCTTTCAGAGCCAAGGACTGCCTGAAAGCACGGGCAGGTGAAGGGAGGACGCACTGGGGTGGCTGTGGCTTCATGGTCTCTGGGCTGACGTGTGAGCCCTGTAACTGGCACAGTGGCCAGGGTTGTGTCGGGCTCATCACTGGGGCCTGCCACCTGCCTCCCATGTGGCCTTCCACACGAACACCACAGATGTGGTGGGGCCATGGGCACATGAGGGTCCAAGTGAAACAGTCAGTCACTTGGCATTTTGTACAGTGGAAATTATAAAGCTATTGGCTTTTTATATATTTCTTTCTTTCTTTTTTTTTTTTTTTCAGGAAAAGTGTGATGGAACCAAATACTCAAATGGTTGACCTCAAAGCCATTTTAAATGATGCTTCTATTAGGTTTTCTGCCATGGATCCACGTTTAAAATGTTATAAATCTGTGAAAATGGGTTCACTGCAAACGTAAGCTATTAACTACAGCAGTGTCCCTTAGGCCACCTGCATCAGAATCCCCTGGCGTGCTCATGGAAAAGCGGATCTCAGCGCCCAGGCTTAGACCTCTGGAGTCTGAATTTCAAGGCTGGCCTCAGCAGTCTGCACTGGAGACGCTCCCTGGTGGTTCTTACCCCAAGTGGCCTTTGAGAATTATTGAAGAAGCTCTGTGACCCCATCTCCTGACCTTTCTGAATAGTAAAAGGATTTAGTGTGCCTAGAATGAATGAGCTGATCAAATAAAAAGGGCTTTGATACAGAAAAACAGCAAAAACCTTTCTTAAGGAATCCCCAGATGGAGAATAAGGGGCCTAGTGAAAACATTTAGTATGTGGATTTCTTTAAAACTAATTATTGGTCAGGAAAGACTTCATTAGTCCTCCTCTTTGGGTCCCAAAGCCAGTCCCTGCCACCTCCTCAGGCCGAGGTCTCCGGCAGCTTGGGATCTTGGGGTGCAGGGTCTGGGGTTGGGGAGTGGGATGTGTGCACACATGTGTAAAAAGGGCAGCCAGCAGCTGGGGTGTGGCCCAGGGAGGGCTGCGAAGTGAATTCCCATACCTAGACGCTAAAGCTACTTGTATCTCACCTGAGACAGGAGACCGTGGTGGGGAAGGGGGACTTCAGCCTGGGAAGCGGGGTCACTCCACAGCTACTGCCCATCTACTGTGCTACCAAATGCAAGAATTGGCCAGGTCAGGAATCTGACAGGAGCTCGAGCTTTATGAGGTCAGAGATCATTTCCCCCAAGAACAACTGCTTAATCGTGTGTCATGGTTTGACCAGTCAGTCGCAATGGAATCTGAAGTTTGTCTGAGGCCAAAGAGTCAGCATTTTATCTTTTCACAGTTGATAGACAGCGACTCTTGCCGAGGCCCCAGGCACGTGAAGGTAATTCGACAACCCATTAAATTTATGATGGGACTGGGAGGTGACAAAATTGCCTCCAGGGCCAAAGTCTACAAAGAAGAACAGAGCTGGTTTTAGGTCTGAAATCATCTGCAGTGTCAGCCGGTTGACAGAGGCCGGGAGGTTAAGAGGTGGCTTTGAAATCCAGGACGCTAAGTAAATCACCCTGTCCTACCTTCCTCTCTCCTGAGCCAGGTCCCAAACAATTTACATCACTAGGGCGGAATTACAAAGGGGTCCTAGCTGTGCTCTCTGTGTGTGTGCACGTATGTGTGTGAGTGTATTTGTGTATGTGTGTGTGTGTGTGCATGTGTGCATGTGGGTGCATGAGTTTGTATGTGTAGGTGTGTGTATGTGTGCACTTGTGTGTGCATGTATGTGTGTGTGTAGGTGGGCGCATGTGTATATATGTGTGGGTACACATGAATGTATGAGTATGTGTGTGTACTTGTGTGGGCAGGTATGCATGTGCGTGCTTGTATGAGTGCATCTGTGTGGGTGCATGCATGTGCATGCACATGTGCTTGCTGTGTGCATGTGTATTTGTGTGTCAGTGTATGTGTGTATATGGTGCATGTGTGTGCATGCATATGCATGTGTGAGTGTGTGTGTGTGTGTGTATGTGCTTGTGTGTGCATGTTTATTTCTGTTTGTGTTCCTTCCAGTTGCTGCTTTCAGTGTTGACTGTCTGTGTAAGAGAAGAGTTGGGGATTGTCCATGGCTGTGCCAAGAGAGGCCTTTGGAATAGCAGTGAGAAGTCAGAAAAGCTGGAAAAAGAACATTGGGTTCAGCCAGTTTAGGGGCCAAGTCCAGTCCCCAAACCTCTCAGTGTCCAAGCCAGTATGTCCTCAGGGTCTGAGCCACGACCCCGCCTCTCTCCCCATCACTTTTTGGGAGCGGGCTGCAAGAGGGAGGAAGCACATGGAGCCTTCCCTCTGCAGGGACTGCCCTTTGTAGGGACATGTCGCTCTGCTGTAAGAGGCCTCCTCAGCCCTCCCGTCCGGGAGCCTGGGTACCGAGAAGCACAGTCCCAGGCGACCATGAGGTCTGTTGGTGTCAGCAGAGCAGGGGAAGGGTGTCCTCTCAGACAGGGATTAATGTCAACTCTTCATTCTGGGACAAAAAGCAAGAAGGAAGAGATGCACTTGCACAATCCAAGCTTTTCTGTTAAAGAGCAAACGCCCCTCCCCTCCTCTACTCTCGGCGTGTCAGAGCTGCACCAGGGTGGGGCCTTCCACGCCCTGTAACCTGTAACCTGTGGAAGGTGACGGGCGCTGCCAGCGGGTGCTGCTGCCCCTGTCCCTCCCTCCGTGATGTGCTGCTGGAGCAGTCGGCCCTGGGCCTGGCAGCCGCAGCCCCCCCTCCCCTTGCATTACCTGCTGACTGTCACTTGTCACACTGGCTCCGAGGGAACCTCAGGGGACTCCCCAGGCTGCAGCCTGCCAGAAGTCTGAAGAGCTCGCAGCAAAGGTTTGCTTTGCTCTGACTGCTGTTTAGAGGGTGTGGTGCCCAGAGTGTGTGCCCAGAGAGGTCGGCACTGACACCCCTGTTTCCTGGAGCCCCAGGAGCTGTTACTAGAAGTATCTTTGCTTGACAATAACTCAGGGCATGAACAATTAAACCGGCAGGAAAGCCCAGAGTTTAAGGTTAGGTTTGGAGTTGGGGAAGTTTGTGCCTCTTTGCACACGAATCCTGACTTCATTCCCTCAAACCCCTTCCATGATTCTAGAAAAGATTCCACAAAAAAATGGCCATTGGGCTGAAATGACGCGACCGGGATAGCGTGTCATGTCCGTAATGGAGCCACACGAGCCTGGTCATTATCTTCTAGTAAATTGCTTTTATGAATAATTCACCAAATACAAATGAGAAGTCTGTGTTGCCTGGTGCATTTAAAACCCGGAGCCCAGAGAACCAGAACAGACCTCTGTTCCTTCCCTTCAGGTCACACGGCTTGAAGCAGCGCGGTGGCTGGGATTTAGATGACAGTTTTTCCTTTGCTCACAGACATCAAGTGCTTTGCCTGGGAGAAAGCAGTAGCCTCATAAAGCCCTTGAACTTTGATTTATAAGATGCTATTCTGTACTTCATCCATCTATAATGCCAAGTTGCACCGAAACCTGCTTAGCCGTTATAACCATGGCCTCACACTCACTCAGCTTACCACGGACAAGCACCAAGCCCTCCAGACTCTCAGAGTCTCCTTCCTTACCAGGCTCCCGAGTCCTCTATCCTCTCTTGGCCTCCACCCAGCCACGACTTCACGAAGCTTCAAACAGTCCATCCTGGGCTTGGCCCCACCGTGGAGCATCCTCGGGGGCAGTTTTGTTCTGTACTGTCCTGGGGCCAAGCTGCTGGAGAACGATGACGTGATGCACATATTACCCCTCACTGATGACTGTGAGCTCCACCTGTCCGCGATGTCCCTGCTCCTTCCACCACTGGTCCCTCCAGCCGCCTCTCAGAGCTGTTCCATCTGGGCTCCTCCCATCACCCAGGGCCATTGCCTTCTGCTGCTGTCTTCCAGGAATGACTTGGTCTCCCATTCATTCTCCCTCTCTCCTCTGGCAAATCTCTCTTTCATTTCCCTTTGAGTCTCAAAGTCTCAAGAGTACTCCCGTCTTATTGAGGCAGTGATTGATTGATGCAAAGGTTTTTTAATAAGTAGAATTCTTTTCCTTTTTTAAACAAAATGTTACACAACGTGCAATTTGCGAAACAGGGGAAAGGAGAACTTTCCGGCCTGGCCTCTCCTCACTGCCACCACTTTGAGCCTCAGGGAACTTCTCATTCTTAGTTAGAGAACAACCACTCGGAGAGTCCCTGCCCAGAGCCCTTCCAAATTCTAAGTCATCTTTCCACAAGAACCTCTTCTTTTTCCAAAATCCTTGCATTTCTTACATGCCATTGATTCTTTTCTCTTATTTTTTTACCTACGTAAGAAAAAAACACTCATATTTGGCCCTGCTGATCATTATATAGTGTTCTTTCAGTTTCTATCATTTCTTTTAATACATTTGTCAAAGAGCTGGTTTGCACAGCAGGCCCCCTTCCCTCAGGCACACAGCACAGCGGCCGTGATGGCCAGTGGCTGGGTGGAAGCGTGGCCACAGGTGCACCCACCCCTGTGCAAATGTCTCTTTGCAATGTGGCTTTGTTGCTCCCCCATTAAGAGGTGGAGATCTGTTTTGCACCTTTAAATCTAGGCTTGTCAAGGTGGCTTGCTTTGGCCAATGGGACATGAGCAAATGTGATGTGATACAAATGCTTGGAAAGTGCTTGTGTGGTGGGGTTTTCCTTCTCTTTCTCCTGGAAACCCTCTCCCTCCATGTGAAGCAGGCCAGGGTAGGCTGAAGAATCACGAGACAGGTAGTCCAGTCACCCCAGTGGTCTGAACGGGCACCAGTGGACAGCCAGCACCAACTGCCAGGCATCTCAGTGAGTAATTTTAGAAAAAGAGCGCCCAGCCAACCCAGCGCTGACTGCAGAACTGCTCAGGGGACCCACAGGCTTGGGAGTGATAACCAAAAAGTTAAGTCCTTAAATTTGGGGGTGGTTTGTTACACAGCAAAACTAATCAATTTATCTCCAGTGGCTTAGTTGATAGCAGTCTAGGGGCCTTGATCAGTCTTTTTTGCATCGATGTCTCTGTCCCATTTGAAGTTACCTGTTTTATTGAAAGTCTTTAAAAGGGATGCATGTGGTGTGCTCAGGTATGGTCTTGCTTCATGCAAGAGTTACGTTGAATCTGTCCTTGGAGCTCTTACCTATGCATCTCTAGTGAGGTGGCCGGAAGGAACAGTATCTGTAAGCCAGGGGAACAGTCTTAGAATAGGATTTCTCCTCTCCAGTTGCCTGTCCAAACCTTGATAGCAGCAGCGACCCAGCAGCGCACGTGAGCCCAGCCAACCCATGGAAAGTGGTTGTGAAGTAGACCCTACCTAATTATATTAGAGTTCTGCAGAGAAACAGAACCAAGTGTGTGTGTGTGTGTGTGTGTGTGTGTGTGTACAGAAAGAGAGAGAGCTAGTTATTTTTTTTAAGGGAATGGTTCACACAATCATGGAGGCTGGTATGTCCAAAGTCTGCTGGGCAGGGGTATAGGCTGGAGACCCAGGGAAAGGTTGATGTTACAGTTCATGTCCAAAGGCCATATGATGGCAGAATTCCTCTTCCTCAGGGACCTCAGTCTTTTTTCTATTAAGGTTGTAACTGATTAGATGGGGCCCACCCACCCTATGGAGGGTAATCTGCATTATTCAAAGTCTACTGATTTAAATATTAATCTCACCTAAAAAACACCTTCACAGAAACATCTGCAGTATTGTCTGACGAAATCTCTGGGCAGTGTGGCCCAGCCAAGTTGACACATGAGATGAGCCATACACTACCTTGCTGCTGCTTTGAGCCCCAGACTCTAGTCATTGTTCCTAAGAAAGTCACTGTTGCTCCTGACCACATAGTTACTGCCCGGGGCTAGGTGGCTGGAGACAGCAGATTCCCGAATGGTTCTGACCTGAGTGGGTGTGTACTGTTTGCGACCAAGGGATCCCGCCAGCTTCCTGCAGGCGCTTCCCTCTGCTCTCTCACTGACTAACCCTGCAGGGGTGGGAGGGTGTGTCTATCGGAGAAGTCATCTAAAGCAATAGAAATGTAGGGAAATCAAAAGAAACATAATTCCATTTTGATAGAATAGTGTTAGAGATTGTAGACATCAAGATTCCAGCTTCTTTTATTAAATACGCTTGGAATTAGAGTGACGGTACGGAGGAGGAGTAAATATGTCAGAGACAGAAAGGGTGATTTCACGTTCCTTTGTTCATAGGCTTTAAAAGTCTTTGTCAGTTATGCGAAAAGCTTCTAAAAGTGGAAGGATTGAAGGCATGGGTTATAAAGACAGGAGCAAAGCAAACAGATGTGGTTAATAACAGATACGTGGGCTCTCGAGGATATTAACATAAATAAAAATTCATCACTAGAAATAATTACATTCCCCACTATGGCCCACCCTCTAATTCTCTTGGGCACTGAAAAATAATGGGAAGGTTAATACATTTCTCACATTTCTAAGCATGTTATTATTTCTTGCTTACACAAAAATTACATAAAAGCAATCATTTGGAATCTGTGAGTAGATGACATCTACTAGACTCAGATAAAAGCTTAACCAAAATAGAAAAGCAATCTGGCTTTGCTGACAATACTGCCACAGAAGTATTACATTTTATGGAGGGAATTTCTCAGAATCCAATAACAACATGTTAGCTGCTAAATTTAGTCATTTGCATATTGTGGCAAAGTAAAAATACAATAATCTCATTTTTGCTGCCTAATAAGATTTCCTAGAGCTGGATTGCTGAAGACATACTCATTTCCTTGCTTTCTGCCCCAAATTCCCCTCAGTCCATGTTTTTTCTCTCCATCAACCCTTTTCTGCCTTTCTGCTCTACCTTAATGCTCGTTTTCCTCCCCTCCTCACATTCCCTTTGTTTCTCCCTTTTCCATCAGTTTCTTATACACTGAAAGTGACCCCAGCTGACTGCTGTTAACTCATTCCTGAGAGAGAAGATGACCCATCATTTCTCGTCCTTTTTTTATCGGACCTTCTCTTCCCTCCAAGTCAGGTATTGCTATTACTGGTACTATTGTTGTTGTTTCCTGGCCACCCCTGTCTCGGTCAGGCCAAGAGCATTGGTGCAGACGAACTCCCACCCCGCTGGAAAAAGGAGATGACACGCTTACCAGAGGTGAGTGTGCACTGAAGCACACGTGCGTGGGTTAGTTCCTCTGACTCTGCCCCAGCTGCTCGCTCCGTCACTCGAAGCCAGAGGTGTTACAAGGCACGGCTCTGACATTTCCTTGCTGGGGTTCCAGTGCGGCTTCTCCCACTTATTCGTTTGAGACCATGCAAACTTACTTGATTCTTTCTGTTCTGCAGTTTCCTTACCTATGAAATAGAAATGAAATCAGATCTGAACCCATGGTGCTGCTGGGAAGATGAAATAAGCGAACGGACGTAAAACTCTTACCGCACTACCTTGCGTGCAGCTGCACGCAGGCGTGAATCTCGGCCCACAGACCTAGGGGTTTGAGGACTAGCACGTTTCTTCGCTTGCCCATCAGGCAGCCTCCTCTCACTGGCAGGCAGTGTCACCTCACATGTTTGTCTTTCTGAGGTCCTGGGGTCACGTGATGAGCCCAAGTGCTGATGGCAGCCCCTGGTCACTGCACTGCTCACTGAGTTCCTGCTGGTGTGTCCATTGTCCCTCCCATCACGGGCTGTTCAGGTCACATGCCTCTTTGAACGTGGCATTTTGAGACCACGGTCCCTGGGAGCAAACAACAGACATTTATCTCACATTTCTGGAGGCTGGGAAGTCCAGGATCCAGGTGCCAGCGATCGCGTCTGGTGAGAACCCACGTCCTGGCTCAGAGACGGCTGACTTCTCGCTGTGTCCTTCCGTGGCCGAGAGCAGAGGGCGAGGGCAGCGCTGTGGTCTCTTCCCATAGGGCACTAATCCCACTCGTGGGGGCTCCACCCTCATGCTGTATCACCTTCCAAAGGCCCCACCTCCTGGCATTACCATGTTGGGGGTTAGGATTTAACAGGGGGATTTTGAGGGGACACAAACTTTCGGTCTATAGCATCACTTGTTCTCTTTGGCTACGTTTTTATGTAGTAAAGGTTGATTGAGTGGTTTCCGTATGTCCACACTGGGTCCACATGGTAACACAGAGCTCTCCCCATGACCGCTGGGTACCCCCCTCAGCGTCCCGTATCCCAGATTGCCCTGTGTTATAGTCAGGTCTGCAGCCGAGAAAGCAGGTGAGAATTGCAAGTTTAACAAACTCTCCCAATGCACCAGATCTTAAGTTCATCTCTGTATTTCCCAGAGCACGCAGTAGGTATACAATAAAGATTTCATGAATTAGTGGATAATAATAATAATGATGATGATGCTATAAAACATCCAAATAGGTTTGTGGTGATAAAATTATGTTAAAATGATTACTAAAACCACAATTTTCACTGTTAAGACCTAGGGATGGAATAGAAAGCAAGATCTCTGAAGTTATTGAGCAAGCAGGGTAGTCTGAATGTCACTAGATTGGAGGAAAGAGACCAGTGTGGGTGATGCTTACACAGCACACACCTCACCCCAGTTTTCCTCCTGGAACCTCACTGATACCTGTTTGATAGTGATTTGTTTCGGTGGAAGGGTTAATCCTCCTGCCCCGCTAATTATGCACGGGGTGGTTGGAGGGTGCCCCCACCCTGCTGCCCCTCACCTCCTTATCCACCCACTGGCTGATGTTTCAAGTTTCATTGTCAGAAAGGACTTCATCCTCTCAGTTTAAGGCTTTGATCTGTGTTAAATGACAATGCGCATGGGACTGGGGACACACGGGGAGAATGGGGGCTTGAGCTCGGGCGTTGGAGGGAAAAGCCTTAGAAGAGAACATTCCAGCTTGTCGTTAAATACAGCTGGTTTTCTTTGGGAATTTAAGAGAGTTTTTTCTTAGGTGGCTGGGATGTCTGGAGGAGAGATGGTTCAGAAAGAAGCAAACTGAATTGAGCTGGATTTTTAAATGCTTGTTCTCCAATTTGTATATGTAGATATCATTCTGAAAAATGTGATGTCCTCTCCAAAACTGGACTGCTCAGAAAGTTACAGTAGCCCTGGCTGGTTTGGCTCAGCAGTTAGAGTGTCGGCCTGCAGTCCAGAGAGACCCGGGTTCGGTTCCCGCTAGGGGTATATACCTCGGTTGCAATTTGTCCCCGGCCCTGGTTGGTCATGCGGGAGGCAGCCACTCGATGTGTCCCTTTCACGTCGATGTTTCTCTCTCTCTTTCTCCCTCCTACTTTATCTGAACAAAAAATGGAAAAATGTCCTCAGGTGAGGATTAAAAAAAAAGAAAAAAGAGAAAGTTACAGTAGCCGGTTTCTGTTTTATAATAGAATCTCAGCGCGGGTTTCCTTCTGCTAGACTAATATTTGGCTTATTAAAGTCAAGTTGCTCTGTGTTTCCTCCGAAGAGATTCCCTGCCGCGGGCTTCCTGGCATCATCCCGTTGGGTCACAGGACTTCAGCCCGCGTGCCTGTGACAGTTACCGAGAAGGGGGCAATGAAGAGAAGCTCCTCTTTCTGTGACACGCTTGTTCCTATTTTCTGTTCCATATATTGCTGACAGAATGCTTATTTTCACAGCTTCAGTGCATTTTATAAAAGCAATCAACAGCTCCTGCTCCTGGAAGGGGGGAGGGGGCAGTTACTATTAGACCAGTGGTCACTCCTGGTGACCAAGGGCAGCCCGCACGCCCTTGATCCAGGAAGAGACTGTGAGTGTGAAGGGAGGAATCAGAAGAACCGAGGGGCCACAGGGACAGGGGAAAGCTGGGACAGCTGGGGGTGTCTCCTCCCGTCACCCAAGACAAGCACACCCACCAGAGAGCTGTGCTGTTTCCAAGGTTACAACTCTCGATGATTAGCTGGGGGGCTGAATTGGGTCCCTGGGAACCTTCCATTTGCAAGCTTTGTGTTTGGCAGAAGAAGGGTCTGGCGACTTGCCTTCCCTTGACATAGGAGAACTGGAAGTGACTGTCTTTTCCCCTCGAAGTGGGTAGTGAACAAAAAGGAACAAAGTCGTTAGCTGTCAGCTGCCCAGACAGACCCAAAACTATGCGTGTCCAGAGGGGCCTGCTGCCCACCCACACCGCTGCCTTCCCAGCAAACAGGGTGCGGTGGCCACGGTGGCCGCCTGAAAGGCCGAGGGCGCCAAGGGCCACACTGCCTGCCTGGTGCCTGAAGTCAGCACGTGGCCTCGGGACCACTTGTGCGAGGGCTTGCATCTCGGTAAGTGCTGAGGGGTCTCCGCTGGAAGACACAGCTGCGGGACACCACCCACCTCTCTCTGAGCCACCCCTCCCCACCCCCTCTTCCCTGTGACCCGACTTCAACACACATTGTCCTCGCTCTAGGCGGCACCCGCCCCCAACTTTCTCACCGGTACCTGGAGCCTGCCTTCCGCGGGCTGACCGCCAAATGGCCTGCTGGAGCCGCCCATGGCCGAGTGGGAGCAAACACAGGACGTTAGCTTTGCTCTCGGAGGACCAGGTTCGCACACCGCAGCCCAGAGCGTGTGCGGGAGGGAAGGGCCTCCTTCCTGGGCACCAGATGCGTGCCGGTGGGAGAGCTGTTTCCCGCGTGGGGTAAGTGAATGGACTGGGCCCTGGCGTCCTACCGAGGGCTCTAACGGAGAAAACACAGCCCTTGCAGGTGTGGGACCTCAGCTAAGGGTGTGTTTGGGGACATGCTGTGGGACCACAGCTCAGCAGGCCTTGAGCGGTGCCCTGTAGGGTGAGGTGGGCAGTACCCACATGCCCCAAGCCCAGTACATCCCAACACCATAAGAACACATACCATACGTGAAGTCTTATCAGCAGCCAGCTCAGTGAAAAATAAAACTCACCTGGGACGGGCTTTCCGAGACAAAGGCTAGACGGAAGGTCACAGGAAGCTTTGGGGCAGTGGACGGAGGGCAGGTCAGAAAGGGCCCTCCAGCCTCCGGTCCCGTTGAAGACTTTTACTCGATGTGTTTAGGGTTTCTTTTGACCCTGTTTTTTAAAAAATATTTTTTATTGATTTTTTTTTTTTAGAGAGAGAGGAAGGGAGAGAGAGAAACATCTATGTGAGAGAGAAACATCGATCGGCTGCCTCCTGCACGCCCCCTACTGAGGATCGAGCCCACAGCCCAGGCATGTGCCCTTAACTGGGAATTGAACTGGGACCTCTCAGTTCGTGGGACAGTACTCAGTCCACTGAGCCCGACGGCCGGGCATCTCGACCCTGTTTGACTTCTGGAAGCAGGAAGCTGGTTGAAGGTGCAGGCTGGGGATGGGCCTGCCGCCCTCTCCCACTGTGGGCCGGGGGCGAGTCATGTTCTTTGGTTCTGCAAGTTCGAAGTGAGCACCTCTGTCTGCTGGGCTTGCGGAGGGAGCGCACAGTGGAGAGGCGAGGATACCTCCCCAGGGAGCTTACATTTGGGGGCAGTAACTAGGTACACGAAAAAACAAGGCACTGTGAGAGAGCAAGGAGTGCCACAGAGCTCAGAGACGGGGACAGAACGACCTGCAGCGTGGCCTTTGAGCACACACAGGTGGGGAGAAGGGCCAGCCACACAGAGATCCGAGGGAAGGACATCCAGGAAAAGGGCCAGGCTTCCACCTCCTCGCCTGCCCGTGGGTCACTGAGGACCAAGTCTGTGAGCTGTCACGTCCACGCCGTGGCCCATGGCACAGCTCCTGCCAGGCCCTCGAGCTCTGTCACCTCCCGTCCCCGGGGACCACTCTCTGCTCCCTCTTGGTGGCACCCCTGCAGCTTAAGAGACCACACCAGTGCCTGACCACAGCTCAGGGGCCACGCGGCATTCTCTCACAGCTCCTTGAACACAGAGTGAGGGGAAGGGGTGCGTGTGTGTGTGTGTGTGTGTGTGTGTGTGTGTGTGCCATAAAAACTTCATTCCCGTTAACTGGACAATTTGAAGCAATGATTAGTCCTTTGCTATTTAGAGTGCCCCCCCCCCGCCCCGTCCTGTATATTAAGTAACTTATGATAAGGAGGAAAGTGTCACTAAAAATTTAAGTCTAAGGGAAAACACTCAGGATAAAGATAGCGCTACCATTTACGGAGTCTCTGCAGGCCAAGAACTTCATCTACATTGTCATGTAATGCTCATGATGTCCCTGCAAGGTAGACCTTGCTGTCCCCATTTTAAAGGTGAAGAAATCGAGGTTCCTATTGATTAAGTAACTTGCCGAGTTGGAGGCCTATCGGGCCAGCTCTGGAGTGTCTGCCTCCACAGCTCTTGACCTTGACACACATTGACTTTAAAGGTCACTTCTGATGGAAATGCATGGCCCAAGTCCCATTTTCATCCTCATAGACCAAATGTCTCGTACCCAGGCGATGGAGTCCTGCTAGTCATGCCTTCTAAGCCACACACATGAAGAAGGAGACTATCAAATAAAAGAGACAAGAGTACCCATGTGTCAGCCTCTCCCTGCCCATGGACGTCCAGATGCGAGGTCTGTAGTGAACCCAGGAAACTTGGCATTTTACCCCGGCGTGTGCGCTGCAGCAGACACAGCGGCCCAGGAGCCGAGCACCTGACTCGAGCCCTGGTTTTGACATTGACTAACTGTGTGAACACGGGTAAGTCACGTCACTTCATGGGTAAGTGAACATGGGTAAGTCACGTCACTGAACTCTGATTGCCTCTTGGATAAAACTGTGTAGTAATGATATTACACCACACTGTTACATGTGCCATGTTATTGCATAATAATGATATATAATGACATTTGCCATGACTGCTTCAGACATTATTCTTAAGAGCAGTGAAGTCCTGTGTTGGAAAACAAGCTCTGAACAAATGTAAGAGGTAGGGCTGTGAGGGTGATGATGCTGCGTTTGGAGACTGTCACCGCCACTGTGTCGCCACCATCACGCCCAGCAGACAGCCGAGACTGAATGAGGCAGCTTCCCTGGAGTCCCGCAGGGCAGGGGAGAGCCCGGCCGCAGCCCTCAGGAGGAGCGGGGCTCGAACAGGCCCGGGCGCGCTGGGCCCAGCCATGCTAAGTGGGTGCCTTTGAAGGGCCGGCATCCTCGTGTGGGATACACGCTGCACGGGCATTTCGGGTGGTTTCGAATCCGCCCTTAATCAAACGCAAATACTAATCAAATAATGTATTCCACTTGTGGCTTGGCCGTCCTCGTGTTTTCATGGTTCCTCCTCCTACCTCCCCACCTTCCCTCCTCACGCGGGCCCACCTGTTCCGGGGGTGTGCCCGGTAGTCAGGAGCTTGTTTGTCCCACCTTCTGGCGCCCAGACCTGAAGCCACGGACAGTGTGGGAACAGCCAGGCCCAGGACACGGCGCGAGGATCACAAAGACGCTGTAGCCCTGAGCTTGCCTATTGTGTGTGATGTTGTGCCTCGCAGGTGGCATGGGGGGGATGGCTGGGTGCTGGGCAGGCACGTTCCTCCTGCAGACAGTGTCCGGAGAGACCCAGTGGCAGCCCTGACCGCCGCACACCGGCTTTGTGGCTTAGCGACCTGATTTCCTTCTCTCTGGGGGAAGGAACCCGGCTCTTCCGATGAGCAGAGTCGAGTCACAGATCCAGTGCCAAGGGCCTGGTGGCAGGTGGCTCTCAAGGGATACTCCTTCCCCTGAACCCATCGAATGGCATTAAACGACCCTGCCCGTGGACGTCGTGTGTGACAGACGTCGCCGGTTCCCTCTCCCGAGGGGCCGCGTCCTGAACCGTCTCCGTGAGGCCAGGTATCCGCACGCGGGCTGGAGCCGGGCCTCTGCACAGACTCGCCCGGCGGGCGTGGGTTTTGCGGGCGATCTGCAGTGGTTTTGCAACCGCCCCACAGCTGGCTCTGTGACTCATGTGAAGTGGCACACCTCAGTGCCAGGGCTGGCAGGTGGGGAGGACGCCTCTCAGAGGGCGTGCGAGTCCCGCTGGGAACCAGAGCGGTCAGAGGGCGAGCGGTCATGTGGCTGTGACATAAACACGGGGGAAGGGCAGGTCGCCAGCCTCCTGGCCCTGACTGCCACCAGGGGCTGTGCAGAAGGTGTGAATCAGCCCGTCATCATCATCTTTTATTTAATCTATGCTTACTGATGTTATGGCACAAGATTGCTGGGTGGGTAGTTTTATTTTCATTTTTTATTTCATATTTTTAAGAAGAGAACTTTTACCCTGGCCAGTGTTGCTCAGTGGTTAGAACGTCAGCCTGCACACCGAAGGGTCACGGGTTCGATTCCCAGTCAAGGGCACATACCTGAGTTGCAGGTTTGATCCCCAGTCCCGGTTGGGGCGTGTGCACGAGGCAACCAGTTGATGTGTCTCTCTCACATCGATGTTTCTCTCTCTCTCCCTCCCTCTCTCCACTCTCTCTAATATTCAATGGAAAAAATATCCTCGGGTGAAGATCCACACACACAAAAAAAAAAGAGGGAGAGAGAGAACTTTTGCTCCCATCCCTTGCTCACACCTGGTGCCCATCCCAGGGGCAGCAATGTAACCACTGGCACCACCCACTCTGGGGCATCTTCCTGCCTGAGCCTTGGAGTCGAGCTGACCATGGAGCAGCCTGGCGTGGCTCACTCATCTTCTCTCCCTCGACTCTTTTCCAACATCAGGAACCCTGACTCCCCTGGTGTTATCTCACCACGTGGTGCCTCCTGGGAACCCAAGTCCTGCATTCGGGGCATCCTCCTCAGGCACCCCAAAGCGACGAGGTGGATGGGGGAAGGGGACCAGTGTGCAATACGGAGGGTGCTGTGGCCAGCTGCCCAGGAAGGGCCCTCTTCTCCCGAGCACGGTATGAAAGAGCACGAGCACTTGCTCTTTTCCTCTGGGATCGCTCTCCCTCATCACTGAGACCACCAAATTACCCTTTCGGCTAAATGAAGCAAAGCGTCTGTGTGCTCCATGGACTCTGATGTACACCTGCCTAAGGGACCAGTGAGAAGGAGCCAAACGATATTTTGTAGTCTCTAGACTTTGGTGAGAGCCACAGAATTAAACTATTTAAAGCTTGCTTGTCTAAGTGTTTTAAAAACAATTCTTTTTAAGTTCTAGGAAGTTAGGAGGGCAAGTTCTTTAGGGAAGCTAATTTTGGGGGCAGTATAATGTAGTGGCCAGAAATACAGACCTTGGAGCCCTGCTCTGGGTTCGACGCCTTTCTCAGTTACCTCTAGGACCATCTACTCTCCCTCACTGTGCCTCAGTTTCCTACGTAAAGTAGGTAAGAATAGTGCCTGCGTCACAGGGTCATTGTGAAGACCCACTGCAAATGCTTTCAGCTGTGCTGGCAGGTAGTATGAGCTCTGGAAGGGTTTGCTATTATTGTGCTTATTGATTTGTATGAAAATAATAGGAGAGAAAAGACTTTAGTAAAAGATCTCTCTGAAATTGTATCTGGAAAGAACTTTATAACATCCCACTAAGAAAAAGTCCGAGATACTTGGATTTGTTGACCCAAAGTTGCAGATTAAGGTCAAGGCCAGACGAGAGGAGTCTGTTCTGTGTTGCCATGTTTTGAGATCTTTTCCAGTTACACAGAAGATGAGGAGACCCAGGACTCCAGGGCTCCAAGGCCCAGGCTTTCATGGGTAATGACAGCGGCGACGGTTACGATTTTAGGGCAGGGCACGCAGAACATTAAAACCAACCTATGGCTCAAAGACCGGCATCAAATACTAACAGTGAAAGCAAAGCCTCTTGACTTGATAAAGCCAACAGACAGGGCATGTGGGCGCTATCCCTGCAAAACTAAATAGTGGTTTTCCCATCCAGTTACATGGCATCCCACTGTCCACATCTTCCATAGCGTTGCTTATTTTCCGTGTCTTGTTAAATCAATTTTTGAGAGTGGGGGATGAAGATTTCCAACTATAATTTTGAAGATGTCCATTTATCCCAGCAATTCTCTGAATTTTTGCTTTATATATTATATATTTGTGTATTTTAAAGCTGTGTTATTAGGTGCATACAATTTTAGGATTGTTATGTTATTTTGGTGAATTTTCCTCTTTATCTTATGAAATGACCTCTTTATCTCTGATATTATTCTTTACTCTGAAATCCCCTTTGTCTGATATTAATATGATTTCCTTTGGTTAGTGATAACACGGTACATGTTTGCCACCCTCTTACTCGTCATGTATCCGTGTCTTCATGTGCATTAAGTGAGCACTGGCTCCATCTACAGCACTCTTCCTGGGGCTGGGACGGCGACAGTGACGGGAAGGATGTGCCAAACTTTTACTTTGGAATGATCGTTTTGGCAGCACAGCAGAGAGCAGAATGAAAGGGGAGGAACTCGGGACATCAAACCCACTGGGGGCTGCTGCAGGAATCCAGGCGAGAAATCATGGTGCCTCCAGGCCTCACAGTGAGGAAAGAGGAAGGCATGGACTAGAGATATATTCATGGGGCAGGATCATCTTAATTCTGTGACTGAAAGGAAGTGGAAGGGGAAGGATGTGGAGCAGTCAAAGCCTTGGAGTTGAGGGTAATGATGCCTTTTCTGAGAGGTGGAACATTGGAAAAGAAACAGCTCCGTTTGGGAATCTGCTAAGTTTACACGGCTCTGGCACCTCAAGTAAAAAGGGGTGAAGGACATGGTTGGTGAGTAGTTTCGAAAGCACTGGAGAAGTTTGGGCTAGAGTGTTGGGAGACCTCCCAGCATAGATAGGAAGTGAACAAGTGTAGTAGTTAAAACCACCCAGAGAGAATATGCAAACTGTGAGCCAGGAGAAGAGAGGGAGATCAGATGAAGAGAGGAGAGGATTTAGGCCAGAAACAGAAGTAATACGTGAAAAAATGACTATATAGAGATATAAAGCCAAAAAAAAGGAGAAAGAAATTCAGAATTTAGGTTAGTAATAATTAATGCCAAGGGAAAGTTTGATAAGTAAACATACTTTCTCTAAAACCAGCTTCATGATTATCTCTTCTATTCATATATTGATACTGATCATTAAAGTTTTGTTTATTTTGTGTGGATATTTTAATAGGATAACATTTGAGAAATCACGTTGCTAGGTGGGTCAATGGTTTACACTCAGACATACTCTCTCCAAGCCCTGACTGGCTCTACTGGTCTTTTGCTCACTGGCAGCTGCAGATACTCTAAGAAGAGTCTCCATGGGCTTGGGAAACATGTCTTGAAAAACCTACCTTGTCTTGCTGAGTCCTCATCTTCTGTCCCTCTCCTCTCTCATTGTAACTACTCCTGGCTCTCTGGGTCTTAAATGATGGACCTCCTTGGAGAGCACGTGACACATACAGGTGGGCTTGGCGAGCGAGCATGTAATCAGGTTTCCCCAGAACACCAGCTGTGTGTGGGAAAGTGAGTAGGTGAGAATGGAAATGATGGTTGTGGCCAGGACCTAAAGCTTTGCACCCCAAGTGTTTCGAGTGTGAGAGAGGCATGTCTCACATTTGTCTGTAGCAAGATCCCTCCGGTAGTAGAGTGAACAATGAATTTGTGGGAAGTGAGATGGAGGGAGGAAGTATGATCAGAAAAACTTTTACAGTCCAGTATGAGATAATAAGAGTATAGATCCCTGACATATTTAGGAGGCAGGATGACAGAACTGGTGTCTGATTGACTTGGTTGATAAGGGTAACAGAATAGTTGAAGATGATTCCATTATTTCCTGCTCAGGCCACTCATTGAATATTAATGCCTTTACCTAAAACATGATGGAATAATAACTATAATTTCTAATATTCTTATAGCATGTTTCACTTCTCTAAACAGGTTGTAAGAATGACCCACACCTTGGAGTCACCCAAGTAAGAGAGGAAGGAAGAGGAACTTACCTGTCTGGCTTTTCCCCATCTTCCATTTCCCATTGGTCCAGGTTCATCCCACCAGGAATTTCATCCTGCACTTTGGAGTAGCCACATCTGGGTCCTCAGAGGCCAACCAGAAACCAGGTCCTACATCTGGCAGTGTGGTGATAGTTTGTTGTTGTTGTTAATCCTCACCCGAGGATAGTTTTGGAGGGAGGGGGAGAGAGAGAGAGAGAGAGGTATTGATGTGAGAGAGACACATCGATTGGTTGCCTCCCGCATGACCATGACTGGGGCTGGGGATCGAACCTGCAGACCCGTAGTCCACGGGCCGATGCTCTAACTGCTGAGCCAAGCTGGCCAGGGTGGCAGTGAGGTGATTTATCTTAATTCACTAGCTCAGACAGCCCAGCATGCATAGAGTGCCAATCGAGAGAGAAGAAGAGGAAGTGAGACTAAGAAGTTACACAGTCTGTCCAATGCTGGAATCTGATGTAAGAGCCTCATCCCATAACACCAAGAACAAAGGGGCTACGCAGTTAGGTGAGAGTGAACCGACACTTCCCCACATTACTGCCCCGTCTCCCAGAGACTGGCACTCCCCAGCATCCTCCGCATTGAGTGAAGCAGGGTTCAAAAAGGAAAGAGTCCCTGAGAAGTTGTACCACAGCAGCTTTTCTCCTGTGTCTGCAGCCCAGGATCGTATGTGTTATCTCCAAACCCTCAAGCTCTGAATTCAATTTAAAGTGCTTTTAGGCTAATAAAACCTTTGGCATCTGGCAAAGCAAATGCAAACTTCTCTGAAGACGGCAACTTTATTCTAACTCTCCAAAGATTTCAAACACAATTTTCCATAAAACTGAGCAGCTTACAATAATGAATAACTATGCACCATGAGTGAGAACCAGCAGAAACAGATGCATATACCAGAATTACATGCAAATTATATAAACTCTAAAACCACACTTAATACAATGAGAGATAAGCTTTGAATATATGTAGAAAATGGGAAATTTTTAAAGACTTAGCTGGTGTAATATAGAACTTCTAGAAAAATTTCAATAATTGAAACTTAAACTGTAATGGATGTGTATAACTACTTATTAAACCCAGATAAAGAGATAATTGGTATACAGAAGGACAATTAGAATAAATTAACCAGAATGCAGCATGAAACAGTGAGACTTAAAAAACTGCAAAGCATGCCTAGCTGGTGTGGCTCAGCGGATTGAGCTTCGCCCCATGGACTGAGAGGTCCCTGTTCGATTCCCGGTCAGGGCACATGCCCTGGTTGCAGGCTCGATCTCCAGTAGGGGGCGTGCAAGAGGCAGCCGATCGATGTTTCTCTCTCACATCGATGTTTCTATCTCTTTCTCCCTTCCTCTCCCTCTCTAAAAAATCAATTAAAAAAACATATTTTTAAAAATGCAAAGCAAAGAGATATGGAGGGCAGAGTGAGAAGAGCAAAGATACATCAAATCCGAGTTCCAGAGGAGAGAGGAGAGACAGTGGGGCAAAAAGCAATATTTATGAAAACAATGTCTGTGGATTTTCCAGAACCAATTAAAGACACCAATCCACAGATTCAAGTAGCTCAATTTCTTGTCAGCATGACAAATAAAAAGAAAGTCAGTTTTAGGCACATTTCCATAATAGTGCAGAATTCCAAAATAAAGAGGATCTTAAAAGCAGCCAGAAAAAAAAAAAATTATCTTCAAAGGAGTGATAGACAAATCCCTGATTTATTAAGGACTTCTCAACAATTACAATGAAAGCCAGAGAACATGGAATTTCATGTGCTGGAAGAAAATAACAACCATCTTATAATTCTACACAGCAAATAATATTGCTCAAAAACAAGGGCAAAATGAAGACAGACACACAAAACTGACAGTTCGCCACCCGTAGACACCAAAGGAAATTCTAAAAGATGCATTCCAGATCGAAGGTTTGAAATATAAAAATGAGGATCAAATAACGTGGAAAACACGTGAGCAACCAAAACAGGCTGAGGAGGGGAGAAGAGAGGAAGGGAGGGCCATGGGGAGCCAGGAGTGGTGGGTCTCCGAACAGGAAGGGAGGTGCCTCTTATTTGTACGTCATGGAGGAGGTGGTTCACAGCTGGCAGTTAGTAAACTGACCTAGGCAATCCCCAAGAAAGATAACCAAGGATACCCAATCAACTGAAAAGAGAAAGTTGCCTTTCAAGTGAGGATTTTAAAAAAAATTTTTAAGTAAATCTCTTGCTTTTTGTTGCATGAGCAAATAATTCTGTCACACTTCAAAGACGTTCTCTAGCCATTCTGCTTCAGAGAAGATGGGCTTGGTACTTGGGTGTGGAATGTGGGAGGAGAAATTGGCAGACATATCTACAAAATTGGCTTTGTTTCCTTCTTCCTGTTACTAGTAAAACTCATGTGTCTTGCCAGACCGTGTTCCTTTGAGTGGCACAGCCCACAGCTGGAGGCAGACAGGACTGAAGGAAGCTCATGACCAGTCCTGTTGCTCACAGAGGCGGGCAGAGAATGCCAGCGGCACCAGCCTCTGTGTTGCAATGCTTGTGGCTGGCTCCGTCCCAGCGCTGTACAAGTCGACTTGTTTCGGCTCATACTTGGGAGGTCAGCGAAGAGCAAAAGGAAGGTAAAAAATGTGCATCTACTGAACAAACCTTCTGCTTGTCCTTGGATCAGCTTCCAGTCGCTTCTCTCCTGGGGAGTTCAATGATCAGACAATACTCAGGTGTGAGTCGCTAGGTCCGCCAGGGACCGGCACCAGCAGCGAGAGAGGCTGGCTCTGTCCCGGACTGTGGTGCTTTGGTTTTGAGAGGTTTGGTCTCCATCTCATGGACCTCGTAGATCTGATACAGAAAGTGGCTCCTTATAAATGTTTTTTCCAGTGACAGGGAAGATAGTGAGCCAAGGATAGGAGTTGTGGGAAGTAAACATGTGAGAACTACAGGAGAACACAGGTGAGACAGCCTTCAACAGAAGCTTAGATGAAATTAATCTGGAAAGCTGGAGGTGGACAGTTTGAGATTTCAGGGAGTGACTGTCTGGGAAGGGAGAAGAAGAAGGGTCGACAAGCCTGGTGAGGTCGAAGAGTTAGTGCCTCCCGACCTGGGCATGTGCCAATAACATTAACTCTACAACCAGAGACAGGCAACTTTGGGCAGGTGGGTGGGGAGGCAAAATGGGTGAAGGGGCCAAGAGGGATAAACGTCCCCAGTTCTGGGGATGTATCGTACAGCAAGGTGACTACAGTTAACAATGTCGTATTATATATTTGAATGTTGCTAAGAGAGTAGATCTGGAAAGTTCTCATCACAAGAAAAAATGTGTCACTATGTGTGGTGATGGGTGTTTACTAGATTTATTGTGGTGACCATTTCACAACATATACAAATATTAAATCATCATATTGTGTACTCGAAACTAATATACTATTATATGTCAACTATATCTTATTTAAAAAAGAAAAGGACCAAAAAAAAAAAGAGGTAGTTTTTTTTTAATATGACAGGGCAAAATTAATCAAAATAATTTTGTTTATAAGCATTTTGCCCACCAAAGGGATTATCTCTTAACACACGTGCACACACACACACACACACACACACGGAGTGGTGGGCATTTCTGTTACATATTCTGTATACTAAGCTACAGTGTCAATTTTTACATAAATTGAAATGATGCTCAATTTAGGGGGGTGGTTATCCCCAAAATTAGTAAAGAAAGTTCAGCAATGATTTAGCACAATTTCATGAAACATACCATTTATTAATTAAATGATAAAAAATCAAGTAGCTCAACAAAGATGCAAGTGAAAACTAAAAGTCTTTGTGTATGTAAACTGCATCTGTAACCAAACAAAAAGGCAGCTTTGCACTTTCCCCTGGAAGGAAGCGTCCTCTGCTTGCTGGCGCTGTGGTGCCAGTGCACGACATCCCTGTCTCCCCTTCGCAGCTGCCATCAGGCTCGGAGGCTCCCAGAGTGCTGTGCTCCTGGCTGTGGAAGACGCTCGTACATCCACATTTGTTTAAAGGCACCTTTTAAAGCCTCCCGAAGAAGAGTGTCTTATGTAAGATGTGCCTCGTCTTATGCAATGAGATGAATTGACATTTTTATTTTAACCTTTTGTTAACTGTTGAGGGGGATTTATTTATTTTAGAAGCAAAAGCATGTGGGTACACTGAAGAAAGTGGTGGATGGGCATTTCTGTGGATGCCTGATGGACCAGTGTTTGAGCTAACAAATTTATCGGGAGACCGAATTTCTCTGAATTGTGAAGGCTACCGGCAAGGCTGGCTATTAGGACCATAATGCAAGTTTAAAGAAAATGAGCCCATATTTCTTTGGCTTTCCTCCAGAAAAACTACAATCAATTTGAAGAAACGGTTGTAAAAGAAAAACTAGAAGGCTGAATTGGCAGGCCACCAGGGTATGTGGCCAGGAGGTGTTGAACATCGAGGTTAAGATATGAAGACGAGTGGAAAGAACAATGGTCTGCACAGTAAATCATTCTCCAATTGGTTTCCTTGGATCAAACGTAGATATTTTTATGCCTGCACATCTTGTGGTTAGGTCAAATGAGCTCTAAACTCCGTAAAAAGGGTGAGGCTCTATGCTTGAGTTCCTAGGGGTATTTCTTGAGTCATTTTTTTTCTTTCTCTTTTATTCAGATATAAAATGCATACAACACTGTACGGTTTAAGGTGTACAGCATAATGACGTGACTTCCATATATAACAAAATGATTGCCACAGTAAGTGTAGTTAAAATCCATCAACATTTCAACGCCTTCGACTTTGCTGTAATTTCCTCTCGCTAGTACAGTTGAAGAACACGCCCACTGGTCAGTGACTGTTGCCCTGGGCAGCACGCCAGAGAGTTTGCACTTTGCCAACATCCCCCGCCCTAGATGGTAAGCATGGCACGGCCTCCCTCTCCGGCATAGCCATGGCCTGGTCTGGCTCACACTGGACATTTTGACAAGATTCATTCTTTCAGTCCATGAACACAGAGCATCTTCCCATTTATTTGTGTCTTCTATTTCTTTCATCAGTATCCTGTAGACATCTTTCACCTCCTTGCTTACGTTTATTCCAAAACATTTGATTGTTTTTGATGCTATTGTAAATGGGATTATTTTCTTTAATTTTTTTATGTCTTTCAGATAATTTTTCATTAGTGTATAGAAATGCTACCGATTTTTGCATGTTAATGTTGTATCCTGCAACTTGACTGAATTTGCTGATTGTTTATTGATGGAGTCTTTAGGATTTTCTGTACATAAAATTATGTCGTCTGCAAATAAGGATACATTTATTTCTTCCTTTTTGATTCCTGATTTCTTTTATTTTCTCTATATATCTTTTACTTCTTTTTCTTGCCTGATTGCTGTGGTTAGGACTTCCAATACCATGTTGAATAGACGTGGAGAGAGTGGGCACCCTTGTGTTGTTCCTGATCTTAGAGGAAAAGCTTCCAGTCTTCACTGCTGAGTGTGATATCAGCTATGGGCTCGTCACCTATGGCCTCCATCATGGGGAGGTACATTCCTTCTATACCTCTTTGTTGGAAGTTTTTATCATGAACAAATGTTGAATTTTGTCAAATGCTTTTCTGCATCTATTGAGATGATCACATGAGTTTTTCGTTCACTCTGTTCATGTGATGTGTCACAATGATCACTTCCCACATGTCGAGCTATCCTGGCCTCCCAGGGATAAACACCATTTGGTCGTGGAGTATAAAATTTTTGAGAATTTTTGCATCTACATTCATCAAGGATATGGGCCTGTATTTTTCCTTTCTTATAATGTCCTTATCTGGCATTGGTATCAGGATGATGAGTTTGGGAGTGTTTGCTGGGTCATTCTGAAGTCCATAAATGAGTTAGGAGTGAGTTTGGAGTCCACAGAGCTCAGGTCTCTCAGCTTAGTGGCAGTGGTGGCCCATGATTGCTGCCTAGTGTGACAGCTTCTGTGGACTCCCAGCCTCATCCATCTGCCTCCTTCTCAGCTCTGCAGAGCTTTCCGAAGAGGCCAGCGCCCACAGCTGCCCCTACAATGTGAGGACGCTGATTCCACTGACCAGAGACAACTTTGTGTTTCTGTTGGCAGGCGATGTGTTCCCAGACTTTGTTTCATTCCAACTTGGCTTTGGCTAGTTGTTTCCTACTTCGTAAATGGCCAAGGAACTGCCATTGAAAAACAAATGAAATTGGACAAGATCTTATAGCCTATTTATTGCATCACAAAGGAAATAGAATTAATATTTCAAGTCATATCTAGTTTTTAAATTTATAAGTGTTTTTATTTCCTACTATGTGCTAGGCACTGTATTGGGTACTAAAACTATTATCTAGACTATTGTTTATTTATTAATTCAGTTAATATTTATCAAATACCTACTACATGTCAGATATTATTCTAGACACTGGAGGCATAGAGTGAACAAAGAACCTCAACAGACTGTCTCTGTCCTCAAGGAACTTATATTTGAGACAGACAGTTAACAAGTGGATACATAATCTGCCAGGTGGACGTGAGAGAGATGAAGACAGACGATGATGGGGAGAAAGCGTGGCGAGCGTTCGTGGGAGGCACAGAGGAAGTTGGCAAAGGAGGCTGAGCAGAGACTTGAAGGGGGTGAAGGGGCCGGGGACCCAGGTGTCTGCGGGAAGACGTTCCAGGCAGGGCAGCAGGAAGTGGGAAGGCCCTGGGCCCTCCTTGCCATGTTTGATGATGACCGGGCAGTGGGCGAGGCTGGAGCAGAGGGAGCTGAGGGAGAAGGACCTACGTCAGCCCTTGGGAGGCCTTGTAGGACCCAGTGAGGACGCGCGCTGTGCGCACTGGGTTGGGGGAGCTGTGCCATGTGTTAGGAGGGCCACTGGGCTGCTATGTGGGGACAGAGTCCACGTGGCATTGCTGGAGCAGGAAGCCTGTCGGAGGCTAGTGCCACGTCCAGTTGTTTCGTGTTAACCACGGCCACAGCACTGGGCTGAGAGCTGTGGGGTTAGAAGAAGTAGCATTAGGCACAGTGCCTGAGTCTACCTCCTGTTTCCTCCCACTTACCTACCGCATAACCTGTCCGTCTCTGAACCCCAGTTCTCACAGAGCGACAGAATAACCTGGAGTTGGGACACGGGCTCTGGAGCAGAGCTGGTTTCGGTTCCGTAGCTCAGTGACCTGGAACACTTTGTATCACTGAGTCTCAGTTTTCCCTTCTGTGCGCTGGGGCTGTAGTACGGTGTCCATCACAGAGCTGCTTGATTCAGCGCAGCCATACGTGAGAATGCCTGGCTCACGGAGTTGAGAACAGCGAAAAGGAAGACGTGGTCATGATCTCTGTAAACCGTCAAAATGAAACATTCCTGTTTTTCCTGCAGGAGTTGCAGACGTGTGTGTGTAAATGTGACAATGTGTGCATGAAGCGTGAGGGATTTCGCTCTGAAGAGGGGACTCGGAAGCAACTCTAGCACACACCGTGGGGTCAGGTCCACGTGGCACTGTCCTTTTCAACTGCACACTGGCAGGAGCCGTTCACATGGTGTGAAGTTTGGCCTTGACCTTTAACAGATGGAGTTGGCCTTGCCCAGAGCGTGGCTGGGATGAGTGTCTGTGCACTCTTTGTCCCTTGGAAGGAGAAGGCCTGTTTCCCCAGAGGATGACGCGTCGTCCATGGACCCCACCCTGTGCCCTTCCCACCCTGCTGGGCCAGCGCTCTGCCAAAGGGACACCAAGCCCAAGGCCTCGAAAGATTGCGTCTCACAATTTAAAAGGCTGTGGCACTGAGGACGTTCTCTGCCCCCATTAGTCACGCCATGCTGAATGGATGATTATGTAACAGCTTCCAGTTGAAACGAGATTTGAGGCTCCTTGGGACTCTCACTAAGTGCGGACTGTTCGCTCTGTTCTCTTTTTCATCACTTGGACGTCTCCAGTCATTCTCAGCAATTTCAGGAAACGTCAAAACGTCATTTTAAGAGAGCTGCTGAAAAGATTTATTGGTTTGGATGACTTCTTCCTTTGTGTCTGTTTTCTTGGTTGTTCTAAATTTAATGCGCATTCTCTGTCCTGGTTTATCTGTCCATTTCCACCGGGCAGTCACAGAGCACCCTGCAACGTGCACTCTGTTTGAAAAACCCCGTTTCCAGTGAGCTGAGCACCAGGAAGGAACAGCAGATGACTGAGGTCCAACGACCCTGCAGCTGGCTTATCAGGCCAGCCGGACAAGTCACATCGGGTCTCCTGGCCTCGGTTTTCTCGTCTGTAAAATGGGGCCAGAATGATATTCCCCAGCCTCACTCCCATAGAAAGTGTAAAACATAGATTTTTTAAGAAGTGTCTTACATGAAGCGTTTGGATGCCTTGGAGGTGGGCCTGCAGAATGCCATCAGTTGCTGTTACTTCCCTCGAGAAACTGAGGATAATCTGATTCATCCTCACCAAGTGCCGGCCAGAAACATAAGCAAGAGAGTCGCGGTGAGAGAGCACCAGCCGGAGCTCTATCTGAGACACAGGAACGTGCCCACAGAGGGGAGCAGGGGTGCTGCCGTGTCCCCGAGTCCCTCTGGAACTCGAGAAGAGTGGGGTACAAATGGCACTGAACTGACGCAGGACTGATCCCAGTCTTGCTTTTCCAGGACCGTTACACTTGGGGCTGCTTCCCATCGATTTCCGTTGGCTCTCTTCTTGTTCCGTGGACTAGCCTTTTCTGCCTCTCTCCTGGGGTCTCCTTCCTCAGCTCTAACTCTTCAGTTCTTCACTTACCTCAAGGTGTCTGGGGGGTTAATGCAACCCTCTCTTGTGCAGGGATAAAGGGAAATTGAATATAGTGTTAAAACTATATTTGAGCCCTGACTGGGTGGTTCAGTTGGTTGGAGCTTCGCCCTATACACTGAGAAGGTTGTGGATTCAGTTCCCAGTCAGGGCACATATCTAAGTTGTGGGTTCGATCCCCGGTCAGTGCGCCGTACGGGAGGCAAACGATTGATGTTTCTCTCACACCAACGTTTCTCTCCCCCCAAACCACAAAAATCAATAAAAATATATCCTCGGGTGAGGATTAAAAAACAAACAAACATGCCCAGCCAGTGTGGCTCAGTGGTTGAGCGTCGACCCATGCACCAAGAGGCCGCCTGTTCCATTCCCGGTCAGGACACATGCCCAGGTTGTGGGCCAGATCCCCAGTGGGGGGCATGCAGGAGGCAGCCAATCGATGTTCTCTTTCATCGATGTTTCTCTCTCTCCTTCTCCCTTCCTCTCTCTCTAAAAGCAGTAAAGGAGAAAACAAACAAACAAAGAGCCCTCTGCATTCAAGATGGATGCACAGACTGCTGGAGGAGCAGCCGAGCAGCAGGTGAGACTCTAGGGCACAGGAATGGTGCGTGTAGATCCCAGGCCACCGTCCTGGTGCCCAGCTCACTGCTCTTGCTGTTACCCCAGGCTGTCACCTGCATTGGTCAGAGTGACATCGGGTCTTTGATGTGTTGTAACAAATCTGGTATCCTGAGGGTGAGCTGGGGTGGGGCTGCCCAGTGGGGGTTGAGAACTGACCAACGACAAGAGAGAAGCAGGGCACATATCAGTGTCATGAAGGGGATAGAGTGAGCCCTGAACCAGACCAGGCTGTGGCTGGGCTGACAGGGAGGCCACACTATGCTGACCGTCACAGGTGGGGATGTTGGCACTGGGCATGCACCCCCTCCCCCACCCCGGCAAAGTGCAAACCCTTCAGAGAGTTGCCCAGTGCGAGAAGACTGGCAAAGTGGAGGATGAGGGCATGCACTCTCCCTCCCTCCTTCCCTGCCGCTTTCACCTGCATCTGCTAAATCCCTTCCAGGCTCACCCAGCCCCTCCTCTTCAGGCAGCTCCGCCCCCCAACCCCACGCACTGACTGGCCCTCCGCTCCGCACTTGGATTTGGACCTTCTGGATCTGTTATGTTTTGAATACGTCCTCCGTATCTATTCCCGTTGTAGAGTTTGTCTCTTTGAACTTGTGTGATCGTTTTCTATGCAGGTGTCTCTCTGGCTGTGGACTGTGAGCTCCTTGAAAGCAGACACCTGGAAAATACAGGTTTGGGGTCAGTTAAACGGTCAGGGCTCTGCCATGTCTCCCTGAGTGAGCTGAGACTGTCCCTCTGATCCCGCTATCTGTGAAGCGTGGACAGTCACACCTATGGTGCACAATGCTGTGAGGGTGAAGTGAGACAACTCGTGTAGGGAGTTTAGCACGTGCTTGGCACATCCTGGGTGGAAGCTGTCATTCATTTGGTTCCCCCGGAGAACCACTGCAGTGCCCGCACACAGTGGGTGCTCAGTGGGTCTGTCTAATTGAGAACCACCTCAGTGGCCGCACACAGTGGGTGCTCAGTGAGTCTGTCTAATTGAGGAGAACCACCTCAGTGCCCGCACACAGTGGGTGCTCAGTGGGTCTGTCTAATTGAGAACCACCTCAGTGCCTGCACACAGTGGGTGCTCAGTGGGTCTGTCTAATTGAGAACCACCTCATTCCCCGCACACAGTGGGTGCTCAGTGAGTCTGTCTAATTGAGGAGACCCATCTCAGTGCCTGCACACAGTGGGTGCTCAGTGGGTCTGTCTAATTGAAAACCACCTCAGTGCCCGCACACAATGGGTGCTCAGTGGGTCTGTCTAATTGAGAACCACCTCAGTGCCCGCACACAGTGGGTGCTCAGTGGGTCTGCCTAATTGAGGAGAAGCATCCCTGTAATTGCACCCGTGCCCACGGGCAGCACAATGATGGGGGTGGTCAGAGTGTCTCGGGCTGTAAGAGCACCGGGTACAGAGTAACAAGGCAGAGCCCTCTTCTGACTGTGAGTGTGAGTTCTGGGAGCTGCTTCTGTGACACTAGCCAGCCATGGCCTATCCAGGGGACCAGTTCCCACTCGCCAGCAATGGAGCCAAACTTCTGTCCTAACACTTACAGGACAGGAGGTGGGTGATGCGATGTGATACAGGAATGAGACTCACTGGCAACAGGACTGTTCTCTGGGGCCTCCCAGTAGGACATGGACTGGAGAGGACGTGGAGGCTCTTTTGGCCCAAGACCAAGGGTGAGTTTTTCTGGCAACGACTGTGGACAAAGCCTGTGGCAGGACGTCCTCAACCAGCCTCCAGAACTGCCAGCTCATGAGCAGGGCCAGACCGAGGCATCTAATAATTCAGGCCCCTCAGTCAATCGCCTGAAATCCAAAGACAGATCCAACACATGGGCAGCATCCTCCCCTTCTCACCATGCTCTGCGCAGTCCAATGAGCATGCAACTCCATGTCCCGCCCTGGCTGAGCAGCGGTGGGGGAAGAGCCAGTGTGTTTGGGAGGATGGTCTAGAACTTAACAGTCCAAAACAGAAAACCTGAAAAGTGGGAAATTTGTATAAAAATAATTGTGATCTGTTTATATGTGGGGATGGGGGGTCGGTAGATGGATGATTTGTAACCTTGTGATAATGCATTCTCGCAACCTGGCCAGCCTAGGATCAAAGTGTGTGTGTGGACAGACAGGTTTGACTGATAGGCAGGAAGACTGCCTTTCTTGCATTGAATGCTTCGTTTGCACGTGAATAAGAAGATTTGCATGACAATGGCTGGAACACTGCCTGGAGTGGACAAATGGGTCATAGGGCTCAAGAATGTCTGGGTTTGTTATTTTTTAGCTTCAAAGTCTCTTTCCACTGTAAAAAGCGAGAGACAAGGCTAGGCTGTATGGTTTGCAGAGATTCCATCTCAAGGAAATAATTTACATAAATCCATTTGTAACCTGGGGAACCAATCTGCAAATAAATAGGACTGCGTCCAAAGATCTGGAGCATTTGCTCCCTTGCAAAGCTCCCTCTCACTCCAAGCAGCGTGTGCTTGTAGTTCATTACATTGCACCGATCCTGGCAGGCCGAGAGACAGCACTTATGTTCTGAATTCTTGGGGGTCATGAAAGTCTAAGTAAGCCACATTTAAGCTGGATAGACATATCACAGTGAATATAAACTTCTAGAGGTTTTCAAGTGATCCCTCAACGTTTGGGCCAATGTGTGGCCCAGAGTGTTTACATGAGGGTGGCAGTGATAAAGGGGGCGTCCACGATCCCGGTGTCCCCATGAAGCTGAGTGTGTGATCGGGGTCCAGCCAGCAGCTGGCAGCGGGAACTGTGGCGGGCCCTCCCGTGCCAAGGGCGGCTGGACTTTCAGTGGCCTGAGGGGACTCAGACACAAGGCTGCCCTGCAGGGCCGTGACAGACATGCAGCCAGAAGGGAAGCTGTGTGCAACTGTGCAGAGGTCTCAGAAACCCCACTGGGGTTTGGAACTGCAGCTACTTGCAGCGGCAGAAGTGACTCTCGCAAACATCGTGTTGGGAAGAAAGTGCACACAGAAAGGACCATCAGGTCTGATTCTATGTACAGGGTGAGCAGAAGTAGGTTTACAGTTGTTCGTGTGGAAAACGAATACAATAATTAATAAGTAATTATGCAAGCATAAACTGTTTCACATACTCACAACTGTAAACCTACTTTTGCCCCACCCTGTATATAACATTCAAAACCCCCAAAACTGCCCTGGCCGGTTTGCTCAGTGGTTAGAGCATCAGCCTGTGGACTGAAGGGTCACAGATTCAATTCCCCGGTCAAGGGTATGACGTACCTGGGTTGCAGGCTTGATCTCTGGCCCTGGTGGGGATTGTGCAGGAGGCAACCAATCATTACGTTTCTCTCTGTCTCATTGATGTCTCTCTCTCTCTCTCTTTCCCTCCCTCCCTTCTACTCTATCTTAAAAAAAAAAAAATCAATGGAAAATATCCTCTGGTGAGGATTAACAAAAAAAACAAAAAAACAAAAAGCAAACAAAGTTAAACTGTGATAAGAGAATCAGACAAAGGTTACCTTCGCAGAGGAAGGATGGGTAATGACGGGAAAGGGTGCTTCCCGAATGTGGGTCATGTTCTAGGTCCTGACTTGGATCGTGGTTACATGGAGGGGTTCGTTTCCTAAAGATAGATCAGGCTGGACGCCACTGGTGTGTGCACGCTTCTGTGTGTACACTGTACCTGAACAAAGAAATTTACTTAAAAATTAAAAAAAGAAATAGAAACCCTAACAGACACTGAGCCGTGGAGTCTGGCCCCAGCACGTGTGTCTGGAAGGTTATACAGGCCTCGCACGGAGCTCAGACCAACCACCTCAGACAAATCGATGGAGAAGGGAAACAGGTCAAAACCCAGGAGGCACATACAACGGCTGGTGCAAAGTCTACTGCGTTCCTGCCCAAATCTGTCTGCAGCCCCTGCAGTGGGGACGGGGGTCTGTGGGGCCACAGTGGGGCCTTTAACAATGTCCAGGTGGGGACCCAGAAGTCACATGAGCCCAGATCGTGGTACCATTTTTGCCCCCAAACAAAAAATTAAAGCCTAGTTCTTAATCATTCTTCTCTTTCAAGAAAATTTTTGGGTTGAAGATTCCCTCTTATTTATTATTTTTCATTATCATGCTGAAGCAGGGGAGCAGTCTTCAGGCCAACAGACACAAAGTATCTCGCTTCCCTCCACCGAGTCCTCCCCTCACCCCCGAGGCCTGTGGTGGCACTCCCAGGCCTTGCTTCATTTTCCAATTTCTAAAAAGACCTCCCCAAGGAGGCTCCTTTCATTTCTTGCCTCCCACAGGAATGGGGGAAATCCTTAGGGGTCACTGGGGTGTAGACACAGCCCCAGGCGCTGGGCGGCTGTCGTCTGCCTCCCCACTCTGCCTTCTGCAGGATGCTCGTGTCGTAAAGCCAAGTCATGAATAAGGATGCAGAAGCCCGCATTCTCTATCAGCCTGCACGGTGCCCCAGAGGGCGTTCCAGCTCCTCCCCCAAAGGGCCTTCAGCTCCTCCCCCAAAGGGCGTTCCAGCTCCTCCCCCAAAGGGCCTTCCAGCTCCTCCCCCAAAGGGCCTTCAGCTCCTCCCCCAAAGGGCCTTCCAGCTCCTCCCCCGAAGGGCCTTCCAGCTCCTCCCCCAAAGGGCCTTCAGCTCCTCCCCCAAAGGGCCTTCCAGCTCCTCCCCCAAAGGGCCTTCAGCTCCTCCCCCAAAGGGCCTTCCAGCTCCTCCCCCAAAGGGCCTTCAGCTCCTCCCCCGAAGGTCCTTCAGCTCCTCCCCCGAAGGGCCTTCCAGCTCCTCCCCAAAGGGCGTTCCAGCTCCTCCCCCGAAGGGCGTTCCAGCTCCTCCCCCGAAGGGCCTTCAGCTCCTCCCCCGAAGGGCCTTCAGCTCCTCCCCCAAAGGGCCTTCCAGCTCCTCCCCCAAAGGGCCTTCAGCTCCTCCCCCAAAGGGCCTTCCAGCTCCTCCCCCAAAGGGCCTTCAGCTCCTCCCCCAAAGGGCCTTCCAGCTCCTCCCCCAAAGGGCCTTCAGCTCCTCCCCCGAAGGGCCTTCAGCTCCTCCCCCAAAGGGCCTTCCAGCTCCTGCGGCTCCACTTTCACAGGTGCTCACGGCCCCTTTGATGTCTTCCTCGCCTTCCTCTGGCTCCCGCTGTCCTTGTCATCGCCCATTGCTGCTGCCTGCCAGGGTCCCTCATCCTGTGTCACTCCTTCTGGGAGGTTTGGTCTAGGATTGTTTCTCTTTTCTCTCATCTCATTATTATCCTTCAAAGTGTTTTCATTGGCCCTGGTGTTGTAGGACTTCCTTCTCCTTCAGAAAACGTTTAATGATTCAAATCCCTAAGACTTTCTCCGGTTTTTGTTTTGTGAGTCTATGTGTTTCTAATTCTTCTTTCTTTCTTTGCAAACTCTCCCCGCTGGGGCTCTGGAGACACACAGAGCCATCCTCCTGTTCACAGTGGTCTCCCCGACACGTGGCTTCTCGTCAGCAGTCCTCTTCCGCCGTGAAACACACGCCCCTGCAGACCGCGGAAGGAACCCCTAATCTGAGCAGTGTCACCTCACAGTTTAGCATGACGAAGCTGTGTCCCAGGTGCCATCATTTACCTCCAGCATTCAGAAGAACTGGGTTCTTATACCAGCCACACTTCTAATTAGCTTTGTGAAACTTCACCAGGTGAATACCAATCACACTTTCCAGGCCTCAGTTTTCTTATTTGCAAAATGACAGGGGCCAGATCAGATAATTGTTAAGCTCCCTTACTATGTCTGACCGATGCCACTGTAATTAGCTAGTTATTAATAATAGGAAAGGAGCAAAGGGAAGGCCAGACATTATCGGCATGTTCTCTGCAAACCCTGGGGGAGGGAACCACATAGGGAAGACAGACTCATGCCAGTAAAGCTGGGATGACACAGGGAAGATACTTGCCTGTCAGTCACATCCAGGGACAGAGCTCATTGGCCAGAATGGGCATGGCCACTGCAAGTGCTCGAAGATTTGGGATACTTAATCCCCTGAACAAAGAAGTTGACTCTCTTGGTTCCTCTTGGCATGCTTGGCTCCCGCTCACACCTGGCTTCCTAGCATTCTCCCGCGTGGCCGTGGCCAGGTGGATCCCACACCCAGTGAACTGAAGGACTAAAGCTGGCCCGATGCGGACTGGACCCGGCTCCAACATGGAACAGAAACTCTGGACACTGGCTCTGATTTTAGCTCTACTGAAACCACAGCTACACTTCTTCTATGACTGGACTAAGAGAAATGGGGCTTTGGAAACCCAGGGGTATAATTCCATGGAAATAAAGCTTTCTACCATATAGCATCCTCCCATGTGAGTCTCAGAAAGTTCCTTTTCTTGAGATATCTCAAGGACCCCACCCCCAGGCAACAACCAGGGGAGGCGAGGCATGTTTTTCTCTGGTAACAAAACCGCTAAACTCCTCAGTTTCATTCGTGCTGGAAAAGTATCAGCATCTCTTCCAGATCACCTTCTCTGGTGCGAGACGCGTGATTACATTTCCATCTTGGGCAGTCCGATAACTCAGCCAGGGGCTAGACTCCTTTGTGAGACCATCCTGCCTTTATCTTCGTTATGTTACCAGCTCTTTCTTCTAACATGTACACGACACACTGTGTTCACGTTGACTCGGACAGGAAGGAGGAGGGCAGACACAGGCAGGACCATGGAGAGGAGTTTTACCAGACGTGCCAGCTTTGAGAAGCTGCTGCGATGGCTTCCAAAGCAAAGGAGAGGCCGCGAAGTCTCTGCTACGTAGGCATTTGCTCACTCGCTCTGCTGCGGTCGAGGGGGAGCACCTGCAGCGTTCCGAGGCTCTTCCAGGTGGTGTCGGTCACTGTCCTCAAGAGCACGTAAACCGATCAACAAATGACCACTCGAATGAGCAGCATGGTGACTGTCCTGGCATGAGGGGCGGAGGGAGGTGGAGGAGGGTCAAAGGAGGATAAGGTGATGGCTGGAGGCTTCACCTGGGGTGGTGAACACACAGTACAGTGTACGGATGACGTGTTGTAGAACTGTGCACCTGAAACCTGTATAACTTTGCTAACCAGTCACCCCAGTAAATTCAATTAAAAAAATAAATTAACCGCTCGAGCAATCCTCTGCTGGATGACTCCTGCATTAATTTCACAAGATAGACACTCTGAAGCTCGGCCGGTGCCTTGCCATGTTTCCTTGGATTTCATCATCGTGATCATCGTGGGGGGGCTTTGACAGCTTTGATTGTCCCCACTTACAGAAGAAGAAGATAGAGCTCAGAGAGGTTAGGGACCGGCACACAATCCTTCTGTAAGTGGGAAGAAGATTCTAGATCTCCTGGCTCACTCGGAGCTGCAGATGAACGAGTCAGCCTTTAACATTTTTCTAACATGCACAGAAGTGAACCCAGGCCCGGTGTCTCGCAGAAAAGCATCAACAGAAAGGTCACTCTCTGGGTGGCTCAGCAGGAAAGGCGCCTCCTCTGCCTTCTCTCGGAGCCCACAGAGCTGCCCTGCCACCGGAGGGAGAGGCCAACCTGCCAGGACAACCCCCGGGGCATCAGCTGGTTGGGCAACAAGGTTCTATCTTCCCACTTTTCAAAAGATGCTGAAATCCAGAGTCTAAGAGAAATCTCTGATTTTTAAATGTGGGCCTCCATTTTGTTTTTACACTAAAAGCCAAAAAGAACACACTACTGGCTGTCGGACCTCTCGTTGAGACAGTCCTTCTAACTTGAGGCAGGAGAAGTGTCTCGTCCAACCGCACTGCTGCCTGAGACACGTGGAAACGCAGCAGCCGGACCCTGCCGCGGGCCTCTCCGTGGCGTCGGGGCACAGACGCTCTCTCCACGGCGCTGCGTCCGGGGGAACCCCAGCACCTCACAAGATGAATGCCTGCTCCTGGAGTAGGAAGGAGGCGATGTCTTCTCCACAAGCTCAATAAATATTAGAAAATGAATAAACACATTGACCGCAATGAGAAACAGCGTTTACAGCAACACAGCAGAAGAATCGCTCGTCCTGGTTTTCTCTCAGTTAGGGTGTGACTCTGTGCAGACCGCCAGTTGGCAAGCTTCCCACCTTCGGCAGGGCGCACGAGCACAGAGGGGAGGTCTGCCACCTTGTGCCAACCTGCGCTCCACGAGTCAGTGCTGGGGAGACCACCCCAGGGGCTGCCGGATGCTCAGGGGGCCTCCGCGGTGCAGGGGCCTGACAACGCCCCTCTGCTGAAGCGATGCTTTGCCTTCACTGGTGTTGGCTGTTCATGGTGGATGTGGGCTCTGTGGGCCCCCCCCCCCCCCCCCCCCCCCCCCCGCCAGTGTACTAGTTTCCTAAGGCTGCCATAACAAAATGCCACCGACTGGGGACTTAAAACACCAGAAATGTATTCCCCACAGTTCCAGAGGCGGGTCTGAAATCCAGGCACTCAGGGCCAAGCTCAGGGGAGAATCCTTCCTCCCTCAGCCAGCTTCTGGTGGTTGCCAGCACTCCTTGGCATTCCTTGGCACTGATAACCACTGTGCCCACTGACTCGTGGCCTTCTTGCCCTGTCTCCTCTATGTCTCCACACTGCCATCTCTTTACAAGGACGCCAGCCTGAAGGTAAGGCTCACCATAAGCCAGTACAGCCGCATTTTAACTCATTCCATCTGCAAAGGCCCTGTTCCCAAGGTCCCTCTCTGAGGCTCTGCGTAGACACACACTTTGGGGACACTGTTCAACACACAGAGTGGCTTTTATCTGCCTAATTGTATCTGCTAGTGACCGCAAAGCAAGTTCAGGAGTCTCTGGAAGCTGCACTCCAGTGAGAAACTCCTGTCTTAGGATAGGTCTTTTTTGAATATTTTTTAATTGATTTTAGAGACAGAGGAAGGGAGAGGGAGAGAGAGAAGCATCGATGAGAGAGAACACTGATCAGCTTGGTTTTCCTAAATAGCATTCCAGAGCCCGAGTCCACTGATTCCAGCATTAAATCAGACCATCTTCTTAGGGCCTGTATTTGGCTTCAATTATCAACTCCAAACATTTACATTTGGGTGAGGAAAGAAATATTTCTTACTCAGCAACACTGAGACAAGGCTCTTAACCTCAGTATTGGGTTCATATCTCCCAGGGCTCCCAGAGGAGTTCTGGAAGGCCAGAGGTCAGCCCCACTTTCTCCAGCGAAACCCGCAAGTTGGCTTACACTTAATGTCTACTACAATGGCAGAGACAATGAAACAATATATGCTAACCACATGCTACTAACCACGAAGTCGATAAAATGATTTTATTCTATGAGACTTACGTTCCACAGACACATGTTATGACAAAGTGATCGGGAGAAAATGTTTACAAGTAAGCACCTGCTAAACTTCCTTCCTCGGGACATGTAAATCAAGATTCTTATTTATTTATTTATTCTAAATATGTTTTATTTATTTATTTATTTTTTTCAAGAGAGAGATTAAAGGAGAGAAAGAAACATCAATGAGAGAGAAACATGGATCGGCCGCCTCCTGCACGCCCCCTACTGGGGATCGAGCCCCCAACCCGGGCATGTGCCCTGACCAGGAATCGAACCGGGACCTCTCAGTCCACGGGACGATGCTCAATCCACTGAGCCACACCGGCTGGGCCAAGATCCTTATTTAAATGCAAAGATGGGGAGACCAGACTTTAGCACCTACACTCCTCAGTGGCTCCCACCCACGGCCACTCCTGGCCCTCCACAGGTGGGTCCCTGTCCCAGTATTGCCCTTCTCTCCGAGCCTGGTGGGAGTCCAAGGAGACAACCAGAGCAGCCTGGCTATCACTGTAGCTCAGACCTTCCGTGCCTCTCCTGAAAATTCCAACTAGAGATCAGGTTCCAGATGTTGGATTGAGCACAGACTGTAACTTCCTTTCCCCCCAGCACACATAAAAGATATTTTAAATGTATTTAGAAGCACACAGCCATGCATCAAAACAAGAGAAGGAAATCTCTGTAGACAAGCAACGGAGCAGTCTCCCTAAACGACGGAGGCAGAGGGAGCCCACCCCTTGCCGTAATGCGGGCTGCCCCACATTCTAACGGCGGGCCAGGTGGAGAGCCCGCCAAGCACGTGGGTCAGGAGGTCGGGCTCAGAACAGCTGCCCACCCAGGGCCGTGGCTGGCAGCAGCCGCACATGTGGCTGAGGTTGGAGCGTTGCTTCCGTATGGTGGAGCCCGGAGTCCTGTCCCTGCCAGGGCCCAGGCTGGAGACACAATGAGATCATCTCGCCAGAAAGCCCCCGTCCTACATAAGTGAGGGCGAGGCCCCCCCAGAAAGAGCAGCAGCAAGAAGGGCAGACGCAGGCCCCAGCGAGGACCAGCGGACAGCCGGGAGGAACTTCTCACCCTCGAGCAAGTCAGCGAGGACACATCCAGCAATCACAGCGACGGGTGCAGGGAAAGCAGACGACAAAGCCTGGCAACGAGGGACAGAGTTACCGACACTAAAGCTCAATAAATGAGTGGAATCACAGGACAGATCAAGAGTGAATTCATGAAATGGAAGCTCAAACTGAAGGAATATTCCAGAATGGATCACAAAGAAACAGAGGAAAAGGAAATATGAAAGAAAAGTTAAGGGACGTGGAGGAGTAACCTAGAAGTTCCGATATTTATCCAGTGAATTCTAGAGATGGAAAGTAGAGGGAATCCTTGAGGAGCAGTGCTTGACAGTGAGGCCTAAGGATTTTTCCAGAAGAAAAGAGAAAGGCCCGAGGACTTCGAAAAAATATCTCACAAAGGGCCAAACAGAATAAATGGTTTTAAAAATTCACACTTGGATACATTTTTGTAAAAATTTGGAGCCTAGAAAGGGAAAGCATGCATGTGTGTACACACACAGATACACACATGCACACATACACACATATACACATACACGCACACACACACAGATATGCACACACACACATATACACACACACACACGCACACATACACACATATACACATGCACACACACACAGATATGCACACATACATATACACACACATACACACACACATAAACACACACTGATACATACACACACACACACACAAACACACACAGGCCTCATAAAATTTCTCCAAACATGCACATTTAAAAGCAAAATATCCCTTTGTCTCAAAGTTGGCTTTTTTGGGGGAAAAAATTTTGCAATTTTAACTACCACTCTCAGTTTCTGGGTCTCAGTGGGAGCAAGGGCCACTGATCCCACTGTTTCCTCGCTTCTCTGTGAATCACCTGCTTGGTATAACAACTCTCCCCCCTTTTCCCAGCACCCCAGGAGGCATCACTTTTGCTTTCTGGGGTCTCTGTACCAAAGGACACCTTTCGAGACTGAGCAAATAAATAAATAAATATTCCTTGAACAGCTCTTTTATTAAAAACAACATTTTCCCCTCAAACACTCCAAAGCCGGTCTCTTTCCTTTTCTACCTTTCGGAGATCCTTGAATATAGTTCTAAAGAAAACTTTCTCCCAAATGTTACCTTTGCAAAGTCCCCCCCTTGTTTCCTCTAGAGCAGAGTGTGGTATGGGTTCCATGAGCAACTCAAGTAAATCTAAATTGAAGTAAAGATGGAAAAGGTCACTTTTCTTCTTTGATTCTTTGTCCTAACCATTATATCTAAAATGACACATTATTAGTGACACAGAGAAAGTTTTCAGAGTGAGACAGATCTAATAGTTTAACTAACATATTGAGGGCTTTAAAGAACGTTTCGAGGAAACAAGGTCTGCTATGGGACCACTTCTAATGATGGAGGAAGCGAAAGGAGGTTCGGGAATGATACTGAAGCGAGTCAGCAGCAGCAAGGAATCCCCTCCTCAGCTGCACCATCCTTCTTGGGATCCACTAGATGACAGCGTGGACAAGTGCCGGTGACCGTGGGGAGGTCACTGCGGGAGGAAGCAGGACCCGGCATCCATAGCCTCCTCCCCAGTCGCCTCCCGACCTCCACAGCGCCTCCTAGCGGAAGCCCAGGGCTGTTCGCTGTGTTGGCTTTAGTGCGCAGACAGGCCCACAGACTTGCTGGGCAGCCCTGCAGAGTTCCCACGGTGGCTGAAGGACTCATTTAGTGGGAAGAGAGGGTCCAAGACACACACTTGCCTAGGTGGCAATCCTCAGGTGTCAGAATAAACAGATAATTTCTGGTGTAGCCGCATGCCTGCGTTAGGTGCCTAACAAGTGTTTGTGGAGTTGGTTCTTTAATCAGTGACCTGGGGCAAGTGCCAGGTTTGGGAAACGCCAGTCAAAGTGAAGAGCACCCTTGTGCAGTCGGCTCAGGGTCCTTGGAGGTCTACGACAGGTGTGGCGACGCGACACTGGAGTGGGGAGAGATTCTGCCACCTACCTGAGATTACCAGCAGCAGCTGCCTTGAGGTGCAGAGGATGGACGGCGTGGTGGGGGGTCCCAGCCGGGCACACCATTGGTGCAAACAGCAGGGGTCTTCACGGGCATCGGACATCCTAGCAGGAGGCCTACAAGGGCCTGAGGCAGAAGAAAATCTGGCAACTCTGGCCACTGTCGCTTGGGAGGTGGGTCGGCTGTGACTCTTGACAGACATGATATACCATACGTCTGGGTGGGGACTCCCACACCCGGCTGACACTGGGAGGAGGGGCAGTATCAGCCAAGTTTCAGGTGCATGAAACTGAAATTATCCTAGCTATTTTTAACAACAAGGATTCAATACCAGAAATCAGCAGTTTAATGAATCCTTGGGAGGTCTGGAAGGACACGATGAATCCCAGATTGGCCACTGGAGAGAACCATTACCTCCGCTAAGGAAATGAGGCTCCAGAGGCCAGCACCGGCGGGTACCGTTCAAGGTCACATCACCAGGCTGCTGTCCAGTGGTTAGGGAACCACACTTGTTTCTCGACACCCGTAAAACTGGAGGCTGGACCCTTGATGCTGAGTCAGGAGCCCAACATCACCAGGAGCTGCAGCGGAGGCCATAGGCAGGCAGCCCCCCCTCCCTCCACCCTCCAAATCATGGGCTTCCTCAATGAACCATCCTGAACCCCGGCTGCAAGAGACTCTGGAAGGCATGTCTGCGGACGCTCCAGCCCGTCAATTGGGAGGACACACAGAAAGCACAGTGGAATGAGCGTGGGTGCCGAGCCCCCAGCCAGTGCAGCTGGGTGCTGGTGTGCAGACAGGTGCGCAGTCACGAGCCAAGGTCCTCACATAACAGACGGCAGTGATGGCAGGAGAACCTGTGTTATCGTCATTGTGACCGCTCTAGTTCCCTGCACGAAGGAAAAGCGGAGATGGTACCTACTTTACAAGATTATTTTGAAGATTTGCTAAGATAACATAAGTGAAAAGCACAGCTGTTGTGCAATGACAGCAATTTTAGGTGAAAAACAAACAAACTCTTTTCTCTAACGAGTCAGAAATAAATCCTGCTGGACAAATTCTAAACAGGACCCTCTCAGAGAAGGCGGAAGAACGGAGTGGCAAACATCCCTGTGACTCGGGGCGAATGGCCCATCCCTCCAGCTGCCACCAACCCACGGAGGTTTAATAATCTTTAGCAACATCTCCAGTCCAAGATGCTCCTTCATAACCTGGAGAAAGATCCCACGTGTCCATCGGCCACACCCGCTGGAGGGTGTGCTCTTGGCCACCCACGCCACCAAACAGCCGTCCTTTCTCTAAATCCACCCCCACACTGGCTGTTCCCATTCTGAGGGTCACCCTGCACTGCCCTTCCCTCTGGCGTCTGCCCTCAGCCCAATCCAGCTTCTAGGGGTCGAATTAGTCCCACAATTTCCGCAGAGAAAAGGGCTTAATTATATTAACTCGTTAATATAATGAATTGTTATTCCAGTTTTCAGAAAGTATTGGAACAGATCTAAACACTGACCTTAGAATTAGTCTTTAACAGGACTTTGTATATTAGCTAATGTGGTTAAAGAAAGAAAGGGAGAGGGGAAGGAGGAAGGGAGAAAGGGAGAGAAGGAAGGGAGGAAGGGAGGGAGGGGGAGGGGGAGGGAGAGAAGGAGGGAGAGGAGGGAGGAAGGGAGGGGCTTAGGGAGGGAGAGAGAGGGAGAAAAGGAGGGAAGGAGGAGGAGAGAGGGAGGAGGGCGGAAGGGAGGAGGGAGAGAAAGAGGGAAGGAGGAGGGGGACAGGAAGGAAGGGAGGGAGGGGAGAAGGGAGGAAGGCAAAAGGGGAAAGAGCTCCATGCAAACCTTGTGCTGTGTATTGAAAGAAGCGCCGGCCCCGCGTGGGGAAACCGGAGCGCGTGGTGGGCGGATTTAGTCTGGATTTCGCACAGGGAGCCGTACCTGACACAGCTTGGCTGGAAGCCCCGGTGTGGCCATCAGTCACAGCTCAGTTCCCCTCAGTCCTCTCCACGGAAAGCCAGAGCTGAACGTGGAGGACCACACCTGCTCCGACCTCACAGCACCGTGAGACACCAGCTAGAGAGGACACACAGGCCACATCACAGCCCGTGAGCACTTGGGGAGCTGCCGGCCCCCACCACGGGCCTGTGTGTCTGCAGCACCGTCAGCCTCGGCTCCACCTTGTCACACAGCCCCGGGGCGTCATGCAAAGGTCTGGGCAGAGGCCAGCGCCCGCTGCACAGCCCGTCTCTGCGGGGGACTCGGAGAGGCCCTGCCACCTCCCTCAGCCCCGCTGCCTGGTCTGGGGGCGGGGGAGCTGGACTGGGTCAGCCGGGGCTTACAGAAGCGCAATAATGTGCAGGAAATGCCTTCAACGCCGAAGCTATATAAGTAGTTATCATTAAATCTAAAAAGAGCAAAACTCACCCAAATGGCTATACGAATCCAACACCACACATTCTCGCTTTGATGATACAGTGAACAGTGAGGAACAGCGCAGACCACGTCAGGGCATTAGATGTACATCATAGAGTCAAACGACAGGCACGTTCCCGCTCCCTGTTTCATCAGGCAGTCCTGTTGGCGGTTCCTGCTCTGTGAAGGGCCCAGGTGAGACGACAGGTTGCCCAGGCAGCTGCGACAGGCACTTTGTTGGTTATTTTAAAGGAAGACTGACATTCAAGGTCACCTAAGCCCCTGTATTTCATTCCCCGGTGGTTTTCCATCCTCGGACTGACTGCTATGACCAGTTGCATCAAGGTGAGGTCGTCATGTCCAAGGTGGCATGTCCCAGGATCAATGCCACTCTAGTTACCTTGCTAAGAGCACCCAAGGGCCCTTCCTCTGCAGGCTGCCAACTCAATGCCTGTTTTGCCATCATCGCAGTCACCTTCCTGACCCACGTTCTTTGCAGATTCTTCTTCGTGTTCTTTGCAGCTTCTCTCCAAGCAGAGCAAAGGGGCGCCCATCAGAAGCAGGGAGGACAGACCCCTGGCGGGTGGGTGATGGATGGCGATGGAATCCAGGGCTCACATGTCAGCAGTCGTGCCCACCCCTGCCCACTACCCGGCACAGCTTTCCTGGAGGGGAGAATATCACCAGGGAATGGAGGTCACCGCGGGGCCAGGCAAGCAAATAAGATTTTTATTATGAGCCTTTCTCACTTCAGCTCTGCTGGAGACTTTTCTGCTTTCTTTTCTTTTCATCTGGAGATTAAAAAACAAAAAACAAAACAAAAAAAGAACAGGAAATGTAACTAAAAAATGCACAAGTTGTTCAGGCAAATAAAGGATCCAATTTAAACATCCCTGATGCTAAATTCTTTCTCTGATTCACACAGTGAGATCAAACATTGGGGACCAATGTACTATCTGTTGGAGGGACTCTGCCCCTCCCCCCCGCCCCGCCTCCTGAGCTGTGCATCTCACCCGCAGGCACTGGCTGGTGCCTCCACTTCGCAGAGGAGAAAGTGGGTTCGGGAAGTAAGACTGCTTGCCCTAAGGACGCCCAGCCTGGCCGAGAGTTCTGGAGGCCATAGACACTTTGTAAGAGTTGTGCAAACCTGGGTTTAAAAACCAGAGAATCGTTCATAACGTTCAGAAGAGCCTCAGCCGGAACGCGCAGTCGTCACCACGTACGGGGTGCCGGCTCTGCTCGGGTCCTCAGGGCTGGTCCAGGAGACAACAGGGTCCTTCAGGGGTGATTATCTGGTGACGGAGCCAGCTGGGTCACTTTCATCAAATCCTCTCATCACCCTCTTGTATTAATCAGGGTTGCAAGAAGAAACCCATTCTAGGTAGGGTGAGCAGAACAGGAACTTGTGAACAGATGTTGGGAACTCATGGGGTCTCCAGAGGTGCGAGCTTGGGGTCTCCCAGCCAGGAAGAACACACAAGCTCTTTCACTCCAGCAGGGAGCCTTCTCTGGACAGACTGTGGTCACACCGTGGGCCCACCAGGACCTCTGCATGTGGCCTCTGAAATCAGGGGACCACTCTGCTACACTCTACCCCCTTGCCAGAAAATGATGTCTTCTTAGCTTCTAAATGGGTGTAAGTCACGTGGTTGGACCTCGGGTGCCAAGGAGACTGGAAAAAATTTCACTCTCATTAAAGTTAGAGCTTCTACAAAGGGAGGGCCAGATTCATTCGATGTCCCCAGATCCGGGAAACTGGGAAGGATTCTGGCATCCACCAAGTGACAGATGTTCCACGTCCACCACCACGTGCTACTGACCCACCTACGCCGTGTCTAGCTTCGAGTGGCACCCGACCACTGTCCCCCTCCTAAGTCTTCCCCGTTCCGCACTCTACACAACTTCTAGACTCACTTTCTAAAGTGTGTCTGCGGTCCTTCAGTGACTCCCCCTAAAATGCCATTACTATCGATGGGGGCTATTAAACAGTTAACACCAGCTTAGTATACGTCACTAATCTGGACAGCAGTCACCACCCCGGGGGACTGGAACACAGCACCAGCAAACGTTCAAGCAATAGAGAAAGACCCGGAAGGAGGTGGGCTCCCTGAAGCAGGGCCCGGGGCGTGGAGAGAGGGGAGCAGGAGGAGACCGCACAGAGCAAGCAGGTGTTTGTCACTGAGCACGTCCTTGGCATGGCAATCGCTGTGGGAACGCAGACGAATGGGACACAGTCTAGCCTGGGAACGGGACCCTGGAGGGGCCATCCTGGGAGGGCAAAGCCCAGAAGAAGAAGGGCCTGGGGATAAAGGAAGGGGCTTCACTTGGAAGGGAGACCCCATACTGCTACCTTTTAGTCCCATTGTGAGCTATTAGGTCGCATTGTCTCAGCGATGGAGGGAAATGCACACAGACACTCTGCCCTGGCCATCACTGCGTGAGGGGGTCAGTGCTTCCCTTTAATGACCACTGAGGGCTGGGGTGTAAATTGAATAACTCCTCAATCAATTTCATGCATGATTTAGTCCAACATCCGCCAGGACAGGTCATCACTCAGCTTTCGTGTGGCTGGATTTCTCGTCTGACAGTGAGACCAGAGTGTGTTTTTACTCTCCGTTCCCTTCCTCGGCCCCTCAAATTCTGATGTCTGAGCACCAGCTACCTCAGGCTCACAAGACTATCTGTGCTGTGTTACACCCGACAGGAAGGACCAGGAGGAGTGAAACCTGTGACCCATGCACACAGGAGAGACAGCGCTGGACAGGTGTCCAGACCTTCGGCCTCTGGGACACTTGGCAGCCTTGGCAGCCAGTCAGCTGCCTTTCTGCGGCTGCAAAGAAAAATGAGCCTCTTCAGCCTGGCTGGTCAGCATGCCGCTGCCTCGCTGCTCCCTCGTAAGGGAGGACGGGATAAGAAAGATTTGCCACTGTCAGCTTGACCTCTTCATTGGGTATTCATTCATTCATTCATTCATTCATTCATTCAGCAAACCAGTCTTCACTTTACTCCTATATGCCAGGCACTACAATAAATAAGGGGGATACAAAAATGCGTAAGCTCATGGAAGGAGGAGAGGAGATATTGGTGATTAAAGGGTGAAGTTATCCCAGATTTCCAGGTTAAAAAAAAATCTCAAAAAGGAAACCTCTTTTTCCCTCCAAACAAACAATTCTGATGAGTCTTCTTCCTAATGCCCACCCCTCGCCAACACACACTCTCACAGAAACTTGTGCATACATACCTCCTGCCCGCCACTGCGTGCAGGATTTGATAGGGGTGAGAAGGGAGGGAGGGAAAGGAGGAAGAAGAGGAGAGGAGGACAAGACAGGAAAAGAGAGAAGGGAGGAGAGAGGAACAGAGAAGAGAAGGGGAGAAGGGCGCCTCAGGATGGTGTAGGCGCAGAGTCAGAGGGGAAATATCAGTGCACGCCCTTCCAGCTCCCCCGCCCACACTCAGAAGCTGCTCTGGACCTGGACAGAACCACTAAGCGTTCAGCCTTCACCTGGAGCCGCATGAGCCTCGGTCCCCTCCCTACCCGAGGCTGCTGGCAGGTACGTCTGCATGGACCTGGGCTGCCCTGAAGCTGGAGCTCCCTTGAGTGCGAGACTGGAACGATGATTGGCACAAAAGAGACTCATATATTTGATGTGCTGACCTTACCTCTTCGGAAACTCCCCTTGGGGACCCTGCTAACACAGACTGAGATATATTAGAAGAACAAGCCAGGAGAGCATATGGACAGGGAATGTTTTAGTCACCCAGGAATGCTCTCTAGGGTCCCTCCAAATTGTCCTCTGTTTGGAGCATACGAAGGCAGGGCTCTCGAGAGGTTTCTAAAGCAGGTTTGCCCCAAACCCTGAACCCACGCTGGTGCGGCGGCCGTCTGTCTGGTTCTCATGAGTATTTACCTGGCCATGAAGGAGAAGTGAGGCTTGGGAATGTCTAATTGTATGAAGCACCCCTTTGCTTAATTCTAGACCTTTCCCATCATGGCTCATTTCCTGTCAAGAAAGTAGCCTCTTTCTTGTCTCATCCTGGTTGCGAGGAGAAGACCTAGTGGAATAATTATCTGCTGACCTCAGCCTCTGTGCGGTGGAGCTGGCGTGCTCTCTCTTTCTCGGCCCTAAGCCACAGGAACTGGGCACCCTGGGGTAAGCAAGAAGTATGGCTATTTGGGGTAGACAGGAAGTATGGCTATTTGGGGTAGACAGGAAGTACTATAACCTACCCACTATTCTTCTAACATTGCTTCTGTAAGTGAGGACCTGTTAACTAACACGTGACTGCAGATAAACAGCCTGTTTGCTTAAGAATTCTAGAAACTGACTTCAAAGAAGCAGACTCTGACCTTCACACATTCTGGCTCCAGGAGATTGCTGACCTCAACCAGTTATCCGAACAGACTGTGCTGATTTGCACATAGTCCCCTCAATGGAGAACTCTCAACCCTCCTTTAGATTCCTTTGTTCTTGTTTTTTTTCCTTCCTCCTCCCCCCTTACAAAAACCCCTGCCTGTGTGCACTTGTTAAGATGGTCTTTGCAACATGGGCCCACTATCTTCCCAGGCTGCCAGCTCTTGAATAAACCGACTTTCCTTCCACCAGCCCCTCTCTCTTGATTGTTGGCTTTTGAGTGGCAGTCAGGCGAACCTGGGTTTGGTATCAGTACAGTTATTCGAGGTAGACAGAAAGTACAGTTATTTGGGGTAGATAAGAAGTACAGTTACTTAGGGTAGGCAGGAATTACAGTTATTTGGGGTAGATAGGGAGTGATGGTTATTTGGGGTACACAGGAAATATGGGTTATTTGGGGCAGACAGGAAGTAAGGGTCACTTGGGGTAGACATATCTCTCACTCCCTCACTCCAAAATCAATACATGATTTTTTAAGCACTTAAATGTTTGAGATATTTTCAGCTTTTCTTCATTGTCTTAAACATCTGTTTGGTTGTCTCCCTGCAGATATCCACTAAATAATATGGTTTATTTTGGGTAACTGATTATAGGAAAATCTTTTCATATATCCACCAAATGACATTTTTAATCACAGCTCTTCAACTTTAAAGAACCAAGATTTTCTTATCTTGACATGATTTATCATTTGAGCAGGAGCCAGCGACCTATCAGGATATAATCTATGGCTCCTCCACATGGAGGGCTCTTATCAAGCAAGCAAAGTTTACAATCACAGAGGAGAAAAGAAGAAAAACAAATGGGATGGTCAGTAATTCTCCATGTAAGATTTTTTCAAAAGATCTTATCTTATAAACCTCTTCCCAGAAATCTCATAGACCTGTGACCTTTCCATTAACTGCAGAGACAGGGTAAGTGACATGGGTAATACTTGGAACATTTTCTCTTTTCATTGGCTATCAGTAAGGCTGTATTTTGTTTCTTTTTGGACATCAGTTGCATTTTTTTTTCTTCCATGAGCCTTTGTCGCTAAAGATCTTCTATCATTACTGACTGTTTTATTCAGAAACTAAAAAACTGTAATGAAAAGTCACCTCTCTACCTTCTTTCCTGCTGTCCTGAAGTTGGTGACTTGTGTGGCTCAGCCCGAGGTGCGTCCCAGGACCGGGCCAGGGTAACCATTTCTACCCTCACGTCACTCCCAACCCCCCAGCACCTCCTTCTCTAGTCTAATTGTCAAATGACTTATTTCCTACTTCACTCAGGATGACAAATAGTCCTGGGTTGCCCAGGAATGAGGGTTTCTGGGGACCCACAAGTTTCATTGCTGGGTGTGTCCCAGGTAAACCAAGGAGGTGAGCCACTCTAAAATTCCATTCTTTCTTAACCTTTCAAGGACAGCATTCCCCAAACTCCCTCTCTGTCCTAACTCATCAATCTTTCCCTTTGTAGCATATCCTCATTTTTAGCATATAGCTTATATTTCTCACATTCAAAAATAATAAGAAAATAAACTCAGCTGTCCGATCACCATACCATTCCCCTTGGCAGCAGAGCGCCCGGGCAGGGTGGTCTATCCTCACTGTCCAGCTACTCCAGCTATTGTCTTAAACCCACTCCAATCAGCCTGCACCCTCACCATGTCTCCAGAACTGCCCTCCAGGTCACCAGAAACCACATGCCACTACAGCCCAGGCTTTCAGTCTTCCTTCTACTTGGCCATCAGCACTTTTGGTCACGTTGACCACTCTGTCTTCGTTGATACGCTTTCCTCAGCTGGCTTTCAAAACACCACACTCTTGTTCCTTGTCTTCCTTGGCCACACCTTGGCCACCTCTTCTTATCTCCTGGACATGTCGTTGGAAGGCCTCGGACCTCCACCCTGGTTCTTCACCAACACCCCGGCCCTGCCACCATCTGTTGGAATTACTCTAACAATGACCCTAACGGAGTCTCCTGCTTCCCCTTCCTGCTTACGCTGTCAACACTGGGCCAGGTCACTTCTTGTTTCTTAATGGTTCAGTGCGGTCTAGGTAAGACACCTGAGAACTGAAACAGCCAAAGCCCCGACCGAAAGGAGCATACAGTTGAGGTGCAATGCTTTTATGAGGAGAGTCAATAACAGTTCAGGGCAACGTTGGGTGAAATGCCACGATATGTGCGACGTGGAGACGCGCTCTCCACAGCCCGCCCAGGTCATCCGAAATGACAAGGGATAACTCATGGAAAGGCCGAGGCTGCATTACAGAATCTTTTCCACGGAATGTCACTGTGTGATTTCCACATACACATTCGGATGCTGCGGAGCCAGGCAGGGGCTCCAGGAGGAAACACGCCCTCGCTGCCCCGATAGCGGTCGCATAAATCAGGGGACGTGGTACACTGAGCTCAAAGCGGAGGTGGGCTTGAAGTGGGCGACTGACACATTTGTGACTCCTCAGGCTGCAAGGGAAGGGAAGCGTGACGCCTTCTCTCCTGCGTCTCCTGAGCTGCTTCTCGCAGTGCGTGTGTGTAACCGAGAAAGACCAGCAGCCAGGGTCACACTGCTGGCCTTGAGCCGTTCCCCACAGCGACGCTGGAGCCCGGACCTACCCACTTCAAATAAGTTTCCTTTTCTTTCATTCATTTACTCACTCAGCAAATGATTGTTGAACACCTTATTTGGCCTAGAAATTAGCTGAGGTGCTAGATACACAGGGATGAACCAAGCAGACACATCTGTTCCCCAGGAAGTGACATGGGGACATTACATAAAGGCTCTTTTGATGGAGGCATATTATACCCACAGGCAAGGCTAGCCGAGCACAGTCCACTGAAAGTAGCTGGATTTCCTTCCTGTTGGAAAGTAAATTTGACAGAATTCATTGTCTTCTATTTATGGCTTCACTGTCAAGACACTTGGGAAGAGATTTAAAATTAGTTGCATTCTAACAGTTAAAAAGTTTTATTATGTTTCTAATTGAGGTACCACATATGAGAAAAGTGAAAAAAATAATAAATTCACAGCTTGGTGAACTGTTACTACAAAATAAACACACCCATGTAACCACCTCTCAATCTGATAAATTGAATGCCATTGGACCCAGAAAGCCCCTTGCTCCCCTCCACGTCTACCACTGTCCCGACCTCTAGCACAATAGATTGGTTTTGATCTTTATAAAAATAAAAGTGTATAGCATGCATTTTTTTGGTCTGAGTTCTTTTGCTCAACATTTCACAATTTTTATCCAAATTGTTGCATGAAACAGTTTAATCATTTTAATTGCTGTGTAGTTTTCCATTGTATGAATATACCCACATTTATCCATTCCACTGTGGATAAATGCTTGGGTTGTTTGCAGTTTTGGGTCATTCTGAATATATTTGCACAAGAGCAATATTTCTTACAGGTATATATTTAGGAGTAAAATTATTGAATACAGGATATATTTATGAAGAAACATGTACAATGTCGAAGTTTACTAAAAGGGTTGTACCAATTCACACCGACACGTAGTAATATCCTCCCAGGTTTACATGCGAGAACACTGCTCCATAACCTTCAATTCCTAACATTCCAGACCTTTAAACTGTGGCCCTTCTAGTAAGGGTGATGGTTACTCCTCGGGTTTTAAAATTCCCTGATTATTGATGAGGTCAAGCACCTTTTCACATGTTTTGTGGCCATTTGGTTATCATTTTTGGAAGTGCCTGTTCAGCTATCTTGTCCATTTTGCTATTGGGCCTCTGACTTTTTCTTACTGATTTATACGTTGTTTACATACTCTGGGATATGCCTATTTTCAGATATGTGCTTTGCATATATATTCTCCCACTTACAGCTTCATTTTTAATTGTCTTAATGGTATCATCTGATGAACAGTTTTAAATTTTTATCTAGTCTGTCCTGGCCAGTTTGACTCAGCAGTTAGAGCGATGGCCTGTGGACCAAAGAGCCACAGGTTCAATTCTAGTCAAGGGCACGTACCTCGGTCGCGGCTTGGTCCCTGGCCCTAGTCGGGGTCGTATGGGAGGCAACCAGTCGATGTGTCTCTGTCACATCAGTGTGTGTGTCTCTCTCTATCTCTCTCTCCCTCCCTCCCTCCCTCCCTCCCTCCCTCCCACTGTATCTGAAGATAAATGGAAAAATATCTTCGGGTGAGGATTTAAAAAAATTTTTTATTTTCATCTAGTCTAATTTATCAGACAAAAGCTATTAAAGTAAAAATTATCATTAGAAAGAGAGAAGAATATTTCATAATAAAAATGTTCAAAAAACAGTTGTTGATATGGAAAATAATACAATAATTAATAAATAATAATACAAAAATAAACGGTGTTTCACATACACCTGTAAACCTACTTTTGCCCGATCCTGTGTAGTTTAAAATAAAAAAGCAAAAATATATGAAATTGAAGGAAGATGCAGAAAGATCTACAATCTTTTACATGTAACCAACTGGATTGAGACACAAAGCCTCACTCTGCACTGTTGGTAAGAGACACAACTGAAGTATGTCGGAAGTTTAGAAACAAAAGAATGATGACAGGTATGTGCTGCAAAACCAATCCAAAGAAAACACAGCTGGGCTTTGAATGCTGAACAGCCTGGTAATCCAGAGATAAAATCCAATTTGTCATGATGTCTTTTTACAATTTCTCACATCTATGTTTATGAGGAATATTTGTCTCTAGTTTTCTTATAATTACTTCTTAGGTTTTGATATCAGGAAAACACTGGACTCATAAAGTGAGATAGGAACTGTTTTTTTTCCCTTTAATTTTCTACAAGAGTCTGCTAAATTTGTATTATTTCTTCCTTAACTCTTTGGTAGAATTCCCCAGCAATTTGGGCCTGGAGTTTTTTTTATAGGAGATTTGTAGCCAATAATTCAATGTATTTTATAGATAAAAAGATATTTGGGTTATCGATATCTCCTCAAATAAGCTTGAGTAGTGTCTTTTATAAAATTTATCGATTTCATCTAAATTATCAATATTATTGCCAAAAAATCTTTAATAATATTTATTATCATTTTAATGTCGTAGGGTCTGCAGTGATATTGTCTCTTTTCTTTCTGAAATTGGCTATTTGTGTCTCTTATCTCTCTTCTTGATCAATCTGTCTAGAAATGTATCAATTTTATTTATCTTTTCAAAGAACCAAATTTTGTATTCATTCATTCTTTTTTCTATGATTTTCTGCTAACTTTATTGGCTTCTATTTTTGTTCAATGTATGACTGGAAATCAATAATTCTGCTACTTTGCTATTTGTTCAATTAGGAAACTTAACTCTTGTGATTTCTTATAAATCATGGGAGCCATGAAGCTTAGTGCAAACATGGTCGACTGGGAAATGAAAGTTGCACTCTAGGAAGGAAAGGAGTAGAACGTCACTGTAATTTACACCTTACTCACTCTGTCTGTCCTTGCGACACTTTATACATCTAGTGATATTAGGTCTAGTCCATTTAAAACATACATACCACTTTTTAAAGTCCCACATAACCTTAAAAATTAATGTCATTTTTTCCATTTCATGGGAGAGAAAGTAAAAAATCAGAGAGGTTTCTATGCTCGATGACGTTAGAAAGTAGCAGATGGACATGTGAGCAGTTCTCTTAGACACTGTAACTCAGCACTTCTAAACCAAAATCACTCGGGATCTTGGGTAATCCCGACAGACAAGGGATCCGTCCTTCCCCAGGTGTGCACCGTGTGGCTGCAACTAGTTCTCTTTGTCTCTGATCACCAAACATCTCTGTTCCCATTGTGACTCGTTGCTCTTTTGCCCTCACAATCCACTGGAATTTTTTCTTCACATGACATATGAAAATTATAGGCAAACATATTTTTATTTGTTTATTTTTCCTTTTCAGTTTATGACTGCTCTCTGTAGAAGTGTAAAAACATCTAGTTGAGAACCTACCAAATGCAATAGTGTCTTAGCGTGAACAGAGCTGGGCTCAGAACCCAACCCTCTGCATAATCAGCACTTTCCTTCAGACAAGTAAGTCATTTCCTGCTCTGAGCCCAACGTCCTCATCTATGAGAGAGCACGGGAAAGCGCCCTCAGAGCTCCTGAGGTTGAAGTAAGAGTCTCTATGAATCCACCTGGAGATGTTTCATAAACGTTTGTCCTTTTTCAAGAATAGCTATTCTTATTAAAAAGGAATATAAGAATCAAAATAGTATAGTATCAGCATAGAAACAGACACACAGATCAATGGAACAGAATAGAGAGCCCAGAAATAAATCTGTACATATATGGTCAATTAATCTACAGCAAAGCAGCCAAGAATATACAATGGAAAAAGGACTGTCTCTTCAGTAAATGGTGTTGGGAAAACTGAACAGTCACCTTCAAAAATGAAACTGGACCACTATCTTACACCATACACAAAAACTAACTCAAAATAGGTTAAAGACATGAATGCAAGACCTGCAACCATAAAACCCCTAGAAGAAAACATGGACAGTAAGCGCCTTGACATTAGCCTTGGTGATGATTTTCCGGATTTGACACCACACACAAAGGCAACAAAAGCAAAAATAAACAAGTGGGACTACATCAAACTTCTGCACAGCAAAGAAAACCATCAACAAAATGAAAAGACAGCCTACTGAATGGGAGAAAATATTTGCAAATCATATATCTGATAAAAGATTAATATCCAAAATAAATAAAGAACTCATGCAACTCAATAGCATAACAGGAAAACCTGAACAATCTGATTTCAAACATAGACAGAGGATTCAGATAGACATTTTTCCAATGAAGACATACAGATGGCCAACCGGCACATAAAAGGTGCTCACCATCCCTGATCACCAGGGAAATGCAAATCAAAACCACAATGAGATACCGTCTCACACCTGCTAGCATGGTTACTATAAAAAAGACAAGAAATAACAGGTGTTGAAGAGGATGTGGAGAAAAGAGAACCCTTGTGCATTACTGGTGGAAATGTAAATTGGTGCAGCCACTATGGAAAACAGTTCCTTGAAATATTAAAAATAAAACTACCATAAGATCTAGCAATTCCACTTCTGAGTATTTATCTGAAGGTAACAAAAACAGTAACTTGAAAAGATTCCTTCTTTATAATATTTCATTGTATATATGTGCCACATTTTTTTTATTTGCTCATCAATGAATGGATACTTAGGTGCCTCCATATCTTGGTCATTGTAAAATATTCTGCAGCCGTGAGGAAAAAAGGCAATCCTGCCATTTGCAACAACATGGATGGCCCTTGAGGGTATTATGCTAAATGAAACAAAGTCAAGATCCGGAGCAGAGAGAACATGGAAGGGAACGGATCCCAGACAAGAGGCATTTGTCGGAGGTGTTGCTCTCCTCCAGGCAGGGCGGACCAGGAGACAGAACGGCCTGGATATCAGGTGTGTCTCAGCCTCCAGAGCCTCCATTTATCCGTCTGTAAAATGGGTGGATGATCCCTGCTTGGGCCAACCCTCCAGGAGGCCTGGAGATGATGGTGTGAAAGTGCTCGGAGAGGCGCCAGCCCTGTGCCCGCAGGAGAACAGAGCAATGCAGGGCCCCAGAGAGAAATACTACGGAGGGGGTGGGGGAGTTGGTCACCTCAGACCTGTGGCGGAGACTCTGGAGGGAAACAGGGACCTGGTGACCACAGATGTCACCTGCAGAGAGAGGCCCACCTGCTCTTCCTGAATCTGCAGACAGTCTGGAGTGAGGTCGGTCTCCAGAGGCCACAGCGCACCCCGCCAGACTGGGATTTGTGGGAGCCGCATTAGCGGGGATCCGCCTCCCACCGCTGTCCTTTGGTGGGGTCCAGGCCACTCCACTGTCATCTCCAGCTCAGGAAGGAAAGGTCTGAGTCCGTGTTTTAAAGAAGTGATTGAACACGTAAGAGGGAGAATATGCCAGCCAGTTTAGGAAGACGTTCAGCTCCTACATCTCCCCCCCAAAAAAAAATTATAAAAAAATAAATAAATAAATGAAACAAAGTCAGACAGAGAAAGACAAATACCACATGATCTCACTTGGACCCTACAAAGCAAACAAAAATTCTGAGGTCATAGATACAGAGAACAGATTGGTGGTTGTGAGAAGCAGGGGGTAGGGGGTGGATGGAATGGGTAAATATAGTCAAAAGGTACAGACTTCCAGTTATAAAATAAACAACCCCTGGAATGTAGTGTACAGCATGGTGACTATAGTAACAATACTGTATCGTATATTTGAAAGTTGCTAAGAGAGCAAATCTTAACAGTTCTTATCATAAGAAAAAAAATTGTAAGGATTTGTGATGATGGATGTTACTAGATTTATTGAGGGGATTATTTCTCAGTATGTGAGAAATCATATTGAATCATATTGTACACCTGAAGCTAACATAATGTATGTCAATTACATCTCAAATAAAAAATAGCTGTTCTTCTCCCTTCTATAAACACATCAGTCTTTTCCTTCTCTCAGATATATCACTACTTTTTCTTTTTATTATCTACCTGGTAGCCACCTGAAGCTATTTCCACATAAATTATCTTGGCACATCTTCCTTTACAAACTGTGTAAAAATAATTCTCAATTCAATTTTAACATTGAATTTTCCACTTAAAACATTACTTATTGACACATTTTTCTATTGGTTTACTTTTGAATTTTAAATTAAATTGAACTGGATTATGATATAAATAAATCTACTAACAGAATTTGACATTTTCTATTCTCCAACTTTATCAGCTATATAAAATATGTACATGATCAGTTCGGAAGTCATTGTTGGTAACTAAGAAAATAGCGACAGCTTCCATTTGTTTGCTTTTCTATCTCCACATATTAGCAGTGCTGGGACAGAAGGTGGAAAATAGTTATTTATTATAATTTTATCTCCTGTTTTTTATCTTATACATTCTTTGTACCTAAGGAATATGTGGCCTGAAATTTTTCACTATAAATCAAAGATGATAGTCTGATTTATACACATTTGGGGAATTAAAAATTTTGTCCCCCTGTAAACATGTGAAATACTCCCTCGATCCGTTTCTTGGTTGATAGTGTTTGAGTTGGAGGTCTTGCCCTACGTCCAGACTGGCCTGGGGAACGGGACTTGGAAGGAGGAAGAGAAAAGCACCCTCAGAATGTGGAATCAGCAAGAAATCCAGGGATCTGGCCTCTTAAGCTACCAAATGGATTCCCAGTTCCTAGGAGAGAATTCCATCAGCCCTCAGCTGTGCAGTGCACACACACTCTCCTGCCTGGGCTCCAGGCTACAGTAACCCCTGTCCCCACCTCTGCCCCACAGGGCCCTGGGCAGTCTGAGCTTCTTGGCCACCAGGAGGACCCCGCCGGAAGCCTCAGAGGCTGGCTGGTCAAAATGGAAACACAGAGATGCGGTCCCTCCTCCCAGGAAGATGGTTGTCATGGTGTCAGGCGCTCCTCCCAGAGCCAGAGCAGTGCAGCACCTTGTGACCCCTGCTCAGACCGGGGCTGGGCTGTGGCACGATCACAGCCAGCGCCGGAGCCACTGGAACACCTGCTCTGGCAGTTTTCAAAGGGACTTTGCTGATTAAAACCCTGCTTCTCGGGCAGCATCTGAGATGCCACCTACATATTTTGCCCGAGGGAGTCCCTGAGGGTCCATATACCCTCCTTTTCCCTTCCTTTGTTGATTCTGTGAAGAAAGAGCTAATTAAGTGAGTCAGATGTTGAGATAAATTATCACGTGTATCACTGTGTTCACTTCTGAGAATAAACGAAAGAAAAATTAACCTGTTGTTTTGCTATGCAAGCTATATTATTAATCAGTTCCCTACAATGTGTTTTAGCTGAAAAGTAATAATTCATCGTTAGGGCACTGCCTGGTGGGTATTAAGCTACCATGGAAACAGCCCGTGATAAGAGACAATCTTTCCTTTTCTCTCTGAGGTACCATCTCATCAGATGTCTTAACAGAACATTTAACATTTAAATGATATCTATATCTATCTGATATAGATACAGATGTAGATATAGATATCCTCCCTTCTGCACTTCCGTGTATGAGTGTATGCACACGCACAGCACAGTTAACAAGCTGTCCCTAATAAAGCTGTCACCATCAGACATAGCTCTCCAGGGAAACTCTTGTGGATCTTATCTCTCCACAGTGAAGGGACTGTCCCCCAGCACCTCACCAAACACGCCAGTGAAATGACTCAGAAAGCACCACTCCCAGGAAGCCAACAGATGGAGGTCATCTCTGACTTAAAATGGAAGGGAATTCAGAAGATGTGGGCCATGCCAGCCCCGGACCCTGTGGCATCCGGCATGGGAATCCCAGATGGGAGGGCAGCTGCCACCGAGGTGTGGGCAGTGCAGGGTGAGGTGGGCTGCTGCTCGGGACAGGGGTGGAGGTGAGGGGACCTCCCCAATTCCACACAGATTGCTCACATGAATTGGGGCTCTCCTTCCAGGTGTTACCTTCTTGGTCCTTTCCTGGTCGAGAGAGCAAACATCGACATTGCTCACCTATTTAGCAAAAGCCAACGCCAGCAAGTTCCAAGCACTGTAACAAAAAAACCCAAATTGCCAAACTGCCAGCAGCTAGCCGACAGAGTCCGTGCAAGGTCCCCTTCTCTCTAACACCCAACCTGGAGCTTGAAACAAACATATTCAACATCTTCATCAAGGCAGCATTATCAACGTGACCTTACGGCTCAGGTTCTGTGTGTGTGATGACAGTGGTGATGATGATGATGATGATGATGATGATGATGATGATGATGCCCTGAGGGCAGCTGTCTGGTCACCCTCATTTTAATAGCTGAAGGGATCACAAGTGTCAGGCAGGTACCTTAGAATTGAAGGTCTAAAGAGATCGTCCCAACACAATCAATTGTCCCCAAGAGGGGGACAGCTGAGAGTTCCTGTCTTAAGACTTTGGCTTAACTTTACCTTAGTGGAGGTCTTTTTAAGCACCCCAGTCCAGAGCAATCTCTTCCTTTCTTTGTGGTCCCATAGTATTTCTGGTCACTAAGAATCATTTGGCATTTATCAGATGTGCCACCATTAATTACCTTTTCTTCTGTGTGTTCTCTTTTTTTTTTCTGCCTAGTCAGCAAATTCTTTCAGGGTAGGCATAATAGGTAACACAGCACCTACTATGTGCCAGGCACTGTCCTACATGTTCTAAGTGCTTCACATACATTTATTCACTTACTCTTTCCGACAGCCCTAAGAAGCTGGTGCACTGTTATCAGTCTACATATTCTAGATGAGACAACTAAGACAGGTGAAGGAGCATGCCCAAAGTCACACAGCAGGGGAGTGGAGGAGTCGTGATCCAACCCTCGGCCATCTGGAACAAGATTCTCTTCCCACTACACTCGCCTGCCTCCTGTGGTCCCAGAGCACCTAAAGCTATTGCTAGTCAAGGCTCCATCTGCCATTTGGTCATTGACCACTGGTCAGGAGACATATGGGACAGAGAAACCTAGTAAGATCGACTCAGATTAACCACAACTACAGAAAAACAATTCAAAGCATATGATACACTGAAGGTGAGTAAGAAGCATCATTTTAATGTATGAATATCATGCATTATTTCTATCATTTTCAGGCACTTTAAGAACCATTCCTAGAATATTTTCTCAGGAAACCTCAAAGGAAATTGTATTATTATCTAAAATATCAAATTCTGCTGAAATCCATGCAATTGATGTGGCACTGGCATACGGTCAGCCAGGTGGGTGGACCTGGTGAAGCCTAGATCTCCGGGGCTTGGACAAAGTCCCTTACCAGGACACCTTGCAGTGGCAGCAGAAGGGCAAGGCTGGTTCAATCCCATGCTTGTGATGCTATTTACAGATGTGCCAGTTAATTCAACAAATAACTGTTGAACACATACTAGGTGTAGGTGCTGTTTCAGGTTCTGGGGCTTCAAGGTGAGCAGAATGGAGGGAGCCCTTGTCTTCCAAGAGCTTATATTTCAGTTTGGAGAAACATGTATTAAATACATAAATGATGGTTAAAGAAAATCATTTCTGAGGGTGTGGTATGTGACGAAAGAATGAAGGCAGGAAACAGGGTGCCGTGAGGAAGTGCTGGCACTGGGGGGGCCACGGAGGGGCATCAGGGGTCAGAGAAAATATCTCTAAAGGGATGATTTCTGAGTGGAGCCTGAAGGAAAGGAACAGCCAACAATGCAAGAACATATCTGAGGACGACGTTCTCGGCAGAGGGAACAGAAAGGGCAGAGGTTTTGAGGTGGGAATCATCTGGGTTTCCCAGGTAACAAAGGCAGCCAACATGGCCAGAGGGAGGTGAGTGAGGAAGAGAGGCAGACAGGGGAGTGTGGCTGTGTAGGGCCCTGTGGTCAGTGGCTTGGAACTGCTCTAAGTGCAATGGGAAGCTATTGGAGAGGGTTAAGTAAAAGAAAGCCTCCAGCCCTGGCCGGTTTGGCTCAGCGGTTAGAGCGTCGGCCTGTGGACCAGAGAGTCCCGGGTTCGGTTCCCGCTAAGGGCACGTACCTCGGTTGCAGTTTGTCCCCGGCCCCAGTTGGGGTCGTATGGGTGGCAACCACTCGATGTGTCTCTCTCACATCGATGTTTCTCTCTCTCTCTTCTTCCCTCTCTCCCTCTCACTCTATCTGAAGATGAATGCAAAAAAAAAAAAAAAAGAAAGAAAGCCTCCAATTTACTTTTATAAAAGACCTCATTAAATTCTGCATGTGACATTGACCAGGACTCGGTTTGTAGCATCCTGTCTTGGTGCCCTCGTGTGTGCTCTGCTCCTGGAGGCCTGGCCATGCCCAGCGGTGAGCATGTCCCAGAGACAGCAGCCAAGGTCAGCTTTGTATCCACGGCTTGTTATGGTGCCAACAGCAGTACATAAAGTTCATATCTTACAAAAGAGTTCTATCTCAGCCATTCTTTTTACTTTTTATTTTATTTTTCACTTTAAGAAACATTTATGTTACATTTACTCATGATTTTACCATTGTGCCCCTTTTAATTAAGAAAGTATATCAAACATAAAAAGACATTGGGTCAAAGCATGCAAGCTGTCTGAGCTCACTTGGAATGGAAACAATTTTAATTGATGCAATTTGCAGCCTTTTAAATATTTCATATTCGGTTATTAACACTGCGGGGAGAAGCCGGCACTTCACGCTGGCCGCCAGCGGAGTGGGACTTGCTGGGTTTTAATTTTCACTCGCTCAGGTCTCATCCGGCTTGGAGTCCACGGAGCGCTGTGTAGGTCGGCGAGCACTGCGTCCTCGGAGGGCAGAGGACATGAAAGTGATATTTCATAAATAAACCAGCGTTAGCATCAGGGAGGGGAGAACTGTCCGAGTAAAAGCTCTCTCTCCTTAATACCATGGGAAAACCTTGCAGAGTACCAGGGTTTGGCTCGATTCTGCGACACCCATCGTAGGAGAGGGGGGTGACACTCAGTCAGCGGTGCAATCAGACAGCCCGGCTCACAGAGAGCCTGCTGAGGGAAGCGTTTTCTGGTTTCATCTCCTGCCCCCAGCTGACGGGGGGTGAGGAGCTTTCTGATTGCCTCTGTCGGAATCCCGACTTTGAGGAATGGAAGAGAAAGGTAGAGGAGGTGTAGAAAGGCATTGCTCTATCACCTGACATCCACTAGGGATGATTGTTTTAATTTCTTTTTTTAAAATATGTTTTTATTGATTTTTTTTTTTTTTTTTAGAGAGAAAAGAATGGAGAGAGAGAGAGAGAAACGTCGATGTGAGAGAGAAACATCGATCCACTGCCTCCTGCACGCCCCCTCCTGGGGATCGAACCAGCAACCCCGGGCATGTGCTATGACTGGGAATTGACAGGGAGTCAAACCAGGACCTCTCAGTCCACGGGACGACGCTCAGTCCACTGAGCCACACCAGCAGGGCGGGATGGGTTTTTTTTAAGAGCTAGACGAGAACAGGAGAGAGTCTGGTGCAATGTTGGGAAGGACTTCCTAAAGCTAAAGTCACCTGTCTGTCACAAACAGTGTCAGAGTGACATGGAGTCTTCCTGGACAGTCTTGGCAGTGCCTCTGTTCCCCTCGAACTGCACAGAAAAGTTAAAGAACCGGAAAATGGGCTAGAAGACCACGCAGACTCCTAAGGTATTCTCGACAAAGCACGGTGGGGAAAAAGGCTTGCCAAGGCTGCTTGAGCCCATACCCACTCACCCTCCTCCAGCAGCCTTTCCTCCCCAGAGGAGGACCCCCGCCGCTGCCGGAGCCCGAGCAGACAGGGCCTTCCCTGCAGACACAGGTCCTCATCAGAGCACAGATGAAAGGGGCAGAGGCGGGAGGCTGCATTTTCCACTGGACCCTGGGCGTGACATGCGGATGTTTGACCGTTCTCCTACTCACTGGATTCTCGAAGACTCAGCATCCAGTTCATTCTAGTCCCACCCGGTCGGTGGGCACAGAGCGGAGTTCCCCGCACAACGAGGCCTCTGCTCGGGGCTTCTGCCTGGAAGCCCAGGGGACCTGAATGCTGCCTGAATCTACTCTGCAGAAACGACATTCTCAGAGCCTTTCCTCCAAGTCCAAGTTGCTGAGGCTTCCAGGGAGGAACCAGGAGGAATGCTTGGGCTCCACCACTTTCTAGAAGACAGCTGTTCTATCGTGAACACCCATGAGGACGGTGCTCCATGGCAGATCGTTTCTCAGACTGTCCATCGGGTCCCCTGAGGAGCCACCAGTCACTCCTGTGGCCCAAAAGAATGCTTTTCAAACCAGCCGAGGGCACCGAGGCCCCTCCACTGGTGTTCGTTCCAGTTTGCCCAGTTAGGTCATGGTTAGGACTTTGGAAGACTGACCATGTGCATAAACCATCTTTGGTGCTAGAGACGATGAGAGCCAGCTCTGAGCACTGGGGGTCTGTCAGAATCTGTGGCTGGGGGCGTTTTGTCCAAATCCATTGCCACATCTGGACTTCTTTTCTGAAAGCTGGACGGCTGCACTTTACAATGTTTTTTGGCTGGATGTCTTGTTTAATGAAAGCCCAAAGAACTTTATTTTTACTTTTTAATAGTAGACTCTTTCTTACTTGTTTCACACGTGGAACTTCCCACATGTTATTTCCCCAATTCTATTTAGGAAATATATGAGAATAAGAAGTCTAATTTCTTCTTAAAGTTAAATTTGCTGATAGGGGGTCATTTTTCGAAACTACCTAGAATCACTCCAAAAATCATAGGATGCTCAGAGAGGGCAATGGTCTGGATGCGTCTGGTGTGACTTTTAGGTAACCTCTGGCTTCATAAATCTCTCTCTTTTTCTCTCTCCAGAAACAGATTCTTACCCTACATAATCTTAAACGTGCTCACTGCATCACGTAGAGTACAAGTCTGGACTCCAGAGTCTGGACTTTTGTAGGATTACTTCTTGAGGACAAAAGAGCCAGTGTCATTGATTATGTCCATTATTTAACCCCAAGGGGTAAACGTTGGGCTAGGAACTCTCACAAAGGCTAACGGTGCTCATCAAACACTCCCTGCCCTGCGTCCAGACCAGCACAGTGCTCCGAAGTCGTGGTGAAGGAGCAGTAAGTGTTGAGTGTGCCTGGAGGACCCATGTCACCTGGCACTGCAGAACCCCAGTGTGGCCACATTATTCCTGTCTGGGGTCTGTCAGGACTGGTACTGCCGGAGCTGCTCACAGATCACCCACATCTCCCACGTCAATTCCGTTCACTTTGACTTAACACCACGAGGCTGTGGCAGGTGCACAGCTCTGTGCTGGCCAGAGGCTCAGGGAGGCTTCCTGCCCCGGGTGACTTTGTGACATAGTCAACAATGGGAGGGGAGGGAAGGACTATGACATAATAGAAGGCATGCTAAGTACATATTTTCTCATTTTATCCTCAAGTCTCCTATGAGATTGTCTAACCCCTCTTTCTACAGGTGACATGGCCTTAAAGGGTCAGAGGTGATTCAAATCTGGGCCTACCTGACTCAGTGCTCATGCTCACCACCGTTGCCACCCTTGAGTCACTGAGCTCTTCACCTGACACAGAGGAAGCTCTGAACAGAGGAAGGTGACTCTAACGGAGTTCACAGTCAGGCCAAAGCTGTGAGCTAAGGGTTCTGGAAGCTTCCATTAGTCAAGATATGTCATGATATTCCTTGGTAAAAAATTAACCCCCAACCTTCAAAAGCTTAATACAACCAAGTTTTATTTCTTGCTCACAAAGTTAGATGAAAGTCAGGTGACTCTCCCGGGCATCTGTCCTTGGCCATCTGTCCGGGGGCTCTGCCATCTCAGCACGTAGCCTCCACCTTGCCCTGACAGGAAAGAGAAGACGTACAGAAAACCTGCCCACTCTCAACTGTCTCCCCTGGAAGTGACTCGCTCACCTCTGCTCAGAGCCCACTGGCCTGACTAATCAACACAGCTGCGAGGGGTGACAGGAAGTCTTCCTCTCTGCCCAGGAAGGAGAGGAGAACTGGGTGTGATGAGCACCAGCAAGGCTGGGCCGTGTCTGCCCGGACGACGGCGCGCGGATACTCTAGAGGTTGCTCACCTTGTCTGGGTTGTTGATGCACTCAGCTACTGTTGCCAAAAAGTACACTTGCTCTTGGTGTCTTGTGTCAAGTGGGTCCTAGCCAAGTGAAATTGAAAGTTGACCCAATAATCTAAATAATAAAGACCAAGAATTTTATACTTCCATTGAAACAGAGAATTTAGACGAAGTAGTAAACATTTTAATTCTCTGGATTACTACTTAAATTATACACTTCTCTTTCCTAGTGTAGATCTGGCCTCTCCGTCTGCCAAATGAGAGTTCACCGCCTCACTCAACCTTTCCGGACCCCCTGCTACTGTGCTAAACGCCAGGATACAAAGCTGAATCAGATACAGATTCTGAGATCATGGCCCCAGCTGTCTAGTAGAGAAGATGCAATGAATTCACAAATAGCTATGAACAGGGAAGATCGTGAGAGGTTCTAGGAGGTCAAACTATAAAAGGATGAGTGGTCTGGACACGCTGGTCTAACTGCAGGCTCACAGCTGATGGGACCCGAAGTGAAGGCTTGACCCAAGTACGCGGGCCGTGACTTACAGCCCCGCTGGAAAGAGGAGCAGGGCCGATGTGAACGTGCTCTTGTATTTGGGGGCCAGGACTCAGAGACGTCTAATGGAAGGACCTGGCCAGCGGGGCTGGCATCCCCACTGTGGTCTCGGGGCAAGCTGGAGTTTGAAGCCAGGGAGCAACGGAGAGGCAGAAGCTGAGAGAAGCAGGTGCCACAGAGAGACTGCTTCCCTGTGCTGTTCAGCAAGTGCCTCTAGGCTTGGTTCCCAGGGGACCAGCTGTCCCGCCGTTTGTGTTCCTGGAAGAGCATGTCATACAAGTTCTAAGCACAGACTCTGGGGTTAGGCACACTCAAGTTCATATTTTACCTCGATCAACACCAGCTGTGAGAATGTGCAAATACTGAACCTGCCTAAGCCTCTGTCTCCTCATCTGCAAGACCTGGGAAGACCTCCCAGGTTTCTCTGAAGATTAAACGAAGTAGCATGTGGTGCATAGAAAGGAGACCGTGCATTATCAACATGACTGCTATTTATTTCCCTTAGCTTCTTTGTTGTTAACCCTCACACAAGGGTATTTTTTGCATTGAGTTGTTGAGAGAGTGTAAAGGAGGGAGGAGAGGGAGAGAGAGAGACAGACAAACAGAGAAACATCAATGTGAGACAGATACATCGATTGGCTGCCTCCCGCACGCACCCTAACCAGGGCTGGGGATAGAACCTGTAACCTAGGTCTGTGCTCTTCACCAAGAATCAAACCCATGACCCTTCTGTGTGCAGGCTGATGCTCTAACCATCGAGCCACACTCCTAAACAAACAATCCATATGTATCTTCGTGACTGCCTGCCCACCTCCACATATCCCCTCTCAAGGGAACTGCATGAGTCTTTGCTCCTCATGGATCCAAAAATCCCAAGTAAAGCCCTTGGTTTGGGTTGAAATTGTCTCTGCGGTGGCAGGTTTGGGGCAGGTCTGGATTTAATATTCTGGTTTTCGCTCTTGCTGGTTGTGGGAATTTTTGTAAGTTCCTGAAACTTTTCACAAGTTAGAATATTGGATGGATAGATGAGAGTTCTTCCAAGGTCTAGTGTTCTGCGTTGCTGAACAAGTATTCCAAAGCCTTCTCACCAAGGACATTTTGAAGACCCCTCCATGTAAGGAGTGACTTGGCCAGGACGGAACACTGGAGGGTTTACATGATTGTCTTACATGCATTTTACTGCATCGAACCTCGTAACCCCTCTACAAATAAGCAAGGAAACTAGTAGTCTCATCCCTACTCTTCAGGTGAGAAAATAAGGGTTCACAGAATGTCTGTGACTTCTCAAGAGTCACAGGTTAAAAAGTGACAAATCATTGGTTCAAAGTCCCAGTTTTCTGATCCCACCACAGCCATATCCTTCCTGCTGGGCCTGTTGTCCTGGTTCCTCGTCCCCAAACCCAGAGTGTGGCCTGAGGCTTTGAATGGCAGAAACAGGGTGGCGCTTATGGACCTTGGGGATGGCAACAGAACGCTATTCATGGGGACCTTGTGAAAGTGGTCCAAGAAGGATGAGCCAGAGAATGGCACTGAAGGGGTGCAGGGTGCATAGGGGGTGCAGGGTGCATGGGGGGTACCGGGGTGCATTGGGGGTGGAAGTGGCAGTTGTGATAAGCAAATGAGGTGGTAGGAAGAAAAACAAAACAGGATCCAACCACGGTGGCTATAAATGTTTAACAATGGGCCTTCCAGAAAAAACCGAAGAACACACATGCCCTGATATTTAGCGTTTGCCCATTTCTGCGGGGTAGGCACTGCCAGCGGACAGCCCACATTGCCACTGGGATGGCTTCGCCTTTGGAGTGGAGTAGTACACGGTTCCAGCGCGCACCATGAATAATACTGACATTAGGAAATGAAGAATTTTGAGCTTGTACTGACTTTGTTGTTTTTTATTTTTTTCTTTATTGATTTTTTAGAGAGCGAGAGAGGACGGGAGAGGGAGAGAGAGATAGAAACATCAATGAGAGAGAATATCGATTGGCCGCCTCCTGCATGCCCCACACTAGGGATTTGGCCCATTACCTGGGCATGTGCCCTGATTAGGAATAGAACTGGTGACCTCTTGGTGCGTGGGTCGACACTCAACCACTGAGCCAGATCAGTCGGGCTTGACTTTGTTTTTTAAATATATTTTTTAATTGTAAGTTTGCATGATTTAATTTTAATAACACCTGTGTTTAACAACAGGCTCACAAAATGCCTGAAAATCTGATGGTAAACTCGCACACTGGTAAAAGCACAGCGGTAGTGTGAAGACACCAGCTGGGTGCCTTCATCCCTGTGCTGACAGGCACGTAGGGTAAGGCCCCCCTTCCTGTGCAGCCTGGGGGGTGGAATTAATAAAGTGGCAATTACTGAGACTGACCCTTCCCCCCCGCCCACCCCCTTCCACCCTCCTGAGTCTTATTGAAAGGGAAGGGCAGTTCTCAGTCGACCTTTTCCTTCACCCTTAGAGTCTCCCAGACCCAGCTCTGATCTGGGCTCTGCGAACACTGGCGCCGTGTTTGCTGTGTCGCCTGGCAGCGTGAAGCAGCTTCTGTCGGGCACTGGATGCTGGGAACAAACTTCCGGCCTTGCCTGGTAGGAACCACGCAGACCTCATGAATACAGGCTTATAAATTTTACAACACCCGTGAAATATTGCTCTTGGAGTAGGAACATTACAGAGATGGTTAAACCAGGCCCCTAATTCCCTCGAGCACTATTTTTATAGCTATTAATCTTAGTACCAGGCACAATTTACAGCCATAATAGCTATCTCTCTGCGGCACATACATACATAAACAAACCAGCATAAAAGAGAAGCTATTTAGAGACAATTAAAGGGACGGATTCTTATGCACGCTTATAATGCCACACATAGATAACTCACTTCTCTCAAAAACCATTATCTTTTCGTACAATTTTTACTTCACTAAGTTTTGCAGAGTGTTTTGACAGCAGCAATCACAAATTCCCTGGAGCCAGAAGTAAGTGATTCCACGAGGAAGGGAGAAAGTCGTGCTGGTGGCTGAGATGAGTCTCAGCACCCGCCTAAAGGCCGGAAGCCAGAGCCCACCAGGATTGGGGGGCAGGGGGTGCCGGCTGGGGAACTTTCTGTACTGCAGCTAAATACAACATAAAATGTTATATACATTTTTTCTAGTATCTACATTGTTTCCCCCACATACAATTCACTGATCGCTCCAGGGACTCAGATAAATGTTGCAAATGCTCTGTCCCACTGCCTGCGCAGGAAATTGGCTTCTTTGGAAGTCCCTAACTTTGGCAGTATTATTATTGGGTCATAGGTTGTCGTATTTCTATTTGGGGACAAATGAATAACTTTACAAGCGTATATATGAGTCGGGCTATATTGAGACTATAACTTAAAAAAATAAGATGTTGCCGTGCCGAGCCCTGGGCTTGCAAACAGGGGCTCTCCAGTAAGTGGGAGGGAGGGAGGTGGGCAGGCAGGGAGGAGGGGAAGGATGGGGAAGGGGACAGACGGACCCATAATAGCCCTAGAGAAGGCTGGTTAATGGGGTTCTTGGTGTCCCCTCTACTCATCACTCAGAGTCAGGGCTCAGATCTTTTCGTCCATTCTGATTTCAAACGTGACAGTCAAGGCCATAGCCCACGGAGGCCATGTCTGTGTACGAATTCAATCTGGAACCATATGTTACTCTCAGAAGAAAACCACCTTTGACTGTGAGCCAATGAGCTGAGCAGGAGAAACCTATTTTTAGTCCATCTGTTTGCCCTGTGGCAGCACAAAGCAGACGGGAGGTGTTTAGAGATTAGATGCTCCAGCCTCGGTGCCCACCCCTAGCTTTCCTTCTCTTTTAGGACGGCCTACGTCTCACCTCTACTCTCCCGCCATGAAATCTCACAATGCTCCCCAAGCTAGTGAATGACTTAATGAAGCTGTGTGTTACTCTCCTGGTATCTGTAAAATATCATCAAGAGAGTCAATTATAGCTCTGCCACTCCCTAGCTGTGTGACTTTGCTCAAGATTCTTAACCTCTCTGAGCCTTGTTTTCATTATAAGAGGGGTCTGAGAAACTACCTTTGAAAGGTTTTCTGATGATTAAATGAGGCATGGTTGGCTTTTTTTTTTTTTTTTTTTTTTTTTTGGTACGTGCCCCTTAGCGGGAACTGAACCCGGGACTCTCTGGTCCGCATGCCGAGGCGCCAACTGCTGAGCCAAACCGGCCAGGGCTGGTTGGCTTTTTAATAAAGACCATTTGTTATTGTGGCTGCTCTAATTTTTTAAATTAAATATACTCACAGAAAATTGAATTTACCTGTGAAATAGGCACTTAGATTAAGATTATATAAATAAAACTGATGCCCTAGGAGCCCCCCCCCCCCAGGCACTAACCACTATTCTGCCCTTCAATAGCAAGGATTAGCTTTTGAACTTTATAAAATGGCATGAAATCGGGCATTCTCGCTCTCACTCAGCACTGCCTGTGAGATCAGCATGTGTTGCACACAGCTGTAGTGTGCTCCTTCTCATTTTCATGTGCTCCTTCTCATTTTCATATACTATTGTATGGTATGGTCCACTATTTAACTGGAACCAAGGTTCGGCTGCCTGCCACCACAAAACCAAACTCATGAGACAGGTGCTAGTATAAAACAAAAAGGAAAGAGGTTTATTCAAGTGCCAGCATCTCAAGAAGATGTGGAGTCTTGTCCAAAGCCCATCTCAGCATCTCAGTGCAGGCAGGGGTTTTTATAGGGAGGGAGGGGAGAAGCAGAACAAAGAGTGCAGGGGGACGGGTTGTGGACGTGCTGGTACAGATATGGATGTTTAATGTCAGCATACTGGAACTGGTCAGTGCTAGCCAAATCTCTGCTGGTGGATGCTCTGCATCAACCAAAGTCATGGTCAAGGCCATTTCTTGTACAAGCAGGAACCAGAACTGCTGATGTCTGTAACATGCTTGTGTGAGTTCCTTTTATCAGTCTGTTAACACATTTTATTCTAATTCCATCTCATGGTTAGTCAGAGTAGCATAAAGTTTTTAGTCCCTGTTACACTATCTGTCCTTTCCACTTGTGGACATTAGGATTGCTTTCATTGTGGGGATATGACTCAGTTCTGCCATGGATATTCTTGTGCAGACATTTTAGTGAACACATGGTCAGCACATACTCAGAGCAGGAACAGCTGGGTGGCTGGGCAGGTTCCTCTCAGTAAATGTGCTGTTAATATTAGCAGGCAGAAAACACTCCACTTCATATGCATTGCACACTCCAGCATTGATTTTGAGCAATTATTTACTAATTGATCCAGATACTGAACAATATGTGTATTTCAGGAGCTAAGGAAAGAAGCAGTTTTTAATAATTTGACTAGAAAATGCACTCTTTACTCAGGAGCCATCTTAGATGATACAGTAGAAAAGAGATTGGCAACTGAAGGCCCGTGGGCCCAGTGCAGTGTGCTGGCTGCTGTTGTAAATAAAGTTTTATTGGAACACAGCCACACCCATTGTAAATAAAGCTTTATTGGAGCACAGCCACACCCATTCACTGGTGTGCTGTCTGTGGCTGCTTTTTCACTACATGGGCAGAGCCAAGTTGTTGTAATGGAAACCATGTGACCCACGGAACCTAAATTATTTACTGTCTGGATATTTAAAGAAAAAAGTTTGCTGAACCCTGATGTAAAGAATGTTTAAAGGCAGAAGGAAGGTCATTCTGAATGCTCCCAATGCCCTGGCCAATGTCCTCAAATCTATGCCTACTTGTTATTTCTCACCATGAGGCAAGTGCTCTGTGCTTTGTCCAAAGGTACAATGATCATATGTATCTTTTCCCCCCCATGTTTTTATTTTATTTTCCAGTTTTATTGAGATACAGTTAACATACATCAAGTTTAAGGCGTCCAGCACAATGGCTTGACCCTTGAACAACATGGGACATTAGGAATGACAACACCTATGCACTCAAAAATCTGCACATGACTCTTGACCTCCCCCAAACTTAGTTATCCCTTGGTATCCACAGGGAATTGGTTCCAGGACCCCCTTCAGATTCCAAAATTAATGGATGCTCAAGTCCCTTTTAAGGAATAGTGTAGATCAACGCACACAGTTGGCCCTCTGCATCTGTAGACTCCCAATTGCAAATCAAAAACAGTACAGGTATTTACTGGGGGGAAAAATCCGCATATAAGTGTACCCACGTAGTTCAAACCCATGTTGTTCCAGGGTCAACTGTGTTGTAAAGTGATTACCACAGTAAGTTTAGTTAGCATCCAATATCCACACAATAAGAAGAGAAAGAAAAAAATTTCATCGTGATGAGAACTCAACAGCTTTCATAGATCGTATATATCTGTGATAGAAAAAAGGTTAGACAGGATCAAAATATTGTTATAGAAAAAATATATCCAATATGGCAGTCAGAAAGGGAGTTGGCCAGCTGTATGACTTTGAGCCAGGAAAACAAGGCTGAGAGGTCCCTGCTGGCAAGGTGCTGCCCTCTCCTTGCTGGGGGAGGGCAGCCTGGTCCAGGCACACAGGTGGCCCCTCTGCAGGTGGCATCCCCATGGGGGGAGAGTTGAGTCAGGCAGTCTCAGATCAGTGACTTCAGCATTTCAAGTCACCCAAATCCCCCTGCTCCTCAGAGTCCACACTCACAGCAAAAAATTCTGATTTTAATTTGGTTTCCCGTGTAAATTTGCCCAGAGGTGTAACTGAACAGAAAACATGAGTCTCCAATCTGCCTGATGGTCTTATTTCTCATTATGAATGAATAAATCAATGCTCTGTTTTCTACAAATTCATTGTCTACTCTAAATGAGAACCTTTGTTCTTGTTTTACATTCCATGAGAACAGGGCCAGTATGGGGCATACCCCTATCTTCTGGCCCAGACATCCTCATTTATTTGTTTGTATGCATGCTTAAGGTCTGAACTGTGGTTTTCATAACCACACATATTGAAAGCACCTTCCTTTCCCACCCCATCCTGTTCTTCCTCCTCTGTGTCTATCGAATCTGTCTTAAACAATCACCTGATGAAAAATTTACCTTCCTAAACTGTATTATAACCAAAATATACACTCACCCCAAATGGCCATTGTCCTTTCAGCCGACCGCGTGAAAGGAGTGACAGCCTCTACTTCGCAGTTAGGTTTGTGTCCCAAATCCAGACGGTAGTGGCATCACATAACCCTTTTACCTTTGGAGTGTCTGAGCTATAAAGTATGCGCAGAATAGAACAAGCCAAAGTTTATTGTTTCTCAAAGTTTATTCTTGAGAATACCTTCTATACTTTCCTGAAGAGGGTCATGTCAATCTTGATGTTGGCGTGTAACTTCTACTTCATGCACATAATTCAGACCCTTGACATGGTGTCTTAGGTCAAGTTCCCTAGAAGCAGAACTTGAGACAGAAATGCAGGCACCGTGATTTGTTGAGGATGTGCTGTCTGGAAAGGGCTGGGGAGAGCAGGACGGGCAGAGGAAGAAGTTAGGCAAGGACAGAGTCCTGGCTGGAGTCCATCACCAGCCTGATCCCAAAGGGGTCTCAGGAGCAGGAACTGCACCATAAGATTGATCCCACCTTGAGCAAGACGCTTGGTCTTCAGTGTCCTGCTCGTCCTCAGGGACGAGGGCAGAGTCGGGGAGGAGGGCATGATCTCCCAGGCTGGGGGTTCCCATCCGTCCAAAGGCCATTCTTTGGAGAAGGGGCAGCTCGGAGCCATTAGCAGGCAACTCTCAGAGCAGCTGAGGGATGGATGCACAGTCAGTAAAGGGATGTGGATGGTCCGAAACAGCTCCCCCTACAGGGGGGAGCCATAATCTATGGGAGGGAATGTGGGTCAAGCCTCTGATAACATTTCGGAAGTCACACTATCATGTACTACAAAATAAAGAACCACAACAACGAAAGGGCATTATCTCAGAGAGGTTTTGTTTTTAGAAAAACTGAGAACTAATCGGTCACAAGCTGGATCGTATGTTCAGAATGGAAGGAAAAGTCTTTCAAGGAAGCAAAATATATGTTTATACATATTTGTGTGTGTGTGTGCTCACGCGCTCATGCGCACACACGTGCACATAAAGCAAAATCAAAAACAGAAAGAAACTTTTCCTTTGCCGCATTTAAATTTACTAAAAATGTGTCCTTGTTTTTCCAGTAAAATGTGCCTCTTGTAGACATGAGACTTGTAAACAGGAGAATTAAACAAAGGCAGGAGGGTTGAAATGATGTCCCACATCCATTTGGGGGGTGATGACCTGTAAGAATTCATTAGGAGAACCAACTCTGGATCCACAGTATCCGTGCCCATGAGCTGGGCTCATGTTTTTGTCAGGACTTTTATTAATGTTCTTAAGGAAAAAAATCAACATTGATATTATGCTTACATTAAAATTTTCTCTTTCACTATGTCTGTAAGCATTGTAATTCTAAGTATTAATACATAGACTTCTGCCTACTGTAGGAGCCGCACCACATACAGTGATTGAAATTGAAACAGAAATTAAAGTAAATTAAGAATTAGCATAGTCAGTCATGGGAACAACATTTAAAGTGCTCAAGAGTCACAGGTGGCCGGTGACTACCAGATTGGAGAGCTCAGAGGCAGAACAGTTATACCACGGCAGAAAACCTATTAAATGGTGCCGATATCAACACTCAAAACCCTTTGATGGATAAAGTTTTTAAAAGTATAACATGTGTAGATAATTGTGCTTCCAAATTTCTTATCTTAAACATTTGTAGTTATTATGATTTTTGCTGCTGTTAGATTTGGTTAAAAAGATAGATAGGAAAATAGGAAGGGTATGGACTTTGAGCTGGGCAGCTCTGGGTTCAAATCAACTACTCTCCATGCCTGGGCAAGTTAGCTCACATCGCCGAGTCTCAGTTTCTGCATCCATGAAGTAGGGAGAACACACTGACTTTGAAAGGGCTTTGTGAGGATTCAATGGGTTAGTGCCTCTATGAAGTCCAGCCTGGTGTTTGGCACATAGAAGGGACCCTGTGATAATTACTATTGTTTTATAATAAAAGTTTGCTCCTTCCAAACAAGTTTTTATAAAACTTCAAGCTGGCAATGTCAGACTTTTCTCGTTTATTTTGATAAACGTTTTAATGATCCCATTTGCACTTGTCTGAAGTTATTTTTAAGTGAATTGTTTTGACAAAGGCAAAGGAATTGATTTCCTTCTTTATCCTTCTCTTCTTGGTTCAGCCTCTAAGATCCTTTACTGAAAAGGAATCAGAAGAAATTAAATTTACCCTAATTTTAGTATTCAATATTGGGAGGCAGTATTAAAGACCCACAATGGTTACAGACCTGGACCAGAGCCCACCCTATTATAGTGAAGAGACTAATTTCTCTCGGCGGGTCCTTGAGAATCATTTCTAGAAGAGGCTTTTGAGATGCTTTTTAAAAATCAGAAGAAAACTCATCCAAAAATGAGTTCACTCAGGAGTGCCAATTAGTCTCACGCTTAATCTGCGCAAGCTGACAAGCATCTCGGCTGAAGCGCACAGCAGCCCTGGGTCCCACAGCTCCTCTCCTGACGGCACCAGAGCTCAGGGACCGGCCCAGCTTCGGTTCCAGACTCTGCCTCCCTCGGCTGAAAACTCATTAAGGGCCATTGTGAAACAGGGGGGCCTTATGGCTTTGATTAAATTTAGCTTTAAATCCTAGCTCCATCTCTCTCCATGTATATATACCCCCCGAGACCTCACCTGTCCCCGGATAAGCAGCAGCCCAGACCTGACTGATGGTCACAGGTAGGACCTCTGGCAGGCTAAAGATAACATCTTGACTTAAGTTAGGTTTCAGCTCCTGAGCCCTAAGGAAGAATGAAACCAGACAGGGACACCAGAACAGACCTCAGAGCTGTCCTCAAGACCGGAAGAGATGATTTATTTATTTAATTTATTTAAAAAAAATTTTTCCCTTTATTGATTTTAGAGAGAGAGGAAGGGAGAGGGAGAGAGAGATAGAAACATCGATGAAAGAGAACATCGACTGGCCGCCTCCTGCGTGCCCCCCAATGGGGATCGGGCCCACAACCTGGGCACGTTCCCTGAACGGGAATCGAACCGGTGACCTCTTGGTGCATGGGTCAACGCTCAACCACTGAGCTACACCAGCTGGTCTGAAGAGATGATTTATTGCCTTCACCTCACCTCCGACCAATCAGCTCCCAGTACAACCTCGAACCCCTAACTCAGGTGTCTTGTGACTTTGTCCTATATAACCTGTCACCTACACACGTCAGGGAGTCAGGTCTTTAGCATTAGCTCCCTGTCTGTGGATTGGCCAGTTCAATATAAAACTATTTTTCTTTCTATTCTGCAAACTTCTGCTCATACGTTTCTCTGGGCCAGTGTACACAGCTGACAGACTCAGAAACAATGGGGCCCCAGTAACCATTTCCTTAGCTCCTCAAGATCCTGCGGATGGAGTCAACGCAATGTGGAAAGGAGAACAAGGCAGTTCCAGGAGGTGAATTTGATACCTTTGTAATTAACTAGTTATTACCCACAGGAAGGAGCAAGGGAAGGCCAGCACTACAGGCTTGTCACTGGGGCAGCTTCACCAGGAAGCTACAACTTCACACTCCCCAGGGGTCCAATAAAGGGGAGACAGATGCATGCCCTGGAAAGGTGGGTGACAGAGGGAAGGTGCTTGCTGTCAGTCACACCTGAGAACGAAGGTCATTGGCCAGAATGGGTGTGGCCACTGCACGGGCCTGCAGATTTGGGATATTTAATCCCCTAAACAAAGGAATTCCCTCTCTTGTGCTATCAGGACCCTTGGGGCTCTGTCGGAGGGTGCTCTCTTGGTTCCCTTGCATTCTCCCGTGTGCCCACGGCCATGTGGACCCCACACAACAGACTAACCGTCTGCAGCTGGCCTGATGCTGGACTGGATCTGATTCCAACATGAAAAGGAAACTCTGGACACTGGCTTTGTTTCTAGCTTTACTGAAGCCCCAGCTACGCTTCTTCTATGACTGGGCAAAGGGAACTGGGACTCTGGAAACCCAGGGATATAATTCCATGCAAATAAAAACCACTCCTTCTCCCATGCAAGTCTCAGAAAATTCTTTTCTTGAGATACCATAAGGACTCGGCCCCCAACACCCAGTGAGGAAAAGGACCCCCCCACTTCATCTGATAACAAACATTTTGCAAGTTTGCCAGGAATTTAAATGCTGTGATTTAGAGAACCACACAAAATTCTCTTGGGAGACCAAGATGCTTGGAAAGTGCCCTGCTCTAGCTGTCCAGTAGCAAAACGGCGAGCGCACAGCATGCTACCAGTAAGGCGAGCCCAGCGTCCTCCTTCCTCTTTCCCTCATTCTAATGCATGAATCTGGCTTTGCCCGGACTGCTGCCTTGCCACCCCCCGCCCCAGTTTTGAATGAACAAATTTATGCATAGAGTTTTCCAACCTACAACCAGCCCACCCCACCTGAGCACCTCAGAAAGACATTTATGCTCATCAAAAGCTGATCTTTTATCTTAACACTTTATGCTGGAGGGTAAGATGATGACAAATTTGAATACATATACATATGGTGTGTAGGGGGCTTCTTTTTTCCTTTTTCTTTCTTTCTTTCTTTTTTCCGTCTGTGGGCAGAGCTGAGTTTAGCTCTCGTGAACAGATTTCCTTTCAGAGGCAGAAAGTCCACTTTTGGGATTTCAGGTACAGACTGCAGTAGGGCCCCCTCCGACGCTGGCCCTACAGAAGAGGAGACCAGGTCCTCCCCACCAGAGAAATGGCCCCCACCAGGTGTGACAGCCCAGCAGCAGCTAGGCTGAGTCTCAGAGCCTGCCGCTCCCTCCCTGGGCGATGGTATGCAGCAGAATAAGGAAGTGTGTGCACGTGCGTGTGCGTGTGTGCATGTGCGTGTGCACAGGTGACTTTATGTAAAGAGGCCAGGGCAGCCCCTGGGGAGGTAACATTTGAGTGGAGACCTGGAGGGAGGTGGCAGGCCTGCCATATTCCAGGGAAGGGCAGGAGGGGTATGTGTGGGACCTGAGAGGGAGCCTGCCCAGTGGGGTCCAGAAGGGACAGGGGCAGTGACCAGTGTGAGGGAGCAATCCGGCCAGTGCTGTGTGCGTTGATACCCTTTAAGGGGCCCACGCTGTGCACGTTAAGGTGGACGGCAGAGCTACAGCAGTGGAGCGTGGGGCACCATTGCAACGCTGAAGGCATGTATTTACAGCTGCTGTTTGCGAGCCCTCTCTGCACACGTACTTCATTTGTCACCGCAACACCCCCTGCTTAGAGCAGTAAAGGTCATGCCATTTGTTCAAGGTCACAATGCCAGGATGTCATCGGTTTTGAACTCATATCTGTGACCCCAGGACCAGTGCTCCTTGAGCAGAAATTTCCAGGCTCACCAGGGCAGATGCGGGGCAGCCAGCCCAGGACACCGGAGGAGCTGGGCGGGCCCCCACCTCCCTGCCAGCCTCCTGCTCTTTGGCCTCTGCTGACAGTTGGCACACAGCTGGTGCTGGCTGGTGGCCCTTTGTTCGCTCTGCCATCTGGCATTCCACCCTTCCTGCTCACCATCCTCTCTTCTGCCCGGGTGGCTGTGCCTGCTGCTCCTGTCTGGCAGGACCTCGGTGGCCGAGGGTTGGCTCCAAGGTCCTGGGCATGGCTTCCGGCTAGGCCGAGTGGTTCTGTTGTCCTGGCAGTCTGTCCTCCTCAGTCTTTGTCCCAAGGCCCCCTCAGCCCTCCTGTCGCCGACTCCCACTACCAATCACGAAAGGAGCTCCTGCTGCCCGGAGAGGGCAGGTCTGGGCTCCAGCCCCTCTGTGGTTGGCATTCTGTCCTGAAAACCCAGCTCGGCCTACACTGTGTGGGGTTCTGGGGTCCATTCTGGAGAGTGGGGCTGTTGGCAGAGAGACGGGGCTGGCAGCTCCAGTCACGTGAAGAAGCTCCTGTCCGCACACAGTCGTACTCTCTGCAGGTCCACGTCTCACGGCCGGGAGAGCCCTGCTTCCTGCCCACGGAAGTGCTGCATCTTCCTTGGTCCACCGACACGCTATGGGTGGGACAGTTGGGAAGGGAGGCTTGGGGCCACCGTGACCAAAAAGGGACGTCTCCCTCCTTCTGGAGCACTTGTTCCTGGGGGCAATGTCCTCCCTCTACAGGAGGGCCAGGGATCACGACGAGGTGTCAGGTCCTTGGGCGTCAGTGCTGACTTGGTCCTGTGTCCCACAGTCCCGGAGACATTTGGCTCTTCACCTTCTCCCAGTGTCTGGTTTCCTGAGTAAGTGGACACAGGTGCACTGGGGAAACCCTGGGAGAGTCGTTTCTGTACACACGTGACGGGATGTCGCCGGGCATTCCTCCGGCAGTGAGTGGCTCTGGGCATGGAAACTGCGTCTAGTCCAGAACTGGGCAAGGAATCAGGACTTTGCTGGGCAAGCTTCCCTCAGCCTCCCGACTACCCATCCATTATTTCTTTGGGTTATATAGATTGAGAAAAACCCTTGTTGGTTACCCATCTAAACTGCCTCTAGGGACGAGTCATCGTCATAATTCAGTGCGGGTCAGTCCCCTTTGTAGCTGACGTGCCCACCTTACTGCTTGTATGATAACTGTGCCTTACTTCTAATGGTTAAGCACCACCACCTGGCCTTTATTCCCTGGGGATCGCCTCACCCCCCTTGCAGTCTGTGAGCCCAGTTCTGTACCAGCAGCTGTGCACAGCTGGCCCTGCCTGCAGAAGAAAGACAACACTGACTTTCTTGGTGACACTGTGACCATCTCCCCGGTGCATTCCTTTTTGCTTTAGTAAATGCAGGACTCCCAGACCCTCCCATGGTCCGGTCACCTAGAGGGTTTTTAAGCCTTACACAGTATACTCATTTGGGCATGCCCACTTCTCTGGCACTGTTGACCACTCCTGCCACCTGCCATTGGCATCCCAACCGCCACTCTCCACAGTTCCAGGAGCCAACCTAACCGTGTGTCAGCACATCTCCTGGGTCCTTGACAGGGTATTAAATCCTGTATTAGGGGAGTGTTGCCATATAGATAAACTCTCTCTAACCCAATTTTATATTCTGCTCCCTTTGGTTCAGAACCTTCAAAATCCAGTCGTTGACCTGCTGGTTCTGGGGGAGCATGTCAGCCGTGTCCTGCGGCTGCTCTGAACAGAGTCCCTCCCTTCTTAGCTGGGTCAGCATTCCTGTGGGCTTACACTGTGACTTATCCCTAGTTACTGATCTGGTGGCCAGGAGGGAGGTGGGGAAAGATCCTGGGAGGGGATGTGCTGCCTGGCAGGAGGCGTGATCTACATCTGTTGGTCCAATAACTCAGGGAACTGTGGATTCAACATTTTCAAGAGCATCAACCAGAATATCTTTATCCACCCACTATCTCAGGGTCTAATCTTTCCCACTCAGTGTCCTGATCTTGGTAGAGTAGACCAGTCCAGCAAGAGTTAAACTTTCTCTGAACTTTCTATTCTTCGTATTAGAACCTGGAGGGGGTTCTAATCTGCTTGTGCCCGGTAGCTACTAGAGATAATAGCCTCTTTCTGGGCTGTGGGCTTTCATTCATAGCCTTTAACTGATTAATCACTGTTGACATTTTATGATCTTTCCTCAAAGATTCAATTCATTGTTCTATAATTATTATTTTCCCCCATACTTTTCAAACACTTAAAATAGTATACTAGCTAAGGTATTTTCTTCTGCTGATAGCTTATTTAACCAGCAATGAACATTTTAATAATTGCACTGCCACCTTGGGCCAGGGGCTAATCACACTTCACCTAAACGCAGTGATGGGTCCTTACTGTGAGCTGACCAAAGGGTGCTCCGGCTCTAGCATCCCACCCTTGCCTCTCTTCCTCAAACCGCTTGACCTAGCTGCAGGTTGGGTTCTTCCTAGAAGCAGACTCTGAGATGAAGATTAATATGCAAAACCTTTACTGGGAAGGGCTTTTTGGGTCAACACCTGTGGGAAAGCAGGATTGGGCAGAGGGAGAAGTTGTTCTCTGAAGCATCCCAGGTGTTCTGAAATGCAAAACAAGGCTTTATCCAGCCCCACGGAGATTTCCGAAACTGAACTGGCTCTTTATAATGTCCTGAGTTGGGAGGAGTGAGCTGGATCTTTATATCCTTGCACTGACCAGTCATTGAATGTAGGCTGCCTTGAGAAGAAAACATGACCTTGGGCAAGGTGGTTGTCTTCAGCAGAGGATACCTTATGATCACAGCTGATAATATCTAAGAACTCTGAATTTCCCAGGACTCTGAGGAGTTTCAGCTGACAACATTCTCAACAGCTGATATAAAAGTCCTTCAGTACTGAATGAAGATCTTGGGGGTGCAGCAAGCACCCCCATGCGACCAACGAGAGATATTTGCATGCAATTTCTAAGACATAAAATATACCATTATTCTCCGGTAGCAGCTGCCACGCAGGCATGTAAGCACTGACAAATGGTAGATGTTAGTTTTGGCCAGTAGCCCTCAGAGGTTTCCTGAGAATTGCCTGGTTGTTGCTGCGGGTAGCTGAGATCATCAAGGAAGACCTTCTGTGACTGCTTCACCTCTGTAGTCACTGAAAGCCAGCAGGACCTTCTTGGTCTTCACGTTTTCAACAATTCCAACAATATGAGCCTCTAATTTCTCATACTAGGTACCTCCTGCCAAAAATATCTAAAATGATTCCTATTTTTCTGACCCAACACTTACTAGTACAGTTGTGTCATGAAGAATTATACCTAAAGTAAGACCATGGGAACTCTTCTTAGTAATCTCTCCAATGATCAATTAATACAGATATTGAGCACCTAACATCTTCCTAATACCTGTGATAGGTACTGAGCCCTAGGACCAGCTAAGAATGCATTTGGAGGATTTCAAAAAGATAATCAAATAGAAGTACTGACAGTTGGCAAACCGTCTTTGGGGTTAGGGGATGGGGAATACTGGTGTCAGAGAATTAAAAACGTGTGCGTCTGAGTGGCTATGGAACAGGTTCTTGCAAAAGCTATGGTTTGAAATTGTCCTGAAAGGACAAAAAACGTTTCAGCATCTTTGAATGTAGCACAAAGACCACTCATTACCTGGCCACTGCAGCCTTTTTCTTCTCCTCTGTCTCAACTTGATCATCCCCAGGATCAAGCTACCCGCGGTTCCCCTGCGTATGTCAACGGTTTCTCCTGTCTTTTTTCTTTGCCCAAGCTGTCATCTCTGCTTGGTGACTTCTCTCTCTTCACTCATTAAAACGAGTTTGGATAGCAGTGAAAATGGCAGAGTGAGGCCCCTTGAAAAGTCTCTCCTCCGTGAAATCAATGACAACACAAGCAAAAATGTAAGAATGACCATTTTTGGAACTCTTTAACTTAATCAAACAATTGTAGCAATCCAGGAAGCATATAGCAGGGAAAATAGCTGACTCTCCGTGAGAACAGAGAGCTGCATGTCATTTTAATTTGCCCTAATCCCATCCTCTATTCCCAGCTCCACAGCGGTCTTAAAACTAAAAAGCCACAATCAGGTAAAGAAACAAAACAAAACAGCAACCTTGAACCCACTGATGGGGATGGAATAGGGGAAGTTTAGAGATTAAGTAGCTTGTCAGCAGATGAGGCTAAAGATTTAGTCAGGGACCAAAATCTAAAAGACTTTACATGCTTTGTTATTAAATTTGCATTTTTATCCTGAAAGTAATGGAGAGTAATGCCAAGATTGTGGTCTTAAGGCTTTATTCCAAGATCATTGTTATTATTTGACCTGTCTTGTAGTTCCCTAGAAAGCCTAATGCAAACAGATTTTTTTCCAGGGTCCAGGGTGGAGGGAAGAACATCTGTTGAAAACCATCAGAGGTAATTTTTTAGTATCTTGGCTGCCTAAGGCAGTGAATAACAGTTGGGGCAAATTATAGGTTAATCAACAAGCTTAGAAAGAAAATGTGGGGAATGAGATGTCCGTAAAGGTTTTGAAGAACTCAGCTATAGTCCTGGGACTGTGGTCCATGTGCATGTGTAGGGCTGTATGCATGCCCCCAAAATAACTGACAAGGCTCTACACGCTCACCTCTGGATGACCTTGAGACTCTGCATAAGCAGGAAGTGAAGACTAAGACAGAATTTTAAGCTGCCTGGATGAGGAAGGAATGAATCAGCATACACACAGGATGCCCCAGTAAAACTTACTGATTCCATGCATTTGAGAAAATCTCTGTCCAATCATGAGCTAACCTCTAAGCTAACAGAGCAGGGACTTCAGGGGCTGCCCACAACAAAGAATGTAGACTTTACTGAATTACTTCAGAAAAGTCACTAACAAACAAAAATACAACAACAATCCTGAGAAGTGGGAAGAACCTGATTCCCAGAGTTGTCACATCTTATTTGAATGGTCCTATTCCCACAATGACAAAAATGCAAGACACTCAGAGAAACAAGAAAGCATGACCCATAAACAGCAGTCAATAAAATCGTCCATGAGGAAACCCAGACACTGAAATTACTAGACAAAGACTTTAAATATGTTCAAAAACCTAAAGAAACCATATCTATAGAACTAAAGGAAAGTATGAGAACAATGTCCCACCAAATAGAAATTATCAATAAAGAAATGGAAATTTTTTAAAAAACAACTAAATAGAAATTCTCAAAGTGAAAAGAATAATAACTGAAATGAAAAATTTACTAGAGAGCTTTAACAAGAGATTTGAGCAGCCATAAGAAATAGTCAGCAAACTTGAAGATAGAACAATTTAAATCATCCAGTCTGAGAAACAGAAAGAAAAGAATGAAGAAATACATGTGAATAGCACCTACAGACCTGTGAGATACCATCAAGGGACAAACACAGCATTGCCATAGTGATCCTGCAATTGCATTTCCAGGTATATACCCAAATGAACAGAAAACAGGTACTCAAAAATGTATGTGAAATGTCCAAAATAGGCAAATTAATAGATGCAGAAAGGTAGATTAGTAGTTGCCAGGGTTGGTGAGAGTTGAAAATGGGGAGTGCCCTGGACAGTTTGGCTCAGCACTTAGAGCGTTGGCCCTCGGACCAATGAGTTGTGGGTTCGATTCCGGTCAAGGGCATGTATCTTGGCTGCGGTTGGTCCCCCACCCTGGTCAGGTCGTGCTGGAGGCAATGTGTCTCTCTTATATTGATGTTTCTCTCTCTCCTTCTCTCTCTTTCTTTCTCTCTCCCTCCCTCCCACTCCATCTGATGATAAATGGAAAAATATCCTCAGGTGAGGATTGAAAAAAAAAAAAGAAAGAAAGAAAGAAAGAAAAGAAAATGGAGAGTAACTGCTGATGGGTAAAGGGTTTCTGAGGGGTGATGAGATTGTTGTGGCTCGAGAGAACCAAGACCACCTGAGCCAAATTAAAGCCAAATAGAGAGCAAAGCCGGCTGGCCACTGATCCCGAGTTCTTGGAGATCAGCCTCGATATACTTTATTACATGCCTTTTATACCTTACAGAAAATAGGATCTTCTTGATATAATGTCCAGGGCTACAACAATGCTGTATAGAATTAGTTTGCCTTGCAGATAACAGGAACACCCAGGCCCACCCAGGAACACCCAGGTATTTCATGGTACATTGGGTCACACTTAGCCCCGAGCTGCACAAACACAATGCAAGCCTAATTCCTTGAGATTGTGGGGGAGGTCAAGGCTCTGACTCAAGACCTCCAGGCTCTGTGGACTCTGTCAGACACGTAGCCGGCTCCCAACAATTTCTTGGTTCAGGGAGCTATAAACAAGTCAGCACAATAATTTACCAATCATCAATTATGGGGTTATAAACATGTCAGCACAAGATGTTCTGGAATTAGATAGTAGTGATGGTTGTAACCTTGTGCATCTACTACGTATCACTGACTTTTACATTATAAAGGGGTGAATATTATGGTATACAAATTATATTTCAATCAAAATTGAAATTAGTTAAAAATTATATAATCATCACTTTTTCCAGAAATCTTCCTCCTCTCCTTCCATCTCTCCAGGTTAAATTTAGTAATCCTTTTCTGTGATCTCACAATATCTTATAATTGATTTGATAATTATACACATTATTTTTTTAAATCTTATTCTCCTTTAATAGAGTATCAGCTTTTTGAGGGCAAAACACAGTTCTTATTTATCTTGTAATTGCCAAAAGTTAATACAGTGTCTAGAACATTATAGGAGGTCAGTAGATAATGAGTGGATAAATAAAGGGAATAAACTTTCTAAGGGCAAAAAATCTGTCCTGAAGGATTCTTGCTTGTTTTAAATTGGGTTCCTTGGAAAAACAGACTCTGAGTGGGGATTTGCATAAAGGGAATTTATTGGGGAGTGGCCTTAATTTGGATGGATGTGGGGGAGCCCAGGAAGGAGAACTGTGGAGAGGTAGTTTACCCTCAGGGTAATTTCAGCAGAGCCTCAGCCAATCCCTGGGGAACTGGCTGACTTTTCAGAGTTGTCTGGCCTTCGGGCCAGTTGTCTGTGCCCTCCAGATCAGGCAGTCCCTTGGGAAAAGGCCTGACCTTGGGCCAAGCAGTTCTGGCTGTCAGCCTCCAAACATCCAGCAGCTCAGGGAATGAATGAATGCCTCAGTCCTAAAGAGAGATCTAGGCACCCAAGTATTTGACACACTGCTCAGCCATGATATGGTGTGGCCCACCGTGCTGAGTCAGCCTGGGATCCCCGGAGGGAAGCGGGATGAGAGGCAGAGCACAAGAGGCGAAGAGACCAGCCATTGGATCCCTCCGCCCAGCATCTCCCTGCTCACTGCACTGCGTGGCTCAGAGTTCATCTTCCCAAGGCCTGTTTTTCCTTCCGGGGCAGCATGGTCTTTCTACTTAAACACTGGACAAGCTGCTGATGTGCTGGGATAGCACGGGAATGAGGTCAAAGTTGAATGCACTGTGGCCAGGAAGAAAACCGAGTACCTTTGTTTGCCTGGGAGGCCAGCCACACTGCTTCCGCCACCAAAGCCACGCAGGATCTCCTATATTTCTGCTGGAAAAGTACAAGAAAGGTCTAATTGCCTCTCCAAACTACAGAGAAACTGACCAACTGGAATTTGAGTTAGTTGGACCCTGATAATGGTTTTGCATCAGGTGGACACTTTTGCTATTTTTTCTGATGTAAGTCAATGAGAAATCATGGAAGACAAATATGTTGTTTCTCACCCTGTATCAAATGGGTTAGTGGCTCTTTAGGAAGAAAAAGTGAGTCAGCAGTCTACAGTAAATCACTGTGAATGCCATGGAGAAACCTGAGACTCTGGGGTGTAAAGTGATGGGAGTCTAACCTCTGCATTCAAGTCAGTGGCTTCTCAAAGAGGACAAGCTGGAGGGGGACGCCTCCCAGCATCACAGGGGGAAGGCGCGGCTCATGTAGTTTTAAAAATCATGTCATCCTCAGCAAGAAAGGTTTTGTACAGAATTCTTGTCTGTTGCTGATACACAGAAAATAGTATGAAAGAGTGTTAAGGGACAAAGAATTTAAAGAACAGTTGAGAAGTAGCTTTGGCAACAAATGGCTGTCTGACGTTAGCTACTCATCAGAAGTTTTTCTCTCTATCAGCTACATTCGGCATAAAGGTACATTGGCTCTTTCAAAAGCCTTCAGTTAAGGAATGCAGCTACCTCCTGCTCTGCATGAGAATTCCAAAACCACCGGGCATGGCAGGATGACAACAGGCTCTGAAGGCTGGCTGAGGTTTGCCCTTAAGTTATAATCACCTGGATTTCATGACAACTGCTGTTGGATGTGGACACATCAGCGAAGATGAATTCTTGTCATCTCAGACTCCAACGATGCCCCATCGTTTCTTTAAAGCCTGGAGTAAGGAATGAAGTAAACAGCTCCTTTCACAAGGACACAGTCCCCTCAGGTAGGTAAAGAGATAACATCTTCCCAAGACTGTTATTTGATGTTTCTGTGACTCAATTACAGCTCACCCTGGGGATCAGCGCTGTGACTGACAGCCCGGCAAAGCCAGAGCTCACACTCGGGGAGGGAAGGGGTCTAGATGAAAGCAGATTTACTCAGATCTCCAGCAGCAGCATTTCTCAAGGTTTGTCAGCTTAGACATGACAAAGCTGTATGAACAGAGACCATTTCCTTGGGTCAGCAGCTGTGAGGAGGATGGATTTCAGGAGCAATTAACAGTCTGCAGGTTAACTCCTTACTTATGGACAAGGGACACTAAAATAATTTCCATTGTCTATTTATTCAGTGTGTGCATGGTTATTTTTACATATGTATTAAGTATATATTATATATTACATATATATACATAAATATAATAAATAATATCTTAATGAAATAAATGTCTTTTGTCCATCGACAAGATGTTTCTTGCTAAGTTTTTGAAAAATCACCTTAGTAAATTTCATGCTACCAAATACACATTAAGATATTGACGAACAAAATAGGTTCAGAAGCATGGAACCATGGAACAGACTGACAGATGTCAGAGGGACGGGGGAGGGGTCAGGAAGAGATTAACCAAAGAACTTACATGCTTATGCACAGTCCATGGACACAGACAATAGTGCAGGGAAGGCCTGGAACCAGGTGGACAGGGGTAAAGGGGGAAAACGGGGGACATCTATAATACTTTCAACAATTAAAAAGGAAAAAAGATATTTATAGCGAAATTGTTCTTTCCAAAAGCTGAGCTGATATCTCCCATGCTTGTCTGAGGGCCGAGAGCAAGGTCGGCATCTGTGGCCCGCAGGCCAGTCTTTCTCGCCGGCACCTGTTTCTGCCCGGCCTGTGGACATTTTGAAATGTTTGAAGAAAAATCACGTTAGCTGTAGAAACATAACAAGGAATAGTACTAACTTCGTGTTCTGTTTAGATGTAAAACATTATGGGACCCAACAGACACCGAAGATCCTTACGTACTCGGAGGAGGGGTAATGAATTGACCACATCAGCTCAGGAAAGGCACAAAGCCCTAAAAGACAAAGTTATGTTGGATATTATTCTTTTTAACCCTGAAATGTTTGGTGGGAAGGAGATGATTGTGAAGAAAAAGGGACAGAGGCCCTCAACCAGAGCAATTCATTGCCAAAAGCATATATAAGAGTGCTTTCTTTTAATGCTGTGAAAAAAAGACACTCTCTTAAATATGATCACCTAATAGTTACAATTAAACTTTTTATTTTGAGATCATTGTAGACTCACATACAGTTGGCAGAAATGTATCAGACAGATCACATGTACCCTTCAACCAGTTCCGTCCAATGGTGACATCTTGTGAAACAGTAGTATCATATCACAACCAGGATTCCGACATTAATACACCGGCTGCTCTTATGCATATTTCCCAGTTTCACGTGTGTATATTTATGTCTATGCAGTTGTATCAAGTGTAGGTTTGTGTATCCACTGCCATAAGTAAGATACAGAAATGTTCAGTTGCCACAAGGGTCCCTCCTGTTGCCTGTTTATAATTCCACCTTCCTCCCACACCATCACCCGTATCCCTAGCCCAGGACAACCACTAATCTGTTTTCCATTTCTAAAATGTTGTCATTTCAAAAATGTTGCGTAAATAGTATGCAGCATGTAACCTTGTGGGGCTGGAGATTCAGCCAGGTTGTTGTGTATCCACAGTGCTTTCCTTTTCATTGCTGAGTAGTATTCCATGGTGTGGATTTCTAAATATTGAACCAGCCCTGCATACATGAAACAAATCCCACTTGATCATAGTGTATAATTCTTTTTATGTATGGTTGCAATCAATTGGCTAGTATTTTATTGTGGGTTTCGGCACCTATATTAATGAGAGATATTGGTCTCTGGTTTGTTTGTTTGTTTGTACTTTCTTAGTCTAGTTTTTGTATCAGGGTAATACTAGGCTCATAAAATAAGTTGGGACGTTTACCTTCCTTTTCTCTTTTGTGGAATATGTTGGGCAAAATTGGCATTAATTATTCTTTATTCTTCTACCAGAATCTTTGGTAATATTCTCTAATGAAACCATCTGGGCCTGGAGATTTCTTTTTTAAGAACTTTTAAATTAAAAATCCAATTTCTTTAATGGCTATATAACTGTTCAGATTATTTTCTCATGGGTGAGATTTGATAGTATATGGTCATTGAGGAGTTGATTCATTCCTTCTAAGTTGCTGAATCCACAAGTGAAAATTTGTTCCCAGTGTTTCCCTATTACACTCCCAGTGGCTGCAGGGTCTGTGGTGATATTCCATTCCATTCCATTCCAATATTAGTGATGTTGCTCTCTTAACCTTTGTATGTCTTACTAATAGTTTACCAATTTTTTCAAATAAGCAAAATTTATTTTATTGAATTCCTCAGTAGAGGAAAACAATAATTTTCCTGTTGTGAATAACACTTATTTGTGCTCTTACCTTTATTATTTCATTTATTCTGTTTGTTTTGAGTTTATTTTGGTCTGCTTTTTCAATTTTCCTAAGGTAAGAACTTAGATTATTGATTTGAGATCTCTCCTCATTTCTAACATAAGCATTTAATGCTATAAATTTCCCTCTTTGCACTGTTTTAATTGATTCCCACAAATTTACTATATTGTATTTTCATTTAATTATCTGTATTTGTTATTTCCTTTGCGAATTCTTGTTTGGCCCATGAATTGTGTAGAAGTGTGTGTTGTTTAATTTCCATATGTTTAAAGGTTTTTCTGTCGTCTTTCTCATACTGATTTCTAGTGTGAATCCATTATAATCAGAGAACAACTCTATGATTTCAATGCTTTTAAATGTATTGACGAGCAGTTTGTTTTATGGATCATCTTGGTGAATGTTCTACGGGTACTTGGGAAAAACATGTATTCTGCGGTTTGGGGGCAGAGTGTTCTGGACATGACAATTACATCCTGTTGGCTGATTGTGGTGATTGGATCTATATCCTCGTTGATTTTCTAACTAATAGTTCTAATGTTTTCCAGAGGACAGTGTTGAAGTCCCCAAGGAAAATTGTGGTTTGTCTGTTTCTCTTTTTAGCTTTATCGGTTTCTGCTTCATCTCTCTTGAGAATGTGTTGTTTGGGGCATACACGTTTAGCATCATTGTCTTCCTAGTGGATAGATCATTTTGTCCCTCTTTGTCTCTAGTAACTTCTCTGAAGTGAAATGTATCTGATATTAATATAGGAACACGTTTAGCATCATTGTCTTCCTAGTGGATAGATCATTTTGTCCCTCTTTGTCTCTAGTAACTTCTCTGAAGTGAAATGTATCTGATATTATAATATAGGAACTTTGGTTTGTTTTGTTAATGTTTGCATGCTATCTTTTTCCACCCTCCTACTGTCAGCCTGCCCATGCCATTGAAGTTGACCTCAGACAAGTCATTTAACACCTGTTTTAAAAAACAAGGCAACAGCCCTGGCTGGTGTGGCTCAGTGGTTAGAATGTCCGCCTGCACACTGAAGGGTCTTGGGTTCAATTCCCAGTCAAGGGCACGTACCTTGGTTGCAGGTTCGATCCCCAGCCCTGGTCGGGCACGTGCAGGAAGCAACCAATTGATGTGTCTCTCACATCGATGTTTCTCTCTCTCTCCCTCCCTTCCACTCTTTCTAAAAATCAATGGAGAAAATATCCTTGGGTAAGGATTAACAAAAACAAACAAACAAACAAACAAATGAAAAAGACAACAGGCCCAAAATGGAGTTGCTTGTGTTCGCCCCACATCACCAAACTGGAACGTAATTACAGTCTGGCTCCCTAGAAATGGAATCTTTAACCAGTCAGTCAGGAGTCACCTCAGCTCGAGGCAGGTGATCTGCCGACAGACCTGCCATCCCCTAAAGGAAAGTCATCTTGCAACGAGCAACCCACATGTGCATCTAGTGTAACTTCCTGTCCCCGCCCTCCGGCTCTGACGGTCCGTCATTTTGTGCATGGTGTGGAGCTCCTTTCCAGCTGCTACATCTAATGCTGCCCGAGTCCAATAGCTTTGCTCAACTAAACTCTTAAAGTGTTTGATATGCCTCATTTTATCTTTTAACACACCTCTAACCTCATTCCTCATCCAAAAGAGGGAATGAATAGCATATGCCTTATAGGGCTGCTGTAAGGATTAAATGAGTTAAATGTGTGTGAAGTCCTTAGAACAGTGCCTGGCCCATAGTGGGCACTGTCAGTTGTTATCATTCTTCTCTCTCTCTCTTGACTCTGGCTAATTTCTCATCATCTTCTCTACTACCCAGTCTGGTCTCCACACATCCTTATAAGGTTTCCGTAACCTCTTCACCTCCGTTCATGACACCACCATATCATCCCTCGGTTCCAGCTCCCCGCTGCTCTACCTTGTCTAAGAAGGAATCCCATACACAGCCAATGGGAAGTAACCATCCTGGCTATGAGCCGTAATCATATTTCACATCTGTCCACGGTGTTGTGCACACTTCTGTTGTCTGATCTGTCGGATTTGGAGGCAAGGCTGTGCCCAGGTTTCCCTGTGCTTCTCAGGTCCTGCCCCCAAGTATGCATACACACTACGCAGTATGAACAGACCCACGTGGTACTGGTACAGCTAATGGCATGGGTCACAACTCTGCTCACCTTCCTGGCACACTCACAACAGTCTGTTGTATGTGCAGCGTAGATGGCCTAGCTGATAGCTAGGACCTGTCACCTGGGGCCTCTCTGACTGTGATGGGATCGTGAAACAAAAGAGGAACTCTGTCAGAGTGAGAAATCCCATCAGAAGAATCTGTCATTCCAAGGACATGACACAAACCCATCGTAAGCTGGTTGCTAGGGTCCAAATTCCAGACCCTTTGCCAGAACGTTTTGCGGATCAAAGTTAAGTAGGGAGATGTAATAAAGCCCCAGGTAAGTGTGACTCTTCACAGAGCGGTTTGCTGGGCGCACCAGCATGCCCCCAGGCGGTGCTGCGGTAATTTGGGTCTTTAGCAGGGGAGATGATATTTGTTGGCAGGCTATAGGTTCTTTTCTGTTTTCAGGCATATTTTTTTCTGCAGCCAACGCCAATCCAAGAATGTTAGCAGACCATCAATTTAACTTTGGTTTCGTGCAGTGTGAGCGAGCGGGCGGGCTGCGGCGCTGTGCCAGGAGGCGGCCTTTACGCGGCCCAGGAGAGGCTCGAGGAGGGCAGGGCTCACTCCGAAACGGAGCGATGGGACTTCGCTCCCTCGGAACTGTGAATCATGCAGAGCCGAGACCAGCCTAAACACTAATAAAACGACCTCCCTTTAAACTCCCAGCTAAGTAGCTAACAAGCCCTCTTCGCCTTGTTGGTGATGTCAGAGTTTTTTCTTGCTCTCATGATAACTGCATCTAGAATATTCCATGTTAATGGAATTGCCCTTCATTTTCCATTATCCACATGTTGACTGCTATGTGCATGTCCCTTAGGGGCTTCTAATGGAAATGCACTGCAAAGGCTTCCTGCAGCGTCCCCTGGAGGACTGCCACAGGGCGAGCTGCACCTTGACTGAGGTGCCCACGGGGGACTCCAGGCTTGTGCCCGGGGTCACCAAGTTGCAAGTCTGGTGTCTTAATTCAGAAGATACTGAATTGACCAGTCCAGAAGGCCCAACACATTGCTATCGAAAGACCAATTTATTAACACAGATGGGAGGTCAGCCTAGGCACTGATGCTGGTCACACATCTGCGACACACTGCCTTTCCAGGCAGGAGACAAATTATGGGTCAGAAGTTGAAATATGTGCAAAAGGAAGTCTCTGAAAGAATATGTGTTCCAATGTCTGACACACCTGTAACAGTTTTCCGTTTCCGTGTCTGTCTTTCCTGCTGTGCCGGGACACCCCCCGGCCCGGGTCTCGCTCAGCTTTGGTCCCTTGTGCCCCCAACAGAATAATCATTCACTGAAGAGCTGTCCCTGCCCTGGACAAGGGAATGGCTGCGTGGGTCAGTGGTCCAGGCTGACTAGTCCTGGATGGCTCTCCTGCTTGCTGTTCGTTTTCATTTTGGAAAATGTCAAGGTATTTAAACTTGACCCATAATTACTGCTAAAACGCCTGTGAAGTGTCTTCCCCAGCGTGCAGCCAGCACCTGCCTGGCCAAGCTCCATTACCGCGTGTATAGACCGCTATCTGGTGCAGGGGTGGGTAGGTGTGGGCAGTGCTGAGGGTTAGCTGGGAATGTGACCACACAGTTATAAATGAGGTCTCCAGATACGTGGTCCAGGGTCCCCATCCCTCCTAATACTGCGTGGGCCCAAAGGGCCTGTTGTTCTTTCTCTTTCATCAAACTATCAAGAAAACTTAGTGATTTCAAGAGGGCGAAGAAGAGAGCTCATGGGGAAAGAACCCCTTTGACCATTCAGGTGCTCCCTCAGACTGCGTGAGGTGTGGCAGAAATGACTGGTGTTATTCTTGGAATGGATCCGAGTATCTCCTGTACAGGAGTTTTAAAGGCACAGAGAGCCACGGGGCAAGCTGACGAACCAACCGCAAGCTGCAGCTAAAATTAACCGTTCCTGGTACATCTGAGTCAGCAAGATGAATGAATGGGCCCTGGCACAGCCTTCCACAGTGTCCCCGGGCAGTGGAGGTGGCAGATGTGGGGGCCACATCAAGAGCAAAACACCATCAGCAAGACCTCAGCCCCACTGTGCGGGCAATTCTGCCGACATTCCCAGCACCACGCCCACTTAGGAGACGGAATTCACCAGCGCACTCCCCAGCTCGGGTCGGAAGGTGAGCAGAGGGAAGTGGGACCATGACAGCATCAGGGAAGGCGTCACGAGGAGAGGTCGTGGAGGTCACTGGACGTGGACTCGCACAGCAGGAGGAGTCCTGCGTGGCCATCCTGTCGTCTTCCACCGGCCAACACTTCATGTCCTACATGTCCGTGAGAGGCACCGACCCCGAGATGAGTTTCCTGACCCTTGACCCTTGTCCCAACTAGATGTCCAGAAGTTAATGTGTTACATACTGAGGGTGCCTTAGGCTGGGCACTGGGACCTGATTATTTTTTTCAGGAAACCCTAGTTGAGAAATGTCTTCCTTTTCAAGTGTCAGGAATGTTAGGAATATTCATTTAAGGAAAAATCAACATTTAGTACTCCAGGGGCTCAGCAGGGATGGTGAGGTTGAAGGAAGCCAGTTCAAACACATACGTGCGGGCATCAGAAGCCTGCAGGCGTGAGTGGGGAGAGAGCAGCCTCTTTAAGATCTGGAAGCGACAAGCTCAAAGCCCTCCGCGTCATAGGGAAGCCGCTGCCCTCCTAGGATGCCGTGGCTCCCCGAGGATGTCGCAATCTCAGATGCCCCTGGCCCTGGCACCCTGTCTCAGCTGCATGCTGCCACCCACTTCGCCTCACTCAGCCCTCTCCTTCTACCCTGGCGTCAGCAGAAATGTGGGGTCTCCTGAGTTATTTCCCTGAGTCATGTAAAGAGCCGCACCCATGCCTTCGTGCAGAAAGTGAACATGCTGGTAATGAAGTGCCTTAAAATGAAATGTGAGGCCTCGGGAGTCGTAAACCAGCTTTGTCAATCACGCCTGCCATAGCCAGCCCCGCCGGCCCCCCTCAGAGCACCTCCCAGCCTGGCTGCAGCCAGGACGGATCAGCTCAGCTCAGAGATGACTGCCCGCAGGGAGCGCGCCGCCCTCACGCCTCCTCCTTCCTCTGCAGCCGATGAACAACCTGCAGCAGTAATTTCTTCTCCAATAACGCACCACGGATAAAACCGTTTCTGTCTTTATGAGCCTCAAATCCAGCTGGAAAATATTTAATAACTAACAGCAGCATGGAAAGAGAAGAGGTCAGATGGAATGTGGATTCGGTCTCCCAGCTCCACCCTGACAAGCCGGGTGACCTTGGACAGGCCACTTACCCATGTAGCTCCTTCCCTGTAGAAGGTGGGTCACAGCACACCACGGGGGGAGTCCGTGCTTGTTAAAGATGGGAAGTTATGTGTTTAAAATGATCAACACAGTGCTCACACCATAGCAGACAGTGGTAAATGCTAGAGGTGTTTCATCAATTCTTAAAATACACACAGTGGGTGCATATTAAGTGTTAGTCACCTTCCAGAACAGTGGAAGTGCTAAATAGAGCCATTAGCAGCTAGACGAGGTGGTGCGGGATGAGGGGGCCATGAATGCTCCTCTCCTTCGGAGCCGGCCTCCGAAAGCAAAGCAGAAATGCACCCACGAAGGCTCAAGGAAGCCGGTCCATGTCGCCTCGGTCCGTGGAGCGCGCTGGCTGTTGGGAGCGGTGTCACTGGAACAGTGACCACCACGGTTTGACATAGTCCTGGGTGAGCTCCATGGTTTGACACAGTCCCTGGAGATACGAAGACCTCCATGGTTTGACATAGTCCCTGGAGAAGTGAATTCACTACGTGGCAGGAATCACGAAGAACAGTGACTGAAGATATAAAGTAATGGGAAAATAAAAATGCAGGATGGCAACTGAAGGAGACTAATCTTTGCTTTCTCTATCTGGTAGCTGTCTGTTAGGAATCATTATAGAAGTAACACGCAGATGATTAATGATGTAGATGGTAGAAAAGATTGCAGGAAGAAAAGCAAGAAAGTAATAAAGATTTAGGATAGGAATGTGGAAGCTTAGAAGGGTCTTAGATAGGAGGAAAGGTCAGGAATCTAAGAGGATGTCTGGGCAAAGGACAAAAATAGTTGGTAATTAACATGTAATATACCTAAGAGTTGGGTAAACAACCAAAAGAATGTCTGTACTTATTTGCCTAAAAGGTTTAGGAGAAACAATGTAACCTGCAGATCTATATAAAGATTCTGCCAGTCTTAAGCAGAAGAAGAAAGATTAAGCACCTTCTGTCTCGCTGGTCTTTCTCTCGCTGACTCCGTCCATACCTTTGGGAACCCCTGGACCTGCCGAGGCTGGACCCCGGCAGCTGGCCAGCATTTCTGTGACCTGGAGTGACTGTCCAGGGACCGTGCTGCACATGACCTTTTGTAAGTGGTTTGCCAGGACACAGGGGAAGGTCTGGGGCAGGAATCCAGTATTCCTCCGTTTCTGCTCTCATCCTCACCTTTTCTTTCCTTCACAAGGGCTCGCTTTGGCTTAGACTGATGGTGCGGTTTCCTTACCAAGAGCTCTGACTCAGAAATCAGTCCACTCAGAAGCTAAACAAGAGACAACAATCACACTTTAGGAGGGGCCATCGCAGTTGGCTCTGATTCTGGCAAATCCAGACCTTAGGCTGGTGAGGAGGGATGGGACTGGAAACTCTCCACCCCACGTGGCCGAGAAGAGCTGGCACAGACCTGGCGGGAACATGGCAGGAAGTGGGCCAGACAGGCTGTGTGGCTTCAGAAACCCTGGGGGCAAGGTGGTCAGAATTGGGGGTCGCCGCCTGGTGCCAAGGACACCAGCAGACAGCAGGGCTCAATGCCAACGAGATCTGTCCCCGAGACGCAAACCCTCAGTCCCCAGAGAGGAGTTCCAGGAAGACAGGAAGGTAAACTCCCAGCTTGGGAAAACTGAGGAGTGAGCAGATTATCAAGAGAGGAACCCGAGCACCGGAAACAAAGTGGGACCACGTACCAGAGCCCTGCCTGAGAGGGGAACTGGCCATGGAAATAAAAGCGAGGCCTTGTTGGCTGAACTAAGACTCTGGTCAGAATAGGCCCAGAAGCAAAATGAAGGCGGGGCTGAGTCACCCCAGTAGCTGAACCGCTGAGGGCGTGAGCCCGGCCGCAGCGGGAAAAGGGCTGGAGAGGCAGGATCCGGGCAGGCAGACCCTGTGGCGGCTCCAGACACGCCCAGCACATCGCACTGCCCTGCCCAAGAATTCAGCTGCCGCAGACCCAAAGCCGGGACATCTGTGGGCTGCCTGTCACCTCTAGACACGAGGAGCAGGCAGAGAATCAAAGACTTCTCCCACAGGGGACAGGCCCACAGGTTACAGGCGTGGCCTCCTTTGCCTGCAGCTGCTTCTTCTGTGGTCTGAGTGTCAGAGGGATCTTAAACCTGAACTTTGATCAAATGAGCTGAATGTTTGAACCAGTGCCTCTTTCTAACCTAATTGAGAGGACCGGGAAGCTCAGCGACTCTACCTGCTCCTGCAGGTGCGGCCTCGGGGCACGCCGTCAGAATCACCTAGACCAGGAACATTCAGCCACCTGGCCCGAACTGGAAGCTCTGGGGTGGGGTCCCGGTAGCAACATTTGAGCCACAATCCAGAGGATTCTAACCCGCGCTCAGGACTCAGAAGTTCTGCTCAGGGAGCAGGCAAATCTCAGGCCACAACCCTGGGTGGATCTATGTCTTCCGGTCCTCAACCCAGGCCTTGGCTCCGCAGGGCTGCCCCAGGGCGGAGCCTCAGGCAGGGTCCTGGTATTGTGCGTTTTTCTGTTTTTTCTGCCATAAAGACCATCCCAGGAGCCTGCGAAGTTCCCTCCTTCACCTCTGCCCCCTCCTCCACCTATGCTCCCCCCTCCACCTCTGCCCCCTCCTCCACCTCTGCTCCCTCCTCCACCTCTGCCCCCTCCTCCACCTCTGCCCCCTCCTCCACCTCTGCTCTCCTCCACCTCCGCCCCCTCCTCCACCTCCGCTCCCTCCTCCACCTCCGCTCCCCCTCCACCTCCGCCCCCTCCTCCACCTCCGCCCCCTCCTCCACCTCCGCTCCCTCCTCCACCTCCGCTCCCCCTCCACCTCCGCCCCCTCCTCCACCTCTGCTCCCTCCTCCACCTCTGCCCCCTCCTCCACCTCTGCCCCCTCCTCCACCTCTGCTCTCCTCCACCTCCGCTCCCCCCTCCACCTCCGCTCCCCCCTCCACCTCCGCTCCCTCCTCCACCTCCACTCCCCCCTCCACCTCCGCCCCCTCCTCCACCTCCGCTCCCCCTCCACCTCCGCCCCCTCCTCCACCTCCACTCCCCCCTCCACCTCCGCCCCCTCCTCCACCTCCGCTCCCCCCTCCACCTCTGCTCCCCCCTCCTCCACCTCCGCTCCCCCCTCCACCTCCGCTCCCCCCTCCACCTCCGCTCCCCCCTCCACCTCTGCTCCCCCCTCCACCTCTGCTCCCCCCTCCACCTCTGCTCCCTCCTCCACCTCTGCTCCCCCCTCCACCTCTGCTCCCCCCTCCACCTCTGCTCCCCCCTCCACCTCTGCTCCCCCCTCCACCTCTGCTCCCCCCTCCACCTCCGCTCCCCCCTCCACCTCCGCTCCCTCCTCCACCTCCCCTCCCCCCTCCACCTCCGCCCCCTCCTCCACCTCCGCTCCCCCTCCACCTCCGCTCCCTCCTCCACCTCCACTCCCCCCTCCACCTCCGCCCCCTCCTCCACCTCCGCTCCCCTCCACCTCCGCTCCCCCCTCCACCTCCGCTCCCCCCTCCACCTCCGCCCCCTCCTCCACCTCCGCTCCCCCCTCCACCTCTGCTCCCCCCTCCTCCACCTCCGCTCCCCCCTCCACCTCTGCTCCCCCCTCCACCTCTGCTCCCCCCTCCACCTCTGCTCCCCCCTCCACCTCTGCTCCCCCCTCCACCTCCGCCCCCTCCTCCACCTCTGCTCCCTCCTCCACCTCTGCCCCCTCCTCCACCTCTGCTCCCCCTCCACCTCTGCTCCCCCCTCCACCTCCGCCCCCTCCTCCACCTCCGCCCCCTCCTCCACCTCCGCCCCCTCCTCCACCTCCGCCCCCTCCTCCACCTCTGCCCCCTCCTCCACCTCTGCTCTCCTCCACCTCCGCCCCCTCCTCCACCTCCGCTCCCCCTCCACCTCCGCCCCCTCCTCCACCTCCGCCCCCTCCTCCACCTCCGCTCCCTCCTCCACCTCCGCTCCCCCTCCACCTCTGCTCCCCCCTCCACCTCCGCCCCCTCCTCCACCTCCGCCCCCTCCTCCACCTCCGCCCCCTCCTCCACCTCCGCCCCCTCCTCCACCTCTGCCCCCTCCTCCACCTCTGCTCTCCTCCACCTCCGCCCCCTCCTCCACCTCTGCCCCCTCCTCCACCTCTGCTCTCCTCCACCTCCGCTCCCTCCTCCACCTCCGCCCCCTCCTCCACCTCCGCCCCCTCCTCCACCTCCGCTCCCCCTCCACCTCTGCTCCCCCCTCCACCTCCGCCCCCTCCTCCACCTCCGCCCCCTCCTCCACCTCCGCCCCCTCCTCCACCTCCGCCCCCTCCTCCACCTCTGCCCCCTCCTCCACCTCCGCCCCCTCCTCCACCTCCGCCCCCTCCTCCACCTCTGCCCCCCCCTCCACCTCCGCTCCCCCTCCACCTCCGCTCCCTCCTCCACCTCCGCTCCCCCCTCCACCTCCGCCCCCTCCTCCACCTCCGCTCCCCCCTCCACCTCTGCCCCCCCTCCACCTCTGCTCCCCCCTCCACCTCTGCTCCCCCCTCCACCTCTGCTCCCCCCTCCACCTCTGCTCCCTCCTCCACCTCTGCTCCTCCCTCCACCTCTGCTCCCCCCTCCACCTCTGTATCATTGAGAAAGCAAAGGGAAGTAAATCATCCCAGCCTTACTCTGTATTAAGTGTAGCTGAAACTATTTCCCCCAGATCACCTGTTCACGTGAGGAGCATGAGAATAAGTGCCACTGTTGCCACGCCCGCCCACTTCCCAGCTCACGTCCCCCTTTCGGCCGCTGCCAGCACAGATGTTGAAGATGTGGACAATGGCACTGAATTGTGGAGGCCGATGTCCATGAGTTCAAGGGAAGTGACTCTGCTACTCCCTCATTCTTTAGGAACAAATTGAGCACTGAGAGAAAGCGGGCAGGAGTGTGACATCCTGTGTGTCATTCCTGTGTCCCAGCACCTAGGCCAGTGCTTGGCACACGGGGGTTGGGAGCAGGGGGGCTCGATAACCGTGTCGGGTGAAGGCAGGAGGAAGCTGGGTCTGGAATCCCACAGCCACATTGGCAGGATGTAGGTTACGAAGGTGAACCTTCCATCCAGGATCACTTAGCAAGAGGAATACTCCCACTAGCTATGGTCCAAGGGGATTCACTGGAGGCTGCAAGGGGAGCCCACAGAAGCCCAGGGCAGGGCACACACCAGGCCCCATAAGGGGCTGGGTCCAGAACCGGGAGATTCGGGAACAGAGGTTTCTCAGCCCACTTTCTCCAGCGCGGCTGGGCTCATCTGCACACCTCTGTCCCATCTTCGTGACGTGTCTGTGTCCCTGCGAATGGAATGTCTTCACTTCTCTCTGTGTGGATCAGGCACAGCTGCCCCAGCCTCAACATTGTCACTTCATATTTAAGGCACCAGAGGGAATTATAAGACTCCTTTGGTCTTAATACCAAGTTCCAGGAAAGAGAATATGGTAGGCCCGTCTTAGTGGGGGTGGGGGTGCAGTGTCCGCCCAGGTCCGACCAACCGTAGCCAGCGGCGTATTTCTTTTCCTCCATCCATCCAGCTGGGGTGCAAAGGACTCAGTGAAATGGGGTGTGGTAGATTCTGTAAGAAGGGGGCCAGCAGTCAGAGGGGCCACCTGCCTGAGGAAGTGAGCGGTGTCTCTTGGACACGCACATATGGATGTGACTCTTAGAGCCTGTAGCCCGGCTGTCACGGGTGCCACTCTGCAGATACACAGATATAATTAATGCAAATACATATATGGAATACATTTTCACAAACATGGAATAATGTCTTAGAAATGCATGTGGTACCCTTACAAGGAGACCGTCGATGACCAGTGAGTGCTGGTTTCTGCTGACTTCAGACCACTGGGGCGGCGGCCGTGGCTGGAGTCCACAGGAACCAGAGCCCGGAGGTGGCCAGGCTGAGCCGGATGAGCGTCGGGAGTGAATGGAGACTGGTTCCAGCACACCCTCCCCCACGCACAGCCGGGGTCGCCACGTGGTGTGCACTCCACACCCTCTGAGTTTCATGTTTTATGAATGACACCTTCCAAGATTCGCAGGCACGTGGGGCCGCCTGCCTCGCAGCCACGCTGAGGAAGGGGCCGCACACTGAGCGGGTCCAGATGGCACTGGCTGTCCTCCACCGGCACCCGCGCCGTGCCAAGCTAGGCAAGTGCGGGGTTCTGACGTCATGGCGGTGAGACTAGCGGGCGTTTCAGCTCCTGTGGAACCCGACCTGGCCTTGCCCTCCACAGTGTCACGTTCAGCTGACAGTGCTACCTGGGCCCCGGGCGCCCACACTCCTGGGGCTCGCAGGCCTTTACTCACCCCCCCCCCCGCCCCGCCTCTCGGCCCTGATTGGAAATTTCCATAGAAAAATCGTGCCTTCTAGTGGGCGTGGGACTCTCACGGGCCTTTGAACCCACAGGGCTTCAGAGCTGCGCACGCGGCCCGGGACGGCTTCCTGCGGGCTCCCCCGAGGGGGTCCTGTCGGTGTCAGCGCGAGGCCCTGCAGCTGGGTTCTGACGCCACAGACTTCAGAGCTTCCCTGCGTCCATTCTGTGGTCTGGCCACAACTGCCCCGTCGTGGGTAACAGACCTGGAGCCTGCAGAGGCAGAGAGGAGGCACACCTGAGCGGTCCAGGCGACCCTGCGGGTCCCTGCAGCCTGCATTTCCCCAGTCTCCTGCTCGCTGGCCGCGTGGTCTTGGCTAAGGCACTCCACTTCTCTGCTCTAGCTGGGGTGATGCCAGCTGCTGTAACACAAACCTCAGAACCTCGGTAGCTTGGCACAGTTACTTTTCACTACATTGGCATCCCACCGCAGTGCTCCTGGTTGGAGCACAGCTTCCCTCCGCACCCTGATTTGGGGACCCAGCTGCCATCCGTCTTGTGGCCCCACCGTCCTCTAGGCCAGGGCCTCAGCATTCTCAGAGTCCAGTGAACAGATGGGGAGAGCGGAGATGCCAGGACAGTTGGGAAATGTAGTCCCGGCCTGGCAGCCTCTTCTCAGCAACCACAGAACTCTCCCGTAGAGGAGAAGACGAGCTTTGGCGGGCAGCGACCTGTCTGCCACCCTCTCTGGGCCACAGTTTCTTCATTAGTAAACTGAGGATGATGGTAATGATACCTGACTCACGTGGCTGGCGGTCACGCAATGATTATTAGCTGCTATTGTTAATATTAGAAACTGGACTTTGTTATCATTTACCAAAGTTGAAGGCTGCACCTGGGGCTGGGTTCTGGGGTTTCAGAAGCAATTCAGGTGCAGAGCCCCAGGCAGGTCCCTCACCTTACTGCCCTGTGCCCTGCGTTTTCACCCACGTGTGCCACTGCTCTGGTATCCCAAACCCTGCCAGCCTTACCTCTAAATCTGCCCAGACAGAGCACTGCCCTCGGGGGCCAGAGCCTGTACCACATGGGTAGCCAGTTCCTTGAACTGTCTGAACTCAACATGAATTCAAATGTGAAATGTTTTGTTTTTCTAATCACTCCCTCCTACACTCCTTCCCATCACTTAAAGACATGTGGGGCAGACTGCATAACATTTGCGTCACTTTCCGTGACCAAAGCTGTCCAGCCCAGTTGCACATGCAGTTAAATGATCCTTCCTCCCTCGGGGCTGCCGGCAGCCACACTCGAGTCGGGGCCCTGGCACTGGGAGGGAACTGGGTCTAGTCTCCCCTCCTCCTCCTTTCTGGCTTCTGGGTCTCTCACCTTTGGAATTCATTCAGGAAGGAAGGATTTGGAAAAAGCCCAGTCTCCCTATGTGTCTGGCAGGTGCCACCTCTCTGGCTGGGATGGCTTACCAGAGTGACAAGGGGGCAGGTGCTGGCTCTCTTGGGGACACCAGAGAGTGGACCCAACCAGCAGCTTTCTGCAGTAGCCGCATGGCCCAAGGGACCCTCACACTGACCACCCCACCCATGCCTCTTGTCTGCCCAGCCCTTTAGCCCTATCTCCTCTCCACGTGCTCACCGGGCACATCTGCTGCCCACTCAGTGTTCACCCAGCTGGGGAATGTCCACCTCCTCTTCTGCCACCCCCATCTCCAGGAGGGGCTCCCTTGTGCACCTCTCCCTTAGTAGGGAGGAAACAGAGCACCATGGGGAACTGGACGTCACAATGGACACAGTTAGATGAACCCCTCAGGGCAGGGCTACCTGGGAACCCCTGAGCAGCCCTGGAAAAGTACAGGAAGCATGCAACTCCATCCTGGCATCCAGCCCTCTTGAAGCAGGCTTGGCCACTGCCCAGAACCTGACTTGGCCCTCGTTGACCTTTTCTGACCTTCCCTCTGTCCTCCCAGCCAGATTTGAGGTACTGGTTCCAATTCTTATCTGAAACCAGGGCCAGACAGGCATGTGGGCACCCCAGGCAGGCTCATAATTTGGCCTGCCTTCAAGATAAAGCACTTTAAATATTTGTTCAATAAAAAATTGTAGGGCCGAGGAGAGAGCAATTTTCTGCTAATGATCATAGAAAAACAGATTTCCTTTGTCATTCATTTCTACTGGCCAAAGAAGTGATGTTCTGAAAAATAAAAAGCCAAATATCTGGTAAAACCATCTCATTGTTTCTGTTAATTCTCTTTTCCGTCTCTCCTGTAGTCTCTCAAAAGAGACAATTCTTAGCAGAGACAATTCTTAGCAGGCATGAACAAGAGTTTAAGATTTGGATTAGAAAACAAAACTCATTTTAATTCATAGATCACTATGCTTTATTCGTCTTTTTTAAAAAATTTATTTCTTTTAACTTATCTTTATTGTTGAATGTATTACAGATGTTCTTCATTTTTCCCCCATTGCCCCCCTCCTCCCCATTCCTGCCCCCCTCCTGCCTTTCCCCACACTGTTGACTGTGTCCATTGGTCATGCATATATACATATAAGTTCTTTGGTTTATTTCTCAGGAGGACCTGAGCAGAGCATTTCAGATGGAAATGTTTCTGTTCTGCTTGTTCATTTTGTTTGTAGATTCAATTGTTGATAGATATGTATTTATTGCCATTTTGTTTGTTCATTTTTTTTATCTTTTTCTTCAAGAAGACTCTTCAACATTTCATATAATAATGGTTTGGTGGTGATGAACTCCTTTAGCTTTTCCTTGTCTGGGAAACTATATGGCCATCGATTCTAAATGACAGCTTTGCAGGATAGAGTAATCTTGGTTGTAGGTTCTTGCTTTTCATCACTCTGAATATTTCTTGCCACTCCCTTCTGGCCTGCAAAGTTTCTTTTGAGAAATCAGCTGACAGTCTTATGGGAACTCCCTTGTAGGTAACTAACTGCTTTTCTCTTGCTGCTTTTAAGATTCTCTCTTTGTCTTGAAACTTTTGCATTTTGATGATGATGTGTCTTGGTGTGGGCTTCTTGGGGTTCATCTTGTTTGGGACTCTCTGTGCTTCCTGGACTTGTATGTCTGTTTCCTTCACCAAGTTAGGGAAGTTTTCTACCATTATTGTTTCAAATAGGTTTTCAATTTCTTGTTCTCTCTCTTCTCCTTCTGGCACCCCCAAGATGCGAATGTTGACACGCTTGAAGTTGTCCCAGAGGCTCCATTCACTATCCTCATTTTTTTGGATTCTTTTTTCTTTTTGCTGTTCTGATTGGGTGTTTTATGCTTCCTTATATTCCAAATCGATGGTTTGCTTCTTGGCTTTACCTACTCTACTATTGAATCTGTGTACCTTATTCTTTATTTCAATTAGTACCTCCTTCATTTCTAACTGTGCATCATTCATTTCTGACTGGTCCTTTTTTATGCTCTTGAGGCCCTCACTAAGTTCACTGAGGTTCTCACTAAGTCCGTTGAGCATCCTTATAAGCAGTGTTTTTTAAATAATAATAATTATTATTATTATTATTTTTATCCTCACCCGAGGACATTTTTTCTTTTTTTTTTCTTTTGTTCAGTGGATTGCCGCTGTCGTCTTGCGGGTGACTGTGAACCAGCAGAGCACGGCAGTCGGCCTGGGTAAGAGGTGTGTTTAGTTTCTTCTTTCTTTTCCTTTAATCTTGTTATTATTTTGTTTGCTTGTTGATTTTTTTTTCTTTATTGATTTGAGAGAGAGGAAGGGAGAGAGAGATAGAAACACTGATGAGAGAGAACATTGATTGGCCGCCTCCTGCATGCCCCCCACAGGGGATTTGGCCCACAACCTGGGCATGTGCCTTGACTGGGAATCAAACCGGTGACCTCTCAGTGCATGGGTCAATGCTCAACCACTGAGCCACACCGGCCGGGCTGCTTGTTGATTTTTAAATGTCCAGTCCAGTTTAACCCACTTTGGTCAGAGTGAGAGCATCTTACACCTGCACAGTGAGGTGAGGTGAGGTGAGGTGGGGCTTGGGGGACCTGGGTCAGCCAGGTTGATTCTGGAGAGGGTTTTGTTCCCGGCTCCAGCTACTTTACGGTGACCCTGCCTCTGCTCCAGTGACCGCCTCCACCTCTGACTCTCTGGTCCCACCCTGGGCGCAGGGCTGTCCTCTCCTCCAGTCCCTGGGCAGCTGCACACAGTCAGCCACACTTCCCACCAAGAGTTCCTGAGCCAAATCCTGTCACTTTAAGAGCTAAAGCAGAAAAAAAGCTGTTCACCTGCATTCAAACTTGCCAAGTCCGAATTCAGGCGCAGCCCCTTACTGGCTGTGTGGCCTTGGCAAGGAACTGAGCCTCTCTGAGTCTTGCCAGCTGTCCTGGGGATATGGCCCCGACCTTCCAGGTTACCTAGAGGTCCCATGAAGGGCTCCTGGCCCCGGGCTCCTTCCCTGAGAGTGATCTCACAGTTCCTTACCTTGCATGTGAAGATCTCAGGCTGGTCACTAATGTCTACAATTGGATGGTCACCCAGATGTCAGTTCTCGTTTCTCCCTTCCCATGTCGTGATACCTTTAGGTGGGATTGTGGATGGGGACCCTGTCCTGAGCGCTCCAACCAGAATCCCATCTCCGCCTGTGACCACATCACACCCAAACACACCAGACTTCAGACACACACTCCTGAGCTTGAAGCAATGTCTGAACCCGATTGATCTCGGGCAAATTGCAGGAGTGTTGTCTAAGGCACCGGGTTTTGTGGGGACCGGATGAGGGGCTGGATCTGGAGTGCTGTGCCCGAGTCCAGCAGGAAGGCACCCAGGGAACCAAGCCAGGATCTCTGACCCTCAGGAGCAAACCAGGCTGCCCCCGGTTTCTGTGCCAGGAGAAACAGGAAGCTGCCCCTGGAGCCAGTGCTGAGACCACGGCGGGGTAACTCGGAGGTGAGGGTGGCCCCCCATACCCTGAGAGGGCTGGAGGCTGGTGGTGAAGGAGGGGACCAGCCCTGCAGGAAGCCCCCCCCCTCTAAGGAACAGAGCTGCGGACACTCGGGTCACTTGACTCCCTCTCCGGCTGCGGTGTAAGGCCCTCCAGCGTGCCCACCACCACTCTGTCTCCCTCCCCCACTCCTCGTAGTCACTTCAGTGAGAATCCTCTCCCTTCCCTGCTCCCCCGCCACATCTGGCCTGATACCGATGCTTGCTTTGTTTCTTTGAACTTATTTTATTAAGAAAATTAAGAATCCACTATCTAACTCCAGCTATTCCAGGGAGGCAGGGGAGGTCACCATTATTCCTCTAAGAAGCATTTAAGGAAGCTCAGAGCCATTAGCAGCATCACCATGGGCTTGTCAACATCTTCTGGGGAACATCTAAGTTCACTTCCCTACGCCACCTCCACAGAGTAGTGGTGACAGAGTAGAGGGATGGTCCCTGAGGTGCAGGTCCCTGGGAGGGCAGACCGGAGCAAGGTGTCGTGTGGAAAGTCGTGAGGCCCACAAGGGCCGAACCTGAGGAAAGGAGCAAAGGCTGAGGGTGGAGCTGATCTGTGTCCCTCAGTTTTGCCTTAGGGACACCCACAGTGAAACTGGTCCTCGTAACCAGTTGTGGGTTGGAGGACAGGACAGACTAGCGCCCGTGCTGCCCAGGCTCGCTGACTCCAGAGTTGGAAGGGAGAGGTGCGGTAATGACATCTGGTCAACCCCACCTGCCGTTTGATCCAGGACCAGGCAGGGCTGACCTCCTCGTTTGCCGGCTGCCCCGAGACCATGGCCTGGGGCCGACCACAGGTTCAACTTCCTCTCAACAGAAACAGGTGCGAAGCAGGTATGTATGTACCAGTTTTCAAACAAACACAAACAAAGCAACTACTCCTGTAAGAGAAGCCCAGACTGTCTGTTGAAATGATGGTGTCAGAAAATCACAATTCTGCAGAGGAGAGAAAACATCAGGAACCTCAGAATACCAGCTGTGACGGGGAGCCACTCTGGACAGGTCTCCTGGTCAGGGAAACCCGTGCGAGGAATCTGAGGGAGAGGAAGAACTATGCACAGAACGATATCCTGAGTGACTTGTAATGATGCTGTGAAGATAATGCTCGGAAGAAGCCTGGGAACGAGAGGGCCTCCGCCAGCGCAGGAGGGGAGAGACGGGGAGTGGAGCGGCCGCTAATCCATCAGGCTGGGCACGAAATTCGTGCTGGGTCGGAAATGGCCAAGATATTGAACTCATTCCTCAAAACCGTCTTCAGCGATAGAGATGAAAGGAGAGTAGACAATGGGGGAGGAGGGTGATGGAAACCTTTTGAAAATCACGACTAGCAGAAGCAGATACAGGGCCCTTGGGACATCTAAGGACCACACCGAACAGGAGACAGGCTCCTTGGGGACGGTGGGGAACGGAGTAGCACCTCCTGGATTCTTTTAAACAGTGCCTTTACAATGGCTTTGTTATTATTGTCAGTTTAAATAAATAAGGTCAGAGGAGTTCTGAAAGAAGATGTCCCACACTCTTGGTGGAAACACAACGAGGAGATAGCAAGAGGGAGTCCAAAGAACAGTGAGCCTCTTGGTCAGTCCGATGGCAGGTACCAGGGAAAATCACTCCACGGGGTTTACCTAAACACTCAGAAGGCTAAAACACCATTACATTTATTTGAATCAAGTTGTGATTAAAAAATTGGTTTCCCTCTGCCCTCCCCACCCCTAATGCCTAACTGTGAAGCAAAGTGCTCCATCTGGATGTCCTTGTATTTTCGGTGTTCCCGTGTCTGCATGGTTCACAGACCACAGCTTACAAGAACCCCAGAACAGCCGTGCCGGACACGGAGCCCAGAAGACAGAAGGCCACGCCCCGTCCTGTCCTAGACCTGCTCCGATCAATGCGGGAGAGACACACTGATGGGTTGCCTCCCGCATGACCCAGCCACAGGCCAGGGATGGAACCTGCAACCCAGGTACGCACCCCTGACTGGGAATCGAACCCTGGATCCTTCAGTCTGCGGGCCGATGCTCAAACCGCTGAGCCAAACCCGCCAGGGCCAAAGTACGGCTTTATGGAGTTCCTTTCACCCCCTTTTCTTTCCTGTATGCAGCCACAGCCATTGCTCTGTGTCCCCCGCCCACGCCCCCACCACGTACTCCCTTCACATCCCTGCAAAGTCCCCTGGGCTGGGCCTTTCTCCAGTCTTGTCCTCCTGGGGCCAAGCGTGCTGCAGGGACGAACTAAATTGTGTCACCCTGCCAGCGTTAGCAAGGCTGTGGAAGTGATAGGGTTTTAATCGAGAGAAGTCGTTCCTGGTGCTAATCCTGGCTCTGCGGCAAGTTAATAAAGATGGTTTAGGGCCACCGAGCCTGTTGGTTGTCTCTGAAATCACTTTAGAGACTGTTGCCTATGAGAACGGTTGATCCTGTTCAGATGACAGTCATTCTGTAGCTGGACCCAGGGCAAAGATTGTGACTTTCAGGCCAGGGCCACGTGTGCGTATATTAGGGACACAAAGAGGAAACCTGACTCTGTATCTCTGTGAAGGCCTACTATAAAGACCTCTATTGTCTCAGTTTTCTCGTTAACCGATCTTTCAAAGGGAGCGGTATACTGAAATTATCTCATTGGTGTAAATCCTTACACATTATCACCCAGAATAAATTATGGAATTAATTTTGCTAAAACAATAAGGTGTGCATGTAAAATATATACACATAGTGTAGCTTATGTACTGATGAAAATTATTATATGTAAGGGATGTACTCTTAAAAAGTCATATATAAATATAAATGTGTGCACTTTTAAATGTACTAAGGGGTCCTGCTTTTGAAAGAAAATCTATATTAATGCCTATTTAAAAGTAAGACTCCTTCATAAAATGATTAATCATTTCTAAATTTAAAATCTGACTGCTATTTATAGTAGTTTACTTGAACATGCACACATATGCCACAACTGTGTACATGTGTGTGCAAATGTGTATGTAATTAATATGTGATAAGTACATATTCTAAACCCACTGGTAAATTTCTCTGCTGGGTCTTGCTTTTTTAATATTCCTGCCCTAACCTGCAGGTATGAGCAATGCAGGTCCTGCTGAAGGCCCATGGACCTTCCACAGGAACCACACTCCCTGGGGGCCCATCATGCAAATGTCAGTACTGCTCCCAAAGGTAGGTAATTATTCAGAAACAGGACCTTTTGGAAACTGAGTCTTTTTTCATTTTCTTCCCTACAAATTGGTTTTCTTATTTTGCTTCTGATTTTGTCTGGGACCAGGAGGACCTGAGCAGAGCATTTCAGATGGAAATGTTTCTGGTCGGTAACCTCATAGATCTGACTGCAATTTCCTGCCCAGCTTCTGGAACAGGGCCTTTCAGATCCTTTTAGTCCAGTTATTTATTTTCTGGGCTTACTGTGTTTGTAGGTCACTGACTGTTACTTTATTGATGTTTTTATGAGCAAGTCCAAAAACTTCCAGTCTTAAAAATGTGAAACAATTACATCTGTAATTCCTGGGCAAGCAGCAACTACCATATAAGAATATGTTTTAGGGACATTCTTAACATAGAATTCAGTAGTTTAATTTATAGAAAATACTATGTGATAATCACAGAGTCAGTAGAAGATGGGGGAGAATAGTTCCTTTCTTACATTTTTCAATTTATTTCTTTTTTGACTTCTTGCTAATATCTTGACAACACTTTAGTTTTTCTCTTTACAAGGAGTCTCTGGGATCTTGAAAGGTTATGTCATCCCACTAAATTAAATTACTTCCCCTGCACATTATTTCTTGTGGATGCACGAAAGGCCATCCTTGGTGATGCTGGCCATTGCCTCAAACGTCTGCTAGCTCTTTGCCGACACACACCCTCCATACTGGTCATCACAACTTCTGACAGCCCCCTTCCTGGTAGCTGCCAATGATATGATACTCAGGAAGTTCTTATATTATATACCCTGATTCAAGATCTGTAAAATATAATCACGATATTTGTAAGAAAAGAAGCTCAAAGTTACGATGGAAGCAGGAGAGGCAGGAGCACTGGGAAGAGATGCTTAGCTACTGCTGTGACCCACAGCGACGTCAGCTTGCTCGGCACCTCTCCGTAGCTACATCAGACAATGATCTCCGACAGCCACCCCCACTGCCCCCTAAACCAGCCCTGGGACAAGCCTGGGTCACAGTCCCCGGAGCAGGAAAGGAAATGTGTCACCTCCTCACTCGGACATTGAGAGGGCCCCGACGGCTTCTAATACAGCGCTCTGAATGCGAGCGCAGAAAGCTGATCAGGTTTTTGCTCCTCGTTACCGAGCTGGTGCATTCATTTGTATGACAGTTAAAATGTTAATGCTATTCAAAATGGATGGCATTTGATGAATTTATAAATCGTCTCATTTATATTTCCTAAGCACGGAGTTTTGGTCCTTTCTCGCCAACTGCCCTCCTTGCTCTGAAGATCGATGATGGTAACGTGGAGAAACCCCTACTGCCCGTCGTTGCCGGTTTTAGATACATTTACTGCCTGTCCTCTAATGCACATCGCATTGGCCCCAGGTTCTTGTACCAAAAAGACAGCTCAGGACAGAGAATGTGACAGACTTAGAGAGAAAGCTGAGTTAAGAGGCGAGAGTCTCACGTTCGAGTTCTGGCCCCACCATGAACTAGGCCTGTGACTCTGGATAGTCATCTCAGTTTCCTCCTTTAGCAGATGAGGGGACAGGACTCTATAGTCTCCAAGCCCCCTTACAGCTCTAACATTTTCTGTCCTCATGACATGGAGGTTCTAATAGCAGCTAAATGAAGGAATCAGTTGTGGCAAATGTCACTGATTTTATTCTGCAGGATCGGGGACAGCTGAGCAAGAGAGCCATCTGGCCATAGTGGGAATGACTTGGGGACAAGTTAAATGGAGAAGACTCACAAATAGAGAAAAACTAGGATTATTATCAAGGGAGCCAAGGTTTTGATGGGAAAATTAGCACCGAGCAGCAAACCTAGACTGTGGCACAAGGGCCACCTGGCAACAGCGCAGCAGCTGGGCAGGGCGAGCAGGGGTTTTCAGGCTTGAGAGATGTCACCAGGAGCACAGACTGAACCAAAGATGGGGTGTGCAGGCCTCCCTCCTTTTACGCAGTCACAGGTTGGTGACATTGGCATGGGCACTGCTGTTTTTCCCAATTATAGTTGATAGGCAGTATTATACTCGTTTCAGGTGTAGAGCATCGTGATTAGACATTTATATAACTTACAAAGTGATCCCCCGGTAAATCTAGTACCCATGTGACCCCACGCATAGTTGTTACAGTATCATTGAGGGTACTCCCGTGCTGTACTTCACAGCCGCGACACCGCATCACCTCAGAACAGAACCGCAGGTGCTTGTACACTAACACTGTCCCTTGACATCCAGCACGGCAGTGCCACCAGGGCTTTCGGGACCTTCTGAGCAGTATGCCAGCCTTGCTGGTGAGTCAGCCTCCCCATCTCACCCTGTCGTCCTTGATGGAGGGCACACATCCAGCAATTAGTCTTTTGAGGGAAAGATCGATTATTCAATAAATCACGTTAAGATTGGGAAGAGAAAAGGCTAAGCACTTGGGAAAAATTAGATTTCCTACTTCATATCATATGCCCAAATAAATGTCACTTCTAGGCCTGCCCCTAGATGCCAGACACGCGACGCCCCCTGGTCCCTTTCTCTTGGCTGCTGACCAGACACAGAGGACCCAGCAGAGGACCTCAAGGCCCTGGGAAGCCACAAGGTAGACAAGGTAGAAAAAGTCAGAGTGGAACAGGCTTCCTGTCGCCACCCACGTGCCACTGTGTTCTATCCGAGGAATGAAATCTCGCGTGGAAGCACTGAGCATAGAGGCTGCTAGGTCTTCGTGTGTGCTGTCCGTTCTGCTTGGAGAGCATGAAACAGGGATCGCTCAGTATGTAATCCTTGAGGGAATGAATTAACTGGAAAAGACAAACTGGGAAACAAACAGACTATATAATTCTATTTTCCGAATACATACACAGTAGAAAGACTTGAGGGCAAGTACCAAGATATTACAGACTATGGTTGGTTGATTAGATCGTGTGTGATTTTGACTTTATTCTTTCGCTTATCTATATTTTCAATATTTTCTATAACAATCATGTATTTCGTTTCTAAAAGGACAATTTACTTTTAAATGGGAGTCTGTGCATGAAGGTTCAAGGTCAGCTCACTTTCCAAGTAAAAGTAGTAACAACAACATGGCCCCAGAATAGTGCTACGAGCTAACTTCATCGAGTGCGGGCCGCGTGCGCCAGCGTGCCCGTGTGCCCCGTGCACCAGCGTGCCGCGTCACCAGCGTGCCCCATGCGCCAGCGTGCCCGTGCGCCCGGTGCGCCAGCGTGCCTGTGTACCCCGTGTGCCGGCGTGCCCATGTGCCAGCGTGCCCGTGTGCCCCGTGCGCCAGCGTGCCCGTGTGCCCCGTGCGCCGGTGTGCCGCGTCGCCAGCGTGCTTGTGTGCCCCATGCGCCAGCGTGCCCGTGTGCCCCGTGCGCCAGTGTGCCCGTGTGCCCCGTGCGCCGGTGTGCCGCGTCGCCAGCGTGCTTGTGTGCCCCATGCGCCAGCGTGCCCGTGTGCCCCGTGCGCCAGCGTGCCGCGTCGCCAGCGTGCTTGTGTGCCCCATGTGCCAGCGTGCCCGTGCGCCCGGTGCGCCAGCGTGCCCGTGTGCTCCGTGTGCCGGCGTGCCCATGTGCCAGCGTGCCCGTGTGCCCCGTGTGCCAGCGTGCCCCGTGCGCCAGCGTGCCCGTGTGTCCCGTGCGCCAGCGTGCCCCTGCTTCACAGGCGGTGTTCCACGTCGGTGTCGCCACAGCCAATGTGGTGGCTACAACTGTTGTCTCCCTAGTGGTGCCTGACAGCAACCACTCAGAGGTCATGGTCCTGAAATAACTTGCCCTCCCTGAACGGTACTGACTTGATCTCAGTCCGTGGCCTGGCAACTTTTTTGACTTTTTCTTTAATTGTGGTAAAATATACATAATAGAAAATCTACTATTTAACCATTTCAAGTATATAATTCAGAAACATCAAGCACATTCATATAGTTAACCATCACCACTGTCATCTCTGGAGATGTTTTCACCTTCCCAAACTGCAGCTCTGTCCCCGCTAAGCACTGACTCCCTCTCTTCCCTACCCAGGGGCAGCCACCATCTACTGTCTGTCTCCATGCATCTGACTCCTCTGGGTACTTCTTTGCAATGGACTCGTACAGTATTTGTCCTTTTGTGTATGGCCTATTTAATTAACATAATGTCCTCAAGTTTCATCCATGTACGGGGATTTCCTTCCTTTTTAAGACTGAGTTACATTCCGTGGTACGGATACAGCGATGTGTGCAGTCATCCACCTGCCAATGGACACGTGTACCTTTCGGCTCCTGTGAATAAAGTTGCTGTGAACATGGATGTGGAAATACTTCTTTGGGCCCTGCTTTCTGTTCTTTCGAGGACATATCCAGAGGTGGTATTGCTATGTTTAACGTTTTCAGGAATCACCTGCCGTTTTCCACCGTGGCTGCACCAAAGCCCAGGGTCAGAGAAAGCCAGTCGGTGCCTCTTCTTCCTTCCCCGTTCCGAGCCCCTTGTCTTAACTCTTCAGTGCCCACTGCTTTCCTTCACCCTTGGAGAGGCCCACAGGGGACACGTGGTATTAAGTAGCTGCAGGTGCTCAATGCCAAATTTAAGGGAAGATGCTTTGTGATTCCTTTCCTTCCCACGTAAAGGGGCTGAGACCCTGTGGGTCCCTGAGATGCATGAGAAGGCAGTCAGGTTGGGATTCTAGCCGAGTCCACGGATCACCAACTCTACAGCATCCCTAGGAAAAGTCAGAAGCTCAGTTTCTTTTCTATAAAATGCCTTTTCTTTCTGGTTCTCAGAGCCAGGCTCTGAGTTGATTACTCTAGACATAAGCATGCTTAGACAAGAACGAACTGTTGTGCAGAAATAGTAGGTTTTGGTGGGACACTATTGTGAGCAAGGAATATCACCTCACTGTTGAGGGAATACTCCTGAGAGCAGATTGAGGCCATTACGGGACAGCTCGGGCGGGTCATGACATACCCAAGGTGCCTTCTGTGCCCAAATGCTGTCTCTCCTTCTGCAGGAGGGTCGTCCCTCTCTCTTGCACATCACCAGACTTTTTTGCTTAAGAGATTAAACCTTAGAGGTGACACTTGCAAAGTAGCCGAATCAGAAAAAAACAACCACACAGGAATTAGGAACCAGGAAAATCCTGTCTCCATTGTGTCTACCAGGAGGCAGGTTTCCTCTGTGGCTTCTAAGAGCTGCAGTTACACTCTGTCACCCAGGGACTGGCCACCCTGGGCACGTGAGCATCCACGCAGCCTTTCTCCGCTGTTGGGGATGATGAATTTGCATGAGGTTAGGGGCTGGGCACCCCAGTGACCTCAAAAAATAGACCCCAGAGACTCCCCGCAGACTGCCCAGCCCGGCCCCAAAGGACATGGCTGGGTTTAGGATTTCTCTTACAGATGTTTATTTTTCAGATTTACTTAAACCGATCTTTGGAATGTGCAGCTGCCTGAACTGTGAGCACCTTCCAAGCTGGATGCAAACCAGACCACGGCCTAATCCGCCACCTGGGTCTCCACCAACAAAGACCCAGACCGAGCAGTAGCCCGGCCCTCTGTCCTACAGCCTTCTCTGCATTGTTAGGATTTCAGGCCTTTGCAATAAGTGACTGCAGGCTCTTGCCCCACCCCCGGCCAGCCTTCTTTCTGCTCCAGGAACAGGAAGGAGAAGTTGGCAGTAGGTGGAAGCTAATGACCTGTATAAACCGGCAGTTCCAGTGACCTGCCTAGAACACCTCACTCCTCTGCTGGAAATGTTCACCAACTTCTGATTTTTGTAGATGATAATGTCCTGATGACTGAGCCTGGATTTGAGGCATTGTTACTTTTGGGTCTTAATTTACATTTTAGCCACGTCCCAGCCTCCCACCACTTTCCTATTGGACTTGACAATGAGGTTCTCCAGGGGAGAGTACACCTGCCTTACTCATCTTTGTAGCATGTAATAGATGCCAAGCCAGTGGTTGCTGGGAAAAGAAGCGAACCCCCCTCATGATCTCAAATTCAGTCCACGGTGGCTTTTGGAGAGTGTCTGGAAGTGGACTTGGAATGATGAGCAGGGACTTAAGAAATCTGAGGACCTGCCTTCCTGAACCAGATTGACCCCCTTAGTTCTACTATGTGGAATAGAGTCCTGTGGTCTCAGGTGGTGATACTTTCACACCAGCCAAGGAGGAGAGAATCTGGCTTATGCCCGTTAATGAGTTCTCCCTTCAAGTCAGAGGCCCTTGCCAATCCTATTAAACTCCACTGTTGCTTTGTTACCAAACTAAAGAGGTCATCTGTGCATGCGCTTCAAAGCCCAATCAAACTCCAACAGGAGTTTGCAGCTGAGAGAGTAAAGGTTCATTAAGGAAATGGCACCACGCCCAGAGTCACAGGTGAGCTTGTGCTCAAAGGCCTGGCTCCTGATGGCTTCCAAGGGATGGGTTATATAGGGGACCAAGATTAGAGTCGTGGTCTCTACTGATTGGTCGGCACTACGTAGGCGGTAGTGGATCATTGCATCTGGTCCTGATGTCAGCCGTGGCGTCTCTCTGTCTGGTTTTGCAAGCATGTGATCAGTGGGGTCTTTCTGCTTTTCTGGGTCTGGAGCTGAAACACAAGTGAGGCCTAGCTGTTATCTCTAGCTGGACTCTCTCTGTGATCAACAGATCCAAGGCTTTGTTCCTAAGATGCTGACCAGAACCTTATCATCCTGAGGGCCTAATGATTAAGGGAGTGTATGTGCAAGGGAGAGGGAGGTGGGTGAGTCAGGGTGTTGGATGAGGCCGGTCTGAACCAAAGGAAGGAACAGAGCAAAGGTCGGATTAAAGGAATGACGCTTCCATGCCATGACAGCTGCGCAGGGATGCGGCTCCCGGTTGCAGGTGGTCCTGCTGCAGACACAGCCGAGGCCGAGGCTGAGCACTGAAATCCCATCTCATCTTCTTTGCATCCTTCTGAGCTCAAGTGACTGAACACTGATGTCATTGCTGTTTATGTTTTAGAATGCTAATGCCACGGATGGCATGCATGTTGTAAAACAAACCCATTTACCTGTAACAATGCATCCATTTAATTTAGATGCTAAATGCAGAATTAATAATGTGATAAACATGGTGGTGAATGATTAACATAAACCCCTAATTTCCTGCAATTGTTCAAGAAGGAAATTACAGGAAAATATTAATGCTTCTCATAATGATTGCATCACTTGGGGTAAGCAGAAAGCCACAATTTCCTCCTAGGATATCATTTGTCCCAATGCAATATAGTAAAATTGAAGTCCTATACTCTGAAAGCTATTACAGGCAAGAGACAGAAACCCTATCCGTTACATAACTTGTCTGCGGCCCCAAAGGTAACTAGCGGCAGGGCAGCGTTACGACACATTTTAGGGAAAAATATTTAGAGAATAGATTTTCTCCGCTGGTTCATATGTCATGAAAGGTCTTGGAAACCATAAAGGAACAGTTTTACTGACTGTCTTCAATGTGGTACCTCACGGCACACCTCTCTTACCTGCCTCCCCCCGGCTAATTTCTTGTGTGAGGCTCCCAGAGCGCTCTGTGACATCCTCAGAGTCCAGAACTAAGACCAGGGTTGCGGACTTTATGGAAACGGTTCATTGGGGGAAGAGAAAGATCAGGTACCTAGGAGCGCTTCCCAATTTCCGTCCCATCGTGTGCCCTAGAGACTGCTTTCTGTGACACCCCAAGCTCTGCTGATGAGGCTGCTGCTGGATGGGGCTGCTGCGTCTGTGGGTGCAGCTGCCCCAGGGGCCGCCTGGCAACCGCAGGTGCTCCGAGAATCGATGCCTGAGCACACCGTACCTGCTCCTGAAACACCATCTGGACAGCCTGGGTCCATGTGAGGTTCCGCCAAGCGAAGTTCCCCAGAACGGCCCAGTTCTGAGGGTCACCCGAGACCCCGCTCCTTTAAGCACATGCAGTAGGAACTTATTTCCTGTTCTCTTGTGTTCACATTTAGTGATCAGAAGTTGAATTAAGGCCTAAGCGTAATCTTTACTTCACCAGAGCTGAGCAGCTGAATACCCTCTGAGGTCACGTACAGAATACATTCTGAGGCTGAGTAGATTTAAATATTTCATTATTCACAGTGACCTTGGGTGTGTCCGAATGACAGCCAGGTGAGAGCACAATTAACCCTGTAGGGGAAGAGTTGTACAAGGAGCTGCCACCAAAAGGCTTGTTTCATCCTCTCGGTCCCTCTGGCAAGCTATGTCTTTAACATTTTCTTTTTAAAAAAAAAACAACTTTTTTTTTCACCCTGGCCGGTTTGGCTCAGCGGTTAGAGCGTCAGCCCGCGGACCAGAGAGTCCTGGGTTCGGTTCCCACTAAGGGCACGTACCTCGGTTACAGTTTGTCCCCGGCCCTGGTTGGGGTCGTGTGGGTGGCCACTTGGTGTGTCTCTCTCACATCGACGTTTCTCTCTCTCTCTTCCTCCCTCTCTCTCCCTCCCACTCTATCTGAAGATAAATGCAAAAATGTCCTCGGGTGAGGATAAAAAAAATTTTTTTTTATTTTAGAGAGAAAGGAAGAGAGAGGGAAAGAGAGATAGAAACATCAATGAGAGAGAACATTGATTGGCCACCTCCTGTATGCCCCCCTGGGGGTTTGGCCCACAACCTGGGCATGTGTCCTAACCAGGAACCAAACTGGTGACCTCTTGGTGCATAGGTCAACGCTCAACAAGTGAGCCACACTGGCCGGGCTCTTTAAGCATTTTCATAGCTGAGTCTAGACAAAAGAGGCCAGGGAGGTGTTGGGGATTTCACCTGACCGGTCCTAAAAGAGACAGCACGTGTGAGAACCTCCAGTGGCCCACAGCCCCTAACAGGCGCTCTAGAAATGTAACTTCCCTGCCTTCCTTTCTGTCTGTCTCTCTATATAGTTCTCGTTTTTCCAGAAAAACGTGTCTCTGGTCTTAGGGTCCTTGGTGATCTGAGGAAGTGTGTAGCCATGAAATAGGTCAGGTCGGTCAAGAAGGAAAAGTTGTACACAAGAACTGAGACCTTGTTGAGGGCACATTACATGTATTGTAGGGACTGTGCTGCTGAAAGACTGTGGAACACTGCAGTCTGCACTCAGCTGCACTCTGTGTACATAGGTCGGAAGACAAACTGTATTTGCAACTTCCTTGCAGGCGGGGTGCTGCGTGTGAGCTGGGGTCCAGTTCACAGATGCACCAGGTAAGTGTGGCCGTGAGCGAGGCAGGGGAAGGCCGGTGGAGCCAGCAGGCCCTCCAGGCTGGTGCTGGAGTCTGCTGTGCCCTGTGCAGGGTTGCTGGGGGTAGGGGCTGCTGGCAGCTGTTTTCCGCAGGTCAGTCCTGCAGCACATTGGGCATTTTCCCCAGCCAAGCCTGGTTTTCTGGCACTCCCAGCAATGCTCAAAGCTAAGAAATAACTCTAATGTACCATTTGCTTATGTTGGCTAAAGTTTACCTGGTTTCCTTCTGTTAAAAACCCTAATTAGCACTGAAATTCGTATCACAAGTGGTGGTAGGTGATAGAGCCTCAAGAAAATGGGGGTGCATGCTTGGTTTTCTGAGGGCCCAGTTGACATGTGAGGGTAGAGCAGTGACAGTCCATGGGATACAGTGGTGGAACGTGTGCTGAAATGACTGACCTTGTTCATGGGAGATGAAGAGCCACTGAAGGCAGCCCCCGGCTATGGACCAATGTGAAGGTCATGAGAAGAATTTCAGAACTGTGAGGCAGACGAGCTACTTCCATTATGGTCCTCTGTTATTTTACCTCTAGGAGTCTAGCAGACCAGAGTAGAGGATGGGGGGAAAGGAGAGGGTAGGTGAAAAAACAGACATTCTGAGAGTTTAAAAGATTTATCCATAGCCCAAAAAGTATCTAAGTGATAGATACTAAGTTAAAACACAAATTTATGGATTTAAATCTTATGCTCTTTTCACTGCATCACAATTAATGTCTTGGTTGTGTTCATCTGAAATGAAGAGCTTATTGGAGGGACGGATGTGCCATGGACTAGCATGAGGGCAAGAGGTAGCTGGGCGCTGGGATGGTCGGGCCACCACTGACTGCTGGACAGCTCATGGAAGAGAGTGACAAACTCAAGATTTTAAATTCTTAGTTCAAGGCATGGTTTGAGATCCAGAGACTCAAGAGTGTTCTTTCTCCGTCTAGGCATCAAGTTGGTGATGAATCTTTAAAAATAATTTTTTAATTTATCTCAGAGAGAAGGGACAGAGAAAGGAGAAACATCGATGTGAGAGAGTCATCAATCAGCTGCCTCCTGCACGCACCCCGACTGGGGATCGAATCCGAAACCTGGGTATGTGCCTGACTGGGAACCAAACCCGCCACCTCTTGGTGTATAGGACGATGCTCCAACCAACTGAGCCCAAATAACTGGCCAGTATACTCTTGAAGAGTGCCGAGATCGTGACAAAGAGACTGAAGGACTATATTCCAGAGTAAAGGCAACTAAGGAAATGCGACAACTGAATGCACTGTGTGATCAAATCCTAGATTAGAAAAATCTCGTAGGACAACTGGTGAAGTCTGAATAAATCTATAGATTAGACAGCACTGTTGAGTCAAGTAAAATATTAACATTTGGGGAATCTAGGTGAAGGCTATACCAAAAATCCTTTAAACTACTTTGTCAACTTTTTTCCTAAATCTGAAGTCATTTTAAATGAAAAGCTAAAATATTAAAAATATTTTAAAGACATATCTAGAAAAGGCTGTACAAGAGCAGCCGCATCCTGGTCGGGAAGCATTCTGTCTGCGAGGTGGGCGGCTGTCCCGCGTGCCAGGGGCCACGCAGCTCAGAGCTGTGCGCGTGGGACCGACACCGCTCCTTACCTGCAGGTGCCATGTATTAGCAGGGAAGGGTCCAGCCCGGAATGATCACAGCAGGACCCGAGGCGAGGCTTTCCAGAAGGCCTTACATATCCCAAGGACACATACGCTAGGGGGTACTTACATTAGAAAAGACAGTACTGGTTTGTTTGAAATGTACTTTTCAAAGTTTTGTATTGCAGGAATTTTCGTATCATCTCCAGCTCCCAGAAAACTGCTCATGGTATAATATATGTTGAGATTATATTGAAATACACAGTCAGTGCAGCTATTTTGATGAGTCACCAGCTGTTCTTTTTTATTTTTTGCAACTTGGCTGCTATGGTCTAAATGCTTGGTAATGTCTGAAGTGAAGATATTTAGAAGTCAGGCATAGGTTAGATTTACATTGTGAAGAATAAGCACTTTTTCCAGCATGAGAAGATGCTTTCTGAGTTCAAACACGTGTAACAAAATGCAAAGTTAGTGACATGGTAACGTCTTTACCCAACCGCACGTGGAAGGAGTTCCAGGGCCCATAACTTGCTGTGAGGTCCAGCACAGACCGAGACTCGCGAGACATTCTCCAATAGACTGAAGATGACTTACTGTCTGCTCACCCTCGAAGTTCACTGGTTTTGGAACAGTTGCCTGTCCAATGACTTTTTGTTGATGTTGCTTTTCGGTTTTACATCTGTCTTGGTCCATGCTGTCCCTTTTGGAACAAATAGGTAAGTCATCATCAGTAAGGGTCAGTCTTCAATGAACACTCACTTATTTTTAAATCTAAGAGCCCAACAGTCTAATTTTTTACTTCTGATAGTTTTCTGTTATGAGGACCTCCAGGAAGGGACCCATTGGGGAGGTCCTGTTTCTCTGACCTCTCCTTGAACTCTCCCGGATGGGGCCAGGGTTCCAGACATCCCCTCTTCCTCCAGTATGTCTAAACATACTCAGACTATCATTTTTTACCTTGTAAAAAGGGGCCCTTTGCCACACTGAGTAGACTTAACAAGGTCTACAAGCCAACTATTAATCTGTAGGATATACACAGGATGTTTAAGATATTTTTGTATATTATAAGCCATACAGCTGATATACCATGTGTATTTACTCATACATATGTACACTACGCATGCAGTTCTGAGTGTTTATATGCATACAACTAGAAATACAGTGGTGGAAGCTTGCAAGGGTGAAACAGACACTTCACTGCAACCACGTGTCTTAGCTAATGCTATGAGTGGTCCAATCTCTGACATTCCTAAAAGCTTCACTTAGAACGAAGGTGCATAATACATTCGAGTGAATGATACATCTTACATTTTGGAGATTGGCACTGTGGTATAGCAGAATATTGGACTTGAATTAAAAATATACAAATGCTAGTCTTAGCTCTACCACTTTGTAAGGAGTCATCTAACTTTTCTGAGACTCCATTTTCCTTATTTATAAAGTGAACTAAATGTGCCTATCTTCCCAGTTTGAGTGGTTTAAATAGGAAACGAATGTAGCCACTCTTTGTAAATATTAAGTTGCTCTATTCAGGCATTCCTCAAGCATGTTTTGAGTGTCTCTGCATTAAATGCTGGAGACACAGCTGTGAATAAGTCAGAAGTGGCCCTGCCCTGATGAACTAGACCTCCTAGTGGAAGACAGACGTTGAACAACAAGCCTTTACCAAGTACACCTGGCCTGGCCTGGCCTGGGGGGTCAGAGGAAGCTCTCTTGGGTTGGAGCATACTGAGCTAAGTAGGAATTAGAGGTGTACGTGGCAGGAGGGAGAAAAGGATTCCAGGCAAGGGAAGCAGTATGTCCAAGGGCCCGGTCGGAGCCTTGCCCTCCATGGTCATGACAACAATAATACATTTATCCTAAATGCAATGGGAAGCCATTGAGTATTTGTAGGGGCAGGGGTTTTAGGTTAACAGAAATTTGAGCAGAAAGTACAGACTTTCTATAAGCCCCACAACACACACTCATGGCCTTCCCCACTGCCCCCCACCCCCCACCAGAGTAGTACATTTGTTACAACTGATGACCTTACATCGACACATCGTCACCCAAAGTCCACAGTGTACATGAGGGTTCACTCTTGCTGTTGTACATTCCATGGGCTTTGACAAATGTATGGCATGTATCCATCATTATAGCATTATGCAAAGTAGTTTCAGGGTCCTACGAGTGGTTTAAATAAGGGGAGACACATGAGCAAAGCCTCATTTTAATAAGATCTTTCCAATGGCAGTGTAGAGAGTGGAGAAGGCCAAGAGTCCATGTAGGACGTTGATCTAAAACAGAGAAACTGTGGAAATATATGTTAACAACGTTGGAGGTCAATGAAGATGAGAAGAAATCAAGACACATGAGAGTAAGATGGGAACAGAGCCCACGGGACAGCAGGAGACAGGCACCGCTGGGAGGCGTGGGGAGCTCCCGGGCACAGATGGACCTTCCTCCACCAGAAGTTTCATGAGCACTGTCACCCACAAAGTTCAACCCGAGCTCACAGGCCCCATAACTTCTTCCAGGGACCAGCCCGTATGCCCAAGCACTGGAGCACCCCTGAGTCCCTCGTGCCTACCAGGTCGTTCAATGATACTACTGTGTCTCATCAACATGTCCTCTTGTGTTTACTTTTCAAGACGGATGAAACATCTGGAAAGCTCCCAGCTCTTCTTAGGTTTGACTTTTCCACCTCACCCCTCAGATTAAGAAAACCATTTAGGAGTGTTTACCCTCTGTGTGCTACAGCCCTCACAGAAAGCAAGGAGGGCAGAGTCAACCTGAAGGAAGTAGGTCACATTCCAGCAAGGAGGGAAAGGATACAGTCCCAAGACTGCAATCATTTTCAGTTCAAATTTCAGATTTTGTAAGAAAATCCCTAAGTTGGGCAGATGGGAGCATGGCAACAAACTCAAAGCTTTAGAATCATCTAAAGAATCGTCAGAACGACATGCCTGTTGCAGGTGTCTATTCATCTCCAGAAATAACACATTAAGTTATCAATTGTGCAAAATTCGGCTTTTGACAAGTATTTTTGAGTGACGACAAATGTGAACTAGACAAACCCTTTCTTCAGTCGACCCCTCATTAGCTTTCCAAAAACTTGAAGAAATGCCCAACAATCTTCCTTCTTCCTCATTTTGTTTCTCCCTTCTGCTTTCTTATGTTTTTTGAAACATAGGGTGTTTAAATATTTTTTTCCTGCTTGAAAATATTCGGCTTCTATTTTCTCACCCAAAGTATTCCCAAAATGGGCTACAAGAGATTATGTAGAGAGGCCAAGCGGTGAGGTCCAGAGAACTTGAGGGCGTTCTCGGGATGAAGACGATTTCTCGATTCCCCTGCCTTGACCTCCTCACCCCCCACTGCCACACTTCAGACTGAAAGATTTCTAACTCTTCCTTTTTCTTCTTCAATTGGTGATATTGGGAAGGGCAGTGGAGGTATCTTGAAATAGAGGAGATAGAAAGGAAAGACAAAATATTTTTAAAGATTTGCTTTCATAGCAAAATGTACAGGACACAGATTGCAGACAGGTTCTGGGGACCAATTGCTTGCTTCAAATCCTGCCTCCTCCAGTTGTCAACCGTGTGACTTCAGGGACATCACTGAACTTCTCTGTGCCTCAGTTTACTCAAGATGGACAGGTATTTCGGCCTCATCTGGTTACTGTGAGGATTAGTGAGGGTTAAATGAGGGCCGTGCAGGGGAAGTGCTTAGGACAGTCCCAGGCACATGATAGGAAGAGCATCCTCGTTGCGGCTGGGCGAGGAGCGCTGGGCTCACCACCTGAGTGAACTGGCCAGGGTGGCAAAGGGCAGGATCAGATTGGGGAGCGGAGTCCTCTGTCTCCGAATCCTGCCCTCTCCACGGATTCTGCAGGAGAGGGACCCTCTCCGAGAGAGAGGCTTGGATTCAGAACCCTGCACATCTCCGCAACTTTTTTAGACACAGAGATATGTGCTGCTTTGGACCACCTTTTCCTTACCTTTTTACACCCAAAATTGAAATGCATTTTCTACCAAAGTTCCATTTAATTAAAAATATCACACAGCACATTTCCCCGGCAGGTAACAAGTAATTTGCTGTATTCATGGAGTCAGAAGACTATGTGGTTTAAATCTTTAAATGGCTTTGTAAGTGGAAAGCGACTACTCATTAGATGAGCAGATACATCATTTGTAACTCCTTCTCTATAACTCGTTCATTAACTACTGTTCCAGCAATCTCCAAGAATTATTTTTTAATTTGCATCTTGGAAACAATATGCAAAGAAAAGAGGAAACCATGTTAATGTGCCAATGACTACAAACTGCGACGCTAGACCACCCCGATGCAATCACCAGATGTGCGTGCGCCAGGGAGAGGCGTGACAAGGTGCTCCAAAGAAACAATCAGTACAATCAATTTAACCTGACATTTATCTTGTCTTGATAATTATTGAGTCATTAATCTTCTCAGTGTCAAGGCATTGTCATCCTTGGACCCAATTCAATGAGTATCCATGGCAATAAATAGAGCAGAGTGCACGTGGGTGAGAAGACCTTGGCAGCAAGACGCACAGCATCGCCTAACGAGCTCCCAGGAAATGTAGAGTGAAACCGGCAAGCAGAAGAGGGGACATGGGGAGCTTGGCGCCCTGATCTCCTTGAGCGCTCCCCACCTAATCAGTCTTGGTTCTTGCTTTCTTTCTACAGCTATAAGATGAAGACAACCTTTGCTAAAACACAGGCAGGCTGAGCAAGGCTTAGAGCAAAGCAGGGTCACCCAACAAAGGAAATCAGTATTTTTGGAACAAAATCTGATTCAGGATATTCAAATATAAACCTCTTCAAAGTCTCAAATAGCCAGAATTGTGTTCAAATTCTTACACTGCATTTTAATTACAGTGTGGGGGGAGGGGATAGGGTGGTTTGTCACCTTATATTCTTTTACTAATATTTATTTTAAGAAAATTAAAATGTACCAAAAAGTTGCAAGAATATTTCAATGAAACCCATATAGTCTTCATCTAGAGTTACTCATTATCACGTTGCCATATTTTCTTTATTGCTCTCTCTTATTTTCATTATCATCGTTATTATTATTACAATTTTCTCCTGGTGGACCATTTGAAATAATTTGCAGATATCACGGCCTTTCACTTTAAATATTCAGCATGTATTTCTTTTCCAAAAATTTTTATTGAATTTATTAGAGTGATATTGGTTAGTAAAATGTATAGGTTTCAGGGGTACAGTTTTATAATACATCATCTATATGTTATCACCACCCAAAGTCAAGTCTCCTTCCATCACCATTTATTCCCCCTTTACCCTCTTCTACCTCCCCTCATCCCCCTTCCCTCTGATAATCACCATGCTGCTATTTGTATCCATGAGTTGTTGTGTTTTGGGTTTTTTTTTTTTTTGTTTTTTTTTTTGCTTAATCCCTTCACCATTTTTACCCAGCCCCCCAAACCCTCTCCCCTCTAACAGCTGTCAGTCTGTTTTCTGTATCTATGAGTCTGTTCATTGCAGTATTATTTACAATAACCAAGATTTGGAAGCAGCCCAACTGCCTACCAGTGAATGAGTGGATAAAAAAGCTGCGGTACATTTACTCGATGGAATACTGCTTGGCCATGTAAAGGAAGGAAATCTTACCTCCTGTGATAGCAGCATGGATGGACCTGGAGAATATTGTGCTAAGTGAAATAAGCCAGTCAGAGAAAGACAAGTATCATATGATCTCACTTATATGTGGAATCTAATGAACAAAATAACAAACAAAATAGAAAGAGCCACCTTATTTGGGGAGTGTAGAACCTACAAAGGCTTAACATGGCCCTGCAGAGAATGAAAGAATGCCAGAATGGACAGGGGGCACACCAAATGATGGCCAGGGTTTGGGTGAATACTTCGGAGATTATTATTACTCCAAAAGGATATTAAGCACTCCTGAGCACGCCTTAATAACCCCCTGTGGTATCACATTAATGGGAAGATCCCACTGGATAATATGCTGGGTGATAGTATAAGTTGGATCCTCTAAAGACTTGACATCTAATCAGAGGTCATCCCATCCTTCCCTTCTAGGCCCCCAGATGCTGCCTTTTACCCATACATGGCAGCTGGGCCATTCCTCCCTGTCCTTGAGTCTGCGCAAAGAGGTGAGTGTATTTCAGGGCACCCAGTCTAAAGCAGTGGACACCCAACTTTTCTGATTATGCAGCCCTATCAGTAAAACGTGTCTGAGCATGGGCTTCCCAAGTACACATACAAACAAATATACTACATTATGCACACTTGCTCAAAAATAGACAATGTAACAGAATGAAATAAAGATCAAACGAACTATTTTCACTCCCTTGCCTTTTGAGTTATGTTCCCCAGCTGGGCAGAGACTGTGGAGGCCACAGATTTGGGAGAGCCGTTGGGCTGGACCTGGGCTCGCTCGGCCAGGCTGTCTGAAGCCTGCCCTGGGGAAGGAGGGTCAGCACAGAGCGCTGGGACTGAGGGCAGGTGGCCACCAGTGGAGCAAGGCCTGAGACAGGGTGCTTACCACCTCGAGGCAGATGCATTTAGTTGGGCCTGGTGTCCTCACAGACAATGTGGTGTGGAGGGGAGACACAATGCTCAGAAAGAGAATCACACCACTAAAGGAAATAGCTGCTCGCTGCTCGCCCTGTACCACCAGTTGCTCTTGAAAAGCATTTCCTGTCTCCCTTCCAGCTTGTTGCCATCACATTGTGTGTGGATGTGTGTGCCCGTGTGCCTGTTCTGCTTTCAATGACAGTGATGTCATCGTCAAATATTCTCCCAATTTGGAACACTCATCTTTTTGTAAGTGAAAAAATCTCAAATTCCTCATTCAACTTTATAGCTCCAGTGTATTTGCCCTGGGATGACTTATGAACCACTAAGTGGTACAAATGATTTTCATGGTCATTCCATCTCATTACAAACCATTACACTGATTCTCTTTTGGAAGATACTATCTGTACGACCACTGATTAAGATGCTCTCCTTGCCCAAACTCTAGCCAGGCTCCTCTGAGCCTTCTTCTCAGCTAGGCCTCAATCTTGGCCATAAAGACATGAACAAACACCAACACAGTTTCTAAGAGCTCGAGGCCACATCCTGGAATGACCTTAGCCCCCCTTACAGTGCCTGGCTGAGAAAGGTCAAGGCTTCCAGGGAATTCACCGTTTGTTCCAGCTAACACACGAAGACAAGGCCCGTCTCCCAGCCTCTCTGAGAAATGCCAGTTAGCAAACCCAGATGGTTTCAAATGAGCCCACCCCCTCCCTGCTCTTGACTCTCCCCTGACCCTCCCGGCCCCCACTGTCCCCATCCTATTCCCTCAGTGAACACCAGTCACCTCTGCACAAATCTAAGTGAAGTTTAGGTCCCTACTTCAATAGTATACTACTGATTAAATCTGTCCTTACTGTGTTGACTAGTGTCCGGCTTTGCTTCTCTTTGACACTATTTAAACTAAAAATAGGTTAACTGCAGCAGATGACAAGATAGAAAAAAATAAGTAACCTGAGAGGTTGGTGTTATCAATCACGCTGCCACAGGGGGCTTCCAGGGAAAGGTCACTGCCTCACAGAGACCGCGTCAAGATGCCAATGTCCATCTACATACTAAATAGCAGAAGCTTAATTTCCTTCTTATTATCATTAGATTAAAAAAATCAATGAGATGACTTTCTAGCATTTTCCTTCTGCACTCCAGTCCATCTGCCCACCCCGTGCACACACCGTACTTTCGGGACCACTTGTGTGCAGGGCGGCTGGGTTAGCGTTCATGCCCCACGGTCCACACCACATGGGAGATGGATTCCATACGGGGTGATTCAGACTTTACCCTCCTAGTCCCGCCCAGAAATGCCAGGCTTTCTCATGGGCAGGGCATCATAGTACAGCTGGTATTCCCATCTGACAAGCGAGGCTTTCTTGGGCCCACTGGCACTATGCCCAGTAGATGAAAAACACAAGAAAGACAGATTCAAGCCACTCTTGTCTTCTTCAAATAAGCAATTCATATTTGGAGGAACTGAGAGCTATTTTTCATAGCACTGGTTATGGGGCAGCTGTTTCCAAAATGGCCCCACAATTCCAAGAAGCTGTGACTCATGCTCGGGCCGGCCAGGTCCGGGGCACGGAAATTCCAGCAGGAGTCCTAATGTCACTCTTCACGCTCGGAGCTCACAGTGTCCCCTGCAAGCCCAGAGCAGCGCCGGCAAATTCCACCGTGGGAAACAGAGGCAGCATTCAGCTGGGCGCTGCTCGAACACGCCTGTGTCGCCTGTGTCCCCGGTGTCCCGTGGCACCCCAGCCTCAACGGGAACCGCTGAGCTCATGGAGTCTGTTCCCTGTGGTCTGGGCACAATCACATCTCCAGGGGTTGTTTTCTGTCACATATTTGTTTTCACATTGGTTTGTATTACTTTTTTCTTATTATTATGTAAATATATTTTAAAGTAATAAAGTATGTGTAAATTTTTTTGAAATTTTTTATTGATTTTCTTTTAGAGAGAGCAAGGGGGAGAGAGAAATACTGACGGGAGAGAGAAATGTCAAGCAGTTGCCTATGTACACACCCTGCACGGCAATCCAACCAGAAACCTAGGCCTGTGCCCTGACCAGGGCTCAAACCCGAGACACACTGGTGCCTGGGAGGGCACTCCCACCAGCTGAGCCGCACTGGCCAGGGCAAGTTTTTTATTTTTTATTATTTTTTTCTTGCCCTGGCCGGTTTGGCTCAGCGGTTAGAGCGTCGGCCCGCGGACCGGAGAGTCCCGGGTTCGGTTTCCACTTGAAAGGTGTGTGTGCCGGGAGATCACATCCACAACACGAGGCCAGTGTCGAGCAAAGGTGCTTTGTTATACCCGCCTGGGTGCAGGACAGGGGCCAAGCCTCAAAAGCTTAGCCGTCAAGTCCCTTTATTTTTTGGGGTTTGTAGTGGCAAACTACAGAAACTAAAAAAACTACATTAAAAAAAAAGAAAAAACCCCACATTCTCTTGGCATCATGTAATTGGTGTCTGGGTTGGTAGGAGTTGTCTCAGAGGTAAGGAGTCTGCTCCGGCAGAGGTCAGGGCCATCGTTAATCTCTTTCTTCTCCTGGTTCCTCTGAGTTTCCCAAGGCCTTCATTAACCCCTTATCTTTGGGTGTCCCAAGGCCCTCATGTTTACAAAAAAGAAACTGCCAGGGTGTGTACGTGTAGTAACTGAGGGTCAGAATGGAGTTTAATTTTGTTAAAACATTATTAACCCTTTCACCACTAAGGGCACATACCTCGGTTGCAGTTTGTCCCCGGTCCCGGTTAGAGTCGTGTGGGTGGCAACCACTTGATGTATCTCTCTCACATCGATGTTCCTTTCTCTCTTCCTCCCTCTCTCCCTCCTGCTTTGTCTGAAGATAAATGCAAAAATGTCCTCGGGTGAGGGAAAAAAATTATTTTTTCCTTTTCCTATTTAGTATAAAAATTTTTTAATAATACAAAAGCATGGAAAATGAAAAGTAAAGGCCTCCCAACCAACAACACCTTCCTCACTCACATTTTTCAGTTATTGCTTCTTTAGTTTGTCTTATTTCACTTTTTATGAGTTCATTAGGCCCCAGTTAAGACAAATTGAGGTAGCTATTATCATTTTGTTAGATACGCTTCCAGAAATGTCCCAAACATACACATGCATACACATATCTACATGTTCTGGATTCGGTGGGGTGGCACCCAGTACACGAATCTGCATTTTCTGCTTGCACTTACCTCTGCGCTTCTGTCCACGTGGGCTCGGCGGCCTCTGCGGCCGCACAGCATTTGTTTTAGGGAAGCACCGCCATTGTTTAATTGCCTCCTGTTAACGGAAATTTCAGTTGCTCCAGGTATTTACTATGACAACAAACCTTCTCACACTTAGCAAGCTGAGCAAACTAGTAAATTTCTAGCCCTGAGATCATTAGTGTGTGAATTGCAAATTGACTGAATATCACCCAAATGCATTTGGAGAAAATTTCACCTTAAAAGTCCCTCCAATCATTATTCCTGTTAGGATTCAGAATTATGTGTAAAGTGCTTTAAAATTTTTCAAATTGTGGTTAAGTACACACAAAATTTGCCAAGGTAACCATTTTTAATGTAGAGAGTTCTGTGGCATTAAGTACATTCCCATTGCTGTGCCACCATCATCTCCATCCATCCCAGGACTCTGTTCATCTTGCAAAAATGAAACTGTCCCTCCAACACTAACTCCCCATCCTCCTCCCTCAGACCCTGGCACCCACCCTTGTACTTTCTGTCTCTATGAATTTGACTCCTCCAGGAACTTCATATGAGTGGCATCATACAATACATGTCCTTTTGTCACTGGCTTATTTCACTTAGCATGGTGTCTTCAAGGTTCATCCACAGTGTGGCCTGTGTCAGAGTTTCTTTTCTTTTTGAAGGCTGAGTAATATTCCATTGTATGTATATACAACATTTGGTGTATCCATTCATCCTTTTGTGGACACTTGTTTAATACATTCTAAGACTTGCTTAGTTTCACATTTTCTGATACCTCAACAGTCTGATTTTAAATGGAGAAATTTGAGATAAACATTTGCAACGTAAGCTTATGTCTATAGTCCCTTGCTCCCCCTGACAGGTGAGGAGACACCTGAGCTCTGCCTGTTCCCCATACAAGTATCTTTGGAAAAGGCCTTGACGTGAGAGATGCTGGCACCTCCGTCCTCACCAAACCAGAGGACTCCGGCTTCACCCCGGGCCCACATGGTGGCACAGCGCCCATCACCTGTCAGAGGAGCCCGTTGGGGCATTGCTGACACTCAAAAAGATGCCATCAAACAGTGTAATTATTCTGGTATTGTATTTTTGTGCATTAATTTTTAATTTTCACAAACTGCAGAGAAATTTAAGAAATGTAATCGAAGCATTTGTAATTAAATTTTGAGCCCGTTGCCTGGCGTCCGAGATGCTGTGGCTTAGGCTTCCACATGGCTTTGTCAGGTTAGATTTGGGGAGCTCATTTTGTCGAAATTCCTGTGGGGTTTTGTCTGAATAACTTCAATTTTTTTAAATAAAACATTCCCTCCCAAATAGTTATAGGACCTAGAATCTTGATTCCTTCTCACTTACTGTCCCTAAACTCCCCACTCTGCCTCATGCTCAGACTACCATCGGCATAAAGTGAGGTGGAAACAAAATTACAAATTACAAATTTACAAATGTGTGCTGGCTGCTCCATGATGGAAACCAATAGATTTAACTTTTAAATAAAGCAAATTTAATTGTTAGATGTAACTGAATAGAAATAAAGTATTATTTGCATGGTTTTTGTTGTCCTTAAAGCTCGGGCTTTTCTGGGGCCTTTTCCCAGCGCCCTAGAGCAGAACAGGCACTTGGGCCAAGAGCAGCGAGGCTGAGCACAGCGCAGGGCGGTCAAACGTGGGTGTGAGCCCTCTCGTCTCCCTTCATGAGCCCGGCAGTCTCCTAGTTTTGACTTTAGATGCTCTCTCTCCAGTTCTTCCAACGTGCCGACTTCGGCTGCATCTTAGCAAGAAGGAAGCAGTGTTTGTTTTCTTAAACCTCCAGCGTCCTGTGCTTGCTCACGCTTGGATGCGGGTGTCTGCCCCCCCTTCCATCTCAGACTTTGCTGAGGATGCGTGCTCACCAGGAGACCAGGCACAACAGAGCCAAGTGAAAGCCTTCTTCCAGGGGAGCACACGGAGAACTGACCACGGTGGGGTTTTTCATTAGCCACCGCTCCCAATGGCAGTAGCTGTAAATAGCCGGTTTGGGAAGCAAGAGCCCAGGCAAGGGGAGAGGTGGGCCTGACGGTGCAGCAGGGCAGCCCGGTGACAGCAGTCACAGCTGAGGTCCTTGGAGGGAGAGAGTGGCCAACCTAGGCTGCTGGCACAGTCGTCATCACCTGCCTCCCCAAGGTCCTCTTTCTCCCAGGAGAATAGAAGGGGATTGCATCCAGCACATGCCCGCCCCCTTGGCACGCAGAGCCTTCCAGATGCTCACCAGTCCACGGGACTTGTGTTTGGCCGAGTAAAGGGAAGGAAGCTCCGCTATGGTGGGCTTTGCAGACCTGACCTCGCCGGAACTCACACCCACTGCAGGACAGGAGCCCGTGGGCCTCCTGCGGTGACTGACCTGGTGGGACAATGTGACCCCACATCCCTCTGTGTGGATGCTCAGAGACCAAGCGACAGTAACAGACACCTGCTTCATGGTGATAATTTTTCCTTAAGTTGTTTTGCCGGGATTTTATATGCATCTCAGAAGAATATTGTATCATATTTTGTATTCTGATGCTTTGACACCTGGTGCCTGACCGACTCTGATGGACTGTCCCTCCCAGGGTTAGGCAATTCCTGGACAAAGCAAACAAGTGGCCTGGGAGTAAGCCTTTCAAAAACAAACCATCAATCCACATCCACACTCCAGCCACCTCCTTTATTGGCTACTATTCCCTTGCTATAATCACTCCAGGGCGAGGTACCAGACAACCAGGGACAACCCCTACACCCTGAGGCCACTGAAATACGCACACCAGCCAATCCTGAGCCTGCTGACCCTGCCTCGTCTGTTTCTTCCCCAGGAAACCACAATAAGGCTCCCGCCCACACTGTCCCCTTGCTCCTCGGCTTCCTGACCGACCCTGGTGCTTCCCTGTGTGGCCCCATGTGTATGGTGTGTCCCCTCCTCCTGGGAACTCTGAATAACAAACTATCTTTTCAATGGCAACCATCTCCAGATCTGCACCTCAAATTTTATCAATACATCATATTCTAAAATAAATATCAGCCAAAGTATGTCCCTGAGGACCACGGAAGTGTTCCCACAGAGCTGAGTCGTCTCAGCATGCAGTTGGTTTAAAATCTGGGCCTCCAGAAGGCCAACACTGAGAGAGAAAAACAGGACAATAATCTGGACCCAGCACACAGAGGCCCAGGCCCAGCTGGTCTGCACATGGGCCTCCAGCCCTGTGAGGGGCGCTGTCCTTGCTGCAGGGCCTTGTGCTATTCATGGGGCCCGACCTGCTCTCCATGGCCCTGGGCTCCCAAGCAAAATATTCCAAAAGGCGCCGATTATTATTATTAATAAAAAGGCTGTATTATTATTTCCAAATTTATTTCTATGTGTTTGTTGTTTGGTTTACTATTATTGCTTCGGAATCGTTAAGTGACCGTGGGCACCCTGTGATGTTTGCCACGGCTTCTTCCGTGTGACCTTCAGGCTGACAGCTCTTTAGAGATTACCTTCTTTCCTTCTGCCCTCCTTTACTGTTTCTAACATTTTTTAATTTTAAAAGCTTTACAAATTTTGACTTCCGGTCAGGATGGCAGGTAGGTAACCGCGGTGTCGCTCCTCCCACAACCACATCAAAGTTACAACTAAACTACAGAACAACCACCATTCAGAACCTCCTGACATCGAGCTGAATGGAAGTCCTACAACTACGACATTAAAGAAGCCGCATCGAGACTGGGAGGAGGGCGGAGGGGACGGGCTGGTCCCACACCGCGTGTGGCGGATAAAAATTAGGAGGACACCTCGGCTGGGAAGGTCCTCCCTGAGGACTGAGGGTCCCCGTCCCACACCAGGCGCCCAGCTCAGGGTCCCAGTGCCAGGAAGAGAATCCCCATCACTTCTGGCTGGAAAACCAGCGGGAACTGAGGCTGAGGTGGCTGGAGCCCCGGCAGCTCCTCTTAAAGGGCCCGCGCACGGACTTACTCGGACTCGCACCCTCCAGGCTCCAGCGTGGGGGAGGCAGCTTGAAAGGCACCAGAGTCATATGGGGAAGAACTGAGCTGTTTGGCATTGGAGCAAGGGCTGGAGAGGCGGCTTTCTCCTGGACAGACTGCTATCAGAGGCCTTTGTTCCTTTGGTGAGCCCTTCCCTGGGCCAGCAGACGCCACCATATCTGGAACTCCAGCTACCTGGCTCACACAGTTGGCCCCGCCCTGGTGATTCCCTGAGGCCCCGCCATCCAACTTTCAGGCCCACCCAAGCTGTTGCCAGTTGCTTGACCATAGGATTGGCCTGTCTTGGATCCTGCTTCAGCTTTTCCTAAATTCTCTCAAACAAGCAGCATCTGGTCTCAGCTAGCCCCATACCTCTTGCTAAGTAATACATAAAAACAAACACAGGGAGGCAGCCAAAATGAGGAGACAAAGAAACAGGTCCCAAATGAAAGAACAGAACAAAACTCCAGGAAAAGAACTAAGTGAAATGGAGTTAAGCAACCTAACAGATGCTGAGTTCAAAACACTGCTTATAAGGATGCTCAATGGACTTAGTGAGAACCTCAGTGAACTTAGTGAGGGCCTCAAGAGCATAAAAAAGGACCAGTCAGAAATGATGGATACACAGTTAGAAATGAAGGAGGCACTAACTGAAATAAAGAATAGTTTACACAGATTCAATAGTAGAGTAGGTAAAGCCAAGAAGCAAACCATCGATTTGGAATATAAGGAAGCAAAAAACACCCAATCAGAACAGCAAAAAGAAAAAAGAATCCAAAAAAATGAGGATAGTGTAAGGAGCCTCTGGGACAACTTCAAGCGTGCCAACATTCGCATCTTGGAGGTGCCAGAAGAAGAGAGAGAACAAGAAACCGAAAACCTATTTGAAACAATAATGGCAGAAAACTTCCCTAACTTGGTGAAGGAAACAGACATACAAGTCCAAGAAGCACAGAGAGTCCCAAACAAGATGAACTCCAAGAGGCCCACACCAAGACACATCATCATCAAAATCAAAAGGTTCAAGACAAAGAGAGAATCTTAAAAGCAGCAAGAGAAAAACAGTTAGTTACCTACAAGGGAGTTCCCATAAGACTGTCAGCTGATTTCTCAAAAGAAACTTTGCAGGCCAGAAGGGAGTGGCAAGAAATATTCAGAGTGATGAAAAGCAAGAACCTACAACCAAGATTACTCTATCCTGCAAAGCTGTCATTTAGAATCAATGGCCATATAAAGAGTTTCCCAGACAAGGAAAAGCTAAAGGAGTTCATCACCACCAAACCATTATTATGAAATGTTGAAGAGTCTTCTTGAAGAAAAAGATAAAAGAATATGAACAAACAAAATGGCAATAAATAGATATCTATCAACAACTGAATCTACAAACTAAATGAACAAGCAGAACAGAAACATTCTCATAGATACAGAGAACTTCTGTTGGTTACCAGATGGGAGTGGGGTTGGGGGAATGGGTGAAAAAGGTGAAGGGATTAAGAAGTACAAAGTGGTTGTTAGACTGACTAACCTCAAAGGGAAGAGGGGTTGGGAGGTAGGAAGAAATAAACCAAAGAACTTATATGTATATATGCATAACCAATGGACACAGACAACAGTGTGGGGAAAGGCAGCAGGGGGGCGGGAATGGGGAAGAGGGGGGCAATGGGGGAAAAATGAGGAACATCTGTAATACATTCAACAATAAAGATAAGTTAAAAAAAAAAGAAAAAGTCTATTAAAAAATAAATAAATAAAAACTTTACAAATTTGAGTGAAGTACAGAAAATCCTAAAATAGACATATGTGTACCGGCTTCCCAAATTAGCAATTATTTGTAATGTTTGTTTAGTCCTTTTTAAAAAAGTAAAAGAAAGGAAACATTTACAAGTAAAACTACAGACTCTCGTCTCCCATTCCTTTTCCCAAAACGACCTGCTGTTATCAATTTGATATGTTTTTCTAGCCCACTTTTTATAGCTTTACATGTATATACATGAATCCCTGATCAAGGTAAATATTGTGCTTTAAACCTTTACACAAATGGGCTCATGCACTAAGCAGTATCCTGCAACTGGTTTAGTTTCTTTGTTTTTAATCCTCACCTGAGGATATTTTTCTATTTATCTTCAGATAGAGTGGGAGGGGGGGAGAGAGAGAGAGAGAAACATCAACAAGAGAGGGACACATTGACTGGTTGCCTCTCACACGACCTGACCAGGGCCGGGGACGAACCACAACAGAGGTATGTGCCCTTGACTGGAATTGAACCCACGACTCATTGGTCCGCTGGCCGATGCTCTAACTGCTGAGCCAAACCAGCCAGGGCAACTAGTTTAGCTTTTAAAGATCTACCTATCTATGCCCTGACCGGGTGGCTGAGTTGGTTGCAGCATCGTCCCATACGCCAAAAGATTGTGGGTTCGATTCCTGGTCAGGGCACATACCTAGGTTGTGGGTTTGATCCCCAGTAGAGGCGTATACAGGAAGCTACCGATTGATGTTTCTCTCTCACATTGATGTCTCTCTCTCTCTCAAATCAATAAACATATCGTGAGGTGAGGATAAAAAATTAAAATAAAATAAAAAGACCTACCTACATATATAATATTTCTCAGAGTTTTTAATGACTATTTTGTCTTCCATCACATGAATTACCACATTTATTTAGATAATCCCCAGGGATTCTGCAATGAAATTTCTACATGCCTCAGGCAGACCTGCCAGGGTTTCTTCTGGTGTATTCATAGAACTAGAGGTCGCTGGGTCTGGAATTCTGCACATTTTAAATTTACACAGATCCGGCAAATTTCTCTCCAAAGAGGTTGTGCTGGCCATTTCTTTCTTGACAAATTTGCTTCAAATAAATGTCTCTTTGAAGTAGTCTGTTAGACCTCCAAAGCTTTAAGAAAAGTAAGAGAAAAGCAGATGAGTTTGTTAAACTCCAAAATTTTAAATGAAGACACAAAACATTAAGAGGTTATTATTACAACCTTTGATTATGTAAGACTTATGTCAGGATACAGAGCCCATAAGGTTTGACACTGTGTAAAAGCTTGGCACCCATGCCACTGCCTCCAGCTTTTATCCACAACCGTTACTACAGTTTAGTTTTCCATCATTTTTGTTTTAAGGGGAAATCTTTACTTTCCATTCCCTATGTCACATCTAGCACTTACAGGACACGCCTCTTGCAACTATACATAGCTCTTTGGACATTCACTCCTGGAAGATTCTGCCAACACCTCATGTCATTGTCGGCCACTGTGGGCTCTGAGACAGGGCATCTTCCTCTCTCACGGCACAGCTGGGCCCACTCCTCATCCTTCCCCTCAGGTTGCCCTTTGGGACTTTCTAGTTTATTCTTATCCTCACGGTCAAGGCAAATTCGAGGGGAAACATGGGACTTTTGCCTATATAATTTTTTCACTCTTAAGTTGGATTATTTTTTCCCATTATAGTGGAAGATTTCAAAATTTGAATTAACAAAAATCTATACATTTTAAAAATAGGGTTTTTTTCACTTAAAATTTTTTAACAAATCATAATTTGTCCACATTTTAAATTGCATTTGTCCTTTTTAGTCTTTAAATGATCAATAAGTCTCTCAGAAAAGAAAAAGCCCATGAAAAAATTAATAGATTTGAAATTGTTCAAGTGCCTACAACTTATTATATAGGAAATCCACTAAGCATTCTAACATGTATACTTGGAACAGCAGGCTCAAATGTGTGCTGAGAAACACTGTGGGAATGGTATACACGGCCAAGGAAAGGCATCCCAAAACAAGAGTATTGGTCATTTTAGCTCCTGACTACTCAAGGAAACAGGCATAATATTTGGAGTAAATTCGACAATGACATTTTGGGATATATATGTCTACATCAATTAGATGCAACCTGAGAGCTTATATTAAGAAGTAGATCTTCGGCCCTGGCCGGTTTGGCTCAGCAGTTAGAGTGTCGGCCTGCGGTCCAGAGAGACCCGGGTTCGGTTCCTACTAAGGGCATGTACCTCGGTTGCAGTTTGTCCCCAGCCCCTGGTTGGGTCGTACGAGAGGCAGCCACTCCATGTGTCCCTTTCACATCGATGTTTCTCTCTCTCTCTCTCTTCCTCTCTCTCCCTCCCACTCTATCTGAACAAAAAATGGAAAAATGTCCTCGGGTGAGGATAAAAAAAAAAAGAAGTAGATCTTCGGGAAACAGCCCAAGTGTCCATCAATAGATGAGTGGATAAAAAAATCTGTAGTACATATACACAATGGAATACTATGCAGCTGTAAGAAAGTAAGATCTCTCATCCTTTGAGACAACATGGAGGGACCTGGAGAGTATTATGCTAAGTGAAATAAGCCGATCAGAGATAGACAAATATAACATGATCTCACTTATTTGTGCAATATAATGAACAAAATAAGGTGATGAACAAAATACTCCAGAGACTTGGAAGTAGGGTTCAGACTGACAAACTTCAGAGGGGGCAGAGGGGGAGGGAAGAGATAAACCAAAGAACTTATGCATATAAGCATAACTAATGGACATAGACAACAATGGGGGGGGGGCGGGAGGAGGGTGTCAATGGGTGGGGGAGAAGGAGAAACATCTGTAACAAAAATAAATTAATTAAATTTTTTTAAAAAGTAGATCTTCATAACAAAGGCTAAAAGACTTTGAGCTATAGATCTCTCTTTTAAAAATAGTTTTCTTTTAATATCTTTACAATGGGGAAGACCAACTTTTCTGCTTTGCCAGGACTGAAGTGTTCTCAGGACACAGGATTTCTAGTTTTAAAACTGTGAAAGTTACAGGCAAACCAGGATGAATTGGTTAATCTATTTATATAATTATAAATACAGTTTAAAATTTAACTGCTGCCAAAATCAGAGAAAGCTCAACCAGGAGGTAAGGGAAGAGATTAGTTGGTTACGGGGATCTCATGGAGACACTCAGCAGTCTAGTTGTAAGGCCTAAAGCAAGATCAGAAAGAGGAGGCAGAATTAGTCAAGAAGAAGAGGGAATGAGAATTGAGATCAGACATGAGCCAGGTGTGCCCAAGATGTTGGCAAGGATCTCAGTGGTCAAAGACAGCATCAAACACTTCAAGACTTCTCTTTTGTTTTTCCTTCTTTCTTTCTTCTCTTTCTTAAGAACATACTCTCATCCAGCTTGAATGGTTAAACTAGGTGGACTGACATGGCAAAGAAAGATAGCTAGGCAATTATACACTAGAGTTAGATTGATATGATGCATTATACTGGTTCATGCTTAAAAGTTGAGAACATATTTCTTGTTGTTTCCTATAAGACTCTGACTAATTTTTCAAGATCTCAGATTTATTGTGGTAGGGATAGCCAAGAGCTTTAACAATAATTGACAATTTCTTACATTTGCCTAACACTTTGAACTTCTCAAGGTACCTCTATTTTCTTCTAGTATTTGTTCGATAGCTCCAGGAATTACATACATTATTATCATTAATTCATTTTTGTAGGTGAAGAAAATGAAGACAGAGATGATGACAAACCTATTAAAATCTCAGGGTTGTAAAGAGAAGAGCCTGTGCAGAATCTACGTTTCCTAATTTCTCCTCCTAAATTAGTCTATGCACTTGTTAGAATACAGAAGAGATGTTTTTCATCTGAGAAATCCTAGAGACTATTTATTTCAATGATTTCAAACTTTTAAAGTTGCAGAATCGTATTGTCAAATAAAATCTTACATAGTGGAGCACCTCAGACGGGCACAGGGTGCTTGGAAATCCCTCCATTCCACCTTTCTCCTCATGAACTTCTTCCAACCTCCTTGGACCTCAGTTTGGAAACCACTGATGAGGTCCATTTCACTTATTTGCCAGACAAGAAAACAAGCAGAGAGAGGTCCCTAGGATGTGCCTCAGCTGACCCAGTTGGCTGAAGAAGGAACTGGAGTGAGGCTCTGTGGCTCTGAAATCTAAGTCCATTACTAACTACCTATCATAGCTGGAGTTTTTTATGTTTTTCCATATCTAAGCAACAATAATGAACTGTGTTCTTGTTTAAATTCTTTTATTCTGCTGGTTTTATTTGTTTATATTTTTGCTTTTTAAAAATTTTTGTCGAGTAAAGGTCAGAATTTCTAACCTCACAGAAATTGAAAGGATTTAAGTGAAAACTATGCACAAACATATGCCAATAAATTAGATAACTTAGATGAAGTGGTCAGAATCTTAGAAACACATAAATTATCAAAACTGACCCAAGATAAAATAGAAAATCTGAACAGGCCAGAAACAAATACAGAGGTTGAATTAGTAATAATAATAATAAAAACTCCCCAAAAACACAGGTTCAGGACCAGATAGCTTCACTGGTGAACTCTACCAGGTATTTAAAGAATAATTACATCAATCCTTCTATAACTTTTCCAAGAAATATAAGAGGAGGAAACACATCCTGACTCATTCTCTGAGGCCAACATGAACCTGCTACCAAAGCCAGGAAAAGGAAATTATAGATCAATATCTTTGGTGAATATAGATGCAAACTCTTCAACAAATACTATCAAACCAAATCCAGCAGTATATTAAAAGGATTATTCATCATGACAAGAGGTGTTTATCTCAGGAATGCAAGGGTGGCTCAACCTAAGAAAACCAATCAATGTAACATATCACATTAATAGAATGAAGGGGGGGAAATATAGATGATGCAGGAAAAAAGCAATTGATAAATCTAACAGCTATTCATCATAAAAACACTTAGAAAATGAGGAACAGACAGGAACTTTCTCAACATGATAAAAGGCATTTATGAAAAACCTACAGCTAACATCACACTCAATGGTTAATGACTAAAATTTTCCCCTCAAGACCAGGAACAGGACAATGTCTAACCAGAAAAATTAGGCAAGAAAAAAAAATAAATAAAAGACATCCAAATTGGAACAGAAAAAAATAAAAGACATTCTATTTTATAGATGACATAATCCTATATATAGAAATGCCCAAAGAATACACACACACACACACCAAAGAAAGCTACTGCAGCTAATAAATGAGTTCAGCATAGTTTCAGGACAAAACATTAACACACAAAAATCGGCTGTTTTCTTTTTTTACCTGCAATGAACAATCTGAAAAGAAAATTAAGAAAAAATAGTATTTGTAATAGGTTCGAAAAGAATTACTACATCAAAATAAATTTAACCAAGGAGGTGAAAGACATACACTGAAAACTACAAAATATTATTGAAATTTAAGAATACCTAAATAAATAAAAAGATGTCCTGTGTTCATGAAAGCATTAATATTGTCAAGATGTAATATTACCCAAAGATGTCAATATTAGAGTCAATGCAATAATATCAAAATTCCAACTGAATTTTCCATGGAACTGGAAAAGATTATTTTCAAATACATATGGAATTCAAAGGGGTTTGGATTAGTCAAAACATTTTTGCAAAAGAAGAACAAAATTGTAGAACTTACATTTCCTGATTTCCAAACTTACTACAAAGCTATGGTGATTCAAACAGTGTGGTAAGGGCATAAGGGTAGACATATAGACCAATAAAATAGAATTGAGAGTCCAGAGATAAACACATGTATCTATGACCATTTGCTTCTCAATAAGTGTGCCAAACCATTCAATGGTGATGAAGAATAGTCTCTTCAACAAATGATACTTGGACAACTGCTTATCTACCTACAAGAGAGTGAATCTGAATTTCTGCCTTAGGCCATTTTTAAAATCTTAACTGTAAATTGGTCAATGACCTAAACATGAGAGCTAATAGCACAAAACCCTTAGAAGAAAACATAACGTTAAGTCTTCATGATATTGGATTTGGCAATGAATTCTTAAGTATGGCACCCAAAGCACAAGCTACAGAAGGAAAACTAGTTAAATTGCACTTTATTAAAATGAAAAACTTTTGTAACATCAAGAAAGTGAAAAGGCAACCTACAGAATGGGAGAAATTATTTGCAAATCACATATAAGGGTTTAATATTCAGAATGTCTAAAGAACTCCTACAACTCAACAGCAAAAAGACAAACTAATTAAGAAAATGAACACTGGACTCAAGTAGACATTTTTCCAAAGAAAATATACAAATGGCCAATAAGTACACACACAAAAATGTTCAACATTATTTGTTGGATCAGCAACTCAAAACCACATTGAGGTTACCACATTACGCCAGCTAGGATGGCTATAGTAACAGATGGATAAATGAATGGACGGACGGACGGACGGATGGACGGACGGATGGATGGATGGATGGATGGATGGATAGATGATAGACAGATAGATAGATAGATAGATAGATAGATAGATAGATAGATAGATAGAAAATAACAAGTGTTGACAAAGATGTGGAGAAGTTGGAACCCTCATATATTGCTGATGGAAATATAAAATAGTGAAACTGCTATGGAAAACAATTTGGTGTGTCCTCAAAAAGTTAAACATAGAATTACCATATGACTCCACAATTCCACCCCAAAGAATTGAAAATCATTCCTTAAACAAGTACAACTTCAACGTCCACATTTCACTGTCGATTTCTGTTATGGAAGCCATTGAAAAGGGGGATCTAATTCTCAATTCAATCCAACTCCATTCTAATTCAATTCAATAAATATTCACTGTGTGCTGACTATAGTTTGACATCACATGGGATACAGACATAATAAGGAAAACGTCCCTACTCGAAAAGAACTCACAGGCGCGTGCCCACATAGTGAGTCAACATGAATACCACCCTGGGACACAGAAGAAAACTGTTGTTGATTCAGTCAGGAAAAAGGAGGCCCTTCCTGAGCTGGGTTTTACAGGATAAGTCAGACTTCATGGAAGGACAAAGACACAGGGCTCCCTGGAGGGAAGAGCATGGTGAAAAGCCAGGACATAGGGCTGGAACATAGCAGGCTGTTCAGGAGACTCGGAGTAGTTCTGGAAAAGGTCCCATTCACCTGGTTCAAACCCATCCTGGCCCTCAGCTTTCACCTACCCTCCACTGTGTCTGTGTCTCCCTTCTTGGCATAGTTTACCCACAGCCATTTCTATCTATTCACGGTCAGGAATGGACAAATAAAGACCCAGGGCTCCTGGTGTGGGGCTGGACGGACTGGGAAAAGCTTCACATTCTATTTTTGTGGCTAAGCCAAGATGAAAAGTGTTTCCCAGCAAGATACTATTATTATTCTTGGACAGCTGTCTATTTTTAAAATTTGGGCCAGATCATATCTCTTGCTTTGGAGTTAGGTCAAGTAAGATCATTCTATTTCCCACCACACTTTATTTTTAAAACCTCCGTCTGTATTGAATTTGAACTTGAGCAGGATCTGTGTCTGAGATTATCTTGTCACAGTTGGCAATGCTCTCGTGCCCTCGCTCTTGATGTTGGTTGGCCTGTAGGGTTTACTGGCAGGTTTAAAAGCGAACTTTTGGGCCTTTTCATCTTTATATGTTCTTGTCACAGCAACTCGGGGTTTAGGGGAGAAAGAAGGGAGTTAAAAAAAAAGGTTCTGCAAAGAAAAAAAAGATGAACAGGCTATTCATCTCCACATGCTTAGCCTGATATTAAATAAATATCTATTTGGGGGGGGGGGAAGAATTACATTATAAACAGAAACATCTCAGCCATCTGTCTGAAGCCCTTCCAACTTAATTACATCACACTGTGGCTGGAGGCTGGCTGTTGATGCAAATATTTGGCAGAGAGGGTGATGCCCTCCTGGGATGTCACAGCCCATCCACAGCTTCCTGCCTCATTACCACTTACCAGTTTCATATTGACAATTAGGATTAGTGGAGAACCCAATGCTTTCACTGGGATGAACAGTCTCAGACTTTGTAAGTTAAGTTAGCAATTGATGTCTCAAACTCACAGCCTGTGTAGCTTTCAAGATATCTTTTTTAAGGTAATGGGAACCAAATTCAACCTGAAAAAAATACCCAGAAAAGGTTTAGAGAGATCTTCTAAGTTAGACTCAGGGGCCACGTACTGCAGGCCTCAGGCAGCCCTCAGCTGGCTGATGAGAGGGCCTTTCCCTCCTGCCGGCCTGGGAGAAGGAAGCATTAGCGTCTGAACTGTGTGGATTTCCATCAACCCGTTAAGACAGGAAGAGGGCCAGCCCCTTGGTGTTTTCCCCCTGGGAGTGACGTCCACTTTCTCTGTGCACCGTCCAGAGTTTCTGGTGATGCTTCCTCCCTTCCGTGTAGTCTGCTGGGCTAACCGGCCCCAGAAACTCAAACAGGAGCGTCCTCGGCCTTCACTACAGTCACCGCTCCAGCCCGACAGGCAGGACAGCCGAGTTTATCTATCTGACCATCTTCACCTCTTTGCGGACAACTGAACATATCTGCAGTGTGTCTCCTAGGTGACAGTTCTTGTTCTGGGTCGACGAAAGCATGGGGCAGAATTTCAGCCCCTTCGGAAGCCCCACAACCCAGACCATTAGGTCACCCTGGTATTAGTGCCTTTTCTCCCTTTCATGGGCGCAGACACAGCTGGTGTGGCGTGGATGACAGTGTCTTTCCTTCCCACACCCCTGCTAGGGTTCTGGCTCGTTACCCACAGTGCTCTGCAGCAGACTGGAGTGTTTCATGGCCGGGACCTGGGGTGACAAACTGTTCAGATGGCCACGTGCTGAGAGCGGGGAGTGTCTGGGCAGGGCTCCCGGTTGTCCTCCTCCCAGTCCACTCCTCCTGTCCACTCTTCTGGGTCTCGGTGCCAACACCTGACTCCACGGGTGACTGCGGCAGACCAGAGTCAGCATTCACTGCCGATGGTGACCCCACTGACCCACTGCTCGGAGGAGGTGCAGTCCTGTGGGGACAGCTGGCCGGTGATGGCCAAGGGTATTGGCATTCCCCTCCTAGGAGAGACGCCACGGCACTAAGGGCCGAGGGAAGAGATCAGAGCTGCGACCGATGCCCGCACTCCCGGTGAGCTGGCGGTGCTGGGCGGTGCTGAGTTCCATGCAGCCCTCAGCCTCCTTTCATGCTTCCAGCCCATGTGGGGCCCAGATGTAGGTGCCCAAAGGGCATTCTTTCCTAGAGGCTTTGGGGAGATAGGAGAATGACTTCAGATTCCAGGGTGGCATTGGGACGTACTCCTCGGCGCTCCACGAGCACGGGCCGACCGCCCTGAGAATCGGGAGCAGGGTTCATCAAGGAGTCGAGCCGACGCCAGTCCAGCGGTGAGCAGAGAGGAGAGAGATGAAGACCTTCCGAGGGCTTGATGGAGGGCGGGCAAAGAGAAGCAGGAAAGAACCGAGGGCCGAACTGTAAGCCCCTTGGTTTGGGCAGCTGTTTGTATGATCAACTCATTGGGAAGACAGAAAACTATTTTAATGTACTTGAGAGAACTGAGCCTGTGAGCGAGCTTGTCAGTCATTTTCTCCTGCTGTGAGCGGTGCCAACAGTGGGAACATAAGACTCACAGCTATGAGCATTTCCTCAGAAAGCCCTCTGCCACGGGGTCTTTCCTCGACTGTTTCTACAGACTTCCATCTGCGCCCTCTCGTCTCCTCTGCGCAGTCCTCCAGCCCTCCCAGGGCGCAGGGAGATCCTCGGGCTGCTGGGGAAGCACAGAGGGCAGGGGCTGAGTCAGCTAGACCTGGGTTCAGATCTCCACTGGGCATTTAGGGCAAACTACGTCATCCTGACTATCCTCAGTTTCCTCATCTGTGAAATGGGGAAAAGTAATGTGCGCCCACGTTTTGGTAGCAAGGCTTAAAAGAGGCACGCCTCAGCACGCAACAGCCAGTAGCTGCTGGTTTCTAAGCCCTTTTACGCTGGAGGAAGTTTGTCAATGTCACATACAGCTCTGTACTCCAAGCTGAAATTGCTTATTGACATGTCCTCAAGCCTGCAAATTAAAACAGAACGTGCAGACACTTCCGTGTGATGGCACGCACGGTGGCGCGGCGTGAAGAGACCCGAGTGTCCTGAAGTGTTTATTGAATTAATTGAGATAATTCACACAGAGTACTTAACACGGCGTCTAGTACGTCAAACACACACTCTAAGTGTTCTTTTCTTCTCCACGATCAGTGGTTAGAAGTCATTTAGCTCTACCATCTATATCCATATACATTCATAGGTGTGTGTTCATGTAGTCTCAGCATCTCCACTGCTACGTCTAATCTAAGACACGCCATCTCTGGCCTGGATTGCTGACTACAGCCTCCTCACCAGGGTGCCTGTTTGTTCCCTGACCCCTAGTGCCTAAACTTGACTTAGTGATCAGCATCACACTTTAAAATCTAATTCAAACCATGCCATGCCTCTGCCTAGGGCATCCAAAGGTCCCATCTTCACTCAGAGTAAAAGCAAACTCCCTGGAAATGATCTACAAGGTTCAGCCTAATTCCACCTCCTCCCCTCCACTCCCGTCTCCACCCAGCACCCCTCTGTCTCCGGCCACACGTCTCACTCCCCTCCCTCCACTCACTCTGCCTGAACCCTGGCCTCCGGGCCGCTCCTCAGCCTGTTCCATGGCGACTCAGCATCAGCTGACCCCTCTCCCTGGTCACCTCTTTCCCACATCTACATGGCTCATTTCCACACCTCCTTCACACCCTTGCTCAAATGTCCCTTTGCGAAGAGACCTACCTCACGACCCTCCTAAAATAGTACCTGCCTGAGCTTACAGCGCTCTGATCACCCCTAACCTGCTCTGTTCCCCATGGTGCTCACCTCTAATCTTTCATGTAACTTACTGATCACGTGTGTTGTGTGTTTCCCTGGTGAAAGGTCGGCTCCACGAGGACAGAGACTTTGTTGTGTGTTGTGTTCACTGCTGTGTCCTAAGTGACTAAACACCACACAGGAGTGACCCAATAAATATTTGTTGTGTAAATGAATACGTGGTCTTTTGAAAGTCTCAACCTTGGAGAGTCTATCATTCCTCCTTTTACGCACATGTGACGGGGAGGAACGCAAACTGTGACCTCACAAATGCCTTTCATCTCTGGAAGTCAATTAACATTCCTTTACGCATCACTTCATTCATTTATTAAGGAAACATTAATTGAGCATATACTAAATGCAAAAAATGCCCCAAAAGTAAATGAAATCGATGCTCTAATATCAAGAAATTCCCAGTTTGATGAGAGAAGCAGACTTGTAAACTAGTAAGTGAAGGACACTGAAGTAGGTGTTCTAGGGAGGAGTGTCTGTGGATGCAGAGAAATGAATCCCTCACCCTTTAGGAATGAGAGATGGGGGGTGGAAGGTCAGGGATGGGGTAGAGAGAAGAATCCATTGGAGAAGACTTAATAGAGGAAATTCGTCAGTTGAGATTGGAAGGATGGGTTCGAATCCATAGTGACAAAGAGGGATGCTGTTCCAGGCAAGGATGGCAGAGGTCCCTGGAGGAGTAGGAAGGGGGGCACAGGGAAGGAGGGCGCTAAGGCCACTCCTGGGAGCCCCTGATTTGATTTTAAGCAGGACAGTAATGTGATCATACTTAAACTGCCAGCAGACTACTATGTCAAGAAAGATTGGAGGAAGGAATGAAGATGGAAACCACTCAGTGTACGTAAAGGTCTCGATTCTAATGGTCAAGCATCAGATGCTTCTCAGAGGTCACATGCTAAAGACATTGTTTTGTAACCTGCTTTTCTTTCAGTTAGTGTATTATAAACATTTTCTCATGTCAATCTATATAGAAAAAGTCCATTCTTACGCTTAACGACGGCACTGTATTCTCTGGCACGCTTAATATATTTAACAGGTCCCAAGGTCATATTAACGTACCATGATTTTTTAAAGTATTTATATCTATATTTATCATTTTGACTATAGTTGCATTAGAGTACAGTCTAAGATAGCCTGTAACTTGACAATAACTCTTTGTCGTATGTACCATTAACTCCACTTAATACGGGAAACTAAGGTTTAGTGGAATACCTGCCTTGCTTAAAGCCATGTTGCTACCGAAGGCCAGGCCGACTGCATCAGGCTCAGCCCATCGGATTAACCTTGTGCATACGTGCTCATGGGTCTTGTAGCTGCAAAGTAATTCCTAGTCAAATAATTTATTCTCAGCCCAAAGTGCTATCAGGTGGGCAAGGCCCTTTGTAAGTCAGGATTCAGACCTCTTGTCTCGGCCTCCTTGTAGAGCAATTCTACCCTAAACTAGGCAGCCAGTGACGGCCCAGAGCGCAGCCTCCCGGACCCTTCGTCAGATGGCGCTCCACCTGCAAAGGCTTCGGAAACCTCGCGAGTTCCCTCCAGACTTTCCCCACCGTTTTGCCTGCTGCATGGAGATGTGTCTAAAAGTAGTGCAGACTGGCTGTCTAAAGCAGAAACTCAGCACTGGAAGCTTTACCTACAAGGAGAACGCCAGTGTAGTAGCAGCCTGACCTCTGTACCTGATCCTCTGGCCTGGGGAGACGGTGCAGGGTGTGGTCTTGGCCAGCACGTCACTCCACAGGACCCTGACTTCTGAGCGTCTTCTCCAGGCTCTGTGCCTGCCCACCCCCCTTACCACCCACAGTGTGCCTTCCAATGAATTATTCCATCTGATCTCAATCAAAAGCATGGATTTAAAATCTGTAGCTAGATGACATCATACTTGAAATGTGGGAGGAAAAGGTCAATTTTCATCTACTAAACATCTAGCAACCAGCTTGACTGATTGTTTTCAATGACTTGACCAGATCGATAGGCTGTTAAGTCACTGACACTGATTGAATCGATGCAGTCTGGCTGGGAGGGACGAAGGCAGCCGAGAGCAGCCCCCGGAAGCAGCCAGCACCCGAGTGCTGCTTGTGGGTTCTGGAGTCCTGGGCCACCCCAGCTAACCCTGGCAGGCAGGCACTTAGGACCCCCATTTACCCACAAGGAAACAGGGCTCGAGAGTTATGCATCTGGTCCGAGATCATCGAGGTAGCGGCGAGCCCGAATCTGAGCCGAGTGCTGAACCCTGTGTTCCACTGCTACTGCCGATGGCCTGAACCTCCAGGGGAGGCACCTGGCTCCGTCCCCACCCGCCCTCCAGCTGAAGGGCCGGAAGGGAGCCAGAGCCGACACCCGGCCCCTGTCAACAGTCAGCGAATCACTAGACTATCGGCTGTGCTGCGCAGAACTCCTTCTGTTCCCTAGCAACAAAAGAGTGTCTGGAAGTCACACACAAAGCGACAGTGGTTTATTATTATTTTTTTTTTTTGCATTTTTGTAGTTCAATGCTTTGAGGTTAGAGGTGGGAAATAGAAGAGTCTAAGCCTCGAAAAACTCAATCCGCTGGGTGCCTCACGTGCAAGGCTCTGCCCGGCGTGTGCGTTTGGAGATATTTATTTCCTTGCCTGTGTCGGAATCATTTAAGCCCCATGCTTTGCACTTGAAAGGATCTTCAAAGGGTGACATCCTCTCAGAAGGCTGGACTTCAAGCTTCTTTCCGCCTGCTCTTTCTTCGGCAGCTTCTCAGCATCACGGAGGGTTAGGTGGATTATCTTTGCAGCCCCGACTGCGGTCCCCCTGTTCTCACAGCCCTGCGTCGTGTGGTCAGCACCTGCCCCAGAACAAACTGTCCCCGTGTCTGGTAGGTTCAGCAGAAGGCAAAAAAAAAGTGTTGAAAATTTTAAGTGATTGAAAATTTTTATTTACTTTTTTTTTGCTCGTTGCTTTTATTTCAATAGGCACAGCTGTAGTTTCGCTGCCAAGGCCAGCTCCTCCTGGTCTCTGATGTCCCCAGATAGTTGCCTCTCTTCCATCCCCCACCAAGTGACCTTCGAGGAGGAGAAGGAGAACAACCACAAAGAAACTGAGGGGGACCAAATAACTTTCCCAGGAAAAATGGAGTTCTAATACCACTTCCACTCACTGCAAAGTTCAGTGACAGGCAAAGGGCCACAGCATTTTACGATAAGGACAAGGTCCAGAGCCTGGGAGGACTGCCCCCGGGAGTGTGCTTTGAAGTATGACAATGAAGGAAGGAAAGGCCAGCCACCCCCCTTTACAGACACATCACAGTGGGAGGCGCCCTGGCCATCAGCCCTGCGCCAGGACCAGGGCCGTGGGGGAGGGCACCTGGTGGGGGCACAGGGGGTGTTAGCACCACAGAGAGAAGGGCGTGGACACAGCCGGCGCTCAGCCAGCCCCGCACTGGCTGAAAGCATCTGTAAGGCGAGATCGCTCAAAGAATGTTAAGAGTTTGACAGGTGAATTCTCAAAAAATAAGAGTCAACGTTATCACCATGGAAAAATAAACATTTTGTTGCCCTTGTTCATGCTTATTGTGAGGTTCTGCTTTGCATTTATGTTTACTTGTGTGCCGGGGGGTTGGGGGTAGCTGGATGGCATACAAGCTTTCTGATGCCTAAGACTTCGAGAGGTCAGTCTCGCCTGGACTCTTTCCTGCCATCTGCCACCCGCTGAGTGACTCTGGGCAAGTCTGTCCATCTCTCAGTCTCCATTTGCTTCTTTGCTGTTGGACAGATTTGGTGGGGTCAGGGGGATGAGATGGGGTTCCTCTGAGAAAGATTGCTGAAGCATGCCATAGACTGGTTAAAGAAAGAGCCGTATTCCAGGGGACACAAGCCGGTTGGAAACGTTTTCTTCTAAAACCAGGAAACCGTTTTAACTTCAGAAAGAGGAGGTTCAGTTGGAATTTGGAGGCCACCAAAACGTCAGATGGGAACAGAATGAATCTAACCTTAGAAACTGTTCCTAGAATCTCTTAACACTTCTCGTTAGAAGTGTGGGAATGATACTGAAATATTTCCAGTGCCGACTTCATTGTAGTTTCAGGTCTAGAAAACGCAGACCCACGGCTGATTGTCTCACATATTGTTGTTCTGACAGCTGGAGGCATGCCTCGGAGGCTCTGGGTCCCACAGCTCCTCCCACCAGAGAGGACAGCCACGCCTCTCAGTGACACGGAGCGGAGCCGTGTCCCAGAGGGACCCTCTCCTCGTGGGCTACATTCATATACCTTATGTTGCAGACTGTGAAATATTCCTCTCAAAAGATACATGATTTCCAGTATTCTACACGCAATAGAAATGTATGCCACTCACTTCCTGCCTAAAAACCTTGGGGAAAAGTCACCCCACTCATCCACACTTGTCCCGCCAGCCAAGAGTCCCTACAACAGTCAGGAACCCACAAAAGGTGCTCAGTAAATGTTGGCTCTCTCCTGTTGTTATTTAAGCAGTTAACGAAAATAAAGCGGAACCGTGCTGGCTGCTGCCACTTGTCATAAACGCCCTTCGATAAACACACACACTGTCGCAGTAGCAAGAAAGCCAGGGTCTTTCTAGGCCTGCCATCTGTACTCGCTGCCTCTCCCAACCGAGCGCTCCGCCTTGACAGCCTGTTTCCGATGTCCTCAGTGTGCCTTTCAGTCCCGAAAGCTGGGACGCGCGGACACCGATGCCTCTCCGGCACGGGAGCATTGCTTCTGTGTTCATCTGTCCTGAGCATGTTCTCGTCTTTCAAGAGTTCCCCAAAGAAGGCATTATTACTCCAGTTCCTAGTTCACACTGAAGGGGCGGATGCTCCCTGACTTGTTCAAGGTCACAGGGTTAGTATGTGTGGGGACGAATGTCCACCCTTTGTCTCCACACCTCCACTGCTCTCTCCAAAATCTTTTTTTTTTTTTAATCCTCACCTGAGGATATTTTTTTTCCATTTATCTTCAGATAGAATTGGGGAGAGAAAGAGAGAAACATCGATGTGAAAGAGACACATGATTGGTTTCCTCCTGCATGACCCTGACCAGGGCCAAGGACAAACCGCAACCGAGGTACGTGCCCTTGACCGGAATCGAACCTGTGACTCTTTGGTCCGCGGGCCGACGCTCTAACCGCTGAGCCAAACCGGCCAGGGCTCTCCAAAATCTTGTATGCTCACTGCTTAGTTACCTTCTCCCACTGATCAGGCATCCACCCAATACTTTGTTAAGAGGACGTGGAAAGAGGCAGGGCCCAAAGTCACCGCGGAGGGGCCCAGAAGCGGACCTGCACGCGCCCTGGAACATGACGCAGGACAGAGGAGCTGAACAGTTTACAGGTGAAGAATGAAGTTGTCCATGAAGGTGCTGCAACACTTGGTTATCCACGTGAACTAAATTAAATTAGATTTCCTCACACACCATACCATTCTAGGTCTACTGCAGACCAAATATGACACACATGACTTGAGACTTTTGAAGAGGAGATTGGAATACAAAGTGAGATATTTTCTCGATGGCTTTTTTGTTCTTTTCCAGGCATGGTGGTGCAGGGAAGGATGACACCACCGCGAATCCCACCAGTGGCCCACGCAGCCACGTCAGGGTGGCAGCGGGCATCTCTGTGAGGGCCCAGTTTCCTGGGACCTTCTTTCCTGCTCCCTTGAAGTTTGTGGGATCTGTGAGCTGGACTGGGCTCCCTTGCCGTTCACTCCCCTGGGGACGGAGGGCATCGGACTCTCAGGATCACGCTCCTAATCCTGGTGGCAGCTTCTGCTTTGCCCTGTGTTTTACAATGTGCTCTTCGAGCTACAACATAAAGTCAGCGGGACCCTCAGTGCCCTTGAGGACCTGGATAACAGGGCCTCCCAGGCTTCTCGCCTCCTCCAGTGGCTCTGTTCTCGTGGCTTCGCTGGGCGCGGCTGCCCCGCACTGACCCCAGCAGGCATCTCTGCGTCAGGTCTGGAACCCAAGCTCCTGCGCTGTTTTTACAAGCGAGCCTTCCCTCTGACCCGCCCAGAGCAGTCAGGTGTTGAGTCAAGGAACTGAGGTTGAGGGTGAAAAGAGGTTGACATCACACAACAATACTTCAGAGAAAGTTCTCGGTGCCCTGGGCCACCCCATCTCTGTGACGTACACGCCCTCCTATCCAGTCCCCATCTCCACCCATCTTGCACACTCCTCACTTCCCACCTCTCCACCTCTCCTGCACTCAGTCCATTCATTCACTCAGAGAATTTTAGAAGAGCAATTTTAGGTTCACAGCAAAACTGAGCAAAAAGTATAGAGATTTCCCATACACCCGTTGCCCCCCATATGCACAGCCCCCCCCGTATCAACATCCCCCTCCAGAGTGGTCCATTTGCTACAGTGGATGGACCTACATGGACACATCATTGTCACCCAGAGTCCACAGCTTACCTCAGAGCGCACTCTTGGCTTTGCACATTCTGTGTTTTGACAGGCAATGACACGTGTCCACCATTATAGTATCATACGGAGTAGTTTCCCAGCCCTGAAAATCCTCTGTGTCTCCTATTCATCCCTCCCCCACTCTAACCCCTGGCCACCACTGACATTTTTACTGTCTCTGTTGCTTTGCCTTTTCCAGAATTTCCTAGAGTTGGAAGCACACAGTATGTAACCTTCTCAGACTGGCTTCTTTGACTTAGCAGTGTGTATTTAAGGTTCCTCCACGTCTTCTCATGGCTTGATAGCTCACTTCTTTATCACCGAATAATATGCCATTGTCTGATGTGCCACAGTTTATTTCTCCGTTCACCCACTGAAGGACATCTTGGTTGCTTCCAAGTTTTGGCAGTTACAGATGACAGCTGCTGTAAATATCCTTGTTATTCACTTCTCCTCTAGAAGAACACTGTCAGGTAGTCCCCCACCCCTTTTCCACGCACAGCCCCTCCCTTCGCCCTCTGGCGGAGGGAGCCCACGCTGTGCCCTGAGGGTCCACTCCTCCCTCACGGTGGGCTCTTCAGTGAGTCATCTTGCAGACACTCCCCTGCAGTGGACGCTGAAGTCAGTCGTTCAGACAATTCTCTGTCACTGCGTCACACACTAGTCCTTACGAACCACCCTCACGCCTGGCTCATACGTGAGGAAACAAAGGCTCGGGAGCTGGAGAAAGGCCATCTGACTACAGTGTGGATTCTGGTACCTGGGGGCTTGGCACAGACACCCCGGGGCTCTCTCTGCCCAGATTCCCTCGGACTCTTTTCACAGCCGCGTGCTTCCAACCCCGGCTTTTCTGCTCTGAGGTTCTAGCTTCAGAGGGTCCCACTGAGCACCAGAGCAGCCTTGACTTAGAGGTCTACAGCTCCGTGGGGGTCTTCCCTCCCTGCCCCCAGGGCAGTCCACAGATGAGGACTCTGCAGAGCACTTTGATGAGGGACAAACTTTCAGGTGTCATTTACCTGCTGGAGCTCCCCACAGGCTCAGGAGGAGCTGGGGACCTCAGCTGGAAGCCATCCGTGCCGGGCCTCTCCCCACCCTCCAGATTTCTCCGGGAACATTTCGTTAATAAAGTGGCACCATGGCAAATTCTTGTCTCCAAGTCTGCTTCTGGAAGGATCTGGCCTAGGAAGGAAGGGCTCACTATGTCCCTCCTCTCTGAGGCGCAGGCAGAGAAACAAGGCTGGTAGTGTGGCGAGCCAAGGGAAAGCCTTTGGCATTTGGGCCCCTGGCCCCTGTGGGCATCGACAGGCCTGCCACCTGGACAGAGCTGCTCGTCAGCACGCCTCTTACTTCGTTCTGGAGAAGGGCAGAAACACGGATGACGTGGGGTCGCGAGCCAGTCAAGGAAAGCCTAGGCGCTGTGGGGGTCCCACAGCCAGACAGACAGCAATGAAGGGAAAACTGACTTTGGAAGAAATGGGCTCATAGGGGGAAGAGAAAATAACTTCAAGATACTATATCCCTGGGGATTCAGTAAGTTACGACATCCATAAAATGAAGAAAACAAGCTACCAGAGCATGAGAAAGGGGTCTTAACATTTAACATAAAGATGATTGCTAAAACAAGAAAACTTCAGTACAAAATGTGGAAGATAGAGCCAAGTAATCTGCTAGACTGTACACCCAAAAGAAATGGGACAAGTTAGCGACCGAGAGATTTAGAGATGGCCCAGCACTCTACTGCTGGCAGCTCCAGAAAGAAAACAGAATCCCTGCCAAGAAAATAATACCAGGAAAGTCCTTAAGCAGAAGAGACACAGATCCCCCAAATAAAGTCACACGAATGAAGACCCACCTCTGGAAGCATCGCTGTGAAATTCCACTACACAAGGGACAAAGATAAGACCACAGAAGCCTTGAGAAAGAGAGAGGGAAAAAATGGGTCCACACTTGCAGGGAAATGAGAATCAAGTTGACATTTACTGAAAAGTATTGGACAGAACCAGATTGGCATTGAAAACTACAGGAAAGCAACAATAACAAACTGTATAAGAAAGATATGGTCCAACATGGTGTAACTGTCAGAAAATCATGAACCGCAGAGAAAGGGGGGCCATTTGCACACCCTTTGGCCTTAGAGGCACAGATGTGCACATAAACTGTGCGAACACTTCCACAGCAACTGACGTTCAGAAGCCCAGACCAGCGTTCCAGGACAAAGTCTCTGTCACAAGAGGACCCAGGAGGATGGACATCTGGGCTCCCACTGCAAGTGACCCATTATTCTGCAATTCCCTTACAAAGGCCCCTCGTGGCATTTGAAAAGCATCCTGGTAGCTGCACTGTAGGGTTAAGGGTAGAATGTATTTCATGCTTGGTGCTAAGTGCTAAGTGAAAGGCAGGTTTCCTCTCCTCCTCTGTGTCCAGCTACTTGGGAACAATGATAAAGGAGGTGTGTTGTCCTCCCCAAGGCCATCGGGATGGTGAAGAGCTGATAAGTAAGAGGTCGGGAGGGAAAGTGCATCTCAGGCTGGAAATGAGCTGCACGATCAGCTGCCCATCCCCACAAGGACATTCTCTTTTCATTGTCAGTCATGAGAGTATAGGCTTTCATGTTTTTAATTCATTTATTCAACCAAAATGTAACGAGTAGTTACTAGGTGCCAGCCTAGTTAATAGACACCGGATATTAAGTGATGAACAAGACAAAATCCATTGCTCTAGGGAGATTAAATGAGAAAAACAATATCATTATCTCAAGAATATGGGGAAAGTGTTAGATAGAATTCAAAACTCATTCATTATAAAAATCCTTTGCAAACTAAAAATAGAAGAGAACTGTCTTACCATGATAAAGTCTACCTGTCAAAACCTATGAAAACATCATGCAAACAGTTGAACTTTGGTCTCAGGAAGACAGCCCCCTTACCAACACTTCTGTCAAGCATGGTCCTTGGAAGTCTGCCTGCTACAGTTAGAAAAGAAAAAGAAATAGGAAGTACGAATTAAAAAGATAGAAAAAAAATATTGTCCTTACTTTCAGGATAATGTCTACATGATAATCTAAAGAAATATTAGCCAATTTATTGAAATTATTATAGGAGTCCAGTTACATAGTTAGATACAAATAGTCACCTGTCACAGAGCAGGGGACCCTAAAACTGACCTAAACATACATTGAAACATGATGTAAGATAAAGGTGGCATTACAATTTATGGGTAAAGAATGAGTTTTTCAAAAACGGTGCTATGACAATTGGTTATCCATGTGGACAAAACTAAATTTAGATTTCCTGTCTCACACTATGTGATTCTAAATATATTAGAGACCAAATAGGAAACATATAACTTTAAACTTTTGAAGAAAATACAGGAGACATTTTTGTCACTTCTGAGTAAGAAAGTGTTTCTTAAAACAAAATAGAAAAAAAATTTGATATTTGATCACATTAAAGAGTTAAAATTTATTGACATTTAAAAGCTTCATAATTAAGATGAAAAGATAAGCCAAACTCTGTAAGAAGCTATTGCAAGTCATACAACTGGCAGAGTTCATATTTAAGATGCACATATGTGTCCATAGTATGCATATATACACACATAACATACATACATAAAATTCAAGATATATAAAATATATTAGTAAAGTATTTAAGACATAAAATTAGTTTAAGATGTACATGTGTGTGTGTATGTGTGTGTGTATAATAAAAGATGAACAAACCTAATAGAAAAAAAAAAAGATAAAACAAGTTCTTCCCACAGGAGAAAGCCTGAACGCCAATGAGGATGTAGAAAACCAAGAATTCTCATGCAAGTGGACCTGTAAGTTGGTACAACCCTACTTTGGAGAATAATTTGGCAATATCTAGTGCACTAGTCTGAGTTTTCTAGAGAGAGAAAAGGAGGGAGGGAGGGAAAGAGAGAGAGAGAGATTTACTCTAAGGAATTGGATCATGTGACTTCAGAGGCTGAGAAGTTCAAGATCTGCCGTTGACAAGCTGAAGGCCCAAGAGAGTGATGGTTAGTTCTAGTCCAAGTCTGAAGGCCTTAAAATCAGAAAGCTGATGATGTAAGTTCTAGTCCGAAAGCAGAAGACCATATCCCAGCTCAAAGACAGTCAGACACAGAGAGAATTATTTCTTAGTCTCCTGCTCCAGGCAGGCCCTCAGTGGATGGGAGGAGGACCGACCACCCACATCAAGGAGGGCAATCTGCTTTACTCAGTCCACTGATTCAAATGTCAATCTCATGTACAGACATCCTCACAGACACTCCCAGAATCATGTTTGACCAAATATCTGAGCACCCCTGGTCGAATCAAGTTGACACATAAAATCATAAGTCAATCCTTTCTCAATTTGGTACCACACTTAATCTCCAAATAGATACAATAACAAGGTTATAATTCCACCTCACATGACATAACTGTCCTACATACAACTGGAATCACACTAACCCCTTTCCCAGAAGAGGAGGCAAAGACCTTGAGTGATTTTTACTCTCATCCTTGATATTCCATAACAAATACTATGATATAAAGTTAATGCATCTTATGTTACAAGATAATAGGTTAGGAGAGGGAAGAACAGAAAGATATTTGCTTATATATAGATACATACACACACATATTCATAACAAAATAAGAAGGAATACTCATGGCAATTACAGTCCTCATTTCTGTAACTGGTCACGTGGTCTAGTATTTATAACTAACTTCTTCCACTATCCATTCTGTATCCCTTTGCCTTCAGCAAGCACCTCAGCTGGTCCTGGTTATTTGCCTGGTGGATGACCCAACCTTCCTTCTGGAAGGGTCTGGGCCATTAGCTACCCTGCCTGGGTTGAGTTGTTGTAGTTTCTTTTTTTTTTTCTGTTAGAAATTTTTTTTTATTAATTTATTTTTGTTACAGATGTTTCTCTTTTTTTCCCTATTGACACCCTCCTCCCCATCCCCCCACCCCGTCCCCAGCTTTGTTGTCCATGTCCATAAGTTATGCATACATGCGCATAAGTTCTGTGGTTTATCTCTTCCCTCCCTTGCCACCCCCTCTTCTGAGGGTTGTCAGTCTGTACCCTACTTCCACATCTCTGGGTCTACCCTGTTCCTCAGACTGTTATGTTCATTATATCCCACAAATAAGTGAGATCATGTGATATTTGTCTTTCTCTGCTTGGCTTGTTTCGCTTAGGATAATACTCTCGAGGTCCCTCCATGTCGTCTCAAAGGATAAGAATCTTTCTTTCTTACAGCTGCATAGTACTCCATTGTGTATATGTACCATAGCTTTTTTATCCATTCATCCACCGATGGACACTTGGGCTGTTTCCAGATCTTAGCTATTGTAAATAGTGCTGCTATGAACATGGGGGTACATGTATTTTTTCTGATTGGTATTTCAGGCTTCTTAGAGTATATTCCTAGAAGTGGGATCACTGGGTCAAATGGCAATTCAATTTTTAATTTTTTGAGGTAACATCATAGTGTTTTCCACAGTGGCTGCACCAATCTGCATTCCCACCAGCAGTGTACTAGAGTCCCCTTTTCTCCACACCCTCGCCAACACTTGTTGTTTGATGATTTGTTGATGGCGGCCATTCTGACAGGTGTGAGGTGATACCTCATTGTTGTTTTAATTTGCATCTCTCTGATGGTTAGTGATGTTGAGCATTTCTTCATATGTCTCTTGGCCATTTGTATGTCCTGTTTGGAGAGGTGTCTATTTAGTTCCTCTGCCCATTTTTTAATTGGGTTCTTTGTCTTCCTTTTGTTGAGTTCTATGAGCACTCTGTATATTTTGGAGATTAACCCCTTATCTGATGTATCATTGGCAATTATGCTCTCCCATACAGTAGGTTCCCTTTCCGTTTTGATGGTTGTTTCTTTTGCTGTGCAGAAGCTTTTGAGTTTGAAGTAGTCTCATGTGTTCATTTTTTCTTTGTTTCTGTTGCCTTAGGTGATGTATCAGTGAAGATTCTGCTGCGTATGATGTCCGAAATTTTGTTGCCTACATTTTCTTCCAGGATTTCTATGGATTCATGAGTCACATTTAAGTCCTTTATCCATTTTGAGTTTATGTTTGTGTGTGGTGTAAGTTGATGGTCTGGTTTCATTTTTTTGCATGTAGCTGTCCAATTTTCCCAACACCATTTATTAAAGAGGCTGTCTTTCCTCCATTGTATGCTCTTGCCACCTTTGTCGAATATTAATTGAGCATAATGTCTTGGGTCAATTTCCGGATTCTCTGTTCTGTTCCATTGGTCTATATGCCTGTTCTTGTGCCAGTACCAGGCTGTTTTGATTACAGTAGCTTTGCAGTATAACCTGATATCTGGTATTGTGATCCCACCTACTTTGTCCTTCTTTTTCAAGATTGCTGTGGCTATTCGGGGTCTTTTTTGGTTCCATATGAACTTTTGAAGTATTTGTTCTAGTTCTGTGAAATATGTCACTGGTATTTTGATGGGGATTGCATTGAATCTCTAGATTGCTTTGGGTAATATGGACATTTTAATGATGTTAATTCTTCCAATTCATGAACAAGGTATGTACTTCCACTTTTTTATATCTTCCTCTATTTATTTTTTCAATGTTCGGTAGTTTTCTGCAAATAGGTCCTTTACTTCTTTGGTTAAGTTTATTCCTAGGTATCTTAATTTTTTTTGCCACGATGGTAAATGGGATTGTTTTTTCAGTTTCTCTTTCTGTGAGTTCATCATTGGTGTATAAGAATGCTGTCGATTTCTTGACATTAATTTTGTATCCTGCTACTTTGCCAAATTCATTTATTAAGTCTAGTAGATTTTGGATGTAGTCTTTAGGGTTTTCTGTATATAATATCATGTCATCTGCGAATAATGACAGTTTCACTTCCTCCTTTCCAATTTGGATTCCTTTTATTTTTTCTTCACGTCTGATTGCTGTGGCTAAGACTTCCAGTACTATGTTAAATAAGAGTGGTGAAAGTGAGCATCCCTGTCTTGTTCCTGTTCTTAAGGGAAATGTGTTTAGTTTTTGCCTATTGAGTATGATGTTGGCTGTAGGTCTTTCATATATGGCCTTTATTATATCAAGATATGATCCCTCTATTCCCAAATTGCTGAGCGTTTTTATCAGAAATGGGTGCTGAATTTTGTCAAATGCTTTTTCAGCGTCTATTGATATGATCATGTGGTTTTTATCTTTCATTTTGTTTATGTGGTGTATCACATTTATTGATTTGCGAATATTGAACCAGCCTTGCATCCCTGGGATGAATCCTACTTGGTCATGGTGAATAATTTTTTTGATGTATTGCTGGATCCGATTTGCTAGTATTTTGTTTAGGATTTTGGCATCTATGTTCATCAGGGATACTGGCCTGTAGTTTTCCTTCTTTGTAGTGTCTTTTTCTGGTTTTGGAATTAGGATTATGCTGGCCTCATAAAACGAGTTTGGAAGTCTTCCTTCTTCTTGAATTTTTTGAAATACTTTGAGGAGAATGGGTGTTAGTTCTTCCTTGAATGTCGGTAAAACTCCCCCATGAAGAAGCCGTCTGGGCCTGGGCTTTTGTTTGCTGGGAGAGTCTTGATTACATCTTCAATTTCCTTAGTTGTTATTGGTCTGTTCAAGTTTTCTATCTCTTCCCGGTTCAGTTTTGGGAGACTATGTGTTTCTAGAAATTTGTCCATTTCGCTTAGATTGTCGAATTTGTTGACATATAAATGTTCATAATATTTGTTAACGATCCTTTGTATTTCTGTGGTGTCAGTCGTTACTTCTCCTCTTTCATTTCTGATTTTGTGTATTTGGGTTCTCTCTCTTTGTTTCTTGGTGAGTCTAGCTAAGGGTCTATCAATCTTGTTTATCTTTTCAAAAAACCAGCTCTTTGTTTCATTGATCCTTTGAATTGTTTTTCTGGTCTCTATGTCATTTATTTCTGCTCTGATCTTTACTATTTCCTTCCTTCTACTTGCTCTGGGGTTTTCATTTTGTTTGCTTTCTAGTTCTTTAGGTTGTGAGGTTAGATAGTCTATTAGAAATTTTTCTTGTTTCTTGAGGTAGGCCTGGAGTGCTATGAACTTCCCTCTCAGAACTGCTTTCGCTTCATCCCATAGATTTTGTGTTGTGTGTTCATTTTCATTGGTTTCCAGGAAGTTTTTAATTTCTTTCTTGATCTCCTCAGTAGCCCATTCATTGTTTAATAACATGCTATTTAGCCTCCATGTGTTCAAATGTCTTTGCATGTTCTTGTTGCAATTGATTTCTAGTTTCATGCCATTGTGATCTGAGAAGATGCTTGATATGATTTCAATCTTCTTGAACTTGTAGAGACTTCGTTTGTGTCCTAACATGTGGTCTGTCTTTGAGAGTGCTTGAGAAGAATGTGAATTCTGTAGTTTTGGGGTGTAATTCTCTGTAAATATCTATTAAATCCATTTGGTCTAGTGCTTCATTTAGAGTCTCTGTTTCCTTGTTAATTTTTTGTCTAGAGGACCTATCCAGTGATGTCAGTGGGGTGTTGAAGTCCCCTGCTATGATTGTATTGCTGTCGATTTCTCCTTTGAAGTCCTCCAGAAGATTTTTAATATATTTTGGTGCTCTTATATTGGGTGCATATATGTTTATCAAGGTTATATCTTCCTGTTGGACAGATCCTTTCAATATTATGTAGTGACCTTCTTTGTCTCTAGTTATGGCCTTCATTTTGAAATCTATTTTATCAGATATGAGTATTGCTACCCCAGCTTTTTTTTTTTCCTTTCCGTTTGCTTGGAAGATTTTTTTCCATTTTTTCACTTTCAACCTATGTGAGTCTTTTGTTGTGAGGTGGGTCTCTTGTAAACAACATATATATGAGTCATGCTTTCTTATCCAATCCACTACTCTGTGTCTTTTTATCGGAGCATTCAATCCATTTACATTTAAGGTGATTATTGATATGTACTTGTTTATTGCCATTTTTGTTTAGTATGGTTCTACTTTCCTTCCTATTTCTTCTACTAATTACAGCAGTCCTTTTAACATTTCTTGCAGTGCTGGTTTGGTGCTAATGTATTCCCTTAGCCTTTTTTTTGTCTGGGAAGCTCTTTATTTGGCCTTCTATTTTGAATGATAGCCTTGCTGGGTAGAGTAGTCTTGGATTCAGATCCTTGTTTTTCATGACCTTGATTACTTCATGCCATTCCCTTCTAGCCTGTAGTGTTTCTGTTGAGAAGTCAGCTGATAGCCTTATGGGGGTTCCTTTGTAGGTAACCTGTTGCTTATCTCTTGCTGCCTTTAGGATTCTCTCTTTGTCTTTAATTTTTGGCATTTTAATTACTATGTGTCTTGGTGTGGGCCTGTTTGGGTTCTTCTTACTTGGGACTCTCTGTGCTTCTTGAACTTGAATGCCTTCTTCCTTCACCAAATTAGGGAAATTTTCTGTCACTATTTCTTCAAATATATTCTCTAACCCTTTCTCATTTTCTTCTTCTTTGGGGACTCCAATGATGCAAATATTATTACATTTCAATTGTCCCACAGTTCTCTTAAGCTGTCTTCTTGTTTTTCATTGTTTTATTCTTTTGGTTTTCGGATTGGTTGATATTTTCTACCCTGTCTTCTAATTCACTGATCTGGTCCTCAGCTTTCTCTCCTCTGCTATTTAGCCCTTCCAATGTGTTCTTCATTTCTGCTATGTCATTCTTCATTTCTTCTTGGTGCTTCTTCATTTCCACTTCATTTCCAATGTTTCTAAGTCTTTGCTCATGGTGTTAATGTCTTTACTCATGGTGTTGATGTCCTTACTCATGCCATTGAGCTTCCTCAACATCATGGCTCTGAATTCTAGCTCTGTTAGCTTGTTTAACTCCGTTTCATTTATCTCATCTTCGGTAGAGTTCTCTTGTTCTTTCATTTGGGATCTGTTTCTTTGTTTCACCATTTTGGTTATCTCAGTGGGTTTTGGAGCCTGCCAAATTTTCCCTGTGGATGTTGGTGTTCTGCTGTTTGTGGCTCCCTCTACTGGGTTTGGATGAGCGTGGGAGGACCCACGTTAAACACCACAGTCCAGTCTTACTTTCCTGGGTAGATTTGCAAGCCCAGAAAAAGTTAAGTTATCCTCTAGCTTTTTGCCTAGAGGCTATTATTAGTCATGGTTACTTGAAGAGCCTTGGGTTTTCAGTTGAATGAAAACCTCCCTCAGGTGTTCAGCGTGAGAGGATTTCCTGAGGGTGGGGCAGATACTGGTAGTTAATGAGCCTCAATTTGCATTTCAATGGCCCACCTGGGTGTGGCTGAGTCTCCAAGGGAGGGGCTGCCGCCTCTCCCCTGAGCCCTGGGAAAGAGTAATTTGGCCACCATTCTGCGTGGCTGCAACTCAGCAAAAGCTCTGAGCACCCTCCAAATCCCGAGTGTCCCCACACAGTTCCAGTCCAGTCTGCTCTCCCTCTGACGGAGCCCAAGGTGAGTGGCTGTGGCTATTTTAGCTCTCTGTCCCGGCCCTCTGTGCTGTGGAGCCGGCTTGGGCTTTAACCCCAAGGGCGGTGCTCACAGCTAAGGCCACTGCTCTCCGTGGGCTCCCAGCCCCCTCTCGCGCCTCCGCAATCCTACCAGGATTGATTCAGTGTCCCTGGTTGTACGGTCCTCGCAAGCTGCTTTTCTGTTGGTTTTTCCTGACGATTTGTCTTTATTTTAGTTGTAATTCCAATCTGGTCCCAGGAGATGGTCTGTGTAGCCTCCATTCACTCTGCCACCATTTTTGACAATCAGTTGTAGTTTCCATTGACCTTAACCACAGGGCACATTAATGCTAAGAAACCCCCTCACAGGATCTCCTGTATTCCAGACATACTCTTCCTTGCCTCTGTAGTGGAACTAGCAGTCCAATTTCCCGTTGGTAGTCAGGATCAATCACCCCAGACAGCACAGTAACCCCCTTCTTTACCTGTTGATTCAGATGCATAAGGAGCTCAAATTGGCCGGGTGACAGTCTTAACTTTCAGTTCAGTGGAATTGTGCCTCCTTGATGGAAGCATTCCTCCCTTTGGAGCTAAGACTTCTAACTCAGCAGAGCATAAGGTCATGGTGACGGGAAGTGAAAACATTGAGCTAGTGGGTCACTAGGGGTAATTGTGAATAATGCCCTTCCATTTCCAATCCTTGATTCTTGGACCCACGAATCTTGGCTATGGGAGAAATAACCATATATATTAGATGCTGATTCAGAGAACCTAGAGCCTTCAAAAAAACCCTGCTTCAGCCCTGCCAGGTATTGCACCTAGCTAGCACCAAAACCGAATCTCCAAAAGCCCATTCACCATTCTTTCAAACCAGTTGCTTCAAGATGGTTGGAACATGGTGAGACCAGTAGATTCCATGAGTATGGGCAAATTGCTGTAAACCTTTTGCTGTGAATTGAGTTTCTTAATCAGGAGCAATGGTATGTAGAATAGCAAGCATTACAGTGGATAAGACATTCTGTAAGTCCATAGATGGTAGTTCTGGCAGAAGCACTGTGTGTAGGAAAGGCAAATCTGTCCCTGGGTAAGTGTCTATTTCAGTAAGAACAAATGTTCTCCCTTTCGTGATAGAAGCAGTCCAATATTATCAACCTACCATCAGGTAGCTAGCTGGCTGATCACCCTAGAGAATTGTGCCATATCGGGGACTCGGTGTTGGTTTCTGCTGCTGGCAGATTGGGTGTTCAACAGTGGCCGCAGCCAGGTCCGTCCTGGTAAGTAGAAGTCCATATTACTGAGCCCATGGTGACCTCCATCCCTACCACCATTGTCACTTTGCTCATACTGGATTAGAACTCATCCTAATGACCTCATTTTAATTTAATCACCATCTTAAAGACTCTATCTCCAAATATGGTCACATTCTGGGATATGTGAATTCAACATGAATCTGGGGGACGCAAGGCAGCTCACAACACCTGCTTAGACTGTGAACTCCTCAACTATGGAGACTGAATCCAGTCCGTGGGCCTGGCACACATGGAAGTCATGGTACAGTCTCAGTAATTATTTGCTGAATTGAAATGTCATTAGACATTTCATACACTTTTACTTTGGACAAAGTAACTACTTCTTTTATCCTTCCCTGTTGTTTATCTTTATCCACTCGGTTTCTCTAGATCAAGAGTCCAGTATGTTTACTTTGAGGGAGGGGATGCCAAAGCAGCAAACTCACACGGGAAAAATCCAAAAATGTATGATTGGTACTTGTACTATTTTAGGGGAAATACAATATTACACAATTAAAATACTAAATTATAAAGAATGGTCATAGTTTCATTTACTACAATTTTTTTCAATAATAATTATAACTCAGCTGGAAAATGTTATAATGAGATTTGCTTAATGAAAAGTAAGAGTACAAGGTAATTAGCCTATCTCTGGTTTGTTTAAGGTTTTTTGTTTGTTTTTAAGTTTGTTCTCCTAATGGATAGGCATTTTTCTTAAACTTGTAAATAGTATGTGCTTAACAAAGCTTGGCTTTGCTGTCCTTAGAGCTTTATCTAGGATATTGCCAGAATTATTTCGTATCCAGACACACAGCTGGGGTGGACTCGCTGCCACGCAACGCCCTGCAACAGAAATGACGACTATTGTAACATGGCACAACCCCATTAAAGCAGGACCCCAGATCCCACTTTGGGTGACATCCAGCGATGCTAGGTCCTTATTGGTAGCCTGGGGCTTTGAAAGAGGATAGAAATAAAAGAGGGAATGGACAATACAAAGGGAACTGGAAATAGGATTAAATGAAAGAATGGAGTGAAAGAGACTTGGAGCGGAGACACGGAATAAAAGGAAAGAATGGAGAAAATGGTGAGGAGAGAGGGCAGCAGGGAGAAGCAGATAATTGAAAAATGACGATAAAGGTGTCCAATTGTCTCCAGCACTAGGGCCTCGATCTCTCTTTGTGACAGAAATGACTCTGCAGAACGCCCTTTGTAGTGAAATTCAAACATAGCGTGCCATTGCAATGCCCCACCAGAAATACTCTTTTGAGATAACAGTTCATTGGACTACAGAACGCCACTAATGCCCTCACATCTGGTGGAAAGTAGCCTCGAAAGGCAGTCCGCAGTCTGCTGTTTCCGTATTGCTCGTGCACAGAGCATCCTGCAAGGAGAGCAGGCCGCAGGCCGTGCACCTGCGAGGCTGCGCCGCTGGCGGCGGGATTCCGCAGCGCCCGCCCTTACAGCCAGGCGAGCGGCTCTTCGGAGTTGCTGGCATCAGAAAAATAGCAAGACCGTCCCACAGATAATCCCCGAGTCATGACAAGTAATCAATCTGCCTGCTGAAAATCTCTAAGAAAACTTCCCCTGGAGGAGAGGACGGATGCGGGTGCAGAGCCCCGTGTGCACAGCCGCCCATACAAACCCGCTCTGGCTCCAGGTCCCGCCTCTCCTTGCACCGGGGCGGACAGTGCCCTGAGCCCCTCCCGGAGCTGCAACGTTGAAAACAGCTGGAAACCAGCACGTGGCTGGGCAGATGCTACCTTTGAAAAATCATGGAAGTAATAAGACATCAAAATGGTCTTTTAAATTTTATCTTCAGCATGAAACTTCTGGTCCAGGGTAGGGAAATATAAAACTCCAACCGACTTCCTTGAGTAATGGAAATTTATAATCACTCAAAGTCACCCTTAGGAACAATGGGTGCTGGCCCGCAGATGGGAAAATGGAATCTGGGTCAACCAGATGCAGGAGACTTCCTGCGGCTTACTTACCCGGGGGAGTGACCAGGTGGGCACAGGGTGCTGGCTTACGAACACCAGACATGAATCCCACCCTTTTGTGATTCATCTCTGGAATTTCCTGACCCAAATTTGGGGTTAGAAAGGGAAACTAGAGAGGGGTACTGTACACTTTTTTACCTTTCTGGATCTTCTTACCAATCAAATGTTTACCATGAGGTCCTACAGGTAATTCTTACCTGTTTCCTCTTCTTAAACAATTCCTATTTTTCTAAATGTTTCTTAGACTAAGTCTACAACTTGATCATGGCCATCTGCAAGTCTCAAATTTCAAAGAAAAGGAAACTCAAACAGCAACTTTTTTCCTTCAAGCGGAGTCCTCCTCCACTGCCCCCCCACCTCTCTCCAAAGCACCCCAGATTTGAAGATTCTCTTGAAGTCCTCTTTTCAAACTTTTCTGCCATCAACCTCCTCATTGGGGTTGCCTGAAAAGTCACCTGAAGTGTCTTTGAAATGTTTTCTGCTTGCACAAAATTAAAACCTCCCCCCTTCTTTGAGCAGAGTGGAATCTCCCAGAAGATGAAGTAGATTCAGGCTGCTAATCTGATTTCGCAGACACACCGCAGACCCCCCGCGTCTCCATGCTGTGGTTTGAACCATGTAGATTTAGGCAAAACCCTCTGTTCCAAAAACTGCTCGAAGAGAACTACACCAAGTTCCAGACAGCAATAAAAACCTCCAGTTTTCTGTAAAATTATGGTAAATAAAAATTCCTTCAGTGAGGGAAATGAGAATCTCCGAAGTTTATAAATATTGGCAAGGCTGACAAACGCTGACCCTGGACCCCAGACACACGTGGTTTGAGAGTGAGGAATACTCGTCCCTATGGGGAAACAGGAGAAAGTGATTGCTTTTATCTTTTATTTTATAATGTTCATTCACTCTTCCAACACTATTATTTGCAAGTTATAAAACGTTCCTGAACTTCCAATAAATATTATGAGCATTTTCTTATTTATTGAAAAAAACAATCTTACAGATTTCTCTGAAGTTGCCCATTTTTTGCATGCACACACGAAAAGCAGTACTGAAATGAAGTCCGTGAAGGTAGATTTACGCAGCCCACCTCCCTGCACACAGAGGTGCCACATGGCTGTTCTCTCCTGTTATTCTCTGTTATGGCACAAGACAGGTGGGAATAGATCCGTAATGTCTGCTGTGGATGTCAGGGGTCCGGAGAGTACATTGGTCAATCCTGGAAAATAGCCATAGAGCCATCTATCCCGGGAAGAGAGGGAAGGATGTCTGTACCAGGCAGCCTTTGGGCTCTGCCTGGAAGGAATCCCTGTGCCTCTCATCTGGTGGCTCTCAGAAGCTGTCCCACATGGGTGATAGCCCAAGTCGGTGTGGGCACTGTGAGGCTTGCTTTGGTGAGAGAGCTGGTGATGCTGAGAGTCTTCTGTGCCCAGCTGAGCCATGCAGGGTTGGGGCATCCGGGAGGCCACCACACGCTGAGGGCCTCTTGTCCAGCAATCTAGTCCAGAAGCAGGAAATAGAGAGACCCTGGAGTTACCTGCACCACCTGGCCCTCCTGCCTTGGCTCAGCACTTCCCCAGATGCAGGATTCTTCCTGGGCTGAGCATGCGCAAAGATTGCCTGAAGCTAGGTCAGGGGAGTCAGAGGTGGGTGGTGATCCAAGAGGGACGGAGTGACCTCAAGAGGGCCTCCTGTGACCTGAGCTTCTGCTGAGGCTGGACTAAAGCTGACTGAGCTCAAGTTAAGAATTAGAAAGAACTTCCTGGTTGAAAAAGTAAAAAGACATTAAAAGGGGCTATGGAGTATCCTTCTTTGGAGATTTGAAAAAAACAACACTTACTTTAATCTGGGGAATTGTATGAATTATAATCCTGCCCAAAATACTGGAAATACTTAAAATCTCTCCCACTATATTATTTCTACCCTCAGTGTCTCCCCAGGAGCATATAAAACCGGTTTTGTTGCCAATTCTGAGGGCTAGGCACTTTCATTTTCCATTTCCATCATTTTCAAATTAAGAGGATTCTCATTTACCAAAATTATGCCACAACAGACTTCTAATAACAGAAAGTCTACAGGCTTGGAGCATTTAAAAGAGAAGAAGGTAGGAGATGAGGTTGGAGAGGGCTTCAGGGGCCGGATTATGAGGGCCATGGTCAGGGCTTTGAACTTGAAACAGGGAATGTCAGGAGGTAGAGTCCAGGGAAGTGCTATGTTGTTTTATACCAGGGTGGCCTCCAGGAGATGGAGAGGCTGGATTCAAGACCCAGCATTCACGAACAGCTGGTGGACTGGAAAGGAGACATGAGGAAGAAAGCCAGGGCGACTCCAGGGTTCTGGTTGAAGCAAAGTGTGGATGTTTGTGCCACGTATTGAGATAGGGAAGACAAGTGGAAGAATGGGTTAGCTCTGCACATGTGTGCATGTGTACTGAGGTTGGATTGATAAATCCAAGGAGATGTCAAGTGTTCAATTGTGTTTTCTGACCTGAAGCTAAAGGGAGCTATTTGGGCTGGAGATAAAGATAGGGGTACATTCAGCTTATTTATCATAGCTGAAACCCAGGAAATCCATGAAATGGTCCAAGCAGAGACTGAGGGATGAGAAGAGAAGTAGAGGGGAGGGATGGTAAGAATCCCAAGGAAAATACATAAGGGCTGGCAGAATAGGAGACTCTGTATACCAGAAAGTGGCCAGAGTAGAAGGAAGAAAACCCAGAGAATGTGTTAGCGTGTGGGCGAAGGCAGGAGAGCGTGTTCAGAAGGAGGGATGATCCGTGTGGAGGCACGGAAAAGGTTAGCCCAGAAAAGTGATAATGAAGTTGTGGGGGAATCTGGGCTGCACAGGAAGAGGAAGTAGAGGCAGTTCTTACAGTGATGGGGCAGAGAGGGTGCTCTCTAGAGGGGACTGCTCAGAAATGCAATCTGCGTTTCTGCACGTAGTCAAGGGCAGAAGAGCGTGAGCTGAGGGCACTGGAGAAGGTTCCTCCCGTGAAGCACTGTCAGATCTGGACCTTGAGTGATGGTTAGGATTAAGTCAGCTGGAGGAGAGGGGAGAGATTTTCCCGTGGGGAATGAGCCCGAACTGAGATCTTAGACAAGCACTCCACAGTGCGGTATCCATAAGCCACATAAAGCTACCAGGCTCTTACTGTCTGCCTAGTTCAAGTTGAGATGCACCCAAAGTGCAAAATAGACACCAAGTTTCAAAGACTTATTATGAAAAAACAATGTACAATATCTCATTAATAATTTTATATGATTACATCTTGGAAAGATAATATGTTAGATCTATTGGGTTAAACAAAATAGAGTCTTACAATTAATTTCATCTTTTTTTTTTTCACTTTCCTTAAATGTGGCTGTTAGAAATGTAAGATTATATTCACAGTTTGCTGCCCGTTTCTACCAGCAGTGCTGGCCTGGGGATGAAACGAGAACCTATGACTCGGGGCCACCAGGGGACAGGGTGTCCATCATAAAAGGAGATTCATTCAGATCATTTTAGTGGAGTTTAAGTGGAAAGAACTTCCAAATGCAAGCTGAGAAGTGCCTGTAGAGAGCTATTGGAACTTTCTAAACAGGAGAAGGACCCTCATCTATATGGAAATTCAGGCATTTGTTAGGGTTATCTGTGTTTTCAAACTGGTAGAAAACTAACCCAAGAAGGACACGTCATCTATGGAAGAGGGACAAGGATAAGAGAGAAGAATGCAGTGGTCCCAAGAGCCTTCTTTCTCCTGTGTCCCTGTCCCTCCCACGCCTCAATCAGCAGACAGTCTGAAGCATGGTCCCAATGTCAGGAGCCTGTGTCTGGATTTGAATAGTGAGTGCTGTACAGTGGATGAGAAGGGGAAGCTCAGTCTATTAGTTCCTCCTAAGCACAGTCCTGCATGAGGTGCCTCATCTCAATGACTGTGAAGGTCAAATGCAAGAACTTGGGAGTCAGGCAGCCTGGGGCGAAATCGCAGCTATCCCTCCTACACGCTTTGTGACTTTCTGTAAGTCAGATGGCCTGTTGGTTCAAGGGTTTGAACACAGTACCTGTTGCACAAGGGACTGCAGTGCATTCTAATGAGGTCATGTATGTAAAGTACATGTATGTAAAACTAGGGACTCTGTGACTCTTCGTTAGTACTGGTCATTGTTACTGTGTAGTCCCTTTAACAGCTCTTCACAGTAGGGATTGGGATCCCCATTTTATAGATGAAGGCGGGTATGGATAAGACCTATAGTCAGAGGACCTTGATTTACTTCGTCCTCTGAATCACCTGGGACAGATCACAGGTTAAGATGAAATGTCACCAGTGCTCACAAACAGCATGGGGGTGACGGTGGATGGGCTGTTCCATCCCTTCCAGAATAAATAGCTCTAGAGAAAGGGGCCACCCATCCAAAAGAGACTTCCCTGCTTCTTAGGAGCTCCCCTCCCCCCATCCCACCTCCCCTTGTTTCCTTCTCTCCCCTAGGAAAGCTGGAACCCAGTTTCCTCACAGCCCATGCCAGGTGGATCATGACTTTCGGTCCCCTCATTGCTTTACCCTTTACATCTAGTAAGTCTTCTCAGTGCACAGGCAGGTGGTTATGTGACCCCTGTCTGTGGAGGATCAGCGCAAAGGTGGCAAGAGCCTGCCTCTCAGTGCAGGTCTTAAAAACTCCTCCCAGGCGGTGCCTCCACAGACCGGAAGCCCCGCAGCCTTAAACCTGTACGTCACATTTCAGGAAAGTCATCATTGCTGTGTGTTGGAAGGGCAAGTACAGTGACGTGGTGGAGGCAGGGAGGAAGAAGGCAAGGTGATGCGGAGGAGAGCCAGGGACAATGCGTACGTGTGGACAGACTTGCTAACAGTCAGTCCCCCCTTGTGGGCAGTCTAGGGCTCTGAGAACAACCCAGGAAACAGAGCCAGGCCTGCGGGGGACCTGGTTTTTGATGGCAAGTGTGCAGGGGGGGTGAAGTCACTGAAATAGGATGTGGCTGTATGAAATACAGTGCATCCCTTTAATAGCACACCATGCAAGCCTGGAAGATGGTGACAGCAGATATCTCTATTTATTGGCATGGGAACATTTTTCAGGATATATTGTTAAAAAGAAAGTTACAGAAACATGATCTTGCTTTTGCTTAGCAAAAGCCTTCAAAGTATGTAGATGTTAAAATTTACTATTGAATTACGGATTTTTTTCTTTTTGCTTATCACACTTTCCAATTTTCCTATTATGAACAAAGATTGATTTTGTACTTTAAAATATTTAAATTTACTTTAAAATATGGCATCTACTTGTCATTACCTATAAGTTACTTATAAGACATTTAATAAGAATTATCCTACTATCAGATGCTTAAAAGAGAACTGGTTATGGATTGGCATACTCTGATGGGAATAAAAATCTGAAATGTGGGGAAGAAAGATTGCTGAGAGGGGTATAAGAGACCCAATAGTGGGGTGAGAAGCCTCTGCCCTCCACCCCCACCACTTGGCAGAAAAATTTGGCCCATGATTCTTAGTTGAGCTAATGTGAATAGCTAGTTAGACAATGAACCACTTCTAAATAGTTACAATAGGCTACTTCATGCACGCACAATTTACTTAAATCCAAAATTAATGCAAACTTACGAACTTTTTTCCACAGTCTGTACTATTCTCTAAATAGCAAAGTTGCTTAACTCATGCTCTACAAATTTGATTTGGAGCATTAATGCTGATTCCCGCATTGATTATTCTGCCTGTTTTCTTTAGGATCCATTTTCTTCCTGGAACTTTGTAATATTACCCATAATTGTACAACCTTTGTTAAAAGGCAGTGCTCTCCAGAGCCATTATTGGAAATAATAGTAGGGAATGATTAAATAATTCCAATGGGTACTAAAAGCCACAGGAACTGGTAATGCAGAACGCTGTGTATTTACATGGAAAGTAACACAGAGCACTCTGTGGTGTGGGTGTGTGAATGTTTGCTTTGAAATCAGGTGTTATTGAACAAATCTCGCTAACACATTTTTTCGGATTGCATGGTCCTATAAATGGATTCCATCCAGCACTACCTTCCACTGAGCTTCACAGACACGTTTTCCTCTTAGTCCCTGGCTGGTTTTAACTCCTAACATATTCTTTTCATTTCCTTTAAAAGAATAGTTTATTGATTTTGAGAGAGTAAGGAAGTGGGGAGAGAGAGAGAAACATAAATGTGAGAACATAACATCAGTCTTCTGACTCCTGCACGCCCCCTACCAGGATCGAGCTTGCAGCCCAGGCATGTGCCCTTGACAGGGAATCAAACTGGCAACCTCCTAGTGTATGGGACAATGCCCAACCAACTAAGCCACACCAACCAGGGCACTCTAACATTCTTTAAGGTTTTATATCTTCCTTTCTACATGCTTCCCTTTTCCCTGCTTCCTTACTTTGAATTCTGAATAAAAAGAAAGCAAATAAATAAACACAACAGCAACAAATTTGTAGATGTGTGACTAGTCCCACATGAATTCACAATCAGCAGGACACCTGGTCTCTATCTGATATTTGTCCTTCTCAAAATCTCCTAGGTTTTAATGGTCCAACCTTAAATATCCACATGATTTATTCTTATGAGTGAAATTTTTTAATTCTTCCTTTTTATTACCTGACAATGTTTCTGAAAATTCAGAACTCCGAATCTCTTCAGTGTTAAACCTAAATATTCACTAAACCCCATGTCAGCTTCTACAACTTAAAGTTATGCAGGGAAAAAAATCTGTTCCCTTGATAAAATATTTGACATAAGATGGGGGAAATCTTCCAAGTCCCAGCACCTTAGCAAAATGACTTTAATTTATGTACATTTTGAGACATTTTTCATCTGTAGATACCTTTGTATTTATAATCTTAGTGCACATACAATATTTCTCATCTCATTTAATACTATATTATTAACATTTTTGTGTTATTTCAAATTAAGTAAAATCAGAATTTGTAATGACCAAATATTTCATTAAGCTAGTTAACCTATTATATAACTTATTATCACTGTTGTATTTTAGTTATCTGGGTGGCTCTTAATTTTTATTTGATATTATCAATAATGCTATAATAATATGCATGTATATTTTTCTATATTTGAATGATTTGTTTAAGATATATGCTTAGGAATAATGTTTTATTGGTTCAAATGAGAGAAATATTTTTGTACCTTTGATAGACATTGCAAATTTTTTCTAAAATGATTGTAACATAAGACATAGTGAGTAACTAAGAGAATATCCCTCATGTCATTTATACATTTATAACAAAAAAATATTGAAAAGCCTGTTTTTAGACATTGGACAACAAGCAGCACAGGTTTGTGATTTACTAGAAAGGGAAAACCTGAAGTGAACCTCACAATCACTTAAACTTTCTTCTGGGGGGCACTTTTATAGACAGTGGTAAATGAGAGAAAGCCCAAAGACAGTACAGTGATTCACTGAGCTCTGAAGACAGACATTGAATTTGGGGCACTGAGGCAGCTGGAATCTGCAGAGCAGAGTACAAGAGAGAAGGGAGTGGTGGAAAGAATGAGCTTCAGAAACCTGAAGCTTCAGCTAAGTACTAAACTTTCATGTACAGAGTAAGAAACCACTAGTTCTGGCAAATAACCACTGAAGACAGGACAGCTACTGGAGAAAGAACATCTACCTGAAAGATACCTGAGTTTGCACAAACAGGAAGACTCTTAAGTCCTCCAGCCGAGTGTAGAAACCTCACTGAATACTCTGAACTTTCAATAGAGATCCAAACAAGACAATGCTGTCAATATAGCCTAGAGAAGAAACTAATTTAGACTCACACTAACAAAGTTTTTAAAATACTATTTCATAGGATGAAGCTTATCTGCAAATAAATTAACAGCCTTCCAGAACAAAAGCTAATAGTCTATTAAGGAAGATAACTAAATCTAGGAACCAAACAACAAAGCACCTATGATCCCCAAAATATAACAACAACAACAAATATATGTATGTGAAAAATAAACAGAATAATTTGATAATGAAAATTATCCTGAAATGACAGAGATGATACATACATATATATATAATTAGCTCTTATTTTAAAACCACCATTCCAAATATGTTAAAGGATTTAAATAAAAACATAAGGACTTTCAATAGAAAAATGGGACCTATAAAAATGGAAATTTTAGGCCTGGCCAGTGTGGCTCAGTGGTTGGAGTGTAATCCTGTATACGGAAAGGTTGCAGGTTTGATCCCTGGTCATCAGGGCACATATGAAGGCAACTAATTGATGTTTCTCTCTCACAACAATGTTTCTCTCTCTCCCTGCCTCTCTTCTCTCTCTCTCTTTCTCTTTCCCTCCCCCCTCTCTAAAATCAATAAGCATATCCTTTGGTGAGGATTTTTTTTTAAGGAAGTTTTATGGCTTGAAAAAAAATAGTACATCACTAAATTGTAGGATAATAGAAATTGAGTTAAAATACATACAATTAGAGTGCAGAAGGAGAGGAGAGAGACACAAGAGAGAAAAACTATTTGAAGAGGTAATGATCGTATATTTTCCAATTTTGATGGAAGATTTGGAAGAAGGTTAAAAAAACTCAAGCAAGATAAAAATAAATCAATACTAAAGCACATCATAATTAAGCTGATGAAAACCAATGATAAAAATAGTGCTAAAAGCAACCAGAGGGGGAAAAGACACATTACACACGTTTGAGAAACAAGAAATACTGCTGACTTTTCATCAGAAATAGGAGAAGTCAGGAGACAATGGAATGAGCTATTTCCATCGTAAGAAAAAAACTTTCAGCCAAGAAACCCAACATAAATATCCTTAAATATTTTTCAAAAATGAAAGCAACCACACCAAGATGTAGTGGATGCATTTCTTCCACTAACTTTTCATAAACACACATATACACAAATATAAGAAAACTATGAAAGGTAAAGAGAAGAAAATAGATCAGCTAGAGACCTTAGGACCCAAGAAATGACATGAGGTGAGTTCTTGGGTTTTCTTTTTGCCTTATATATTCCAGGTTGAAAAAGAAGTAATCAGTAGGAAGGACTATCTCAAGGTGAAGAGGTGGGTCAAGGGAAGATTCTAAGATTCCCTGGAGGAAGGAGGCTTTCAGCTATAATTTAAAAGTAGGGAAGATTTGGGTTTTGTCAAACTATGTCCATAAAGTTGCACATAGATATATGTACATATGGATATAACTATGTGTGTATGTTTATGTGTATGTGTATATACCTACACATAAGACAGAGAGAGAAAGAGAAACTATTTAGTTTCTCCATAGCTTCTTTATAAGTCTATGTACCAAAATGTTAAGAGTATCCCTGGGTAATAGGAATTCAGGTATGGCTTTGTCCTCCTTTTTTTCCTCTGAATTTTCTAAAGACTATACAGTGAACAAGTATTACTTTAATAAGAAGAATACATAATTAGAATTTCAAAATTATTGATTGGAAAAATGAGCCTTCAGGGGTGAGTATATTTTAAGTTGGGAGACTGTTAGGAGTGAAGAGACTTTCCCTGTGTGGGAGGAGATCAGGGGAGCTTCTACAGGGAAACGCCTTTACATAGGAAAGCCTGGCAGTCACACAGGACCAATAGCTCATGTCAGCACATTATTTTATTTTATTTTTTTCATTTTGAATCAGGTTGTATCTGGCTATAAGCCTTTAATTTATCAACTTCAGTAAAGATTCAGTCTCAACCATTTTTCAGGGACTCCTCCCACTTCTGGCTTCCCTGGGGAATTATAAAAGCCTCATGGAAACTGGAGAAGGGTTTCTGGTTTCCAGGCTTTGGAGACTGCACTGCCAGCACTTAGGTGGCAGGTGATGTGAAGCCGAGAGGGGGACCCTCTGCTCATGCCCGCCCCCCCTCCCCCTCCCCCTCCCCTCCATCAGACTCTGTGCGGCTTCCTGGCACCTACAGCAACTATCCACCCTGAAGCTCTCCCATCTCCAGGTGGGAGATCTTCCAACATTTCCAAGGGAAACTGGAAATCTCTGATTCAGGGAAAATCTCCCCAATATTCTCAGGTTGGTGACAAACTTTTTACATGCACTGTGGCTGTCAACTTGCCCAGGGGGCTGGCCAGAACCCAGCGCCCAGTGGCCCGGTGACCCTTCCTGTGAGGGCGAAGTAGGCAATCCCATGTTCTCTCCTTTTGCTGATAACTCAAAAAGCAAAAATGACTGCACAGCTATTAATTTTTCAGTATCTCATCCTGTCAAAAAGAGTGTAGGAGCCTGCTGGGTTATTTGAGGTACCAGGGACCACAATATCATCTCTAAAATGAGACAATAAAGCCCTGCCTTACAGACTTTACAAGGTTGCTGTGAGGATCAAATGAGTTAAAAGATGCCAAAGAGCCCTCAGTTCACAAACACAATGTACAAAGTTGGGTCGTACCTGGTGGGAGAAGAGAACAGACCGGGACTGGAACAACTGGTGGACCCTTTGCTGTCCTGGCTGCAGGCACTGCCATTGGTTAGAGCCACTCATGGTTTCTTCTTATTGAAAATAACTGCTTGTGACAGTGAGCACTGCCAGCCCATGTAGCTGGGCAGGAAAAGGACAGTCCCCTTCCATGTCAAGTAGCTGTGAAAGAATTGGAAGAATTGTACATAAATGGACACAAATCATAGGTTGCATTACCCAGAAAGAACAAAATAGTGTATGCAGCAGTATTATGCTTTGTGGATGAGAACGGAATCATATCTACCATTCTCGTGTCATTACAGGAAGGTCAGCCAGCAGGAGTTATCATTCTAGAGCGAAGTGCACGGGTGCAGAGAGGTGGCCTTGTATCCATATCTTAGCCCTCTGGTGCTTGGACAGGTAAAAGCAACAGAACCGAAGATATCATGAGAAGAGATTCCGAGCGTCGCATGCACAGACACTTTGTGTTTCCCAGTTCTTCTTTGCTGTTCTGCAAACATTATTTATCCATGATAACAGGTAATTAGCTTGTGCCCTTCAGGGCCAGGGCAACAGATGTGAAGTGAGGAACATGTAACTGTGTGTGTGCGCACATGAAATACGGATGGGGGTCTATAAAAGCTTCACAAATCACATTGAGAATACATTGTGCGTTTTACAAAGCTTCAGTATTTTCTAAGCATTTTCTTATTTGTTCTTTCATAAATTTTGCATTTTGATGAGCATCATAGGTCTGTGGGATCTGAAGTCTCAGGTCACAAGCACTAGCTAAAGGAGTCGAGACCCTCTTGAAACAGCCATCAGACCCAGGACCTCTCCTCCTGTTGCTTCTCCCACAATCCATTGCAGCCCATACCTCCCTGAAGGGCTGGGCACCACTCTCTGAGACGGGCTGCCAAGGATGGGACAGCATTCCAGAGGGCGAGGAGCAGGGCAGGCTGTAGGAAGCCACTAACATCAGAAAAGGCACAAGTGCCACATCAAACTTTCCAGAAGGGTGCAGGCAGCAGGTGCCAGCCCACCTCTTCAAGGACTAGCACTAATGGCACTTATTGGAAATTTGCCGATTGTACAAAAATATGCTTTGTGTAAACCAGGCCAGCCGGAGTCACCTTACACCCTCCTCTTCACCTTGCCCCTTCCACAAACACAGCCAGACACACACACACACATTCACAGACATGCACACATGCAAACACCTTCAGGCCGTATGTCCTCCCCAAGACTCACCTGGTGTGGACAGCTGGCTAGCTCTCAGGAGGGCGAGTCAGAATAGCACAGAGCAGATGCTAGCCGCAGGAAAAATGCTGAAGGAGAACACAGAAGGGCGTGCTGAGCCAGAGAGGGAGGAGGAAGGTGCTTCAGAAACTGCAGTAGCAATCATGAAGTGACACCTGGTCAGGTCCTACCCCAGCTCTCAGCCAGAGACCTCAGAGGGCTTTACCAGCACCGCCGGAGGTGGGCTGTCACTTCCGCTGGGCTGTAGGAATGCATTAAGGGAAAAGAACTGGATGCAATTGACCAAGGGCAACGAGTCATCCCGATGGGGAAAGTGCCCAGAGTCCTTGCTCTGAGCCCTCTGATTCAAACAGCTGGGGGTCCAGACTGCACAGTGACACCAAGGGTCCCTACCCTGGACACCCCCAGTGACAGGTGGCAGGACTCTACCTTCCATTAGTAATGAATCACATGCCATAGGAAGGGAGGTCTCTAGTCAGACTTTGTCCTCAGCCCTGTCCTGCTAATGATTTCTAACAATCTTTGTGAAAACAAAGCAACCTGATTATTAAATTTGCAGCTACCAAAAGCTAGGGAAGAGGGCTCCTTTCTTGGATAACAGAATTGATGGACCCCAAAGCTAACATGATAACATTTAAAAGGAATCAATAGACATCCTAGACTTGGGTTCAGAACATCAACTGCACTGGTGGATGACATAAGAAACCAATAAAGCAATCTCTGTGAAAGGACCTGGAGTGCTGAGTTGACTCCAAAGTTCATAAGAAAACTTCTAAGGAAGGTAATGTGACTAAAGTCACACTCATGGACATATATGGTCATGTAGTCATAGAAAACTGCTGCAGTGACATTAGAAGTCATCTGAGCCACCCTCTTCATTACATGATGAGACTGAAGTCTTTAGAGGTTACATAGAATAGATAAAAGGGATATAAGATATTTTGATATCTCCAGCATTAGATGCTGGTGGTCTTGGGTGCCATCTTGTATCAATGGGAAGTCACTGCCTGGAGAACTGTTTCTGAGACGGATTCTGAACCTTTGTCCAGGCTGGACAGAAAGGAGGACTGTGGTAGTGGAGTGATTCTGCCATGGTCTGGAGAGGGAGCCAAGGGTACTAAGGCAGACCGGTTACACCCACCCCTCCACCACGTGGCGCTCTCCTTTCCAAGGTGTGCTGCACGGCCTCCTGCTGTGAGCAGCTGCCACCTCTGCCTTAGCAGCTCCTCCTGGTCCGCACCTAGGACAGGCTGAGTGCCTTAGAATAAATCCCTCTGACAGATGGGAGCTGAATGGTAAGTATCTCCAACTTCTGTACCCTTTGGGGAGGAATATGCTGAGGTGTGCTCTGCACTCTCTCCCAGAGTTGGCCAGCAGGACCCAGTCTCAGTGGCCCACACAGTAACCTGCTCAGCAGTGCACCCTTGGCCGGATTCCTCTTATCTCTCACCTCCCCGCCCACCCCCCACCCCCCACAGGTGCTTCCTGGAATCACCTTCCAAATAAACAACTTGCCATCAAATCCTCATCTCGGGGTCTGCTTCTGGGGGAGCTGAACTTCTGGGAGTTTGCCATCCTGATAGAACAAAGAAAGTAATATTCGCCCTGCACCAGCTCTGTGACCCAGTAAAGTGCTGGCAGACCAGGACGAACCTGAGGGCAGAGACCAGGATGGGAGGGCCTGTTGTCTCTCAGCCAATAAGGACGAGCTCAGATAAAAAGGGTGGTGAATCTGAAAAATGGCGAGGGCAGGTCCTCCATGGTCTGGAGGTAGTTTGGCACTGGGTTATCAACACTGACTTTGGTTTCACAATCCGTGGCATACAGGTCAGACCTGCCACCTGCTCAATATGTGACCTCGGATAGGTTTCATTATGTTTTTTTGCTTCTCTAAACCATATAGTATTCTTATATATAATGTAAGAATTATAATAATGTCTACCTCTTTAGTGTGACTTTGTGAGTTAAATGTGATAATGCCTGACTCACAGCAAGTATAAAATAAACACTAACTTTATACAGGAAAAACAAGACGTCTTTGTTGGCTCTTGAAGCAATGCTAGAGCCAGTGTTACAATATTAAAGGCAGTCAGGTTGCCAAGTAAATGATCAAGAGTGATCATCAATCTTAAATCATACCAATAATTTGTGTTGTCTGGTGATGAGATTGGCTTCCTTATGAGTGGCCAGGAAGAGGTGAAAGTCGGTTTAGGATAGGTGACCTCTACTGGCCGAGATTCTAACTGTCCCTGTCTGCTCCCATCCCTGACCCCACAACCTTCCTTCTGTCAGCTTTCTTTGTGACCTCCTCCTTTTCCCATTCAAGGCTCTAAATTGTTTAAAATCCCCAGGAACTCCTTTGTATTCCTTCCTTGTGAGCACATTCCCTGCAAATGCCCATCTCAAGAAGCTAACTTGGTGCCATCTGGAAATGGCACTTCCTTCCTCGCCAGCACTCCTCCCAGCCCGACGCAAGTCGCTCAGCAGCACAGTTTTGGGGGAACATATGGTGGAGGGAAGCCACCCCTGAGAGACTTGGAAAGGAGCTGAAAGAGGACTTCCTTTCTCCACTGATCTGGTCGGAAACAAAATGTTCATGAACAACTTGTGTGGCAGGCTTGAACAAAACCAGTATCAGGTGTCACCCCAGAGTGGGACCCAGCCTGTCAGGATTGTAGCATCAACAGGAAGTTGCCTCCCTTCCCTATCCTCCATGCAGTCTACCTTCATCACACACCCCACCCCCACAACAGGAGGAAGGGGTGAGATACCTTTAGGCTGGTTATTGTCGATCTACAGAGACCAGTGGGGGACTATATCCTGCCAAGAGTTAATTCAGCTCGAGGTCATTGCACCTGATCTGTGTGTGGCCCAAGACTGGCCACTGTAGATGTCTCTGTGGTTGGAAAAGGCATCACATTGGAGACTGTTTCTGGTGCATCAGGAGAGCTTTGGCAGAGGCTGGAAGCAGAGACTGGACAAGGCTGAACTGATATTCCTCTGCATGACCGTTATCTCCATTGAGGGCAAGGGGACTTTTGGAGGTGATGTTGCATTGAAGAAAATGCTTCTCTTTCTTACTGTGGATTTAAATTGTGGACTCTGAGATGCAAGCCTGTGTGTTTTGGCCAGTAGCTGGCCACTAGATGGTCACAGGAAGAATGAGACATGTGTGCACCTCACAGCAGGTGAGAGACCTCATCAGGAGGCAGAGTTAAACTTGAAGTGACAAAGCCAAGTATTTTCCTGAACATTTTGCCATCCCCACCACCTCCCATGGTTGTATATTCACTGAATAGTTTAAAACCTGAGAGTAGATTGCATTGTTATCCTAGGGGTGGAAGGCAGTGGGATCCTACTCCTGTGAGAAGGTAGAGGGAATTTTCCAAAAGAGGGGTGCAATTTGTGATAGTTAAGAGAGAGGAAAGTGGCTCTCTTTCTAAGAAAAGGAAAGAGGGAAGATTTTAATACAGAGGGCAGCCCCATAAAAATGGTAACTTCTTTATCTTCTCTCTTAGACTCCAGGAATAGTCATTATTAGCATCCAGGAGAACTTTTAGCTGTCATTCCCACTTGTTATTCCTAACCCAACATTTGCACATGCTCAAACTTGCACAGGTGAAGTCACAGGACTTACTAAAGGGAAGTAAAGGAAAATGTGTCCTTCCCCATCAGCATGTGGCAAAGTTGGTCACCACTCTCAGAGCTCTGGTGATATCCAGTATTTCTATCTAGGAACACGGTGTGCTTTTCCAATTGCTTAACTCTATCTTCATGTCTTTCAGGAGAGTTTCCAAGTTTTCTTCACATACGTCTTAGACATTTCTTGTTAAAATTTATACATATTTTATGTCTTATCACTATTGTAAATGAAGTCTTTGTTTTCATTATATCTTCTAATTGGTGTCCTATTCTATTCTATTCTATTCTATTCTATTCTATTTCTCTGTATCTTATTTCTGTATATAAAGACTATATAATTTCTCAGTTATTTTTATGTTTAGGAAGTATCTATTTCTATTTTTTAGGTTTTTAATCATAAATGAGTGTGAATTTTGTCAAATGTCTTTTCAGCATATATGGAGAAGGCCATATAATTTTTCCTTCAGATCTTGCAATATGATGAATTACATTAATGAATTTAAAGATATTTAACCATCCTTGCATTCCTGGAATAAGTTCTACTTGGTAATAATGTATTATTACATATTCTTGGAACTATTTTGTGGTCATATATTTTTATGGGAAGAAACAATAAAATTTTACTATGTGAATTTATCCAAACAGTAACATAAATAAAAAGAAAATTAATTAAATGATAATGCCCAGTATGTTTCTCTATTTATGTGCTAAGCCTTTATAATTTCACAGGATTACTTCCAGTGGCTCTTGAGTAATTTCAGGCAGCCTTACGAGTAACCTAGAATATAAATTATTGAATTTTGAAGATTTGAGCATATTCAATTAACCTGAGAAATCTTTAACTATATAGTTCCCTCATTCAATGTGTATGGTAGCTATTTTTTGACGAACACTGTTTAAGTTATTAATATCCAAGGGGGCCTTTGGAAACTTATGTATTTTCAGTCCCAAAAGTATTTCTTTCCCTTTAAGAAGAGTCTTTTATTTTAATCTTTTCATGAATATAATGCATTAATTAGTATATTTCTATTTCTTTTATGTCTCTTAGAAAATGCACTTTACTTTTTAATTTTTCTTTTATTATGTTGGTTCTTTGGCTGGTTTGTTTCCGTCTCCTCTTCTTCCTTCTTCATATGCTACTGTGGTTGGTTATTTTATATTTTACAAATATTTACTCCCCCCTTTGCTGTATTTACTGCCCACCTCTATAGAACCTGTGTGCCTCTAATGAAAGGAGTATCCAGCCCACCCACTGATGGTGGACTTGGCCTTGTGATGTACTTTGACCAATGGACTGTGAGCAGAAACTTTCAGAGTTGTTGCAAGTTTCTAAGTTATACAACCACCCAAGTGGTGTTACCTTCTTAGGAAGCCTTTTATTTTTTCTAGTGATACTTCTATAATGCAGAACATTTTTGAAACTCCTCTTTTGGAATTGCCTTCAGAATCACTTTTTAAAATCTTTAATGGTGTCAGCTCTTCATTTTTTTGGAGGCATACTTTCTCTTTGAGAAAACCTAAAGTCAACCACAGCCCAGTACATTTTGATGGTTAAGAGCATGAGCTTAGCTCAGAGTAAACATGTATTCAAATCACAGCTCTGCTCTTTAGTTTCTGGGGCAGCTTACTCAGAGCAATCATTTGTGAGTGGGAGCAATAATGGTGCTGGATATTTGTGGTAAGTAGTATTCATTCCCATCTCTTTACTGTGTCACCAGAAAGAACTACATTTCCCAGGCTGCCTCCAGGCACCTGAATGGAATAAAATGTTCCCACGTGAAATCTGGACAGGGAGGCTGAATCTATATTACTTCTCTGGTGGTGGACAACAGCGCACAGACGTGTGTGCCCGGGCATTATGAGGTTTTGCGGTGGTCTCCAGGCCCTCCCTCTACAATCATTCACCTTTTTGACGTAGGTTGATTTTGACATTAGGAGCTTTCCTGTAGTTTCCTAACATGTACAGTAGCAGCAATAGCAATTTCTTGATTCTCTGAACCATAGTGATGAACCTGAAAGCTAGTGGTGACCTTACATACGTTTTTTTCCTCTAGCCCTTCTAATTGCTAATGTCTTATATTTAATCTCAAACTGCTTAGAATACTTAATGAGGTTCTGTTTTTCTGACTGAATGCTAACTGATTCATCATAAAATTGCTAAATAAATTAAGTGATATGATGTATTTTAAATGCTTAAGATGTGTCCCAAAATATGCCATGGGTATTTACTATTAGGAAGGTGATCTAAATGGGCACTATGCCCTTAAGTCAAAAAAAGTGGGGCAAATGTCTAGGTGAGATTAGTATCCATACGTAGTATAGAAATTGGCCATGAAGACCATTCAAAAAGAGGAAATAGGCTCACTAAAGGAAGACTATCACTCCTGGAAATATGACCTTTTAAAGAACAAAAGTCATTGGTCGTTATCTAATTCATTACTTTTTAATCATGCTTCTGCTCAGATTTCCCTTCCATGCTACAGAGCATGAGGGCTGTGGACCAGGGGCAGAAAAGTATCTCCTACCACCACCATTTCTACCACTTTTCATCCTCTTCCTCAAGCCCAGGCACAGGGGAGAACCGAGTTGACCAGCATCATTTTATACCTTCCATGGTAATCCCTTTAGACTCAACACCACCAGACAAAATCCAACCATCACTTGCACTGTGGGGAAAAATTTACCTGACTCATATCCGATGTGTATTCAGGCTTCCTAGACAATGAGGAGAAGAGCTGGGGGACAGAGGTGGCCTTATGAAGGGTAGATCAAGCTCTGTTGTATCTATAAACATGCAGCACCAGAGATGTCCAGGACTGAGCACCTGGTTTACGAACTGAAGTGCCTAAAGGGAGGGGAAGTATGTAGAATAAATAAAGGAGGAGCCTAATTACAAACTTCAAGAAGGCTGTCACCTTGTTGAAGTTGGATCCTGCTGCCAAGTGCCAGTTAAACATCAGCTCCCACTGTTTGAAGGGTTGCCTAGAGTAATCTGGGCAGGTAACCAGCTGCTGAAGTTCTGTGTCCACCTAAGTATTATACAATATGCAACAAGAAGAGATGATGATTTGCCTGTGCATAAGCTAAAAGTTGTTCTGTTTTAGTCATAAGACAACATGAAAGAGAAGAAGGTTTTTTATTTCTGTTAACACTGCTTTTTTCTGATATCTGGACAAGGGAATCCAGTATAGCCTCCTTATATACAGCGATCTAAAAGTGTAAGTTCTCGCCTGGCCTATGCGGCTCAGTGGCTGAGTGTCGACCCATGCACCAAGGGGTCGCCAGTTTGATTCCCGGTCAGGGCACATGCCCAGGTTGTAGGCCAATTTCCCAGTGGGGGGCATGCAGGAGGCAGCCAATCGATGTTTCTCTAAAATCAATAAAGAAAAAAAATTTTTTTAAATAAATAAAAGTTTGAGTTTTCACATCTGTAGAAATGGGGTGACAGTAACTACCTTGCAAGGTTGTTAGGATGAAGATTACTGATGCAAATCACTCGGGAGGTCACCGACCTTAAGTTCCACGCCATCCACTGTGCCATGTTGCTACTGTTTTTCTCATTAAAAATCCTTGCAAGGGTTGGTATTTCCTGCAGTCTCCCATGACTTCTCTCTCTTTTAAATATTCTTCTATTACTTGGTTTCCCACAGTTCTATGGCTTTAAATACCATCAATGACTCCCCAACCCAATTTAAACTCTTTCTGCCTACACAACATCTCCACCTGCAAGTCTAATAAACATCTCAACTCAACACGATGAAGCTACTGATACCCTATCACCTCCCCCACATCCCTCCCCCAACACACACACACACACACACACACACACACACACACACACCCCATACCCTCTCTCCCCTAGGCCTTCTCTACCTCAGTGAATGATATTACCATTTACTCACTTGATCACGCCCAAAGTCCAGGGCTCATGATTGCTTTACTCTCCTCAAACTCTTGACACATGAGTATAAGTTAGATGAGTGAGGACCAGGATTCAAGGCTAGGAGCACAGCCATGAGCAAAGGCCCATGTGAAACAGATGGAAAGCTGGGAATGGTGAGTAATTGGAAGAGCAATTGGAAGAAGGTGGTTCAAGATGAGTTTGGAAGGATAGTTTGGTTATAGACAATGATCATCCTTGAATAAAAATTTCATTCTTTGGGCAACAGTAAATCATTGAAGGCATTTGAGTCCAATCTGACCATTGGTTTAGGAAAATAACTTTGACCATGAATTTAAACTATGATAAATTAGGGAAAGAGAACCCAATTAGAAACCTATAGTAATAGTTCAAGTAGGTATGATGAGAATCTGAGCTAGACAGTAGAGAGAATGTGAGAGATAAAAACCCACAATGCTGCCCGGCCGGTGTGGCTCAGTGGTTGAGCGTCAACCCATGCACCAAGAGGTCACCGGTTCGATTCCACGTTAGGGCACATGCCCAGGTGTGGGCCCAATCCCCAGTGGGGGGTATGTAGGAGGCGGCCAGTCAATGTTTTCTCTCATCGATGTTTCTCTCTCTCTCCCCTTCTCCCTTACTCTCTCTCTAAAAAATCAATAAAGAGCCCTGGCCGGTTTGGCTCAGCGGTTAGAGCATCAGCCCACGAACCAGAGAGTCCCGGGTTTGGTTCCCATTAAGGGCATGTACCTCAGTTGCAATTTGTCCCCACCCCAGTTGGGGTTGTATGGGTGGCAACCACTTGATGTGTCTCTCGCATCGATGTTCCTCTCTCTCTCTCTCTTCCTCCCTCTCTCCCTCCCGCTCTATCTGAAGATAAATGCAAAAATGTCCTCGGGTGAGGATTTAAAAAAAATCAATAAAGAAAAGAAAAAAATAATTAATTAATAAAAAAACTCACAATGCTAAAAGCAATAAGACACCTGATTGGATATCAGATGAGGGAGGAGGAGGAACAGAAGGAAAATTCGAGGGTTCCAGGCAGTGTTTCTTGGAAGATGGAAATGCCAGGAACTGAGGTAAAGAACAGTGGATGGCCCTGGCCAGTCTGGCTCAGCGGTAGAGCATGGGCATGAGGACCAATGAGTTGTGGGTTCGATTCTGGTCAAGGGCACGTACTTCGGTTGCAGTTCATCCCCGGCCCTGGTCAGGATCGTGCAGGAGGCAACCAGTAGATATGTCCTTCTCACACTGATGTTCTCTCTCTCTCCCCCCCCCACACTCTATCTGAATATAAAAATGGAAAAAAAGTATACTCAGGTGAGGATTAAAAAATTTTTTTAAATACAAAATAAATAAAAAGAACAGTGGATGGTAAGCAGGTTTTTAGAAGGAAAAAAAAATGAAGTTGTTTTTAGACACGTTGAATTTAAGATACCTGTAATGCAGTGATGGAAATTTCCAGCAGACTCCGCAGCTCCGAAGGAAGGGCAGAACCAGGAAATTATTTGAGGAAACTGACCATTTTGAGAACAGTCACGGTAGAGATGCTGTTACCTTTGTTGGAGCAGATGAAGCTGCCCAGCGGGAAAGACCTGAGGACAAGGCTTGGAGTGGCCACCCTTGAGCCCAGGAACAATCATGCGGAAAGGCTGATGTGGGAAAGCCCACCCGGTGCCATGGAGCCCAGGGAGAAGGCAGGTCCACCAGGAAGAGGCTCATGTCGGCTCTGGATGCGGCCACCAAAGGCAGAGAAGAATAAGGGCAGAGAAAACGCTGCAGGTTTGGGCAGAGCATCTGCAAGGAGAGTTTTCATAAAGGGCTGGGAACAGAGCCACACCCCCGGGCTCCACGAGTGACATGAGAGTGCGATGCAGACACACGCCACAGCACTGAGTCCTTGTACACCATCACAGATGTTCCCATGGTCAGGTTCCAGCTCTCTCACTGTGCGGGCACTAAGTGACTCCTTTCCTCCCCGTCCACGCGTACAACCGTTTGTCACCGGCACGGGAAACAGGCCCATGGCGACAGTTCCGTTCGGCTTCCATCACGGTTCGAACCCAAGCGCACATTTCATCCCCACAGAGGCGTTCGGATGACAGACTCACAAGGCTGTCCCAGGAAATGTCTGGGGCACAAGAGCCTTCATTCTGTGTGCCTTGAAAAATGATTCCCCTAATTTGGAAGCCTTTTTTGGTAGTTCAAGAAAATCCTTTACTTCCTCTACAGGAGAGAGGGGTCCCTGCGATTGAGCGAAACATCATCACGGTGGAGCGAGTCAGTCTCTTGAAAGCATAACCACGTGACAAATAAGAACCAGGCAGGTTGAGAGAGATTACTGCAATCTTCTTAGTGGCTAAGAGTTCAGATTTGCCATAGCTATCATAAATGAATAGATATTTTAACAAGAAAGAGGTTTAGCAAGAGAAAGGGAGATGGGGGTGGGGAGAGTAAGTCAATGCTTGAGTGGAGGCCCCCATCCTCCCCAACTGAGTCATTTTCAATGTACCACGTGGCTACTCCAACATGGCCTCCAGGGACACTTGCTTTAGGTCAATCCTTCCACTGGCTTGTGCCCTGCCCGCCTTTGGAACTCTGCGGTGGGCTCGGAACATAGCACGGATTCTGGGTGGGGGCAGGGAGGCCTGATGCTGCCCACTGCCTGCCCCACAGCCTGCCGCTTGCCACTGGGACAGAAAGAGACACTGGACACCAAGCAAGCAACCTCACTCTGACTTTGTAGACGAGCTGAGAATCTCCCTCACAGCTGAGACATACCCGTGGCACATCTGTCTCGTCACATGAAAGGACTCAGGACTTTCCTAGCATAAAATATCCAGATGCCTTACCAAGTTCTCTCGCACTGAAGCATCTCCCTGGAACACCAGCTCCTCGAGCCTAGAAGAGACGCCCTTAAGAGTCAACACCCCACCCAGAAAGACCCCACTTGGCACATGTTATGTTTCCAATTTTCCTTGTGTGAAAAGTAACAAATCAGACCTGGCTTTCTGTGCATAGGTGGGGCATGCCACAGCACAAGGTTTGTCCATTTTCTTGTTTTTTCATAGGTTAAAACATATCAAGTGCCTCCTGCTGGCCTTCTCATTATTTTCCTGTTATCTCCTGTACTTTGCAAGAGTGCATCGCTTTATCGTCCATCTTTTTTACTTTTCTTTATTGATTTTAGAGAGAGAGGGAGAAGGAGAGAGATAGAAACATCAATGAGAGAACATCGACTGGCCGCCTCCTGCATGCCCCTCACTGGGGATCGGGCCCACCACCTGGGCATGTGCCCTGACCGGGAATCGAACTGGGACCTCCTGGTACATGGGTCGATGCTCAACCACTGAGCCACACCAGCTGGGCATCTTCATTTTTTTAAACATCCCAATACCCCCACAAGTGCCTCTGTCCACCGTGTTACCCACTGCTCCCCAGTCCTGCTCGCGTCCCCGTCTAGTTCCTACTCATCCCACTTGCAACCCACGGAGCTCTCCGGGATGACACAAAGCGCCAGATGCTTCCAGCGCAGTGAAGAAAGACTGTGGCTGAGTTTTTTGTTTACAGAGAAGCAGAGCAACGTCTCCAGGCCCAGCTCCCAGCTTTGTGGGTGTTACACATGTGCTGGGAGCTGGCTCCCCGCTGGAGGTGAACACAGTGCCCAGTCCCAGCCCGGCCTCAGCATCTGCACGTGGAAGTGGGCGTTGGAAGGACAGAGCTCGCCCTGAGCTCTCAGTGGTCAGGGACTGCCTCTCTTCCTTTCTCCTGCACAGTTAAATGAGGGGGAGAGAGAGATCTAAACGATAAAAGCCCCAAGTGGAAAGTATTGGTATAAAATTAGGAAACAGGTCACTGAAGTTGGATGGAGGTGAGGGAGAAAGCAAACCCAGGGACGGGATTGAAAGGCACCGCTGGGCCATGTTATTTCAGGGAACATATCTGCAAGGTGTAAGTCCTCGAAGTCCAGTGACAGTACACAGACAACGATGATGATTATAATCCCCCAACTTGCTCACAGATTAGCGTCTCATGATTCCACCCGCTAAAAGAAAGATCACCATGTCACATGATAGAAGTGGTCATTATCGCTAAACAGCAATCATATCACACTACATAAATCTATCAAATCAGCATGCACACCTTAAATTTACACAATGTTGTATGTCCAATATATTTCAATCTAAAAATGTTGAAATGCACCTTGGGAAGGGGACCAAAGACGGGGGTAACCCACATGGATCTGAAATCTGCATTCCCACCTTGCTTAGGGGCCAAGGCTGTGAAATGGGTGGGGGCCGATGTGGAGGGACTGCTCTGGTTAATGGTCATCCCAAGGCAAACTCAGGCTGGCGTGCAATTCCGCACACTGGGGAGGATGTTAGGAGAACCTTGGCTGTGATGAGTATCCACCCCTCGGCTACACCGGCTGAGTGGATTAAATGCACTTTCTGTTTCCACCTCTCATGTTCTCCCGTGTGTCTGAGACTACTGCGAAGTTCAGGGAAGAGGGTGGTCCAAGCCACAAATTGAAAACACTTATTTTAATATACCAACAACAACAGTTGCCAAGGACATCCCAGGAGTACCCTTTAGGATGGCACAGTGGTCTTGCCTGGGCTACATTCCCTCTCAGCTTGATTCTCTTCACTCCCTATAACATTTCCCTCATTTTTAAATGCCTGCATATGTTGCTCTATTTTTTTTAAGTCTTTCATATCCGTTGACTTCTCTCGGCTCTTCCACAATCTGGAAAGGCAGGCTTCATTGTTATCAACTCCATTTTGCAGGTGTTCAAGGATCAAGGAGACAGGCGGTCCACATGACCGGCGAGTGGAAAGAATTTCAGTCTAGATCTTGGTCTTTAAACCCTGATCTGCACGACCCCACGTTCTGGAGACAGGACAGCGTGGGCAGAGACCATGGGACCAACAGCAGTGTCGACAAGCTCGCTGAATTACGGCCGCCGAGACGACGCTGCCCCGTGGGAACCGCAGGGACCGTCCAAGTGTGATTTACCTGACGTGGTCACTGAGGACGTGTTCCCGACGAGGAGGATCACCACAAAATCAATTAGGTGGCCAGTGCCTGGCGGGAATCCCCCACGAGGAGCGGGCTACGTGCAGGGCTGGCATCACCTTCAGTTCTCTCCCTACTGCGGGTTTCATTTCAACTGTGGCACCGTTTCTTACCTTTGCTCTGTGCCCTCACGCCTGGGACTTCCTCCTACAGACATAATTCAAAGGAAAGAAAAAGCTGTGTACGTGAAGGTGTCATTGCAGCTTTATCTCTAACAGGAAAATATTGGAGAGATTGAATGCCCAATTATAGAGGAATATCTAAGTTATGTTCGATCAGTGTGACAGGGTAAATATTATGCAGCAATCAATACAATGATTATAATAATTATGTAGCAAAATGGAAAACACCACAATATTAAACATAAACAGCAGAATAAAAAACATACTGGCTGTGGTTTATGTTTTTTGTATGGTCAAAGACTGGAAAAATTAAGGTAGTGGTTATACATGAATCTTCTTATAGTTTATTTTAAATGTTGTTCTCCCAAATAAAAATCACATAGGAAATACAAAACAATAAGTAACTATTGGTCAACATTAGCTGAACTGCTGTTGTGGGTTTGTGTGTATGTTTGTGTGTGTCTGTGTATATGTTTGTATGTGTGCCTGTGTGTATGTTTGTGTGTTTGTGCACATCTCTGTGTGTTTGTGTGCGTGCCTGTGTGTGTTTGTGTGTCTGTGTGTTTGTGTGTGTTTGTATGTCTGTGTGTTTGTGCACGTCTGTGTGTGTCTGTGTGTTTGTGTGTGTCTGTGTGTGTTTGTGCACGTCTGTTTGTGTGTGTCTGTGTGTTTGTGCACGTCTGTGTGTGTGCATGTGTGTATATGTGTGTGTGTATGTGTGTGTACAGTCTAATAATTTATCATGTAGGTTTAAAGAGTCCTGAGAGTCAACATGCAACATTCTCATCACTTGCTGAATGATTCTCACTAAGCCTGTTAACCTCTGTACTCACAAATCCAGCCATCTCCAGGAAGAGCACTTTCTATAGCAGGGCTTCCATAGATCTTTCTTGAGGGAACGAGCAGAGACCATGGGAAGTGATCATATCTGATGGACAGGAGCTTTGTTTCAAACAGACACTCTTCAGACTCTTGAAAGGGGGCAGGAATGTCAAAAAGTTCCTTTGTGTTGTAGAAATAACGAGGGAGGAAAAGCTACTTTCTGATTGCCTTCACATTGCTGTCTGCCGTGCTTCCTGTCCCCAGTGTGAAGATGTGTGTCGCGTGTACATTTAAAAGCACACTTAATTGAATAGAACGCAGATTGTGTGTATTCCTAAGGGACAGTGGGGACAGATGTGACTCCATTTCCTCACTCCCCACTCTGCCCACACAACCATCACAGGCGTCTCTTTGTTCTCGTGTTCGAAGGAAGGGGGCGTCCTCAGACTCCCTCCCCAGGGCAGGCACTGGGGTTCCAGAGAGGGCTGAATTTTGGTACTAGGCCACTGGACATAGTTGTTCAAGAAACATCTTTAAAATGGTAATAATTACAATGACAACGGTAATTACTTTCCTTCAAATCACTTGATCATAATACGTCCTAGTGGTCTAGGACCCTCTGAGCCAACACCGTGCTGGGCACACAGAGGGTGCTGGGCACGCGGTGGGTGCTGGGCATGCGGTGGGTGCTGGGCACGCGGGGGGTGCTGGGCACGCGGGGGGTGCTGGGCACGCGGGGGGTGCTGGGCACACAGAAGGTGCTGGGCACGCGGGGGGTGCTGGGCACACGGGGGGTGCTGGGCACGCGGGGGGTGCTGGGCACACGGAGGGTGCTGGGCACACAGAGGGTGCTGGGCACACGGGGTGTGCTGGGCACGCGGGGTGTGCTGGGCACGCGGGGGGTGCTGGGCACACGGGGGGTGCTGGGCACACAGAGGGTGCTGGGCACGCGGGGGGTGCTGGGCAGGGAATGGATCCTGCCTCGGCCGCCAGGACCCCTGGCCTCCGCCTTGCCCACCCCAGGACCCACTCCCAGTTTCCATAATTGTGGTTTTTCCTTAAAGAAATCAATTTATTTTATTTTTTGAATATGTAAATATAAGCACTTGATACAGAATTTTTAAAAGAGGTCGCGTGTTCAGGAAAAGTAGGTCTCCTTGCCGTCCCTGTCCCCCGATCACCTGGGTCCCGTTCCAGTCCTCTCTCTGCGGGCGCAAGCATGTGTGGGTAGAAAGACTTTTTAAGCAACTTCAAAGCATTCCATAGTGTAAATGTATCATAAAAGTCTATTATTGATGGAAACTTAGGTTGTTTCCCCTTTCTGCTCTTACAAACAATGGTACTGTTAAAAAAATAAACGAAGGCATATTATACATCTTAAGAGTTTATTTGAGCAAAAGTCAGTTCAAACGAGGCAGAGCCAAACCAGAAGTGGTTGGGTGGGGGTGGGGGCCACTGACAGAGCTGGGGAGACTTTTATAGAGAAGAGGCAGAAGCAAAGCAAGGACGTGAGTGACTGGCTGTGGCTGTAACCCTGGCTGGCTGCTTGGGACTGGCTGCCCTTAGGTTCCGATTTTGTCCCCTTGAAGGCATTTTCAGGCTCAGATTCTGGTTTGCTTCCTGGCATTCGCACCACCCAGTCGAACGGCCTCCTTGCTTAATTACAGGACAAACGCGCCTCTGCAGCTCTGCACACGTGCGAGCACATCTGTGGTCTACGTGACCACACGAGGAATCGCTAGAAGGGATGACGCGGAGAAAGGGCACTGGACGTATCGAGACATCTGTGACTCAGGTGGGGTCAGGTACGATTTATAAATTAACTGACAGATTGACAGTTAATGATGACTTCCCATGCCAACACCTGATGTGTCTTTCTATTTGTTAAACTCTTCTCTTATATCCTTTATCTTGAAATTTTCTTCACCTAAGATGTATGCATTTTAAGTTTAATTTTATTCCTAACTATTTTTATTTAAAATGGGGCCTTTTCTTATATTTTATCTTCTGGTTACTGTTTGTATATTAAAACCTGTTGATTTTGGTACACTAATTGTGTGAAGTGTGTAAAGAATTTTGTTAATTCTCTTAGGTTTTCTAGCCCACAGTTATGTCACCTGTAAATATTAATGGAGCTCCTCCTTTCCAAACTGTAACCTTCATTTATTTTTCTTGCCTAACTGATTTAGCCAGTATCTCCAGTAAAATATTTCCAGTGGTGTTTAGTGGGCACCTTTGGCTTTTTCCCACATAACTGGTAATGTTATTTTCAATTTCCTCAATCAAGGGGTCTGGAATAGAAAATTACATTGTTTTCTGATTGGTAGATATCTGAAAGAAAACACACACGCCATTTTAAAGCTTTATTAGAGATGTTTGTGTGATATAAGTTACTGTACAATTAATCATCCTGTAACGAAAGATTAGACAAATAAACCTGACACATTTTTTCTGTTACACACCAGAAGACAATAAAGGTCAGCGGTGCACTAGGACTTCCATATCAGCTTTAATTTCATGTAACAAAAAAGCAGACTTCATGAAGCAATAAATCATATGACAAAATCCAAAGATTAGGTAAGGTGAGGATATTCAAAATCAAAGTATTAAATTGCATGTACAAGAAGGCATTGACCGAGGACTGCAGCACTGCTGTCCTGAATGCTTTCTGGAAAACATCAGCTGGACGGGGATTTTCAAGAAAATCTGTCCAGTGTCAGGCAGGGGCGGTGGGCTGGCGTGGCTGTCACGGTGGATGGAGAATGAATGGCTGGTTAGGCGGCAGCGTGTGGGTTGATGGCTGAAGCCTGTCTCAGCCGAGACGCATGGCCAAGGAGCAGCGGGGCCCAGGTGGAAGGTGGGAAGCCTAGGTTCCCCAGGCTCAGTTCCTCTGACTCTCGAGCAGGTCCCAAGGTGACCATGCGTTAAGTAAACAAATAAGCTCCGTGGTGTGCAGTCCCCAGAAGACACTGAAGGCACCTGATGAAAAGCACCAGCTAAGAGCGTCTCTGTCACTCTTGCTCCGCCGCTGACCAGCTCTGTGTCTTGGGGAACGTCCGTTGGTCTCCTAAGGCTCAGTTTCATCATCTACAAGCACCTACTTCCTAAGGTTGACATAAGAATTAAAGGGTATAATGATTACCAAGGTCTCAGGACAATCCCCGTGCACACCTGTGAGCCCTTACACGTTCCTGGGGTGGGGAAACCAGCCTAGCTATGGAGGAAGGAAAGTTTCCAATCTTGCAGACCCATGTGGTTTGGGGAAGGACCGTTTTAATCTTGAAGTTTCAGGGAGCTGGCAGGAACTGGGATTGCTGCCGACTGAGAACATTCCCTAACTCAGGCTGGTGAAAGGTCACTGGGCAGCCGTTGAAATGCCAGCATCTCGGCTGGTGGGCAGTGGAACACACTGTGCATTCTCACACCGCGTCACAGTGAAATCAGACTAAGCCATCATTTCCAATCTGCACTTTCGCTCGCAGTCGTGACAGTCTCTACAAAAGCTTAAATTTTTATTGTTCATGTCTTGTTGCTTTAAACTCAAGCACTTAGCCCGGCCGGTGCGGCTCAGTGGCTCAGTGGCTGAGCGTCGACCCTGCACCAAGAGGTCACTGGTTTGAATCCCAGTCAGGGCACATGCCCAGGTTGTGGGTCTGATCCCCAGTGGGGGGCATGCAGGAGGCGGCCAATCGATGTTCTCTCTCATTGATGTTTCTCTCTCTCTCCCTTCCTCTCTCTAAAATCAATAAAGAAAAATGATAAATTCAAGCACTTATTTATTTTTATGTTGTCCTGACAAAAACTCCTGTTTATTTTGGGTTGGGATACATGTTCTTGCGTCTTCCAGGGTCACAATGGCCAAAGAGAGGGGGCTTGTCCTGAGAAGGCTGTGTGGCCAGAGGAAACACTGGGCCTTAGCTGGCCCCGGGCTGACTGTGAGACCAGCAAAACTAGAGATGAGTTGCAGCAGATGGTTAAAGCAGCATCCACCTGTATGAGACTTGAACTTGGTCAGGCCCCTCGACAAGAAGAGCTCACTGCCCGCTGGAGGGACCGGGACACACTCAGGGCAGCCCAGCCTCCAGAATGGTCACATACCCACGACCTCACAGGAAGTCAGGATGGTTTCTGAGCAATGCAAAACACTTCAGTTACGGACTGTTGAGCTGTGTCTGGGGGGCTTTTTAAAATGACACGTGTCCAAGTACGGATTCACTGTTGGCAATGTGGTCAGTCCCGACTCTTCCGAGTTCTGATTCACTGGAATTAGCTCGAGGAGTCAAGGACTCCTAGTGCCATGCGACCAGCACATAATAATTTTTAGATGTAATTATATATAATTCAGGAATTTGGTCCATCAACTGGAAAACCAAGAATTCCTGGAACAAATTAATTTTACTTATTAAAATGTGTAGAATATTTTCACAAATGCTCAAGAAAAAACTGTAGGAAACACAATGAGCGAATTCACAGACTGTGCTTCCGCCCTGCTCCCTGGAGCTGGGCCAGCTGGGCGTCCGCAGGCCTCTCCAGACTGAGGACAGAGTGTGCCCAGCACAGAGGGCGCAGCACAGGCCAGCTGCCTGCTGCAGACGACAGCATGACTTCAGGAAATGACGAAAATGGCCTCGAGCCCATGGAGCCTCCTGAGGGCAGGAGCTCACACATCTGTGGGTATGAATGAGCACAGAAGAGTTAAAGGAACATGCATCGCTGGTCTCACCAAGCGGTGGCCAGTGGTTACTAAGTCCGTGTTCTGCAAAGTTTGAGTTTGGTCTGATGGAGACCAGTACTTGGCACGACCTCCCCAGGGAGTGCAGCAGCCCTGGCTCCTGGGCTACTATTAGGGTTGAAATGACAGAAGTTCTATGCTTTAAACTTGGGAAGTGTGTGGTTAAACAAAGCCAAGGGGGCTCCTCCCTGGGCTCCCTCACAGATGAAGACGCTAACATGTTCTGAGCCTCTCGGAGCAGAAGCCACGCAGCGGCACATTTCCCAAGTGTCCTGGCCCACAGAAGCCTCTGGGTTCCTGGAGCATCTCTCAGGCTGCCGTCCTCCCTGCACTCGGGACGTGCAGCCCAGGGGAACTCAGCCTGATCACAGCTGCGGGAGCAGGGAGGGCAGCAATGTCCACATTGCTAGTACCACTCTGCCTCCCTGAGTACCTCACTGCCTCCCTGAGTACCGCTCTGCACCCTGAGTACCTCACTGCCTCCCTGAGTACCGCTCTGCACCCTGAGTACCGCTCTGCACCCTGAGTACCCCTCTGCCTCCCTGAGTACCGCTCTGCACCCTGAGTACCGCTCTGCACCCTGAGTACCCCTCTGCCTCCCTGAGTACCGCTCTGCACCCTGAGTACCTCACTGCCTCCCTGAGTACCGCTCTGCACCCTGAGTACCTCACTGCCTCCCTGAGTACTGCTCTGCACCCTGAGTACCTCACTGCCTCCCTGAGTACCGCTCTGCACCCTGAGTACCGCTCCGCCTCCCTGAGTACCACTCTGCCTCCCTGAGTACCACTCTGCCTCCCTGAGTACCGCTCTGCACCCTGAGTACCGCTCCGCCTCCCTGAGTACCGCTCCGCCTCCCTGAGTACCGCTCCGCCTCCCTGAGTACCTCTCTGCACCCTGTGTACCGCTCTGCACCCTGAGTACCACTCTGCCACCCTGAGTACCACTCTGCCTCCCTGAGTACCGCTCTGCCTCCCTGAGTACCGCTCTGCACCCTGAGTACCGCTCTGCACCCTGAGTACCCCTCTGCACCCTGAGTACTCACTGCCTCCCTGAGTACCACACTGCCTCCCTGAGTACCCCTCTGCACCCTGAGTACCACTCTGCACCCTGAGTACCCCTCTGCCTCCCTGAGTACCGCTCTGCCTCCCTGAGTACCGCTCTGCACCCTGAGTACCCCTCTGCACCCTGAGTACTCACTGCCTCCCTGAGTACCACACTGCCTCCCTGAGTACCCCTCTGCACCCTGAGTACCACTCTGCACCCTGAGTACCCCTCTGCCTCCCTGAGTACCCCTCTGCCTCTCTGAGTACCACTCTGCACCCTGAGTACCCCTCTGCCTCCCTGAGTACCCCTCTGCCTCTCTGAGTACCGCTCTGCACCCTGAGTATGGTACTGCCTCCCTGAGTACCACTCTGCACCCTGAGTACCGCTCTGCACCCTGAGTACTCACTGCCTCCCTGAGTACCCCTCTGCACCCTGAGTACCGCTCTGTACCCTAAGTACCGCTCTGCCTTACTGAGTACAGTACTACCTTACCGAGTACTGCACTGTCAGACTGAGCACCGCACTACCTGAGGACAAAAGTTTATACACGTCACCTGACCCAGTCACACTGCCTGCTCCCTTCCTGTCTCCTGTTGGAGGATTTGAGTGTCCTGACGAAATGTCAGGAGACAGGTGCTGCCACGCAGAAACTGAAGTGCCGCACATCGCTGATAGGCTGTTACCTCGAAAATGTCTTTTGGACTTTCTCATATGAATTCTGAGCTTACCGTGAATCACAGGAGAAGGTGAAACGCTGTTAATTTCAGATTCTGGGGTTAATTAGCTCCCTCACAGAATGTACCTGCAGGACAGTCTAACCGCCATGGTGGGAGATATATTCAGGTTTGGCTTCCTTTTCATAGGGCCTTCAAGCAGGAGATGTTTTAATTGCCACAGAAGTCAAGATGATACAGGGAAAGAGACGCTGTTCCAGGAGAATTCACCCCAACTCTGTCTTACGGGCGCTGAGATGAAAAGATTTTCAAATCCCATGCAGGATGCTCCCATTAACAACTCGGTAAAGGGGCCGCTGAGTGACATTTAGAAGGAAATTCAGCTGAAGCCTCCCCTCCCCACATCCCCACCTGCGGACCTTGCCTCAGCCTCAGGAGAGCAGACGTGGCCCCCCTTTGGGCTGGCAGACCTCGAGGCTCTGTGTCTCTGTCATTGATTCGGGTACCCTGGGGACGCAGGGAGGTGAGAGTGGCCCCGAGCACTCGTATAGATGACACGATCACTCACCTCCTTCCTGTCCCTGCTCGGCCCGCCTCAGGCCTGTGCTTCCCGGACACCAGCTGTCACACAGGAAGCCGACGCCTCCCTTTCTCCCGCCTCCTTTGCTGGCTGGAGCTGCAGGGTCATGGCCTGCAGAGTCTCCTTCACCATCTGGAGCTCCCTCCTGAGACACTGTACGCTGTGGTTAAGGAACGCACACGGGGTGGCGGCCCTCTGCGGCCTCCGGAAGAGCGTGTGTGCCTGCTGGGAGCAGATGGGCACTGCCATCTAATTGCAGTTGCAAGTTCTTCCAAATCATAGGAATTAAATATTAATACAAATGTACACTTCTTTTAGGAGCCATTGCAATTTCTACAAGGCCTAGGGTTATTAACTATCTCAAGTGAGGTCTCAAAAAGGAAAAGGAAGAGTCAGCTCTTGGACCAAGGCAGATGGCCAGCTGGGATGCTCCACGGTACGTGGTCTGTGTGACGCTAATTCCTGCTAAGCTCAAGCCAGGGCAGGGCCACTGTCACAGCCAAGTGCTCTGACGGCACAGAGGCCGGAAGGCTGGGATCAGAGCTTCCTCAAGAAATCCAGGATTTGGGGTCCAGACTCAAAGTCATGAGTTATGGTCCCTGCTGGCCATCAGCCAGCCTTGTCAGCTTGTGTAAACCACTTTGAACCTCAGTTATCTCATGAAACACTGACTTCTCAAGCCCTGTCACTTCCAATCTGCTGTCCTGTGTTCTCCAGCTCCCAGATACTTGTAGAGTAGCTGCCCAGACACTGGAGATTTCAGAGTGTGGGGAGCTTGCTTTTTCTGGGTTTGTTTTCCTTAGACTGTTGGGTTCCTAGCTTCCTGCCCTGTAAAGTTGTTTCTCACAGAGAGAAAACAATTTTGTAGAGTAAACCAGTCAGTTACTCTCTTAAGAAATGGGCTGTCTTCTGGGTATTTAACCAGTGGTGGCTTTTCTGTCTGTCCCTCGGGACCCTGTGCTCCTTCCTGACGTACCTCCAGTCAGAACAACTCCAAGATAAACACAGGACGAGAGATGGGTCGAATCCTTTCCATTTAACTAGCAAACTAATTGAACCTCATCCAACAGGAACAAAGGGAAAACAGAGAAATATGTTGAAATCACTTAAATACCATTGAATCATCACATGAGGTCAGACCACTTGAATATTACTAGATCAGATAAGAAGAAAACACAAAGCTTTGGGAAAGGTAGCTCGCAGAGATCTTACCTCTCACAGGCTATGCCACAGTGTTCTTTTATTTAAGGAAAATGTCAATGCACTGTCAAGAGAAAAAGACAACCTTATGATGTACAAAGCTTTCTCTTTTTTTAAAAATAATAAGAAGCAGTAGAGGATCCTGGGAACTATGCAAATGAACCTCTCCTAAGCAAAAAAATGCTGACCCACCCTGAAAAGCATCTGGCAGCTTTCCATCTTCTCGGAGCTTCACCAGACTTCACCATTTGTGTCACTGACATGCATTTACTATGAGGGCTCACTCCTCGCTCTTGAACTTGAGGTGAATGAGGGTGGGGTTAAGGGGATGTAAGGAAGAAACAATCTGATATTTTTTTGAAGTCTTCGTTTTCCTCCATTTCTCTGGACAGCTCTGCGACTCTTTAGTAAAAATACATGTGACTGTATACAAGCACAAGCATAAGTGGTCCCAGACCGAACACCAGGCTGCAGTTTAATCACTAAGTTATGCTACATTTATACAGAGCAAGCACAGAGAAGCAGCTTACGAATCCCGACGAACTCCTCTGATTTAATTACCTTTGATATGCAGCCTGGGACACACCCGTTTGTAACATGCTAAATGATGACAAAGATGTTGAGAGAGAGAAACTGAGCCAAAATGAGATGCTTCTTAAAGAACTCGTCAAAATTCTGGTACCAGTAGAACACACTGCAAAGGTTTTTAAAAAGAGAAGCCACAAAACAAAAAGGCTAAGTCAGATCATTAAAATGTCGCGCCCCTCCCCCCCCACAACAGTCTCCACTGACATGCAGAGGAGTCGGAAGACACAGATTCCAGGAATGATCACCTGCTCTGCGAGGGTGCCACTCACTCACCGCTTTAATTGTCTCACTTGTAAAATGTGGAGACTCGAATCTTCATATAGGACTAGGGTTCAAAGCAATATTTTTCTCTTGTGAGCACACAGTGCCTTTTGTGAGGCAGCCTGCGACGTAAGGTTAATTTACAAATACAGCAGATTAGCCAACACCTTTAGCCCTCACGCGGGCTAGACATCAGAACTCCTGGAAACCTCCTTTAGTGAGCCTGCGAGGTCATAATCATCAAAATGATTAAAATAACCAACCTGCCTTATGATTCCTTACTAAGCATGAGTTCCAAAACATTTTGAATGTACTGAAATGGGAAATAATAAAGATAAAATGGGAAAAGGGAGAGGGAAAAAAAAAAGTTGCCAATTTGTATGAAAGGAACCCAATTATGCACACACACAAAAAAAGATAAGCCATTTCTAGCCAGAAAAGCACCTCAGAAAGACACAGTGGTGAGTTTGTGGTGCTGGTGTCGGGAGGGAGACGCAGCCTTTTTCATACTTCCGTGATGTCCACATGCCTACTCTCACGCTCAAGTCAACGTGTTTCTAAAAGAAACCACTTGAAACATTTTGCCACCGGTAGTTGGGGAAATGAAAGCACAGACATCCTCATTCTGCCCTTCACTTGCTCAAGTATTCAAACATTATCTGAGCTCCGACGGCGTGCTGAGAGGTGATCGGGACGTGGGAAGTGCAGGTCAACACAGCCACTGCCGCGGTGGGGCGGGGGACCAGCGAGCAGTGCAGGAAGGGCACACACAGCATGTACACAGACCGGGAGGCGAGAGCCACGGCACGGGGAGCAGGGCGCCACGGTCACTCTGTCTGCTTTCTTCGTTACTAGATTAAAGGGCCACAGTGGAAGCATGGAGGTGAGCGACGCTGTGGCGAGAACTCAGACAAGAAAAGTTCCGGGTGTGGCCCCAAGCAGTGGCAGAGGCGGTGGCGAGCGATGGTTGGATTCTGGATGTTTGGAAGACAGAGCCAACAGCATAGGGTGACGGACTGGTTACAGAGGGAGAAGGAAAAGGCGTCGAGAACGACTCCCAGATTTTGTACTAAGCAATGAACTGGAAAAACAGACTTGCAATTTATCTAGAAGGAGCAGGCTGGGAATGAGTTGGGTCTTTTGAGTGTGGGGAGGGATTTGATTTAGGACGTGCCAGGCTAGCAGAGCCTGTCAGCCAAGTGGAGATGTTGAGCGGGAAGCAGACGTGAACCTGAGGTTGGGGAGAGATCCGGGCTGCAGAGAGGCACTTAGAGGTCATATTGAAAAATATGGTTTGAAAAATATTTTCACATTTTCTCCCTGTATCCCATTTGATACATTTAACCAGAATCCTAAGGCTGTTAAGCAGTACAGCAGGACTGGAATTTCTGATTGCTACTCCAATAAGCTCATCATTGAAGCCTGTTGACATATTTGGCCTTGATTTTTGTCAAGGAGCTGAGCAAATCAGTAACTCCATGTTGGAATTCTGGGTGTATGTGACAGAGGTGCTCACCACATCTAAGAACAAGAACAGGTCTCAACAGAGCTGACGATTCTTGGGGTGCCTGTGCCACAGAAACCTCTCTAGCCAAGTATAATGCTCCCGGAAACAAATAAGCCACCAGACATCTGTGGCATCTAAGAAGATGGGCACGTCACCTACAGTGATGGTGCAAGGACTGAATGCCAGCATCTTTAGAGCAACTTTGGAACCCAAGGCTGTTCCTCCCCACTGCAGGACCGACTAATGCACCTTAAGGAACGTCTTGGCAGTAACATCGTGCACACTGTGTGTGTGATTAGTAAAGGGGTGAGACAGCGAGATACGCCTCCCAGGAAGCTCCAGGAGCCCGGTGGTGAGGTAATGTCATCATTTAGGGCAGCCACTTGCAAAGACCCTCAAATGCTTTCAAAGGGGTCTTTTGTTTATGTGTGAAAACAACTGAGTGTTGTACTGTCAGCTGGGGTTTCAAGGGTTCCTTCTAGGAGATGACTCAAAAGTAAGTCTTCAGTCCATCCGACCTGGTTTGTTTTAAAGAGAGATAACAGACTTCGGGTCAGGATGGCGGGGAGGTAACCGCGGTGTCGCTCCTCCCACAACCACATCAAAGTTACAACTAAACTACAGAACAACCATCATTCAAAACCACCTGAAATCAAGCTGAATGGAAGTCCTACAACTACGGAATTAAAGAAGAAGCCGCATCGAGACTGGTAGGAGGGTGGAGGCGGACGGGCTGGTCCCACACCGCGTGTGGCGGATAAAAATCAGGGGGACACCTCGGCTGGGAAGGTCCTCCCTGAGGACTGAGGGGTCCATGTCCTACACCAGGTCCCCAGCTCAGGGTCCCAGTGCCAGGAAGAGAATCCCCATCACTTCTGGCTGGAAAACCAGCGGGAACTGAGGCTGAGGCGGCTGGAGCCCCCGCAGCTCCTCTTAAAGGGCCTGCGCTCGGACTTACTCAGACTCCCACCCTCCAGGCTCCAGCGTGGGGGAGGCAGCTTGAAAGGCACCAGAGTCATATGGGGAAGAACTGAGCTGTTTGGCATTGGAGCGAGGGCTGGAGAGGCAGCTTTCTCCTGGACAGACTGCTATCAGAGGCTTTTGTTCCTTTGGTGAGCCCTTCCCTGGGCTGGCAGACGCCGCCATATCTGGGACTCCAGCTACCTGGCTCACACTGTTGGCCCCGCCCTGGCGATTCCCTGAGGCCCTGCCCCACCCAGCTTTCAGGCCCACCCAAGCTGTTGCCAGTGGCTATACCATAGGATTGGCCTGTCCTGGATCCTGCTTCAGCTTTTCCTAAATTCTCTCAAACAAGCAGCATCTGGTCTCAGCTAGCCCCATACCTCTCGCTAAGTAATACATAGAAACAAACACAGGGAGGCAGCCAAAATGAGGAGACAAAGAAACAGGTCCCAAATGAAAGAACAGAACAAAACTCCAGGGAAAGAACTCAGCGAAATGGAGATAAGCAACCTAACAGATGCTGAGTTCAAAACACTGCTTATAAGGATGCTCAATGGACTTAGTGAGAACCTCAGCGAACTTAGCGAGGGCCTCAAGAGCATAAAAAAGGATCAGTCAGAAATGAAGGATGCACAGTCAGAAATGAAGGAGGCACTAACTGAAATAAAGAATAATTTACACAGATTCAATAGTAGAGTAGGTAAAGCCAAGAAGCAAACCATCAATTTGGAATATAAGGAAGCAAAAAACACCCAATCAGAACAGCAAAAAGAAAAAAGAATCCAAAAAAATGAGGATAATGAATGGAGCCTCTGGGACAACTTCAAGCGTGCCAACATTCGCATCTTGGGGGTGCCAGAAGGAGAAGAGAGAGAACAAGAAATTGAAAACCTATTTGAAACAATAATGGCAGAAAACTTCCCGAACTTGGTGAAGGAAACAGACACACAAGTCCAGGAAGCACAGAGAGTCTCAAACAAGATGAACCCCAAGAGGCCTACACCAAGACACATCATCATCAAAATGCAAAAGGTTCAAGACAAAGAGAGAATCTTAAAAGCAGCAAGAGAAAAGCAGTTAGTTACCTACAAGGGAGTTCCCATCAGACTGTCAGCTGATTTCTCAAAAGAAACTTTGCAGGCCAGAAGGGAGTGGCAAGAAATATTCAGAGTGATGAAAAGCAAGAACCTACAACCAAGATTACTCTATCCTGCAAAGCTGTCATTTAGAATCGATGGCCATATAAAGAGTTTCCCAGACAAGGAAAAGCTAAAGGAGTTCATCACCACCAAACCATTATTATATGAAATGGTGAAGGGTCTTCTTGAAGAAAAAGATAAAAAAAATATGAACAAACAAAATGGCAATAAATACATATCTATCAACAATTGAATCTACAAACAAAATGAGCAAGCAGAACAGAAACATTCTCATAGATACAGAGAACTTTTGTTGGTTACCAGATGGGTGGGGGCTGGAGGGATGGGTGAAAAAGGTGAAGGGATTAAGAAGTACAAATTGCTTGTTAGACTGACGAACCTCAAAGGGAAGGGGGTTGGGGGGTGGGAAGAAATAAACCAAAGAACTTATAAGTATATGTGCATAACCAATGGACACAGACAACAGTGTGGGGAAAGGCAGGAGGTGGGCGGGAATGGGGAGGAGGGGGGCAATGGGGGAAAAATGAGGAACATCTGTAATACATTCAACAATAAAGATAAGTTAAAAACAAACAAACAAACAAAAATAAAAATAAAGAGAGATAACAGTAGGTCCTTCAAAATTGCTTCTCATTTGCTAAATTATTTCTTCACAACAACAGCGACTCCTTCGCAGCCACTGTGGCCTATAGCACTGGGACATTGACCTTCACGCAAAGCCGAAGGTGAGGCACTCAGCTGCTCGAGAGCAAAGATGGGCGCCTTGTCCCCACACACCCTGCTTCACGGGCTCGGAGCTTGTACAGGGCACTCTTTGTGGTCCACACCCTCTCCCAGGCTTCCTCTTCTCCCCGCTGCGGGGCTCCAACTCTTCCTCTTCCCCGCCCCACTTCCTTCAGTGGGAGCCCAACAAGAGCCATGGCCCCCAGCCCTACACCAGCCCAGCGCTCACACGCCTTAAACAACAACCTCTTAGGGTCTCAGTTTTCTCATCTACACGATTCGAGAGTAGAGAGCCATGATCCTTGTGGTCCCTCTTCCAGCTCTCAGGTCTGGAAGCAGAAACATTCCCCAGAGACAGGGCAACCGCCCCAAACTGTTACTTTTGTCTCTTCAAGCTACAAATTTGAAAGGTGAACCAAACAAGGGTTCTTAGGAGGAGGTGTGTCTGTGCAGGCTCCGGACGCATTCGCATTCGGGTGGTTGCCTGCCATCAGGTCCACCACCAGGATCGACGGCACCGCACCCTCCAAACAAGCAGAGCGCAGATCCCAGGTGGGCTCCCCGGCCGCGGCCGTAAATAGGACTGCAAACAGAAGCAGTGTCTCCTATGACTCAGAGGCAGGCAGAGCTGCCCTGAGGGCCTTCAGACATTCCACAGGTGTCCCAGTCCTGGGTGGCTTCTTTTCCTTTGAAAGTGTGCTGTAGAGTCAAAGGCGAAAAAGTGAGGAAAACCCCTGCTGAAAAATCCACCAAACCTACATGCTCAGTTCAAGCGTTCTGAACACGATGGAACCATTACAGACACTCAAAATGTTTTTTGAAACCTAGCTGCTGATTAGGACCCAAAATGACTGTGAAATTGTACTGGAGACTCAGGAATGCTCCTGGAAATCGGGCTTGACAGGCAGCGAGGTCACACCTGCCATCCTGTCCTAGACAGCAGGTGTGAGTCACCGCTCCCACGCCAGCTCCTCCAGTGAATGGTGCAGACTCTTCAGACACTGGCCGCGGTGGCTCACAGGCTGTGTTGCTCTCTGGTCAGGCTACGTGCCCGGATGATGGAGACATGGCCTGCTTCCCCGTCCTCTGATCTGTCTTCATGAAGGCTGGAGACTCCCAACAGGCTGCCTGTAGCCCTCATATTAAGTCAGGGGGCCCAGAGGGTCTGCGTGGAAACTCGTCCCCACTGCTGACTCCTGGCCCACCCTCCGCAGATGCCACACAGAGAGCAGCTTCTCACACACGGTTTATGGGGGAGCTCCAGCCCTTCCACAGCGGGAATGAGCATCTCTGCACCCGAGGCTGGAATCCTCGACATGAGTGTCTGCGTGGACTCATTAGTCACGTTCACGCCACAGTGTATGCTCTGGGCTTGGACACAGCACTCAGCAGAATCAAACACAAATACTACCCGTGCTGCGCAACCCTCTCGTGGGAGTGGAAGCGCTTCTCTCGAGCGCCCTCTGCTCGGTGTCTTTGATCAGGATGGAAGCCAAGTGTCAGCGTGTGGCTGGAGGATTCCAGCAGGCTCTCTGGATCTCTAGGAAATTCTAACTTGAAACAAGGCCTGTCTCCGCGGAATCTCATAACTGTCCGTCTCAGGACATCCGTTCCCATCAGGGTGCTGCTGGGTTCAGAGTTACTTCCCTTGTATTTACTCTCGTCGGTGATGCGGGACAAACCAGGGTTCAGAGGAGAGTCCGGGTTGAAATCCAGACTGTGGTGTAGATTTCATTGGGGCGGGGGGTTGACTTCAGTACCTAAACCAGCCCTTCCCAAGCCTGGACTGACGCGGTCCCAAGATGTCTCCAATGATCTCAGCGAGGATCAGCAATACTCTCAAAAAAACATGACTTCAATGAAATACTTTTATTACAACTTGGGGTGTTTCTAGTAGCTGTGTGTTCCACAGAGCGGGCTGTCCCTTTACTTAGAGGCACACTGTCTCTGCTAGAAGACTGCCACAGGTTAGAAAAGACCTTGGGCGGCCCTGTAATTGCCACACCTCAGTTTTCTCAACTACCCAGTAGGGACACTAACCCCATCTATCCACAGCAGTTTATTAGAATTAAATGGCTTTTCACGTGAGCCATTGTGCAGCTACTGATCAATCCTTCGAGCATTTGTTACAAAATAGTTGAATCGGTTTACCGTAAAACCTCATGGGATGTGGTGTGAGCTTGGATATGGATGCTGAGAGGTGAGGCGAATGGACTCGGAGAATCCTTTTCTACCTAAAACCAAGCACTTACCACATATAACAACTATGTTAAACATACTTTCTGAATATAGCCTCGTTTGGCCCCCATGAAAACCTCGGGGTACACGTTAATGTCTGATATAACATGAAAGCTGATGCCCAAAGGGGCCTAGAAATCACCCGTGATCCTCCTGCTGCTGAGTCCGGACTGGACCGCTGTGTGAAAACTGAAAGGACTTTGTTTACACATGGCTCCGTCCCCTCTCAGGCCCCACACCGCCACCCAACCCTGTTAAGAAGAAAACCCGATGCCTTAGAATCAAATTAACCTTCTCGAAAATTTCTGAGAAAGAAAGAAAACAACACAGGCCCTGACTGCAGCTCTCAGAACTGCTACCTGACCCCATGAGGGACGTCCCACTGAGAAAGTCTCCACCTGCTGGCATCCAGCCCTCTACCCACACTGGAGCCCTGCAGGTGCTGATCCCAGATGCCCAGCCGCAGACAGGCACTTGCCCGTTTGCTGGGGGCCATGCCCCCTTTGAAGCGCTCGAATCTGTGTTCCATGAACGTGGAATAAACAAAAATTATCCTACTGTTTCTCTGGCCAACTTCCTAATAATAGCTTAAATACTAGTTTGGAAGAGGCAGGAATTTACGAAGAACAAAATGTCTACTTTTAAAGTCTACCTTGAACAATGTGAAAATAATAGCTGATTAAGTCAAAGGACTTTCCTACTAAGTTTATTTAGTAAGCAAGGTCAAAGATTTAATGTTATAACGAGGAAGGAAACAGCATTGGATCCATCACTGAACTGTCAGTCTGAATACTTATGGTTAAGATTCATCCTTGGCAGTTCAAGGCTACACACACACACACACACACACACACACACACACTCAAGATAAAGTACGGCAAGAGCTGGAACACTGAACAGTAAGGTAGCGATGAGAAGCAAAGACCAAAATAATTACATTTCCCAAAAACACATCTCATAAAAGGCATATACTGGATAGAAAGGATGAAAGAACAGAAAAGTGCTTATCTGAGGTGTCAGCCTGTGATTAGATAACTGAAAAGACAGGAAAGGGCTGCATGTCCCTTCATCCACCTGTGCACCTGCCTGCCCGCCCTCCAAGGAACTAACAGCGACAAAAGGCACCCACAGACCCACACGGGACACATGCGTCACACGGACACAGACCGCAGCCAACATGTCCTCGTGCCATCTCGCCCACCGGCAGCTAATTCTGATGACACCATTTGCAGATGTGAATATTGAGACTTGTGCAAGAAATTGCCCAGAAACTATGCCAAGTCCTGTGAGCTTGCTGCTCCGCTGCCTGTTACATGGAGAATCAGAGGGTAATCAGACCTGGATCTGGGTTTCTTGGCTTGGAAATCCCTAGAAAATGGAGCCAGGGAGACCCGCAACCGCCTGAGCCCCACAAACCCAGCTCGACAACACTGAATACTGCATTCTGCTCTGGTCTCAACGTGAGCATGTCTGAACTTCGTGGCTAATTTTTAGTGGTCAGGTTTAATAATCAAATGTGCGGACTTACCTACCAAAAACCAGAGAGAGAGCACTGAATGCATGCTGTCTAATCTCAGAGACCTGAGGTGTGCTGAACCATGCAGCCAGCAGTATCCATCTGCTTCCAACTGCTGAGGCCTGGAACAACTGGGTGTTTTTTAAGACTTGCTTTTACCAACAACCTGGCAGGTGTTTCACCTGCACGATGAAAGGATATGGATGAGGTCTTCATCGTGACTGTGGATCGCCAGGTGAAGCTGGTCTTCCAAGTACAGTAACTTCTTGCCTATGGCTTCGCACTTTTCTCCAAGTTCTGCAGAAAGGATGTAAGATTCCTGGCCAAAGGGGGAATAAAAAAAGACAACTTGTAAGCTACAGATTTTTTCAGGGCCATGAACACATCTGTGATTCGCCCAGTGGCACATCAAGGGAAGGCTTCCCAGCAGAGCGCCCTCAGCCTCTGCCCCCAGGACAGCCGTACACAGACAGCCTCTGTCTTCCCTGGGGGTCATTGTTAGGAAGACATGGCTCCAAGGTACCCCTTATCTGGTCCTTTCTAAGTGCTGTTTCCAGTGTGTCAATTCCTGAAGTGGATTTATCCTCAGGGATCCTGAGTCTTCCAGCTACATCCACAGGCAAACTGACAATATATCAGGAATTCTAACCAAGGGGGGCTGGGGCGAGTCACCGGGCAACGAGGCTGTAAGAACAGAGACATTCCTGCAAGGGAACAGGAGTGTACTGGACCTTTGTTTACACGCTGGTCACAGTCCCTGAAAGCTAGAACATTAGAAACCTTCGATGCCACTGGGTATGTATGTATAGGCGTTAATTTTCTCTCCCCTTCACTGGAGCGTAGCCCATAAGAGCCAGGATGATAAATGTCAAGCCCATAGAGCAGGGATGAGGATGTCTGGCTCGCTGCTGGGTCCAGAGCTCCTGGCACAATGCCAGACACATGGCAGTCACGTGGTATTCACTGATTCCATGAATGAAGAGCCAAGTCTTGGAATTCACTCCTTCTCCGATGTTTCCCCTTCAAATGTACACCCCAGACGTGAGCCAGAAGAGTGCCTTCTCTAGGTCAGCTTCCTGTACAAAGCCACCACAGAGCAGAGGCCCCTCCACGAGCTGGCACCAGGCCCACACACTTCAGTCACTTAAATGCAACCAAACCATGCCAGCTGGACGGACCACACTGCTCTCCATCACAGTGTGCTTCCTGATGGTGCCTCACTCCTTTCTGCTCTGAAACCCAACCTCTCCTTCACGCCCCGGACTACGTCTCCACCTCGTAGCAGAGCAATTCTGACGTGTGCCAGGTTCTCACGAGTGCCCATAAACTCCCTGTGGGCAGGGCCAAGGGTCATTCATTCGTCCCAGGGCCTTGAGTATAAGGCCTGGCATACAGAAGGTCACAGATTTTTAAAAGAAAAGAATCAACAAGGTCAAGAAAATGAGGAAAGAACAGAGGGACTCTTAGAATAAAGGGAAAGAAGAAAAGCACATTATGCTTAGTGAGAGAAGCCAGACAGAGACATATCATATGATATCACTTACATGTGAAATCTAAAAAAGCTGAACGTGTAGAATCAGAGTCAAATGGTGGTCAGCAGGGGCAGGGGGTGGGGGCGGATGTCACTAAAGGGACCAAACTTGTACTGGGAGGTGAATAAGCCCTGGAGATCTAATGCACAGCATAGTGATTGTAGTCAACGCGACTATATTATAAACTAGATTCAAGTGTTCTCACCGGAAAAAAAGAAATGTAAGTATGTGTCATGATTGAGGTGCTAGCTGCAGTAGTAATCAGATTGCAATATACAATGTATCACATCAACATGTTATACACCTTAAACTTGTACAATGTTATATGTCAATTATATCGCAATGAAAAATATGATAAATAATAAATAAGCAGCAAAAAGTGAGCTCAGAATTTTAACTTAACCAAATGTAAAAGCAGCATTTTCCCAACTAGTAGTCAAGACTTAGAAGGTACACTAAAAATAATTTTGCATAAGGAAAATAATTAAGATATATATTCACTCTGGCTGGGTAGTTCAGTTGGTTGGAACATCGTCCCATACACCAAAAGGTTGCAGGTTCAATTCCCGATCAGGGCACATACTAGGTTGTGGGTTCGATCCCCAATTGGAGCATGTATGAGAGGCAACTGATCGATATTTCTCTCTCACATCGATGTTTCTCTCTCACATCGATGTTTCTGTCTCTCTCTCCCTTCCTCTCTCTCTCTAAAGTCAACAGAAACATGTCCTCGGGTGAGAATTAAGAAACAAAGATATATAGTCAAATTATATTACAGAGTTACTACAAAAGCTATAATTACTACCCAACAATAACAACAAAACACCCAGTTGTGGTGATATTTACTGTTAAAAACTCCTTTGAGATCATAAGTTATATAATATTATAATTGGAGTCTATGAATAACCATTAAATCCAGATATATAATTTAACATTCACTCTAGTAACTCCAGAATGCTTAAAGTTTATATCCCAAATGGCCAACCATATTAGAATAAAACAGTGCTAATGGGAACTATACATAAGTATGGTAAATATTGGAGACATTTAATATACTGCAAGTAAATGTATATACAAAAGAAAAGAAATCTAGTGATAACACACAACTTCAAGGACAAGTGGACAGAACTAAACAAGCAGGCGTGTGAAGCATGAAGGTTTGCTCATCACTGGCCACAGTGGTGGTGATGAGAAGACAGCAAGCAGGTAAAGATCATGCATGCAGATACATGTTACTGATCCTAAAAGTAGTAACATTATCACTCAATGCTGAATTTACAGAGTGGACAAATTACATGGACGCTGAGACCACGGGCAAAGAGCAACACCACAGTCATTCTTGAAATAAATGAGACACTCAGGAAAGAACATCTGGAGAAGTGATGGACAGTGGTGAAACCACAAGTCATACACGCAGGAGAGAAATACAGTACTAGTGGGAAAACACAAACGACTGAGAATACACTTACAGACAGAAAAAACAGACTCAGAACACAGAACCAAGAAATTTAAAACACTCTTAAATGGAATCAAATGACTCAATCCTCATTTTAAGGCTAAAACAAATATAAATCAAAGCTGAATTAAATTATTTAAAATATGGCTTTACATTTCTCCCCAAACATGCAATCCCTGCCTTTTAAATTACGTACCGATTGTGTGAGTTTAGGAAAGTAATTTCAGAGTACATGGTCTGAATTTTAAATTTTAAATAGTTTATATCCTATGATCCAATAATTCTGCTCCCTGGAATAACTCAAAAATGTATATATTTAAATTGAAATAATTTTTATTAAGTCTTTAATTATAAAAAAAGTTTACTATGTGCATTAAATAAAAATATTATATATATATATATATATATTTTTTTTTTTTAAATCCTCACCCAAGTACATTTTTTTTTTGTTCAGATAGAGTGGGAGGGAGAGAGAGGAGGAAAGAGAGAGAGAAACATCGACGTGAATGGGACACATCGGGTGGCTGCCTCCCGCACGACCAACCCGGGCCGGGGACAAACTGCAACCGAGGTACGTGCCCTTAGCGGGAACCGAACTCGGGACTCTCCGGACTGCAGGCTGACGCTCTAACCACTGAGCAAAACTGGCCAGGGCTATAATATTTTAATAATACAAAAGTAATTGTATTAAAATTATTGGAAAGAGGAAATAAATGTCCAACAATAAGAATATGGTTAAAATAAATTCTGGTATATTTGGTTCATATTTAGCCATTAAAATCATTTTTAATACAAGAATATTTAATAATGAGGAAATACTCAAATAGGCAAAGCACTAAAATATTAACAATTATTACTTTGAGTGACAGTATTATAGCAAATTTTTATTTTCTTCTCTATACTTTGTTGTATTTTCCACATCTCTAAAACATAATGAAGAAAAAGTTACCAAAACAGTAATTCAAACAATAATGAAAAAGTATCGAAAAAATACATCTGAATATTTTTAAAATAATATTAAATACTAATAGAAGTAGGGTTCAGACTGAAAAACCTCAGAGGAGCCCTGGCCGGTTTTGCTCAGCGGTTAGAGCGTCAGCCTGCGGTCCAGAGAGACCTGGGTTCGGTTCCCGCTAAGGGCATGTACCTCGGTTGCAGTTTGTCCCTGGCCCTGGTTGGTCGTGCGGGTGGCAGCCACTCGATCTGTCCCTTTCACGTCGATGTTTCTCTCTCTCTCTCTTCCTCTCTCTCCTTCCCACTCTATCTGAACAAAAAATGAAAAAAATGTCCTCAGGTGAGGATAAAAAAAAATAAAAAAAAACCTCAGAGGAGTGGGTGGGGGACAGGGAGAGATAAACCAAAGAACTTACATGTATATGTGCATAACCATGGACACAGACAACAATGCTGGGAGGGGGGCAGGATCGGGAGGAGGGTGTCAATGGGGGGGAAAGAGAAACATCTGTAACAAAAATAAATTAATTAAAAAAAATAATAAAAATTATATTAAAGGTTAAACAGACACAAAGAGGCAGAGGAAACAGACTGGAGGGCTGAGGTTCCGTGACCAGTCAGAGGACCCGACTGGCGTTCCCTCGCAGGGAGAATGTTTCTCGAGCTGAGGGTGTCTGCCAGGCTCCTGAGCAACCACGGCCTGCCAGCTTCTGACCTGGGGGAGGGGTCCTGGGTGTGACGGGGCATCGTTCCAGGAGTCTGACTTTACCAAAAGGCTCTCACTAGGAGTCCTGGGAACGGAACTGGTGTACAACCTAAACTGAGACGTGACCTCTGCTGAGAGGGCAGATTTACATGTTTCTGTGAACCCGATGAACACCGAGTAGAGGACAGGGTGGGACCAGAGTCAGGGGGATCACCTGGACAAAGTGCAGAAGGCCTGCCTGTTAACCCCAAACTTGGAGGGCCAGGCGAAACTTCTTTGTCTACCTCCTTGCTGTGCCCACGTACGGCGGAGGGTATGTGTGGCCTTTGGGGACCTTGCCTCTGTGCCTTCAAGAGACCGATCCTCTCCTCTCCGTTGAACCCGGGTGTGCCTTTGCGGATCCTTCAATGCACAGAACACCGTAAAACTACGAGCCTGACTTCCAAAGCCAGATCACAACGGGCGACGTGTCTTCTCAGACCACGTTGTGAGAAAGCCCAAGCCACATGGACAGGCCACGTGCTGTGTCTGGTTGTGAACCCCAACTAAAGCCCCAGCCAACAGCCCCAGCTGACTGCAGGCTCCACCTTCAAGCCATCCAGCTAACACCCAGCCACTGCGGGGCAGAGACAGCCCTCCCACAGCGCCCCATCCAAGTCCCTTACCCACAGACCCACACATACAAGAAATAGTGGTTTAAATCACTAAGTTGGGGTGATTTGTTGTGTAGCCATAGTAGCTAAAACAGTGGGCTAAATGGTTCTGCCCTGCACAGGACGCTGCGGGGTGGACAGGACTGCAGACAATGCTGGCCAGAAGTGCACCCTCACTAGTGCCTCCTACATACTGATTTCCAACACTGGCTAGCCCTTGATGCCCACTACAGTGCTGATGCCCAGACTTGTCTCAGGGTGGGGAGCACCTACGCATGCTAGGAACTGCAGCTGTGAGGCTGAGAGGTGCAAAAAACAGACTTCCATGAGCAGCCACTCATGCTGGTCGCCGGTCCCCAGATCCCTGGCTCCTGGTGGAATGTGCAGGCCATTAAACGCTGCAGAGCGCACTCTGAGCAACATGCTTGCTTTCCACACGAGCAGCAGGGCCTCGCTTCCTTCCAGCCTCGGAAGAAATGGCTCTTTCTACAGCGGCTACTCAGCACGGCGAGCTGCCCCCATCACGAGGCAGAAGGGCAAGAGATGAGTGGATTTCTGTCTCGGGATCTCACACTCATCTTGGGGCACACTTATGCATGGCACGAAGGACACATCGCTGCACTATTAGGTGGTCGTGTCCTCCCGGGAATGTGAGTGTGCCAGTGCTCCAGTCGCACCCACGCGCCCAGCGCTCCGCTGCCGGTTTCTGTCTGGCTTGGAGAAGACTTTCTCAATGTGAGCTTTTAGGCCGGTGGGTTTTAGGTTGTACTCTGCAGAGATCCCCAGGCTTCACTGTCAGCTCTGCCCCAGTTTCTAATTTTATCTGTTTAATTTGTCTAAGACTTGGTGGGAAGTAACAGAAATAGCAACTACTGAAGAGGTTTGGTTTGCTTGTTTGTCTTTTAAGAAAAGGAAGCTTCTTTCCAAAGTTGTCCTTCAGGAAGCTTTGGAAGCACCGGCACTTCTGTTTAAGCCCCACTAGTGACCTGAAGTCTGGTGTACGGTTCAAGGGCCCCGTTTGGGGTTAACTGCATGAGAAGTGGAGTCCCTCACCTTGACACCACCCTGCTGCCTAGGACATCAAAGGCGAGCATTTACAAAGTGCCACCTCAGTCAGGGCTACTGAGAATGTCACATGGTCTTCCCTGAGAATTTTAATACCTAGAAGCAGAAAGGGTTGGAGCTGGCAGGGGCTCAGGTACCATTTGGTTCAATTCCTCCTTTTACACACACAGCATCTCAAAGAGTCCGTGACTTGCCGGAGATCACACAACGAGAAACTGGCAGGCTGGGGTCTAAGATGCAGGTGTCCCCTCATCTGGCCAGTTCTTTCCTCTGGATCTGGGGGGAACACAGAGAGGGATTTTGTTGGGCGGACACAGGGTGGGGTGAGGGGACTACAAAGTGGGGACAAAGAAATCGAAGCACGCTGCGCCTGGAGAAGCCACCTCTCTTCCTTCCACCATGGGAACTCTGCAAACTGGGCTCTGCTTTCTGGAGGGCTCAGCTCACTGCGGGAGGGGCTCCCTCCAGGACTGAGACTGAGATCAACAGGAGGTGGTGACATCAGCCAGGACAACCTGGGATGCGATGTGAGCTGGGACCTTCTTTGGTCCACATATCCCTAAAACACAGGCTGGAAGCAGAGGGAAAAAGGTGAGTCGGGGAGGACAGGGAGAATATCTTCTTCTGAATGAGAATCTGAGGACCGTGAGATTCCAAATGCACGTTCTCTGAACCACGTTCCATGGCTCTTCAGGCTCCGGGCTCCTCTCAGTGTGAAATCTGCAATGTTTGCTTCCATTTTTATTATTAAATTAAATGTGGCAAAAAAAAAAAAAAAAAAGAAAGAAAATAAGAAAGAAAGAACCTGCATGACTGACACTTGATAATTAAAATACCACCCACTACAAAGTCCCTGGCATTCCTGGCTGAAATGGGGTTTTGTAGGATTCGCATTCCTGAATGGATCAAGTACGGGGTGTTTGGCATCTCAAAGCATCTTTGCAAACAGGGAAGACCATGTGACATTCTTAGCAGCCCTGACTGAGGTGGCACTTTGTAAATGCTCGCCTTTGATGTCCTGGACAACAGGGTGGTGTCAAGGTAAGGGGCTCCACTTCTCATGCAGTTAGCCCCAAATGGGGGCCCTTGAACCGTACACCAGACTTCAGGTCACTCTTGGGGCTTAAACAAAAGTGCCGGTGCTTCCAAAGCTTCCTGAAGGACAACTTTGCAGACTCTCCAGTAATTTGTCCCATCAGGCAGTCATTTCAGCAATTCAAATTATGATTTTTTTCTTTCTATACCTCCATCCCATCATTTAGCCCTAAGTGTAGCTATTTTCTTCCTGGGTCCGAATGAAAGAAGCTGTTCCAGGTAACTGGCCTCATTGCTGAGCCTCTCTCCTGCTCTGCCTGCCCATTCCTCTTCAAAACCCTCAGATTCCACTTGTTCTAGGAACGCTCAGGACCCCGGGTCTCCTGTCCCACCTCACCTCCAGGTTAGAGCTGTTCCTGCAGCCCAGCACCTCCTCAGGGGGTACCTCCCTGCCTGTCCCCCCACCACACGGTAGCAGAAAGGTATCCTGCCCCCCTCTGCCGAGTGACTAGCATTCTGCCCAGCTCTTAAGAGGGGCTCAGTAATTGTTGAAATAATGGAGAGCCTTCTTTGTCACTGAATCTTGAGGAAGTTGCGCTGTTTCTCAGACTGCACTACCCCAGGCTTCCTCTTCCAGACTGCACCACCCCAGACTGCACTACCCGAGACTGCACTACCCTAGACTGCTCTACCCCAGACTGCTCTACCCCAGACTGCATCCTCTTCCAGACTGCACTACCCGAGACTGCACTACCCCAGACTGCACTACCCGAGACTGCACCACCCCAGACTGCACTACCCCAGACTGCTCTACCCCAGACTGTACTACCCCAGACTGCTCTACCCCAAGCATCCTCTTCCAGACTGCACTACCCGAGACTGCACTACCCCAGACTGCTCTACCCCAGACTGCACTACCCCAGACTGCACTACCCGAGGCATCCTCTTCCAGACTGCACTACCCCAGACTGCACTACCCCAGACTGTACTACCCCAGACTGCACTACCCCAGACTGCTCTACCCCAGACTGCACTACCTGAGGCTTCCTCTTCCAGACTGTGCTACCCGAGGCTTCCTCTTCCAGACTGCACTACCCCAGACTGCACTACCCCAGACTGTACTACCCCAGACTGCACTACCCCAGACTGCTCTACCCCAGACTGCACTACCCGAGGCTTCCTCTTCCAGACTGTGCTACCCGAGGCTTCCTCTTCCAGACTGCACTACCCCAGACTGCTCTACCCCAGACTGCACTACCTGAGGCTTCCTTTTGCCAGAGTGTGAAGAGCCAGGCAGGAGACAATGGTCCTTTTCCTTCCATGCAGATGCAGCCAGGATGGCTTTGCCTGGGGTGATTCCCTGCCACGTACTGGCCACAGCACTTCCATACAAACATGCCCTTTATCAGTCTCAGAAAATCCCCTATATCTTCCCTCCTGTCCCTTCACGTGGTTATGATACGGTAGCGCCAACTCGGCCGGCAGTATTTCAAATATAATTTGCTTAACTCATTTCATGATCAAAACCTGCAGACTTGGATGTTTGGGCAGAAATTCCCAGCTGTGTTGAATTAGAGCTGATGTCAAATTTCTGTCCTACTCACCAGACTCGGAAAGCTTGATTTAAAACAGAAAGCGGGATTTCCTTTGTTGCGCAGGATTTTCCCATTAAAATGACTTTCTAAAAACATTTATCTATAAAAGTTTATACTCAGATCAAAAACGCACTCAGTCGCTTGCCTGAACAGATCCTGAAACCTCACACTCTGGTGAAGACAGTCACAAACGCCACAGCTGGCACCCCAAGGACTTTCTACTTAGTGATCGTTCTCACAAATAAGGCCTTGCCTATGGAATTTGGAAAATATCAACATTTAAAGTTTTAAAACTAGAGCTCACATTCAAACGGTAGGAAATACTATAATAAAAATAATTGTTTTGATACAAGCAAGTATCTGACAGCAGTATCTCATCAGGCTATATCTAGAGTGATGAGAAAATCATATTAATCATTTTTTTCTGAATATAAAACACATCTGGAATAGGAAACTGTATAAGTTAAACCGCTAGTTAGCTGGTTACGGCTGCAGCTGCCAACTCAACTTATGAAAGGCTTCCACACCTAACAGCGCGTGTGTTTCAGAAATGTCATTACTGCCCTATCGGTGTGGCTCAGTGGATTGAGCATCGTCCCATGGACTGAGAGGTCCTGGTTCGATTCCTGGTCAGGGCACATGCTCGGGTTGTGGGCTTCATCCCCAGTAGGGGGCATGCAGGAGGCAGACGATCGATGTTTCTCTCTCACATTGATGTTTCTATCTCTCTCTCCCTTCCTCTCTCTCTAAAAAATCAATAAAAACATTTAAAAATTTTAAAAGAAATGTCATTATCAGTGGTGACCTGCCACAGATCTGAGCAGATGGGCTACAGCTTGGATTAAGTCACTGCATCAAGAATACTGAAGCCCTGGCTGGTGTGGTTCAGAAAAACCTCCTAACTGGGGAAGTGTTTCCTGCTATGATTTAAAATTACTCTGGGAGCCATGGCTGGTTTGGCTCAACAGTTAAAGCAACAGCCCGTGGACCAATGAGTTGCAGGTTCGATTCAGGTCAAGGGCACGCCCTGGTCAGGGTCATGCAGGAGGCAACAATCGATGTGTCTCTCTCACATCGATGTTTTTTTTCTCTCTCTCTCCCTCCCACTCTATCTGAAGATAAAAGGAAAAATATCCTCGGGTGAGGATTGAGAAAAAAATTACTCTGGGAAATCAAGTCCTCTGAGGCCTGTACTGCCCGTGGGAAATGCACTGTGCCGGGCGCTATGCTCTGAAGTCACCATGACTTCTACCCTTGCTGGGATCCGCAGGGCGGAAGGAGCCCCATCTGGGAAATCCTGCCCTCCGCTCTCTTACCCAGATCCCCATTTTCCTGGGCCATGTAACAAGGCATCAGAAATAGCTGCCTATCTATACAAATACTTATCATAGCCTGCGAAAGTCACAAACAAAGAAAGGACAGGTGACAGAGCAGTCTTCCCTATGGTTGTCAAGCTGTCTGCTTTACGAATTGCTGGGCCATAGCAGTATTTAAGTTAAAAAAAAAAGTCAAACCCCTGCACTGCAAACGTACAGTACTTACAAACCAAAAATGCAATTCAAACCTCACGATGTTTGTGCTGTTGTTACATTTCACTCCCTCCCCAGTAGCTTGAGGTAAACCAGATGTGATTACCGCCATCCGCGCGCTGAGCTGATGCATTAAATCAAGCCTGTGCTTAGTTCGGTATTAAAAGCACAGCCTTAAATATGTTCCTTTGGGCTGTTTTCCAAAGTATTTGCTTGGCAAATACATTCCAGGAATGCTATATGGTTTTCTTTTCTTTTTTTTATCTTCCACATAAAGAATATTTACCTCGGACAGAGTTCCGCCCACACCACAAAGAGTATCTTTCGCATCTATTTGAAATAGATTTTATAAGGATTCGGCTCTCCACATAAACACTGAATTCTACAGTCATGTGTGAATACCGGCAAGCAGAGAGCCACAGAGTAAGACACTAAAGGCACATCGTTATTACTCCATATAATGCAAGTATTCATCCAAATATCTAAATTACAGGGCTACACCCTGCGTAAGTGGTATTTCTTTTAAGAGCATCCAGATGTCATAAGTGGCGAGGAAAGCATCTGAACTATTCAGCCGTCTTTAGGTTGCAGCGAGCAGTGAACTGTCCCCAAGTACCTGCATGCTCCTTATAGAGAAGGCACCAACAAGTTCTAAACAGAACCAATTAACAGAAGCCAAAAAAAATATGATAGCTCAGCCAGTGTGGCTCAATGGTTGAGCGTCAACCCATGCACCAGGAGGTTGCTATTCGATTCCCGGTCAGGGCACATGCCCAGGTTGTGGGCCCGATCCCCAGTGGGGGGCATGCAGGAGGCGGCCAATCGATGTTCTCGCTCATTGATGTTTCTATCTCTCTCTCCCTCTCCCTTCCTCTCTCTCTAAAAGCAATAAATAAAAAATAAAAAATATACATATGATAAAAAAGAAGCTGCCCAATAATTCATATATGTTAACTGGCCTGTGCTTTCCAGCTATATTTTATATGCCATGATCATTGGCAAGAATTTGGACTGCTTTCCTTACAGCACACTTCAGATGAAGATCAGAGCTGAATGAGGCCCGACTCTGTTAGAACCTCTGAGGCCAAATCTGTTTGTAAATGACATCCACACATCAGCACGCACCCACAGGTCCTCTATTTCACACACGGATTCTGAGCCCAGGGATGGTGACGTCAAACCCTGAGACCCTTTGGTAGGAGAAATGGAAAGAGCACAGTCGGCGGGTTCTGTGTAGGGGAAATGTTCTCCGCCCGCTGCCCGGCCCCAGAAAAGACTGAACTACAAGGAGTAACGAGAATCTGCGAGAAGAGAATCCAACGCCAACTTTCATCTGTGTTCATTTTAGATTTATTTTAAATTTCTAAATGATTTTTGTAAAGTATGCAACTATGAGACTACTGGAATTACTGTTGTTAAATGCCAGCGTTTGACCCTGGCTCTGGGTATGACCCTCTGCAAGTCGAGCCTGCTTTACACTCTCCGTAGGAATGCCCAGAGCTCCAGGAAGTGCCAACGACCAGCCTGTGGGGCAGGAAGTTCCTGACCCAACGCCCTGGGCCCAAAGGGGAGGAGGTCAGACGCAGCCTGTGTGCCAAGGGGGCAGAGTGGCAGTTCATTTTCCAGAAATTCGAAACCTGGATTAAAAACCTCTCGAAGGAAACCACCTCACGTGCATTAGGTAAGCCTCCCATGTTATAAATGCCGTCAATTAGTCCTGCCACCAGGCGGTGACCATCCTCAGTGTTCGTCAGTGAGTGACCAGGAATTTCCACGATGAAAGCGTCTCCCGGAGCCCCAGGTTGTTTCCCCAGTACTGACTTATTTTTAATTAATGGAAGAACTGCCACAGTTAAACCCTGGGGCACAGAAAGTCATTCTAGAATTTTCCAAAAGGAGGCAGGTCAGCAGAGCCTACTTCCTTTCCTTGGGCAGGTGAGGGACAAGCTGACTTTAATTAACCAAGGGAAGCAGCAGGAGGCGGCTGAGAGTGGGAGCTGACCCCCCCCCCGGCGTCTATGTCTCTGCTCCACCCTGACTCAGGGACCTGTGAGCACTTCTGTTCCTATTGGATGAGTTGTGTTTGTTTCCAAGACTACTTCCGCCAGTTGTACTTAAAATCCTAATTACATAATTTAAATAAATGTAAAGCAATGAAATATTAGTGTGAAAAGAGAGTTCTTGTCTCCACATAAACCACGTTGAAAACTTTGGAAAAACTTAAGAGAGGAACAGAAAGACATAGAGGATTGCTTTGAAAGTGCTCCTAAAAAGTCCAGGGCTCCTAAAGAAACTGGAAACCTACAAGACGCACCATTGCCGAGGCCTGTGCAGGAGGGCCTGCGGAGGAGGCCAGGCACCTCCACGAGCCCAAAGCTGGTCCTACAGCAAATGATTAGTAAACGATCGTGTGTCTTCAGTCTTAAGAAGTTTAAAATGCACTTGTATCATTTTCTGTGACTCTCTGGTTTTTTTAATTAATCAAGCAATTACCAATCCTGGCTGCATCCCAATTGCTTCTGCTGGTTTACTCTTGTGTTTGCAATACAGTTGGGTTTGCCCACAAAACTCTAAATTGCAGGAAGGTAGAACTTCTCCTCTTGCCTGGGCCCTCTGCTTTCTCCCCAGAGGCATTGGATGAAAGCAGCTGATAGGTAAGGGAGCATTTCCCCCTGCTGGCTCTCAAACTCGCACACCGCCTAGTCCAGGACCCGTTTTTATTACCCCATTCCGCGGGTGAGAGCTGAAGTGAGCAGGACGCTGGAGAAGAGAAGCAGCAGGGCTGCACCTGCCTTCTGCCCAGCACAGGCGTTTCTGGGATGAGAAATCCGGTTCGGACGGTGACACGTCTTCACACAGACGCTTTTCCAGCTCACTTTTCACATGAAATTGAGTAAAAAGGGATTGGGAGCCACCGACAACAATTTGTAGAGACCTACGTGACATAATGAAAGAAAGTGACACCGCCTGGCCGTGTCTTGCTGCTAATTCTTTTCATCACAGACATCTTCACACACTGGCTACTCAGACCCTCCGGGGACGGCTCAAAGGGGCCGCACCTAGTTTGGCCTCTTTCAGCCCCTTTGGTGGCAGTATGACTGGGAAAGGGAGCAGCTAGGTGACAAGTCAGAGCAGAGTGATGCTGTCCAGGGAACTCCGTGGGAGGGGAGCCCACTCTGTAGTAAAAGCAGAAAGCACCCCAGCAGGCGGGCTGCAGACAGGAAGGAAAGAACTACGCAGGTACGACGGCCAGAGCTTCGAGCACAAAAGAGCAACTTCACAGCGGAGCAAGCTGGCTCCGTGATTCCCCAGCTCCCTCTGGCCCCGTGCAATCTCTGTAACGTCTGTCAACCAGGGCCTATGGCTGCTGATGGCTTCCGGAACCCAGGAGATGCTGGCAGGTGAACCTCGATGAAACCGAGCAAGAGGGGCTCTAACAATTGAGGAGGCCCTGCGAAGACTGGCCCTCGGCCCTCTGGCTGACTTCCTCCATCACCAAGCCCAAGCAAATGACTCTGCCTCAGTGTGCCCAGCTGTAAAATGGGGGAAATGGTGCGGAACAGCCTGGCAGGACCATAAACACAGAGGAAACTTTGATTAATGACAAAACACTTGTTCTAACAAAGTACAAGCAAAATGCACAGAACCACGTGGGCCAGATAAGCACAGTGAAAGCTTCGCCAGTCCATCTCCCTAGGGACCTCTATAAGTCAGCAATTTTTCATGGAAGATTTGGGTTAAAAAGAAATTGACTGCCTTCAGGGCATCTCGCTTCAATAGAGAAAGCAGTGTGGGACCGCCAGTCCCAGCGGGGACTCCACAGCAAAACCAGCTCCGAGCTGCAGAGCAAATAGACACTTTCTCCACAGGCTGAGCCCGCAAGTACCCAGACTTCAGCGGCTCCCTACCGAACCCAGGCAGGGAAACAAAATCCCTTCCTAACGACACCCGTGGTTGTCGTTTCTCTGGGCCTTCGGTGGTGTAAAATCCTCCGTCCAGATACAAACAAGATGTTTCCTTTATTAAACCTGTTTTCTCAGCTCCCTTCCACCACTGTGTTGCTCTCTTCCGCTTCCTGATCAAGCAGGCAAGACGTTTTATTTTAAAAAGGTCTTAGAGACATTTGTGACTGCCAGAAAGTGATAAACACACATTAAAAAGAACATCTTTTCACCTCCTACCCTGTGTGTCACTCCGTTTTAGATGCAATATGAGAGAGTTTTCATTATCCTCATGTTTTGTTTGTTTTTCTGTGTTTTCAGCAGCCGAGGAAATGCAGCCCCTATTCGGCCTCGACACCTGGGCTCTGACCGTATTTTACTGTCTTCCGAGAGCCCTAGGCCAAGTGCCACGGACTCAGACATCCACAGCCTTGCTTTTTTGTTGTTGTTAATCCTCACTCAAGGATATTTTTTCCATTGATTTTTAGAGAGAGTGGAAGTGAGGGGGAGAGGGAGAGAGAGAGAGAGAAAAATAACATCTATGTGAGAGAGACACATTGATCTGTTGCCTCCCTCATAACCCCAGTCGGGGCCTGGGATTGAACCTGCAACCCAGATACGTGCCCTTGACCAGAACTGAATCTCTGGTGCATGGGCCGAGGCTCCAACCACTGAGCCACACAGGCCAGAGCCACAGCCTTGCTTTTAAATGGGTAGATGTTATTTTAAAGATTTTAGTCACTTTTTTGAAGTTATATGCAGTATATTAGACTGGTGTAAAGTTACAGGTTTAGATCTATGGACAATCAAGGTACAGAATAGTTCCATCACACGTGTTCCAAATTCCTTCACGTTGCTCTTTGTGATCAACCCCTCCCCCAGCACCAATTCCCGGCAACAACTGATCTGTTTTCTGTTCCCGTATTTTGCCCTGTCCAGGAAATAGCTACCATGTTAACATTCTTGCCACTCACGCATACGAAGGGTGCCTGCTGCCTCTCGGAATGTAAGCCCAGGAGAGCAGGGGGGTGGGCAGGGCACAGGACAGGCGATGGCTCTGAAAGCCAGCCAATGCCTTCCAGTTCCCTCTGCTCTCTCTGCCCCCAAGAAAATAGCAAACCCTACAGAAAGTACCCAGCATGTCACTCGGTGCAGAGGAGCTGCAGGGCTGGGAGAGGTCTGGGGGCTCAGAGAAGCAGCCATTGGGGCCTCCTCCTCACCAGAAACCTCAAGACAAGGCTCTACTGTTTATTCACCTTGACTCTGAATTTCCTTCTTTTAGGCAAAACTAGCTCTGTTTTCCTATAGTCAGACTGGCAGGTGTGAATAATCTTATGGGGGAAGAATAATCCTCCTATACCCGGGAAAGTTATCCACCAGAGAGCCTGGAGGGACACATGGGGAAGGAAGGGAGGAGGAGGGGAGGAAGGAAGGGAGGGAGGAAGGGAGGAAGAAAGAAAGGAAGGAAGGAAGGAAGGGAGGGAGGAAGGAAGGAAGGAAGGAAGGAAAAAGAAAGGAGACAGAGAAAAGGACGGAGGGAGGGAGAAGACTCCTTCCACAAGGTCAAATCTGCTTAACCTGTCCTGACCTCCAGAGAGGCCAAGGTCCCAACAGACTCCATCACATACCTGGCCTGGCTCCTGTCTGTCCGGCACAGAACCCCTGGGAGCCCACTTTAGAGACTCAGTATGCCTTCAAAGCCTCAGCCCCAGGGCCCACAGTTTCTTCCACCCAGGGCTCCCCTCCCCTTGCTTCCCTCCACACCAGAATATTCTTTCCAGCTGGCCAACTGCAACAGATGGCAAAGTTTCAGCAACTCTACCGAGAGCTCTGGCGGCCGGGCTTGCGGGGAGGATCCCACCTGCAGGCCTCGGCTAACAAAGGCTGAGATCATCTGTAGCTCAATTTAGAGTCCAACTCTGTGAAGCCAGTGGGACTGCAGAGTGACAACAGCCGTCTTTCTCATAAGTTACTCAATTCAAATAGATGACCCAGTGTCAGTTTTCCCAGCAGTCCAGAGGTAGAGGCCGTGGGCCTGCAGACAGGACCGGGAGGCCCGCCCGGGTGGGGGCCATGGGGCACTCTCCCCACTGCACAGTGAGTCATGGAAAAGACCCAGTGAGAGGGCGCATCTAACATCAAATGTGAGGCGTAAACATGAAGTGACACGTCCCTCCAGCTTCACCACGCTTTAATTTCCTTTTAATATTCAGAACACCTGGGAACCTGGCCAGAAAAAAGAGCTCCAACGCCTCCTGTCAGGGCACTGAAATTGGAAAAAATTCCTAGATCCCTTTTCATCAAAGGAATATTGTTAGGGTTAGAGGGGAAAGTGAGGGGGAGGGGAGAGGGGGGAGGGGAGAGGGGGGAATGAACCAGGGAGGGGAGTGGAGAGGAGTGACAGGGAGGGGGGATGGGGAGGGGAAGGAGGGGAGAAGAGAGGAGGGAGGGGAGGGGAGGGAGAGGGGGCGGGAGGGGAGGGTTGCAAGCTTTCTCTGTTAATCCTGGTCAGCCTTGGGGTAAAATGTTAAATAAATCCACATTTTAATTATATATATATACATATATACACACACACATACACACACACACACATATACACACAATCATAAGCCAAGTAAGTATTAAAATTTTTTTTAAATGAATAAAGCAGATTACCAACATCCATTATGATCCTTGTTTTGCCAAAAACAATTACTGGGATATATACAAATATGTGAATGTTTGACTCTAATAAATAATGATATGTTGTAAGACATAGATTCTAAAGATATAATTAAATAAATATAACACATACAGTACATATAATAGCTATATGTTACATATGATACATATAGTATATGTTACATATAGTAATTATATATTAGACTGTATATTCTAACTGTGGCCATAAAAGTAAAATAAAATAGGACTAAATATGCTAAAAGTTTTTTTGTTCTTCTATATTTTAAATTTCTACAAAATTCTACATTATTTTATAATCATATTCAAGAGTTATTAAAACTTCACAGTTTGTGTGGTTCCGTGGGAAGCCCTCCTAATATTTACTGCTCTCATTTTGGGTGTGGTCACAAAGCACCCCTCAGAGTGGAGCCCCTGCTGAGGCTAGGGGGATGGACAGACCTCTTTCTGTTCGCTGCCAGCACAGTGCGGAGAGGGAGCCAGGTGAGCCTTCCACTCTTCGAATGCCTGCAAAGGGGTCCTCCTCTCATCTTCACAATGGGGTCTGGGCGAGACACCTGGAGCAGCTGTGCAGGCAGCTCCCCCGAAGTCATCCACCTGCTTCTCGTCGTCTGCAGACAGGCTGCTCCTCGCCTCCTGGAGCTGCAGGCTCTGGATAAGCAACTGACAAGCTTCCAAGTCAGCTTCCCACACTTTTCCCAGCAGCGGACACTTGCAGCTAAGACAGAAGGGAAACAAAGGCATAAACATCAATTCAGTGATGTTTCATCATCCCAGGTCAATAGCTTGTTCACGTGGCTAAAGTTAGCTAGTCAGCCTCCAGTTATCAACTTCATTTTACATAATGATGGATTATTTCAACCAGAAAATTCAGAGGAGCCAAATTGGTATACCATCAAGTATAAGACCTTCCTAGCTACTTGGTCTGCAAAGGCATCCAAGATCCTGTGTATTTTTCCAGACTCAGAGGCCCAATACAAAACAGCCCCTGCTCACATCTGCTCCAGCCCTGCTGACTTTCCTTGAATCCCCAGACCTGCCCAACTCTCCCTGGGTAAGTACTTTTTAATGTATTGTTTCATCTGCCTAGATTGTGCCTCCCCTACTATTCTCCCTATCAACACACAATCACCCAGGTAATGTAAAGGAGTGAAGCAGTGCAGGGGTAATATAAACCATGACAACAGATATTCAGCCTCAGTGGCAGAAAGCAACAGAGAGGAGTGGACTCCAGCTACTAGGAAAGACTTATCCCTCTACTGGGAGCCGTTCATCAGCTCAAGCCAATTAAATCTGTGAGTAAGGAAAAATTTGATTTTCTATGGAAAGACAAAAATCTTGGATTTTAAATGAAAATATGTATTTTTTCATCCATCTATTCAGCTTCATGCTGGATATTTTCAATACATCTATCTTCCATTTAATAATCCTTCCTTCTACTGTGTCTAATCTGCTATTCAATTTATCAACTGTGTTCTAAATTTTACTTTAGTTTTCAGTTCTATAATTTTGTATATTCTTTTACATATTTCAATTTTCCGCTTAACTTATCCATCATATCCTCCATTTTCTTGAACATATATATCACCATTATTTTAAAGCCTGTGTTTATGAATTCAGAATGAAAAATAAAGCATGAGACAGAAACAATATTAGGGGAGATATTAGCTAAGAATTTTCAAATGTTGACAAGGGAAATCAAACTACACTTCCAGGAAGCATTGCAATCTCAAGGCAGAAAAATTCAAAGGAAAAAAACACACCGCTGTCTGTCACAGTGAAACTGCTGAGCACCAAAGACAGAACACAACTCTCAAAGGCAGCCAGAGGAAAAAAGACATTTACTTTGAAGGAACAATAATATGGGTGACATAGATAAAACATCTTTAAAATGCTGAAAGAAAATGACTGCTAATCTATAAATTATACAATTATTTTTAATTTCCTTCTAAAGTAAAAATAAAGATATTTTCAGATGAGTGAAAACTAAAAGAATTCCTTGGCAGTGCATCCATACAGAAGGAGAAGATTCCAGCCGTAGGCAATCACAAAGGGATGGGAAACAATGGGAAGAGTAAGTATGTGGGTAAATCTAGGGGACTATCGATGTAAAAAAAAAAAAACAGGAATGGTCATTTCTTTGGTAGTCTAAAATGTATACAGAATCATGACAATCAGGACAAAGGGAAGGAGAGAAAGAAGGGAATTAAAACAGTCTCAGGTCCTTGTGTTGTCCAGAAAGCAGCAGAAGTACTAAGTTAGATTAGACTTTTAAAAAATTGGATTTATACTGAACCTTTATGGTAGTCAAAAAACAGAGATGTTCATTAAAAGACTGTATAGCCCAGCCGGTGTGGCTCACTGGTTGAGAGTCGACCCATGCACCAAGAGGTGGCCAGTTCAATTCCCAGTCAGGGCACATGCCCAGGTTGTGGGCCCGATCCCCAGTGGGGGGTATGTAGGAGGCAGCCAATGTTCTCTCTCATCGATGTTTCTCTTTCTCCTTGATGTTTCTCTCTCTCCCTCTGCCTTCCTCTCTCTAAAATCAATAAAGAAAAAATATTTTAAAAGACTGTATAACTGACAACTAATATGGGGGAAATTTTTTTTTTTAATTAAAAATACTTAAGTATTGCCCAGCCAGTGTGGCTCAGTGGACTGAGCATCATCCCATGGACTGAGAGGTCCCGGTTCGATTCCTGGTCAGGGCACATGCCCGGGGTTGCGGGCTCAATCCCCAGAAGGGGGTGCGCAGGAGGTAACGAATCAATGTTTCTCTCTCGCATTGATGTTTCTCTCTCTCCATTCCTCTCTCACTAAAAAAATCAATAAAAATATATTTTAAAAAATAAAATAAAATAAAAATACTGAAGTATTGCTTTAATGAAAGGAATAAAGAAAACAGGAATAAACATGGCACAGATGGGGGAAACGGTAAAATAGAAATATTTACATCCAAATATATTAGGAATTATGTTAACTATACATAGCTAAGTACTGTAAAGAGCAAAGATTTTAGACTAGAATAAAAAAATCAAAATCAACTATATGTTGCTTATAACAGACATATATTAAATATAAGGATACAAACAGGTTACAAGGAAAGGAATGGAAATAATACGTCATGAAAGCATTATGAGAGATAAAATGTAGTGGGAACTGACAGTCTTTTCAACATATGTAGCATGTCAACTGGATATCACTGCAGGAAGAAGATAAAATCATGATTACTGGCTCACACTACACAAATATCAGTTTCAGGGGGATTGGAGAACAAAATATGAAAGATAAAACTTCTAGAAGATAAATAGGGTAATATCTTTAGACTTTGCAATGTGCAAAGATCTCTTAGGAAATAAAAAGTACTAAACTATAAAGGAAACAAATGATAAATTTGATTTCATTAATAGTTAAAATGTATATTCATCAAAAATCACCACTGAAGGAGTAAAATGCTAAGCCACAAAGTGGGAGAAATTGTTTGTAATACATGTAACCGACAAGGGACTGATTCCAGAATATAGACAGGACTCCTATAAATCAATGAGACAGACAACCCGATTTTTAAAAAGGGGAAAGACTTGCATAGGCATTCCACAAACGAGGGCATCTAAGTGGCCAATAAGTAACTCATGAAAAGGTGCTCAACACCTTTAGTCATCAGGAAAATGAATATTAAGCCACAGTGATGGACACATCTACAAGATGACTAAAATTAAAAGCCTAACATACCAAGTGTTGGAAAAGATACAAAGCTAGTGCTCTCATATCTCACCGATGGGCATGAACTAAAATGTCTTTGAAATCTCTGACAATTGTACTAACGTCAAAAATATGTCAATCTTATGATGCAGCAACGCAACTCCTAGGTATACACTCAGTGACGTGCACGTACAGTCAGTTCTCCTTATTCACCATGGTTATGTCTAGAAAGTCACCTCGAGCCCTGAATGACCAAATACTGAACAACTGCTCCCCAGGAGAATACAGGATCACCTTGAGGCTCTGGTCACAACATTTTCATCAACCCACCAATACACAGCCCGTTTTATGTGTGTTTCTGTTTAGACACCCGAATTCATGTATATTGCTGTCATTAACACGGAGTCCATGGCCGCAGCGCCATGTCTCATGCCTGAACCAGCTTCGCCAACACGCAGTCCATCCTCCACGCGGCACATCGCCGCCTCTTGCACTTAGGAGCACAGACAGCACTTCAGCATTACGTTTGGGGAGATTTTAAGTAACAAAATCACCAAGAAAAAAAGCATTAAAATACAAAAAAAAACAACAACCAAAAAACCCCACAAACCGTGGCATATAGATAGCAAAAAAAGGCACTTGTTTACAGTGTGAGAACTATCGCAAGAAGGCAGGGCGTCGCCTTGTTAGACTTCAGCTGAGAACAGGCACATCAGGCGACAATTTTAGCTGCTGCGCACGTCCATGAACGGCGGTGAGAGCTCTGCAGGTGCTGATTTGGGGGTTACCCACAAATCCTACTGAGCAGGCAATTCCCAAATACAGAATCCACAAACAGTGACGATTGACTACGTGTGTGATCACACAACCTTTTCCATGACAGCCAGTACCTGGGAGGGGAAACCTATCTCCAGAAACAGAAAGATGGATGAATTATGACACAGTCATTCAGTGGAATATCACTCTGCAAAGATGAACGAATTAGTACAACCTGCAACAATGTGGATGAAGTTCATAAACACATTTGGGCCAAAACAGAAAGACCAACAGGAGGCACTACGATTCCGCTTATTTTATATTTTATATTTTATATTCAAAACTAGCCCTGGCTTGTGTGGCTCAGTTGGTTGGGCGTCGTTCCATGCACCAAAGGGTTGTCAGTTCAATTCCTGCTCAGGCACATGCCCAGGTTTCCGGCTCCATCCCCAGTCAGGGGCATGCAGGAGGCGAACCATTGATGTTTGGCTCTCTCTCCCTCATCCTTCCTCTCTCTCTAAAAATCAATTAAAAAAATTTTTTAAATAAAATAAAATATGCAAAACTAATCCATGTTGTTTGAAATGAGGATAGTGGCTACTTCGGGGAGAAGGGAGGTGATGACAGAGAGAGGCTTAAGGAGAGCTGTGAATGGACTGGAAGTGTTTTATTTCTCAATGGTGGTGTTTATGCAGATGTTCATTTTAGGAAAATTCATGGTGTGTGCACTTTCTGACTATGTTATATGTCAGTTTAAAATAATCAGAAGAGAGAAAGAGAGAAGACAGATTTTCAGCGCCATGTCCTGGGAGAGGGGGTCAGGGGTGTGATACACATGAGACCCGATCGGTAGTCCTTAGGAACACTGGACTGGTCCCTTCCCAGCTTCCTCATCTCAGCCAGTCTTGCTGTTGGCATCTTTCTGAGGTTGGGTTTCTCCACTAGGATGCTTCATTCGCAGCTGCTCCGATGTTCTGTGAGATGTTTTTTTCAAATCCACTGCTTGTCTATTCCTTTCGTAGGTTCCCCGTCCTTATACTGACTTATGTTTAAGGAAACATTTTATTGAAACTTCCATATCTTTCATTTTTATAGTCTACACAGTTTTCTATTTCTTCTTGTGTCCAATTTAACACTTTCTATCCTTTATAGAAATAAATCCATTTTCTCATGGGCTACGTATGTATTGTAATGTTTGTTCATCATTTTAAAAATTATTTTTAAAAATCACCTGGGTCCACAGACATTCCCCCTTTTCATACTGTGTTTTATTTATTTACCTCTTTTCTGATTTATCTTGTTCAGTCTTATCAGAAGTTTGCTATCCTACTAATCTTTTCAAAGAACCAATATTTGCTTTGTTAATCTTTGATATTGATTTTTTTTCCTCTGTTTTCTTGATTTCTGATCTTATCTTTAGATGTCCTTTCTCCTCATTACTTTGGAATTATTATCTTTTTATTCACTTCTTTTGTTAAATACAACTCATTTATTTTCTTTTATTTTCCTCTCTTGCTATTTTAATTTTCTAATACATGTATTTAAAACTCTAAATTTTTGTCTGAGTAATATTTTAATCATGTCTAATATTTTTGTTGATTTATTATAAAATGTTTGTTTTTAAATTACTAAATATTTTAAATATACAGAAAAATATTTAAAATAATTTAACAAACACTTGTATACTTACCATCAAACTCACCAACTTTTAATCTTTTAAAATTTAATCAGATTTACTTCCAGAACTTACATTATTGTCCCACAAATTCCATCTAGTGAGCTTTCATTGTCTTTTCTTGTGATCACCTCTTCAACGGAAGGGCTATTCGGTGGTGTTCTTCCCTTTCTAGATAGAAGAGAGCTTTTCAGCTTTCTCTTTGTTAGGTTAATATCTAATTTTGTTGCCTACTGGTTAAGAATATACTTTATAAAATTAATTGAGATGCCCTGTATCACCTAGTACTTGACTGATCTGGGTAAATGTTCCCTACGTGTCCAAAAGGAGTGAGTGTCCTGCTCATTGAGTCGAAAGTGAAAGCGTATTGTTAACATTTTTATATTTGCTTTTTTTTTTTGTCTGCTTCATCTACCAGTGTCTGAGATGAGTGTTTGAAATTTCCAGCTACAATTCCTAATTCATCTATTTCCTCCCACAGTTCTATTTGTTCTTTTATGTATTTCATTTTATCATGTTAGACGCACAAGCTCCAATCATTAAATTTTCTACTATTCTTTGCAGTATATGATGATTGTCTTGGCAGATATATTTTAGCCTTAAAATCTATTTTGTCTAATACTATAATTGCTATTTCAAGATCCTTTTAGTTCAATTTTTCCTGGCTTTTATTTTTACCACCCTTTATGTTAAACTTTTTAACATATTCTTTTGGAAAAATGAATCCAATACAAAACATTTGCTAAATTTTATTAAAATCCTTTCTAGGATATTATCTTTGATATTGTTGGCTTTAACTCATGTATTTACAATTACTGTAGCTACTGTGTAATTGTTACTATTTGTCTAGTTTATTACAACTAAGATTTTTAATTGTTGAAAAGTTTCATGTCTTTATTTTTTTCCTACCTTCCTTTTTCTTTATATTAAATTCGCATACAATTGTGAGAAATAATACAGAGAGATCCCATGTACCCTTTACCCAGTTTCCCATGATGGTAACATTTTATAAAAATACAGTACAACATCACAACCAGAGACTTGACATTGATTCAATCCACTGATCTTATTCAGATTTCCTCTCTTGCGTGTGTGTGTGTGTATGGGGGAGGGGGGTCTATGCAATCTTATCATCTATCCACCACCACACAAATACAGAACAATTCCACCTCCATGAGGATACCTAGGTCCCATTTTATAACCACACCTACCTTGACCCAATTCCTAGCCTCTGGAAACCACTAGATCTGTTCTTCATTCTAAAATGTTGTCATTTCAAAAATGTTATATAAAAGGAATCATAAAGTATGCACCTTGGGGGACTGGCTCTTTTCTTTCCACACAGTTCCCAGGAGACTTATGTATCAACAGTTTGTTCCTTTTTATTGCTCACTAGTATTCCATACTATTGACCAGTTTGTTTAACCAGATGTCCATAGAAGGACATCTATGATGTTCCCTGTTTGGAGGTATTATGAATAAAGCTGCTATGAACATTTGTGTATAGTTTTTTGCATGAAATTAAATTTTTATTTCTCTGAAATGTCCAAGAGTACAATTACTGGGCTGTATGGTAATTGCACATTTAGTTTTGTAAGAAACTGCCATACTGTTCTCCGAAGTAACCACACCATTTTACATTCCCACATGCAATGTATGAGTGACCCAGTTTCTTTGCATCCTTACAAATATTTGTTGCTATTCCAAAATTGTTTAACCATGCTGGTAGTGGTGCAGTGATAGCTCACTGTGGTTTTAAGTTGCTCTTCCCTCATGTGTAATAAGGTTGATTATCTTTTTGAGTGTTTATTTGTCATCTGTATGTCCTCTTCAGTGAGAGGTCTGTTCATGTCTTTGGCCTATTTTCTAGTTGTATTTTTTCTTTACCATTTAGTTTTGAGAATTTTTCATATATTCTAGACACTAGTCCTCTGTTGGACATGTGGTTTGCAAGTATTTTCTCCCAGTCCACAGCTTGTCTTTTCATCCTCTTCACATGGGATTTTGCAAAGCAAAAGATTTTTTACTTTAATGAAGTACAATTTATCAATGGTTCCTTTTAATGAATCATGCTTTTTTGTCAAGTCTTAGAAATCTTTGCGTAGTTTTAGATATAGTCCTATATTTATTGTTAAAGTTTTGTTTTACATTTAAGTCCATGATCCATTTAAGTTAATTTTTGTATAAAGTGTTAAATTTAGGTTGAGATTAATTTTTTTTTTGTCTATGAATGTTCAATCACTCCAGCACCATTTGTTAAAAACTCTATCCTTCCTCTATTGAATTGCTTTTACACCTTTGTCAAAAATCACTTGACACATTCGTGAGGACCTATTTTTTAGGATTCTATCTAATTTACTTATAATTTTTTGTATCATATCTCTTTGAATAGTTTTCATACTAGTTCTCTATGTATTATTGTGTGTGTGTGTGTGTGTGTGTGTGTGTGTGTGTGTGATTTATTACAGTCTTTCAGCACCAACATTTACTGCTTCAAGTACATGTGCAAACCTGACTTCCAGTTAGCTCTCTCTACCTTCCCCACTTTTAAATATCATTGTCTTAAGTATCCAATGGTGTTTGTTTCTATCACCAAATTTTTAATGTAAATCACATGGAAAGGAATAGCCAACTACATTTCTGCTCTTTCCATTGTTCTTTCTTGCTGAAAGTCCAACATTTTTTCTTTAATCATTTCCTTTCTATTTCAAGAACTTCCTCTAGCTAATATTTAACTACTGTTATCAAATGCATTTTGTTCCCATCGCTTGAGAATATCTTTATTTCCCCTTCATTCTTGAAGGATAGTTTTGCTGGATATAGAATTCCAGATTGATTGTTTTCTTCCATCACTTGAAAAATGTGCCACAACTTTTTCAGGCTTTCATGTTTTCAGACAACAAATTCACTGATATTAAAATTGATGTTCCCCAACAGGTAACACATCATTTCTTTATGGGTGCTTTCAAGGCTTTTTCTTTGTCTTTTAAGTTTTCAGAAATGTTATTCTGGTGTTTTAGTGTTAATTTTTTTTTTTCATTTATTCTATTGGGGACTTGATAAACTTCTTGAATCTGTAGGTTGGTATCTTTTACCAAATTTGGAAGTTTTTAGCCATTATTTCTTCAAATAATCTTTCAATTCCACACTCTCTTCTCCTTCTTGGACTCAGTGATATGTGTTAGATCTTCTGTTATTGGCCCTCAGGTCTCTGAGCCTCTGTTCATTTTTTTCAGTCTATTTTATCTTGTTCAGATTGGGTAAATTCTATTAATCTGTTCTCAAGTTTATGATTCTACCCTCTGTAATCCTCTCTCTACTACTGAGTCTCACCAGTGACATTTTTATTTCTATTTTGTAATTTCAGTTCTATAATTTCCACTTGGTTCTTTTTTTATAACTTCTGTGCCTTATCTGACATTTTCTTAATTTTTTTTCATTTGTTTCAACAGAATTTTAATTGCTTACTGAAGTATTTTTATGATGGCTGCTTTAAAATTCTTGTCACATTATTCCAACAACTGATTCTTCTCCATATTGGGATCAGTTGATTGCTTTTTCTCATTCAAGCTGTGGTTTCCTTGGTTTTTAGTATGATGAGTGATTCTCAGTTGTGTCCTGGACATTTTTGGCTATTACGTTAGAAGAGTCTGAGTCCTATTTAAATGTTTTATTTTAGAAGGCAATAACCTTGTTTTGGTTTATCACATAGGTCCTGTACTACTTTTGTGGACTATGGTTCCAATGACATTTTAATCTTAAAAGCCTTTGCAGAGCATTTGTTTATTTGTTTGGAATAGGGGATATTTTATTTGTTTGGTTTGGTTTTTGTCTGCTTGATATATTTGTTCCTACAAGGGCTCCTACTGGTCCCAGCTGGACTGCCTGAGGGGCAAAGGAATTTCCCTAGGCCAGCCCCATGGTGTCTCTGGGAGGAGAGGGGAGTCTCAGGCCAGCAGGGAAGAAGAACACTCACCTGAGTGCTTGTTGTTAGCAGGTTACCTCTTTGCAGGTGGTGCCAGGCTCATCTGGTGTTGTCTGAATGACTCTCATCAGATCCAGGAGAGGAATGAGCCTACCTGGGCTGCATCTTAGCAAACTTCCGCCTCCCTCTCATACTACCCCCATCCTGCATCCAAGCTGATATGTTTGTATATATTTTAAGGCTATATTTTAGTTCTGGATTTTTACTAAGACTTGTTTTTATTTTATTTGTATGCTCTCTATTTCATCAACAGTAAAACTGACTGAGGCTCTTTCATGCACCGTCACATAACCTGTCCTCCTAGACTTACTTTCATCTCGTTGAACACTTCCTTTAAGAATGCTTCAGAGAAGATCTGCATGGCAAGCCTTTTAAGAACTCATAGGTTTGAGAACATCTTTATTTCACACTCAAACACTAAATAATGGTTGAGCTTAATATTCTGGCTTTAGCACTTTGAAAATATAATTTCATGGACTTCTTGCAGTCTGGTGTTATTGAAAAGTCTGAGATCAGTCTGATTCTTATACTTTCACAGTTGATCTCTTAATATTTTCTTTTCATCTTTATATATATAAATTTTAACTGCAACCTATTAGCCTCCTCTTTCCTATACTGTTTTGTAGTCTATTAAGCCTGTCTGTATAAGGTCATATATCTTTTCCTTTTTCTGGGCAATTTTCAGTCAGTAGTCTCTTAAATATTTACCCTCTCTCCTCTATTAATTGTTTTCTTTCCTTCTGGAATTCTTTTCATATGGACATCGATCAAATAACTGTTCTGTACATTGCTTCAGTTATCTTGTGTTTCCTTCTCTCTGTGTATTCCCGATGCCCTCAGAGTTTTTTTGACATGATTTTGTGTCTCACTAATTTGTTCTGCAGCTGAATCCATTTGGCTATTCAACCCATTTACTGAGACTTCTTTTTTTTTCATTTTTATATGTTGCATTCTCTGAATTTCCATTGTTTTACTTCATGTCTCCAATCCCCTCCCTATCGTCAGGGAATATTTGATATGTTTATTAAACATCGTCTCTCTAATTCACTAATTATGCCTTATTGTGTATAAGTCCTTCAGCTTGTTCATGTTCTTTTATAGCAGTGGCCCTCCTAGGAAGTCTCATTTATTTTCCATGAGTTCATATTTCCTTAGGCATATTAACTACTTTGGCTGGTGAAGGGACTTTGGAGAAGGGACAATGTCAAGGCCCTAACATGTGCCCATGCTAATGGGTTTAGGTGGTGGGAGGTGGGGAACCATCTTGGGGAAGAGGCCTCTGGTGAAATCATCTGTACGTCTGTGCTGACAGGAATACACGGACTCCCTCAGTGGTAACAAGCTACCCCTCAGGGGACATCTGGGTGCCATCCCCTCCCACAGCAGTGCTCTTGTGACACTGGTTTTCCAGTCCTGTCTCCCTGACTCACTGGCCAGCAGGTGCTTGTCTGTTTCCAAGAGCGATGTGGTGGACACTGGCCTTCCCAGGCCAGGCAGGAGGAAGAAAGGGGCATGCCTGGGAACCTCGGCTCCTTTATCATCTCTTCCTTCCCCAGTGGGACCAAATCACCTTCCGTTACCTGGGGGATTCCCCCCTGTAACATGGACCCATGAGCATCTCTCTGACTTCTAACGGTATGTGCAGGGCTGGATTCAAGGGCAACAGGCTGCAGCCAAGCTCTCATAACTTTCCTAAGGAAAAAGAGTTTGCTGCATCTGTAAATAATTCTCTACATTGCAGTGATCCATAGCCTGTACCTTTGTGTCCATTCACTATGTGACGAGAGAGTAGGTGTAGTCTGAGTGAGAGTGGGGTTTCTCCTGCAGTATCTCCTAGAATGCGTGTGTCAGCATTTGGAAGGCAATTTTGGAGACACCTGCTGAGTGGTGAGCAATCATGGAGGGTGAAATTGCAATGCTTCGTTGGGGGCCACGGACAATTTCATTAAGCTTTAGACTTTTAAAAACCTTATTGAATCCATTTGTACTAAACAGAGTAGTGGTTAATTTCAAAGTCTTGAGATGCTTTGTTTTTATGCCCAGAACAGTAATCAGGTCCTTAGTATCAATCCCTAAACGAATGACTCACAGCTACTTGAGCATGTGAGATCTTTGGGGATGTTTCCACAACCAGTCATGAGGCAATTTCAGTGTTTGGGGGAAAGTTCTTGAGTAGAGACTGAGATTCATCATTTCTGTTCCTCCTCCAGCTAGAAGTAAAATGAGGTCTAGGAGATCATCGAGCTCAGGCTGAGCCTGAACCTCATGGAACATGTGTGTTATTCACGGGAATGATGGCAGGGGAGGCGGGGCTTGGGGAGGAAGTTTGGAGGCCAGCTTCCACCCACTTTAGGAATGGAAACATTGAATTCTAACACAGACACTATAATTTCAGCTCTTGTAAGAAAACTCTCTTTCCTGACTTATTAATATTTTCAGTTCAAGGGCATTAGCATTTTACCTCTCTCTTTAGAAACTTGGAAGAGAACCAGGTTCTTTTCTAGAATCATAAGGGAGCAAAATATGAAACCAATATGTGAATGTCCAAAGGTGTTAAGCTTTTAACTGCAAATTGCTTAAATACCAATAGCCCTCATGTTTCTTAAATGGTTTCATTCCTTGGGCAACAATAACTTAATCTCCAATTCAAACGAAGTGTTAATATTAGAAATAAATTATGTTCCTTTGTCTTCTATTTTCCAGGAAAGAAAAATGAAGACAATTCTCCACTGAACAGAGCTCTGGACATGTTAGCCTCCTTTCCCAATGCCATCTGTTGACACAACAAGAGGGAAGGTGGAGTGGGAAACAGTGTTAGTCTAGGACCCTGTAGCAGACACTGCTGTTTGCTGAGCCAGCATCCCTTCCTCTTCTTGTCCTTCCTAAGGTGGTATTCAAGAGAGACTCTCTTTGGGACCCACTGAATGGTTACTCCTCCCTAGCTCTTCAGGTAGATTGGGATTAGATGAGATCAGTCAACCTGTGACACTCCACTGGACAAGCCTTTATAGTCCAGGATTGGCCACCCCAGAGAGCTGGACTAAACTCAATCAGACCATGTCCCGTGGTCCATTCTGGGGTGGTGGTAGACAGGAGTAGTTTTTACTTTCTCTCCCAAAAGCAATGAATAAAGAAGCCACTGCCTCTATCTTATGGCCCTAATGGAGCCAGCCTACTGACAAAGCTGATGTATTTTACACAGAAATGACTGAAAAGAGAAATGGAAAGAATCTGGGTTTTTTATGACAAGTCTGAGTTGCTGAACCAACCAATCCAGGTGCCCATCCTGCTGTTGATTAAGCCAGAGCTGGTGTTCCTATTAATTGTGGCTGAACCAGGGCTGATTCAACCAACGTCAGATGACTTTGAATCTGCTACAACCTCTGGTAGATACAGTAAGTCCTCATTTAACATCATGGTAGCTTCTAAGACTTTAAGCGAAATGACACCAATTTTACCAGAGGCTAATTTATATAAATAAGGGTTAAGTTCCCACAGCATCTCATCAACATTATAACAAAATGATGTTGAACAAAACAATGTTATTTAAAGACCTGTTGTACTTTGTCTCAGTTTGATTTTCTACATTTGCAATGTAATATCCCTTATGTCTATCTCAGGGAATGGATTGTAAAAAGGAAGATACAAAATGATATGTATAAGATGTAAAAGAACAGTAGTAGAAAAAGTACATAACTCCTCAAATCTTAAGTAGTAGGAGGCGATAATAAAATGAAAATCCGTCTTAAATGTGCATGTGGGCCATATTAGTGGATGATGCTCCTGTTATTACATAAGAAATACAGATTGGGCGAGACCAGTGACCGGTTCCATCCGAGATTCAATCTGCCAATGATAATAAAAGGTATTTTGCAGAAGGGTAATACAGTTCTTTCTCCTCCTCCTTCAGTTCCTCCTCTTCCTCCCCCTCCTCCTCCTCATCCCAGTTACCACCACCATCAACATCACCATCACTAACAGTTAGTTATTGGTCAGGAGCTGTTCTAAGAGTTATTAATCCCCAAAACAATCTTATGAAGTAGATAATGTTGCTACATTGTAGCAATTTTAAACATAAACTCAAATTCTTTGACATTCCTATAATCAAGAGGTGGAGTCTAAGTCTCCTCTTGAATCTGGGCTAGCTTAGAGACTCTCTTGTAACCAGTGGATGACAGAAGGAGCAACGCCCCATGACTTCCAAGGCCGGGTCAGACAAGGCCATGCAGCGTCCACCAGGTGTTTGGGCATTTGCTCTGAGGGAAGCCAGCTGCTATACAAGAAGTCTGTCTATCCTGACATCATCACGCTGGAGAGACTACATGCAGTCACATGGCCAATGGCACCAGCTGCACTCTCAGCTGATGGACACCAGCAGCTGCCAGCCATGGGATGACCCAAATTGCCCGTCCAACCCAGCTGAGCTGACATGACCACAACCTCAGCCTCACGACTGCAGCCCCAAGCAAGAACTGCCTAGCCAGCCCTTCCAGAGATATGACCCACAAAACTGAAAAGATGACTTTGCTGGGACAGACTTCGATTTTACAGATGAGAAAATGAAAGCGTCCTCAAAAACTGAAGATGTGACCTGACCGTGAGCCTGCTCAGCTACCCTTTCCCCCGAGGATCCGCCCATCACTACTGGTGGCGAAGTCCTCTTCAGCTCTGCAGCCCACTTCAAACTCTAAGGAACAAAGTACTTTTTCACCCCCTGCATCACGCAGGAGGAAACACACAGCTGAAGAACAGAGAAATAATTAGACAGATAATTATCTGAAACAAGTATTGAACACTCAGTTTTAGGACACAAAGTCAAAGTCATCAAGGATCCCCATCAAACTGGTCCGTCTTCTTAATTTATCTGTCTTACATTCATGGCCTTTGTATCTGCCCCATCCCGGCTTATTTGGTGTTCTCGCCCCATTAGAATCCAGTCCCTTGAGAGCAGGAGCCCTGTCGTGCCGAAACTCTATTCCCAGCACTGAACACAATGTGACACATTCCAGAGCCCTCAACATGTGTTCAGTGAGTGAACTGAATGAAGGCCAGAAATCGTGGTCACTTTTACCATCTCTCTTTCTCTCAGCCCTCATACCCAACCACGGATCATACATTGAGAATGATCAACCAATAGAATAACAGGTCTATGTTTCCCCTTTTCAACTGCTACCTCAAATTAAACATTTCATTTCTTCACCCCTGAAAAGCCACAGTTAATGGTGGGCCTTTCTGCTCTCATGTATTTCACTCTTCCAAGCTATCCCACCTATTAGTGTCCCAAAAATGTTAGGGGCTCCCACTGCTTGTCAAATGGAAAGCAAAGTCCTTCAAGGCTTTTCCCAAGATGAACTCGGTCCTGCTCTGGACCCCTCCCCCACCGCTCTCCTGTGTGTCTCAGATGCCAGCAAAGGGGACCACTCTGTCTTCCAGGACAAATGCACAACGTCTAATTACAGATAACTACTTCCCATCCTTTGCTTCTGCAAAACCCCCACCCGTTAAAAGCCAACCAGTTCATCAAGGCCCATCTCAAATGTCACTTTAATGAGAACTCTTCCCTGATCCCCACACCATAAAGTGCTCCTTCCTCTGAACCCACATGGCATTTTGTAGGGCTCTTAAAATACGTTCTGCCTTCATGTCTGGATTTTGTGTACATATGTCTTTTTTCTTCTATATGTACTTAATAAGGCTTGAAAATACTTCATACTCCTCTTTTAATCCTACAAAGATTATAGTTCTGCAAGGTATTAACCATGATAGGAGCTCCGTAAGTATTTAGTTAACTGAATACATTTACAGGGAAGTTACATTTAAAGGACTCCTCCAATTTGAGGCAAAGAAAACAATTAAGTTAAAAAGTATTCATCCTAATAAAGGTTAACAGGGGAAACTTTCCTGATAAGTGATCCCAGTGGACTGACCACATTAAAAATTAACGTCTCAGGGTGAGTCTCACTCCGCCACTCTGCCCTGCTCCTAAGCTCCCCAACGACTAAATGGGAATTTCAAATTATTGGACTACATCATGAAGTGGGGAAAACCTTTCTAAGCAAGACACGAAAACTGCACATCAAAAAGGGGAAAAAAGTGATAAATCTGGAGACACATACATCTCAGCTTCCACATGGCTAAGTGCTATAAATAAAAGTCAAAATACAAATGACCTATTAGGAAAAAACATTTCTAACATGTAGCATAGTTCACAAGTCAAATCCCTGAACCTGCAAAGAGTTTTAAAAATCAATTTAAAATAAATAAATAAAGCAAACACCCCAGGAGAAAATAAGCAGGATGGGCAGAAGAAGAAACACAAATGGCCCATGAACATCTGGAACGATGGCTGACCACATTGAAGGTAAAGATGTGCGAACTAGGAAATGAAAGTCTCAAAGGTTCACATTCACTGTTTCAGGGGCTAAATCACCTTTGTTAGGAAAGTCGTTGGCATTCTTTGTCCATACTGAAAACACGCGTGCTCCTGAGTAGCTCCTCCACTTCTCTGCATCTACCCTACAGATCTATTCCACGAGGAAAAGAGATGTGAGAAAGAACAGTAATTGCATCATGAGAACTGGAATCAGCCAAATGTATCGTGATGTACCTACCATGCAAGCTAATGCAACGGAAGGCTGAGCTACAGCTCTTAGGATGGAAAGACCTCCAAGAAAAATAGGTTTGAATTAAGGTGAAAAATAGGTAAAGCACAGAACAAATAATATTCTATTATGATCTCATTAAATTTTTTAGAAAATCACAAAAGAGCAGGCATGTGTACCCACACAAGCCCGTGCAAAGCATTTCTGAAAGGGTGTACCTGACACTGTTTCCTCAGGGTGGGGGATGGACTAGTGGCTTCTGCTTTACATTTTACCCCTTTCTGATGTTTTTCCCAAATAAACTCCATGTGTCCTTTACTTTTATAACAAGAAAGAAAATTTTAAAAATGTAAATGTGTCCACTGCTTTTCCTTTTACCATTTTGCCAAAATTTGCAGTCCTAACCCTGGGTGCTAAACATCCCCCCTTTGCACAAAGACCTCATCCCGGTTTGTGGGGCCTCTTTTTGATCAGTGCAACTGGAAGTCCGGGAAACAGCTTCCTAATCCTAGCTCTGCAGAGTACACGAGCGACATTTAGCCCTGCGAGCTACAGGATAAATGGAAACACGTGCCCACGTGGGGGAGGGGGACAGCCAAGAATTTTAAGGAGAAGCGGGAAGAAGACCACAGCTCGCGTGCTCCTGGTAAATCGCCTCCCCGCTTATCTCCTGGGTGCATTCCAGCAGCTCAGCTCGGAATGAAAAGGGCCAGACCCACAGGTGAAACACATTATCTTGCTACCTCTCAGAACACGTGGCTTTCAGGCGCGCTCACCAAGCCAAGAGAGTGGGATGGAAGACAGACCTGCCAAAGAGCTCAGAGCCCAGGCATTTTATCTCACACGTGCCAGCCACAGAGTTAAGGAGACAAGGATTCCGTGCAGCTAAGCAGACATGTATCTGGCTGTTGGGAAAAAATATATGTAGACAAGGCCCCAAACAACTCTGTGTTCTAGAGAGAATAGTAAAAGCTGCTTAGGTAGAGGCCATGCTGCCCATCCCGTGTGTGCCAACCCGTGAGGCCGCCAGCTCAGGGTGGGAACTGCCAGGAATGAGGTGGGGGCTGGAGTCAGGTGGCAGCCACCGTGGAGTGCTGTCTTTTTAAGCGTCTTAGATGTGCTTTCCCTGGGGTCTGGTATTTCCTACCCACAACCTGCGCAAGGTGGTAACATCACCTCCAAACAGACCATAATCATGGCTCAGGAGGCAGGGGAGAGAGCCTCTTTCTAACGTTAAAAAGGAGAACCCGCCCTGGCCGGGTGGCTCAGCTGCGTGGAGTGTCGTCCCTGCACCAAACAGTTGTGGGTTCGATCCCTGGTCGGGGCCCATACGAGAGGCAACCAATTAATGTTTCTCTCTAACATCAATGTTTCTCTCTCACTCTCTCTCCTTTCCTCTCTCTCTAAAATATCAATAAAAACATATCTTCAGGTGAGGATTAAAAAAATAAAATTAAAACAAAAAAGGAGGAGCCCAGCCAGGGCCCTGCAGTGCTATCAGGCTGTGTCCTCTGAGCTCCGAAGCAGAGGAATTTCCAGTGCCCTAACCAAAGTGTGACCAACGTCTGCCTCTGGCACAGGGAGCTCAAACACAACTTCCTTACGCATGACGGGCCACGGGGACGAGGAGACACTGGGGCTCTGCCAGCTCGTGCACAGAGCTGGGGAGGCACGGGGAGGGGAACGGATGGCACTGTTAGGAGCAGTGCACACCACCCACATTTGTCTCTGCCCGAGCAGCCCTGACCCTCATCCACCCGGCCCCAGCATTCCTGCAGTGTAAACACCACCCCGGGTGGACAGTGGTGTTGGGAGGGGCAGGGGCACAGAGAGGCCACCGGGCTGCCTGAGCACATGCTCTCTGTCGCTGGTGGCCAGGCTCTCTCTGCAAAGAGTGGCAGGCCCCTCCCAGAGAGAAGGGGACACCTTGTGAGTGGTGTCATCAGATTCCCATAAAATGTGAGAGAGCAGAACCAGCAGAGAAAATGTCCATTTCTCTTTCCCCCATGACCCAGCAGTCCCACGTTTCGCACACAGAGCCTGAGGATGGCTACTGTTCGCGGGTGACGGGAGAACAGCAGGAAAGATGGGGAGCCAGTGTGGGAGGAGAAAACAGGGCCTCCTGTGTCCTAGGCAGCTGGGTTGCCAGTTCTGTCCTCTGCCAGGGGTGGGGAATGTCTGGCCTGTGGGCCGCATAAGGCCCTGGAAATCAGGACCAGCTAACATCACACGCCTCACCAAATTAGCCTCACCAAACATAGCAGGTTCGTTTTTAAGTTGATAATTTTGTATGGCACGAGAATGTTATAAATATCCAAATGGCCCCTGGCAGAAAAAAGGTTCCCCATCCCTGCCAGAGGGAGGCTTCTCTGCCTGGAGCAGCGGTTCTCAACCAGTGGGTTGCGACCCCTTTGGGGGTCGAATGACCCTTTCACAGGGGTCGCCTAAGACCATTGGAAAACACATATTTCTGATGGTGATTCATAACAGTAGCAAAACTACAGTTATGAAGTAGCAACGAAAATAATTTTATGGTTGGGAGGTCACCACAACATGAGGAACTGTATTAAAGGGTCGCGGCATTAGGAAGGTTGAGAACCACTGGCCTGGGGTCTGATATAGGAGCCACGGGGTGGGGTGGGGCCCAGCTCTGCTGTGCACTGCTGTGCAACCCTGGGCAAGTTACTTAACCTCTCTGTGCACTGTCTCCTCAGATGAAGGACTGGTGGATGGAGAGGACTACAACAGTACGACACATGAGGCACGTGGCACAGTGCCTGTCCCACAGCAGCACCTGAGGGTGAGCTATTTTACTTCTACCCTTTCCTCACTTCTGATCAGATGATTTCGACTTGATCTTCCCAACTCCGTAGTCTGCCACAGTCATCAGCCCCGCCCTGTCCCGGCACTGTCTTGTTCATCTGGAAGCTCAGCTCTCCCTCACCCCCTTGGAAGAGTTGGCTACTCCTCCCTTGTGGCTCCACAGCACACTGTCCACCTGTTTTGACATGTGTCATATACTGTAATCGTCCTATTGCTCCCTATGGAGGCAAGGACTCTTCAAGGTCAGAGCATGCCCCCAGGGAAACCAATCAGTGAGTGAGGGACTTTCTCCTAGGGTTTGCTTCAGCCTGCCTGGTGCTTTCCTGAGGCCGCTACGGAGGGTGGGAGGAGCGGGACAGAGGTTAGCATCCAGCAGGCCGTGTGCATGGAGGGCCTGGAGGCAGAGAGCAAGACAACCAGGTCCCCTCCTCCTCTCGTGAGCCCAGTGTGAGTGGGAAGAATCTGAGCACTGAGCACTCAGCTGGCTGCTCTCTCCACAAGGTCATTCTAAGTCACGTGGTGCCCCTGTCCCTAAACTGAGGAAGGAGGGAGTAGGCAAGTGAGAAAAATGACAGCAAGGACTGGGAACCGGAGCACAGAGATGACGGCGCAGAGGCTGGCAGGTGACTGTCCCTGAGGTTCGTGCTCCCTAAATGTACGAGATCCTGGCATCAAAATGAAGACTGGTTCCACCCGACAGCCACCCTCCACGGTGTGGGGTGCTCTACCAGGCACCCCTCTGAGTCCCGGTTTGAGGGTCTTACCGAAGTTCACGGGACCTGCACTCATGGAAATTAAACACAAAATCTTGTCTAGGTATATTTTCATGGGAATAGGTCCACAGATTTCATGGGACTCTAAAAAAGGCTTGTGATTTAAAAAAAGAAAAAACAAAAGTGATTAACGTGCACACGAGTCACTTGGGGATCTCGTTAAGGTGCAGGCCTGGTTCCTAAGCCAGGTGGGGCCTGGGCCTGCACTTGAACCACATCCAGGTGTTGTCCCTGCTGCTGGTCTGAAGTCCACTGGGGTGGCAGGGCCAGGCGGGCCTGAAACCCACAGCCTCTGCATGGCCCCGTCCCTGCATACAGAGATCAGGGTGACACAAACTGCCTGAATTTCTGTACATGTGACAAGACGCACAGGACACAAGACAAGCTCAGGAAGGTGTTCCTGGCCCTTCTAAGATCGCTTTGAAGTGTAGGGCCAACTCCTCACTAACAGGGAGACAGGGAGGACTGCCTCCCATCACTGCTAGGAAGACAATCTGAAGTCTCAGGTGTCTGGGCCCTTCCTGCTTGTTCAGAAGGAAATTGAGCAGAGAAAGACTTTTGCCTCAATCTGGCTTTCATCCAGCCGCTCTGGGGAACTGGCTGGAAAAGCAAGGGTGGCCAAGTGAACGCACTCTGTGTACAGAGAATTTACATGGTGCTGAATATTTATGGCATAGAAGATCAGATTAAACCTTCACAGCAAACGGAAGGCCTGGAGACGGCAGGCAGCGTGTTCCTGGGCACACTGTGCATCCCAGCCGGGGTTTCTTCGCCACGGGACAGCGAGACGAGCCCGTGTCCCGGGCACACTGTGCATCCCAGCTGGGGTTTCTCCGCCACGGGACAGCGAGACGAGCCCGTGTCCCTGCACACTGCGCATCCCAGCCGGGGTTTCTCCGCCACGGGACAGCGAGACGAGCCCGTGTCCCGGGCACACTGCGCATCCCAGCCGGGGTTTCTCCGCCACGGGACAGCGAGACGAGCCCGTGTCCCTGCACACTGTGCATCCCAGCTGGGGTTTCTCCGCCACGGGACAGCGAGACGAGCCCGTGTCCCTGCACACTGCGCATCCCAGCCGGGGTTTCTCCGCCACGGGACAGCGAGACGAGCCCGTGTCCCGGGCACACTGCGCATCCCAGCCGGGGTTTCTCCGCCACGGGACAGCGAGACGAGCCCGTGTCCCTGCACACTGCGCATCCCAGCCAGGGTTTCTCCGCCACGGGGCAGTGAGACCGAGCCATTCTGAAATCTGGTCCTGGGAGGGTTGCCTACAGCTCAATTGCGCCTCCACAGCTCTAGCCCCGCACACAAAGTATCATGCAGGCTGAGATCCAAATTGAAGTCTAAAAATAGTGCGATAAAATGATTTCCTTCGTTCCCTCCCTCGGAGAGCAACCCGGCTGACACGACATCCGCAGGGCACCGATGGCTTCTCCGAATGTCCGTGGAAAGAGCGATTACACAACCGTCCTTTCTCGCCAGCAGACCGGCTGCCCCAGAAACAAGCAGGGGAAGGCAATTACACTGTTGCTGAAAACCAATAATGGATATTTGATTATGATTATTAATGGGGAAAAAGAAGACAGACCGCTGAGCAGCAACCAACCACTCGGCGCATCTGCAGGAGGCTCCGAGAGGGGGATTAATTTTTTGTTTTCTTTTCTCCCCTCCGCCAGTCATTTGAATGTGACACAAAGTTCAAGCACAGCCTGTCACATCCTTATCAATATTCAATGCCGCTGCACCGTGGTCACATTATCTCCCCTGGAGGCCCCAGTGACAGGCTCCGTGCTGCGGAGTTGTTTTCCGTTGCCTCTAAATGGGAGGCGGACGTTGCAGGGAACTGACTTGTCAGATGCAGGAAATTAACTAATTTTCAAGACATCAGGAAGACATCTTGTAGCAAATATTTACTTCTCTGTTTCTTTCCTACTGATAGTGAACATGCATATGTAACCTGGAGAATGCTGGATTTACAATGCCCGTGAACAAAGGGATGTTATAACTCATTCTAAAGAAAACAATGCCATCAATTCCTTTTGCCCCTGGTGAAAACACTGCGGCTCGAAGCACATTTGTCATAAAAGCATAAACAGGACCCCGAGGCATGTAGGTGGAGAGCAGAGTATGTGATTTCTCTGAGGTTATACGGCACCCTGAAACCCAGTTCCTCTGTACTGCCTGCCTCGCCGCTGAATTTCCAATTACTGTCTGCCCAGGTCTACATACACAGGCGGGTTCACCAGGAGCTGGCCATTAGCAGCTGGAGATCCCCAGAGGGGAAGGCTGGGAGCCGGAGGGCTGAATTTGAAGATGCTGGGTGAGGAGAGTGACATGTGTCACCCTCTCTGTTTCCGGCAGGTTCTAGGTACTTTCACCCAGCACTTCGTTCTGCTGTACCCTTCCCCTCTGCGGTGTGATCATTCTGATGCTGTCACCTGACAGAGGAAGACACTGGCTCCAGAGACTCCAGCATTTCCTCAGTGACCCAGCTAGCTGGTGGAACTAGGTTTGAATCCCACTCTGATGACAAAACCCCTGAGTTGATGGCACCAGATTTTCACTCATTTTATGAGAAATATTTAGTCTCCTTCTCCACCGGGGAAACACAATTTCCAATTCTATACTTAAACCAAACAAAACACTTAGGTTGACAGGTCTCAATACGCAGCATGAGACCTCCAAAGCCATCCTCACCTGATCATTTTTTTTGGTAGGTCTTGTTCATTTTTGTGCAAATGTAGGAACATTTCTCTTGAGATGACAGAAACAACAGTAGTTGTTGTAAATGGTAACAGACGTTCATTATTAAGTGCAAAACTGAACATCTCCCTGGGCTGCCTGTTACAAAAACAAAGGTTACAACTGAACACACACACACACACGCAGGGATGCACAAATATGTCATGAAACACTTTATGGCTAATCTCTCTTATTCTTCCCAGGACTCTAATCTTCAGCCTTTTTCAATAACAACAACAATAACAGAAATAGTGGCAGCAAACATTTACTGAGCATGTGCCATGTCATTTAATCTGCATAATGGCCCCTCAAGGAGGACACTATATTGTTTATGGACAGGAAAACTGAAATTTAGAGGGATTCAATCATTAGTCCAAGGTCACAATACTAGAAAGTACAGCCAAGGCCAGGCTTAGGTCATCAGACCCCAGAACCCATTCCCAGACTGTGTGTTTCTTTTTCCTCTAATTCCCATCAGCCCAGGTCCTCCCCATCACTGGCTGGACTCCAACCTATAAAGTCTTCTTTTCTCCTGCTGTCCTGTCATCCAGCTCAAATGCTACCTTCTCTCAACCAGAACTGGTTGCCACTTCCAACCTTGCCTCAGATACCTAAGAAGTAGTCACATCTCAGCCTTGAGAGAGTGAGCTCCTCGAGGGAAACCAGGCGCCCTCCTCCCCCTTTACCCACAGTCCCCAGTTCAGTGTCCGGTGCTCGAACATGATCCATACAGAACGACCAAAGCCCATCCACTAGGTCCATGCTTTTGTCCCCCCTCCAAAATAACCTTTGGGCCTAAAGCGACACTGTCCCCCAAATAACCATTTGCAAAGATAATGAGAAGGCATGTATTATGACTACTGGGCTGAAAATTAAAAACATTGTTAGAATGGACGTTATTATATTAGCTTATCTGCACCGATAGAAATGCCTTCCTTCTACGGGTGTCACTGTGGCCTTCCCTATCTCTACTACCCTCTGCCTCGGTGTGCTAACCAGACACTCTAGGCTTCAGCCTGATCAGTGCTTCCTGAATAGCTACTCTTTTGATCTCAAATAAATGCCTGTTGCCTCTCACTTTAGCCTTTGTTTTTAGGTTCTCATCCATGTATTCTATTCTAATCTATGTTTCCTGGTACATTTGGACCTGATTTGAAAAGTAACTAAAATTTCTGAATTTATAAAATATATGAAACAGAGGTGGCTGGTGTAATCACAGTAAGGTTGGCTGCAACGTTCATTTAAGCACTTTTATTTCCTGACATGTGCATCTGTCTGTTTGAAGGTCAGTAATGACATGACAGAGTCTGGCAGGCAGATTTGTCAGACTGCTCCTGTTTGAGCCTGGCTGACCCTTCACTGTGGCCAAGTGACTGAACTTCTCTATGTCTCAGTTGCCTCATCTGTAAAGTGGGGATGACAGTTTTCACCTCATTGGATTGTGAAAATAAAATGAATTCAAATACATAAGCACTAAGAACAATGCCGGTATGTGATGGATGCCGCTACCAATACTTGTCCTACCCCCTCGCTACAAGGCCCTCTGGATCAGGGCCCTGACTGTCTATATGCCAGTGATGATTTTATTGCCCCTCAGCTCCAAATTTTTCCCTCATTGTCTGTTCTGCAAAAATGTACTGGGCTCTTTAAATATTTTGCCTTTGCCAGTTGGCACAATGCCAGTCAGTAGAGGGCGCTGGAGAGACACTGCAGGAGGAGGGGGTCTTCTTCCTGTTCCAGGGCGCTAAGTGCAGGCTGCTGAAAAGCCATGGCTTCCCCAGCACCCAGCTCCTGACGCACGCGTGATTCCCAGAGTCCCCAACTCCTGCAGGAACCTGTGAATGTCACCTTAGATGGCAAAGGGGACTTTAAGTGTGATCAAGTTAAGGACTTTGGGTTGGGGAGGTTACCCCGGATTATCTGATGGGCCCAATGATGTAATCACAATGGTCCTTGTAAGAGGGAGGCAGATGGGTGAGAAGCAGAGAAGGCAATGTGATCACAGAAGCAGAAATTGGAGTGCCATGCTTTGAGGGTGGGGGAGGGGCCACAAGCCGAGGAATGCAGGTGGCCTCTAGCAGCTGTACTGGTATAAGCAGATTGTCCCCTCAGAGCCTCCAGAAGGACCCAGCCCTGCCAACACTTTGTGGTTAGCCCAGTGACACAGATTACGGACTTCTGAGATCCCAGAAGGGAATAAATTTGTGTTGTCTCAACTGCTAAGTTTGTGGTCAATTGTTTCGGCAGCACTAGGAACCATTCTGCGGGGAAGTAGACAGGAGTCCAGCTGAAATCAGTTTGGCCATGTGCTGGGAATTACTGAATTTGTGTGATGTGTACCTGGGGTTCATTATAACTTCTCTGGTTTTGTATATGTTTGAAATTTTCCATAGTAATTAGGGTTTTATTTCTTACTAGGGGGATTTAAATCAAAAACTCCATTTTTAAGATACAGTTTCAAGTTTCATACATCTGTCCTAAACCCAACTCCAAAATGTTGTGCCAACGTTAGTCTTGCAGAAGGGGCCTCTTAGGGAGGTTGAGGCGGACTAGCCCACCCAGAATACTCCCATGGGACCTGGGGCAAGGTGCTCTATCTCGCTGAGCTCAGGAGCCTTTTCTATTCCGGTTAATTCCACAGGCCTGCATCTCATTGGGTTGTCAGGCGGCTTAAGTGAAATAATCCATTTGGTAAATGTTCTGACCCACAATATCTCTTAATAAAGGTTCGCTGGTGGTATTATCATTGCAGTCATTCCCAGCTTTCCAAGAAACATTTCAGAAACGTCTCAAATCAGTCTCTATCGTGATTATTGCATTTCTCTAAAATGTATTTGTGACAAGTATTTTGAATCTAGCTAGATCACTACTATTCTGTTTTTAAAACGTCTTTTGTTTGATTGTTTTGTTTCGGTGGTCTCCTGAGATAAGGGGCCACTGAGACCACAGGTATCCTGCGGGTGGGGGGGGGGCAGGGGGGGAGGCTGAAGAAATCCCTCTCCTGGAAAAGGGCTGCTGGACTCTCTGCTTCCAAATATTCTGCGGCCCTTTGCCCACCATGAGTGTCTAACGTTCCTGGTTTATTCTGCAACATGGAGCTAAGAACCAGAACTCTCATTACCCTGCGTACCTGAAGGGAGACCTTTCTATTCCTGTCCCAATGTCACATTGTCCTCTGAAGCAGCCACCACAAAGGTCAGGCCAGCTCTTCCATGAACACGTCTGCAGTAGCTCATCTGAGCACAGCTCCTCTTCAGAAGCACCCTGTCTTCTGCTAACTAGTGGCAAAGGCCCCCTCAGGGGGCTTAAAGCCTGAGTCAAGACTGGCACCCAGAGGCTATAAAATAATCAGCATTTTTTTAAAACACCCTTTTGCCTACACTGTGATGCCTCACGTTCATTTAGGGCCCTGAGTCGCACATGTTGTTGAGACAGGACTCACAGGCCCATTTAAACACTTGGCACCAAAATAGTTAGGACATTTGCTCCAGAAACCGAAAAGAAGGAAACTCAGTGTCCCCTGTGGCTGGCCTCGTCTCCTCTCTCAGCGGTCGGAGGACTGGTAGGGACGCTCCGTGCAGTGAGCCAAGGAGGGTTATTTAGAAACTTGATAAGTACACTGAGTCAAAGCTAAAATATTTTTCAAATTACTCCATAGGCTTTTGAATTTATTGAAGAAAATTACTACATAGATTGTTATTATTGGTTCATTTTATTATAATGCTAGACTAGACTTCCAGGACCTAGCAGAAAAATTACTGGTTGATAAAACGAAGTGTGACTATGAGTTTAAATCAATGCCACCACCTTTCTAGGTCCCTAGGTCCTCCTTGGGCTTCTTGTTATGGTTATGGAATTTAAGAGGCCAGAAATGTTACAGGACACCAAAAAAGATGCTCCCAGACAGCCGCCGAGTTGGAGAGAGAGAGCTGTCCCCTCCTCAGCTCTTGTGAGTCTCATAGGAAAGGTTTCAAACAAGTGGCACCAGACAGCAGTGTTGTAGCAAAGAAAGCACATTTATTAAAGAAGCAAATTCATTAAAAATACACTTGGCATAAAGTACAAGCGGGCACCCAACTAGTTTGAGCACACACTCGGTGGGGGCTCAAGGGGTTTTATACCCTTCTGTCTATAGGTTTCAAGTTTCCTCTGCCGAATGGCTTGGGTAACAGATTAGGTTTCAAAGTCCCTCTTTTACTTTGTTGTGGCTTACCTTGGGATGTTTGTACATACACTTGGTCATCTTGTTTGGCAAGTCCTAAGACACTGACTTCTTTGTTCAGTGGGTGAGATAAAACTCTCCCTTTTTTCCTTCTCCCTTCCCCCTCCTGCCTTAGCAGTTCCAGGGTGATTTAAGCTATGTATTCTCTGGTTAGGGAGGAGAGGTATTAACCATTTGCTCTCAAGTGTCCTTGGCTGGGGAAGATATGGTCTTGCAATCTGCTGGCTGCAAGCTGCCCAAACTATTTGGCCTTGTTCAATTTTCTTGTCTCAGTTTCTCTATTCCACTGGCCCAGAAATATTCTTAGCTTCTTACTATCCTGTCACAGAAGAATCCACCAAACTGCAGATACAAGTCTCTCCCTAAAAATCACATGGCTGTTAGGAGGCAGGTGAAGCAATGTCTGTTAGCAGGTCTTCCTTGGGTTCATTTTCCACATCCTTCGAGGACCTGAACATAGGGATGATATTGATTTTCATGACTTAAAACAAAAGACCAATAGTCCCGGCCAGGTGGCTCAGTTGGTTGGAGTTGTCCTGTGCACCAAAAGGTGGCAGGTTCCATTCCCAGTCAGGGCACATACCTAGGTTGCTGGTTTAATCCCCAGTTGGGGTGCATACGGGAAGCAACTGGTCAGTGTTTTTCTCTCTCACATCAATGTTTCTCTCTCTCTTCCACTCTCTAAAAAATCAATAAAAACATATCCTTGGGTGAGGGCTAAAAAAAAAGACCAGCCCTGGCAGGTTTGCTCAATGGTTAGAGCTTTGGCCTGCAGACTGAAGGGTCTCAGGTTTAATTTCTGGTCAAGGGTAAGTACCTGGGTTGCAGGTTCGACCCTAGCCCTGGTCAGAGTCATGTGGGAAGCAACCAATCGATGTGTCTCTCTCACATCAATGTTTCTCTCCCTCCCTCCCTCCCTTCCACTGTATCTAAAAAAATCAATGGAAAAATATCCTTGGTGAGGATTAACCAAAAAAAAAAAAAAAAAAAAGACCAATAAAATGGTCCAATAAACAATGGCCAATAATGGTGATTTTACAGGTTGTTGAGTTTATGTTACGTGGCTGTCAGGGTTTCAGTGTCACCGTATCGTTGCTGTTGAATCAAACTCTGATGACATGCAGAGGCTGAGCATACAGAGCTGCTGGCTTGGGCCACTCTGAGACCACAGAGGCCACCCAGGGACCCAGACACCGGGCCTCTGATCACAGGTCCTTCCTGCTGTCACTGCACCAGACCCTGCTTGCTCTGTGAGCTCTGAAGATGGCAGCTTGAGGGGGACAGCTGCAGAAAATGCTGCACTGCAGACATAAATCGTCCATGCGGATAAGAAGACATGGTCACTACTAACTCAGAACGCAGAAACAGCCACCGCTCCGAGGGAGGGGGTGCCAGCCTGGGTGGAGGGAGGCGGGCGTGCCGGGACTTGCCTGCCAAGGGCTGCGCAGCGGGCTTCTCGAGCGTCGAGCTGTTGAGCCCGAAAGTACTGAGCATTGTCCAGAGTGTCTCATTGTTCCTGTCATTCAGACAACTACTATTTTAAAGCGGCTGCCCGGCTTCAGCCCGAACGTGACAGTGTGGCCGGTGAGAAAACGCTGCTGCACTGTCCTGGGCATGGGAGGGCAGCCGGAGGGCGGGCAAGTGCGCGTGGAAACACCGTCATCCAGACCTGAACCCGGACCTGAGGAGGCAGGACTGCCCGGGCTTTGGGGCTGTCAGGGATGCCCGTGACTCAGCCTCCAAGATGCCGCTCCCCTGTGGAAACCAGATCCGCGTCCCCACCCAGGCGATCCGCTGGGTCCCGAGGGCACGGGAAGCCACCCCTGGCTGAAACTACGCCCCGACCAGCAGCCCCGCACCAGAGTGCTGCTTCTAGACCTCTGAGTACAGTCCCGGCCATCCCCCAAACGTCGGTTTCTTTGTCCTTGAAACAGCAGGACGCTGGCCCCCACAACGACGCCTGAGCAGGACCCAACACGAGAGTGCTGGGGCAGGCTGCCGAGGGCGCCGAGAAGGCGCACGAGGGAGAGCCGGAGCCCAGTGGCACAGGCTGGCACAGGCTGGCACAGGCTGGCACAGGCTGACACGGGCGAGGGCCCGAAACCGGACACGGCCCCGCGCTCCGGAGCCGCTCGTTCGTCCCCCCACACCTGCTAGGCGGTGTCCTTCACGTCCTGCTCCGGGCTCAGGCAGGGCTGACCCCTCAGCAGGCACTGTGGTAGCCACAGGCGGACACACCGACTGCCATGCCTTTAGCCGCCTCCGCAGTCCTGGCACGAGGTCCCGTCCCATTACCAAGAGTCACACTTGGAGGGGAACCCCCGGCTCTGTAGCCAGGTGACCATTCGCTTCCATGAGTTCGTCTCTCACGATTTGAATCTCTGGATGCTGTCCCGCTGAACCTGAGGGGAGAATCCTTCCTCTGGACTCAAGTAGCCTGAGACAGAAACCAGGCTGCTACGGCCACCTCCGCCACCAGGGTCTAAATGCGGACAACCCCGAGAACAAAGACGGGGCCAAATCCTTCTGAAATCCGAAGCTACATCTGACTAACCTTTCTAGCGGGAAGGATTCAGTCACTTACAGGTGTACAGAATCGGAGGAGACACGCTCCAGGTGGCACCCTGCCCCTAGGCAAGCAGGAGGGCAAGACAACGTCCAGAAGCAACCCCTCTGCGCTTCGTGCTCCGTGAGCCACACAAACCAGCTCCCTGGCGGAACAATCTCCACTCGGTGACCACAAGAGTTGACAAACGCCATCATCAAAACAAAAGCAAGTTCCACAGAACAGCAATAAATCAAGAAAATTCTAGAGACAGAATGTCAATTAAGAGACAGGCTGGCGCTCACTTCCACAGTGAGGTGTAGAACACGGCTGTCGCCAAACCACAGCTTGCTACAGCCATCACTCGGGCAAACCGTTGCGTGTAATTGTCACCGGTCACCATCTTCGTGATGCTCTTCTCCTCAGTCCACTAAATAATTTTATCATTTCTTTTGGGAACTTTGTTTTTTAAGAAGCGAACTAAAAGGCCCTGTTTTTGTGATGAATGGGAGCAAGAGAATTATCTTTTGAGGCTTAGCATACAATACAATCCCATAAAACTCTCCCAGCTCAAGAAATGTCACCTTTACATCGGCAGCAACAGAAGGAAAAAACCCTGTTTTCTGCCTGAGGCGACTGTGATAAGGGATTTAGAAGCCACCCTGGTGGGGCTGCCTTGAAGCTAATGCCCCACAGCTGGTGTATGATTCAGGAGGGGGGGTGGGGGGAGGCCAAAGGAGCAAACTGAACCAGAGAAAATGCTGTCGCATTCTGCCTGGCCTACACTCGCCAAGGCTGCTGCAGAGCTACCATCTCACTTTCCACGAGATGAGGACACTGAGCAGAGTCCTAAAAACGATGGCACACCATAAGCGAGCGTCTAAGCTCCATGAGGATTTTCACTTGTATTAATCCTGCATCTGAAGCTAACAGGTTCCTACCATGTTAGCAAATTAAACTATCATACAATCCTGACAACACTTCCTTGAATTGTTGAAGCATCTTCTCATTTTAATTAATGACAAATTGGATATCTACCCACTAGGGTTTCCATTGATACAGCAATTAATTTTTCTTTAAGATTTCTCAACTCCCTCCCAAAATGCATCAAAGACACTCAAGCAATATGGTTTCTCTTGAGTTTGTAAAAGTCATCTTGATAAAGTTGTGATTTAACCCCGTTATTAATAACTGGAAAGGAGCAAAGGGAAGAATAGACGCATGCCCAGTAAAGTCTGTCCGTCACACCTGGGAACAGGTCCTTGGCCAGAGTAGGCACGGCCACTGCAAGCACGGGAAAATCTGAGCTACTTAAACTGCTAAACAAAGGAGTTCTCTCTGGTGTGCTGGGCTCCTGGCTCTCTCATTGCAGGGGGCACTCTTCCCTGCATTTGCTCACGTGGCTCACAGCCATGTGGACCCCACACAATGGACTGATGGACTGGAACTAGCCCGATGCAGTGTTGGACCCAGCTCCACCATGGAACGGAAACTCTGGACACTGGCTTTGCTTCTAGCTCTGCTGAATCCCCAGCTGCACCTCTTCCAGGACTAGTTTACAGGAAATGGAACTTTGCAAACCCAGGGACGTAATTCCGCACAAATAAAGCTTTCTACCACATCTCATCCTCCCGTGGGGGCCTCTGAAAATACTTATTCCGGCAGCACCCCAAGAACCCCACTCTCAGTAGCAACACAGAAGGGCAATCCACGTAATTCTCCAATAACAATCTTAGTTTGGACATTCCCTATTGACCAATTATCTTTGCCTTTTTAGAAATGTGACAGGCACCTTGAAATGCACACACTCTGAAGCACACAGGCACATCCAGGGGACAATGGGCACACAAGGTCATGGAGCATACCTCCGCTTGACTGCCCTTAGTCAGCCGAGGGATCACCACTGAACGTCTCTGGGCCACTATGCTAAACAGAATAAAGAGAGAGAAGCCACTGGGCATCTCTCCAAGACCCAGACCCCCTTAAATGTTGGCTGACTTCTTTATTGATCTCGAGGGGCAGAGTGATCATATCACAGCTTTAAACAGACAAATTTGGGGTTCAAGTGCACAAACCACCGTGGAGTCTGCTACCAGAGCCTTCTCTTCAAAATGAGCATCAATCTCCTGTTTTCTGTTCTGTTAACCAAAATCCTGGTCATTTTTTAAAAATCTTTTTCAGGCTACTTTTGAAAAACACCACCATGTCCAACGAAGTGCTGAAGTATCAATGACAAAGAAAATGCTGACAGGTGACTGAGACCTCCTGCTTGCATGTATTTGGACCTTTTAGTTCTGAGCCAGCGACCAGCACTCTGCCTTCCCCTTGGACCACACGCTGTGCCACCAGATTCTCCCGCCGATCCCGCCGCCCTTGATTCTGGGAAGAAGACCTCTCTCCTCTTTGAAGCGCCTCATCAGACAAGCCCTAGGGCTTTCCATCCAATTCTCTTCTTCCCTCTGCCCATCCTTCTCTCCAGGGCAACATTTTCACTTTCTCAAAGGAAAATATCAGAGGGAGAGAAGCAAGTTTATTGGAGTTACTTTCCCCAAAAAATGTTCTCTCTGAGATTTAAGTGATTTTATCCTGGGCTCCACACAGGGTCCAGATGAGGGACCTCGGAGCTCCGTGAGTCCCAGAAGAGATGATAAATCTTCCCAGCACCCGAGCTCCAGTTTTCTCCTTGTCAAAACTCCACAATCCAGCCAGATTGGTTCTAAAGCCAGAATTCAGCTCTAGGAACCCAGCCATTGGTCACAGAAACCACGGGAGGCTCTCAACCTTTGTCACAGCCATTAACAAGAAGTCAATGACCTCATTCCTTCCCCTTCCCCTGCCCACCCTCTGCGGGAGGTGCTAAGAGCTGGCCAAAGGGCAGACAGCAGAAACCCAAGCGTTTAGATAATCAACACAGTTTGCAGCCCCTAAATGGAGGCTGTCAGCTACAAGCAAGCATCTCCTCTCCCCCAAAAACCAGGAAGATGAGGGATTCTCTCTGGATTTGTAAAATAAAGGTGTTTTTAAATGTAGATTTTTTCTTTCCGTAGTGTTCACGGTTTCATAGCTGCTAAGGGAAGAAGAGCCAGCACTTATTAAGCCCTATTGTATATGAGAAACATTCTTTGTCTTACTCTATTATTGGCCCATTTTAATGAAGGATATTTGAGTCTTGAAGAGATTTCTAAACCTGGTAACAGCCCACAGCTTGGAAATGGCCAAACTCGAATCTAGACAAACTGATTCCAGAGCCTGCACTTTATTTTTATTTCTGTATTTATCCTCACTTGAGGATATGTTTCCATTCATTTTTAGACAGAGTGGAAGGGAGGGACTGGGAGAGAGACAGAGAGAAATATTGATGAGAGAGACGTATCGATCGGTTGCCTCCCGCACAACCCCGACAGGGCCAGGGATCGACCTGCAACCCAGGTATGTGCCCTTGACCTGGAATCAAACCAGCAACCCTTCGGTGCACGGGCTGATGGTCTAGCCACTGAACCACACCAGCCAGAGCCAAAGCCTGCACTTTAAATGTAAATGGCTCAGGTTCTCCACAATCGTCAGGAGAGAGATCAATTGTTTGTTTGAAGGTTGCTGGGTTTTTAATAGTAACACCCAGGAGGAGGGCGACCCTTCATACTACTTCCTGCCTCTGGGTGCCACTGTTCAGATGCCCAGACAGTGGCGTAAATCAGATGTGGCAGCCAGGTGGGGCTGGGGCGGGGTGGGGGGGGGGAGGGGCAGCTTCTTTTCTCGCCCTGAAGGCAAACCTTGCCTGATTGGGACATCGGGGTTCTAGAAGCAAGATCTCTGTTTTCTCTTTCCCAAGAAATGAATTCAGGCCTTTCTAAATTATCTGAGTGCCCTGGACACTAAATTCATCATGACTGAACAATTCAGGGGAAAATGTTATTTCTGAGTAAATTTCATTACTGGAGTTCTTATAGAATGGAAAATATCAGAATGAATTGTAAGGCAAATGTAGACCTACAACATTTATTACAAATGAAATCATGTACATATACCTTTAAAAATGTTACTTAGTTCTATATATCAATATATATCAAGTCCTCCTTGATTCAGTGTCTAGAAGAGTACACTGCTATGGTGTGAGTCAGTCTCATATAAATGTCACCAAGATTTTCCCTTCTTTTTACCTTGTTTCTCCTTCTTTTTTTTCTACCCTTTTATAATTCATGCCATCTTGTTACATTGTATGTATTATTTTTCTGTATGTATGTATATTTGTGTATTTAAGCATCCTTATTTTAAGTATACTTAAGGTTCTCTGGTTTGAGATGAAATAAGGTTAAAAATTAAATGGAATGAATCCATGATTATATATTAAATTAACGGTTATGTAGATCATTGTAAAATTAAATGCTTTACATTTTCTTATCAGTTTGAATTTCAAAATAACAAGGTAGCTTAGATCATTGTTTCTCCTGGAAAATTATACAATATAGCCAAACTGCTTCTCTATTCAAAAGTGGGCAAACCTAACCATGGATAGTTTCCTGAAAGCTTCCGTGTATGTGATGTGTAGGATAGACTTATTTGGTTTTAGAATGAAAATGTGGGCTTGCTAAAAATAGCTCTATCTATCAACCCATGGATGAAGTCACAAGTATTTCCTGTGTGGGGGGACTGAGCCCTGAGCAGACACATGAAGTGAGAAGGCAGAACTCAGACAGATGAAAACTCATGTCCCGAGGCACATCAAAGGGCAGGAGAGGTCAACGGGAGACAAGACAGGAGCCAGCAGAGGGGAAATCACTGCGGGCCACATGACCTTCAGTGGACTGTGAAGGACAGAGAGACCGTGACCCAGATAAGGGTGAAAACGGTGATGCATTTCCCAGTCTCTGTATCCTTAACGTCTCCTTCTGCCAATGAGAGAGACAGAGACAGACACACAGAGCTAGCTGACAGACGGATAGCAAACAGCCCCCAGCAGGGACGCAGGAGGGTTGCTCCAGATCAAGGAAGTGAAAGAAGCTGAGATCCGATCCACTGGCTTTCTGAGAAGCAGAAGCAACACAAAAGGGTCAAGGCCACGAAGAAGCGTGAGAAAGGCACTGAGCGCTCCGTGCAGAAACGAGGTCGGGGGGAGCAGCAAGATGTCTGATCACATGTTAAGGGAGAGGAGGAAGGCCTATGTCAGCAACAAGCAATACAATAAAAATGCGAAAAACAAATGGCAGTGTCCACGTGCGTCCGCTCTCCTTTCCTTTGCGTTCCCACGGCAGCCAGTTGCTCTGCTGGTCGCCACTTCTTACATTCACTTCCCTCAACTGCTCTTGAAACAACTTCAATGTGGGTTGAAAATGGACTGTTCCAGGTGCACAGGAACTTCAAAATTATCGTGCATAATTTGGAATAAAGAGCATGTGTGGGATCTTAAAGAATTCCAGTCACTGTCAGGAAGCAGGTGACAGCCCCACACTGCCGGGAAAGCCGCATCACCCCGAGTCTGGGATGCTCCCCTCGGATTAGGCTATTAAGGGCCATGCATCTGAATAAGGCTCAGGAATTCTTGCCTGAAGTCACCAGAAGCTACATTTTAAATCCCCTCTCCTCTGCCTTTTTTTTTTTTTTTAAGATTTTTTTTATTGATTTTTAGAGAGAGAGAGGAAAGGAGAGGGAGAGAGAGAGAAACATGCATGTGAGAGTGAGACATTGATCGGCTGCCTCCTGCACCCCCCTACTGGGGATGAAGCCCGCAACCCGGGCATGTGCCCTGACCGGGAATCGAACCAGCAACCCTTCGGTGCACCCGACGATGCCCAGCCACCTGAGCCACACCGGCCAGGGCTCTCTGCTGCCTTTTGTGACCTGGTCCTGTCGGTCTCCAGGGCTCTGCGTCTTTCTCTCACCTCCCTGGTGGTCCGAGTGCTGACTCTGTCACAGAAGTAACTCCTTGTTCACCTTTGTGGATGTGAGGACAAGGACAGCTGCTGCAGGGGTGGCCATGTGCCCAGTGCGGTATCTGATCTGGGCTAGAGAATCCGTAAATGAATGTCACGTCCAGCGCGGTCTCCGCTGTTGTTACCACGCGTGCACTCGTCAGTAAGAAAATCACGCGCGTGCCCTCTGACAGTGGTTTCATAAATTGTGTACGGGACTACTATAGACATGCAAAACATTTCCAAAGGCAGAATGTAAATGGGTGAAATGAAAAAGTAAAACAGAAATTCTAAAACGTTCTCCCGCTACCCTCGGGACCATCTTGTGCACAGCTGCTTTGGGAACAAGGGCACCAGAGACCCCATTGTCACCCGAGTTCTCACCCTCACGACCCTGGGCAGCTGGTCATCAGCACTTGTTTTTGGCCGTGACTGGCGGCTCGGCGGCTCTGGGAGCCTGGGGTGAGGGCACAGACCGCGGTCCCTCTCCGGGCCCTGTTCTGCGAGCAGAGCTGCTTGACCCCGGCAGCATGTCCTCGAACACAGGGACATGGCCTTGGCCTTCTCTCTGTCCTCAGCTGTCACACTGGGCCGCTTTAGACAGCAGGTCAGTGCAATGTACCCAGGGAGTCTTCTGCCCTCCGGGACGCAGGCTAACGCCCAGGTTTTGCCGGCCTCTGCAGTGAGGGCGGACTCTCCAGGCAGACAGCGGAGGTGGCAGGGCGAGGCGGGAGCCGCAGGTCCTTCCTCCCCGCTCACCTGCGGCCACCTCCGGGTGTCCACCAGCAGCAGTGGTGCCCCTCGCCACCCTTTCCCATCAGACTGCCCACACTGAAATTTCAAGATAATTAGAAACTAAACATTCATTATTTTTAAAAAGAACCAAATCACCTTTAGAAAAATATATCAGTTCCTAATTTCAAAGTAAATTTCAACTAAAACCATTGAGTTCTTGATAGTTCCTTCTAAAGCTAAGAAGGGCCTCTAAGGAGATTGCTAACTACTTCCATATTTAAAACAGATTTTAATGATTTTTCTGTTTTCTGATTATCGAAGTATGGTGTACACTAACAAACAAAAGCAAAACACCTTCCCGGCCAATGTGGCCCAGTGGTTGAGCATTGACCCATGCAACAAGAGGTCACCAGTTCAATTCCCAGTCAGGGCACATGCCCAGGTTGTGGGCCAAATCCCTAATGGGGGGCATGCAGGAGATAGTCAATCGATGCTGTCTCTGATCGATGTTTCTATCTCTCTCTCTCTCTCCCTTCCTCTCTCTCTAAAAATAAATAAACAAACAAACAAATAAAACCTTGAGAAACACAGAAGAGCACAAGGGAACAAAAATAACCTACAATCCATTAAACTGCACCTACAATTTGCAGCAAAATTTTTATATTCAACTTCAGGGGGATACAAAGAAGAAGGGGTAGAATGAAGACATGCTAGAAAGAAGAGAAATGTTCCCATTAGTCATGCATACAAGAGATTCCATGCGTTTAAATGGAACCACTATAGCCTTAGGGTGAAGGGCTGGGTGCCCACCAGCCAGAGACATGAGTTTGCCATTGGACAGCAATGAATGTCTGCTGTACAACGTGTAGAGATATAAGATATAACATATAATCAATAAAAAGTATAACCCCAAAACATCGGCCACGGTCCACATTAGTTATGGGAATCCAGCAAGAAAACAGACAAATCAGAGATTTGCAACAAGAGAACAAAGAATTACGTACATCCCTGGAAGAACATCGGTCTGCCTGAACTTATAATGAGCGAATATCATGAGCAAATGTTTAGATTGCCAATGGCTAGCAAAAGCTGATCCGGATATAATAATGAAGTTCAAAGAGCAGCACTCCGAGGAATTACAAGCACATGTTGACCAGACACCTGAAATGGCAGCAGTAATGAGGAAAGTCACTGAAATTGATGAGCTACAGGGATATAAGGAACAGGAAAGAATATTTCAACTTGAACAAGGAAACAAAGCTTGAGAGAGATCCTTCAAATAAGCCGAGAATCATTTTTGAACCTTAGAAAAGATGACGTATCAGAAAGTATGTCTCTGTCAGCATTAGTGACCAGTTGTGACCTGAGTCTCAGGAAGAGCTGAAGAGTCTGTGAGCTTCTTCCAAGGCTCCAAGCGATCCCTGGGACTGGCCTACTAAAGGGAATGAATGAACAGAGAAATCCATTCAAGCTTCCCCTTTTTTCCTATGATATGTACAGTGCACTGGCAATGATGATTTTAAGAGACAGCAACAAAAAGTGCATAGTTCATGGTCATGGACTTTATTCCAAAATATAACTGAAAAGTAGAAACAAGACTTTGTTAATTGCTGAACAAATTGAAGATTTTCACCTTGACTGCTCAACATCTCAGGAGCTTTCAGTGTTGGCTTTCGGATGACACTTGGATAAACAGGAATATGCCCAGTAAATGTTTGAGAATTCATAAAATTACCCCAATTTTAAAATACAAATGTTGCCACAGTTTGGTGAATGGAAGATCATCATACTAAATGTTATCCTCCCCCTTTGGTGTCCAAGTTAACACATAGTTTATGTACCATGAGACTTCAGCTTTAATGATTGCCTATTTACCTTCCCATTAATTTTTAAAAAGTATAACCTATTTATACGGTGTTTGAATATTTCTTTGACTCTTTCAGAAAGACAACTAACAGAGAATATGTAACAACTGAGAAAATAGAAATGAAAAGAGGGTTCGGCCATAAGGGAAAATGAGCCAGGCCAAAATATCACACCTAACTATTACCTCTGGAAACAATAAGCCAACAGGGTAAGAAAGAGGGAAGAGTAGCTTGTTTCCTGTTTTATCATATACCCCCAGACTGGGCGGCAAGACAAATGGATTTCTGGGCGCTGCATCTTCTCAAGCAGCCTCGACTCTTCGAATAGTTGAGAATAAAGTTTCAAGATACAATTGCTATTTGTCCATTCATTCTTGCATTAATTATAATTTCATTGACTGTGTACCACATGCCAAGCAGCGTGCAGGCCACTTGGAATACAAAGCAGGTAAGGCACGGAGCTCCCAGTCCAACGGAATCCGACAGAACACAGGGCAACAAAGTGCTATCGGTGGCCCCCACTGTGGTACCAGCAAGGGCAGGAGGCTTGGAGAGAAGCCCGCATCGTGAGGACGAGAGTGCACCCGGGCTGAGGTGGGCAAGGGCTCCACAAAGACCTGCTTGGGAGGGGAAGGGGGACTGAAAGCATTGGCCAGGCTGGAGCATGGGCACTGGGTGAAGCTAGCACTGCAGCCATGAGGCTGGAGCATGGGCACTGGGAAGCTAGCACTGCAGCCATGAGGCTGGAGCATGGGCACTGGGTGAAGCTAGCACTGCAGCCATGAGGCTGGAGCATGGGCACTGGGTGAAGCTAGCACTGCAGCCATGAGGCTGGAGCATGGGCACTGGGAAGCTAGCACTGCAGCTATGAGGCTGGAGCATGGGCACTGGGTGAAGCTAGCACTGCAGCCATGAGGCTGGAGCATGGGCACTGGGGGAAGCTAGCACTGCAGCCATGAGGCTGAAGCATGGGCACTGGGTGAAGCTAGCACTGCAGCCATGAGGCTGGAGCATGGGCACTGGGTGAAGCTAGCACTGCAGCCATGAGGCTGGAGCATGGGCACTGGGTGAAGCTAGCACTGCAGCCATGAGGCTGGAGCATGGGCACTGGGTGAAGCTAGCACTGCAGCCATGAGGCTGGAGCATGGGCACTGGGTGAAGCTAGCACTGCAGCCATGAGGCTGGAGCACGGGTGGAGCCACCTCATGGAGAGCCTGGCGCCTCCACGGAGAAAGACTGGCATTTATGCTGGATGCAGAGGGAGCCGGAAGGTGAGCAGGGCAGCAATAAATCTCCCTGGTTGTAGAGGCAAGTGGCTGAATGGTGTGAGGCCAGAGGAGGCTGTTAGGTTATGTGACGAGCTATAGCTAAGGAGAAGGAGGGATGCCCTGAAATAAGCAGGGAAGTCCACATTCTCTCCTTTGTAGAGGGCGAACAGGAGCATACTGCATTGCAGCTAACTTACAACCCAGATATCTCTATAAGTCCATCATTTTCTTGAGAACAAGGCACACTTGCCAGAGTTTTGCTGTTTCTCTGCCTCTCACTGACATGGAGAAACAGTGAGCCAGATTCTCCCCAGTGGGGGAGAGTGTCACCTCCTTCTGAGCCATTCAGTGCATTGTTACTAAGAGGGAATTTTCAAAATAGACAGAATAATTATGAAATATGTTTATTTTCAATTATGTTTGTGTATTTATATATGTGTACATATACCTATATATCTAGATTTATTCTCATGTATACTTTATGAAATAAAGAGTTTATGGATGTAACTTATCAATTCATAATTTTGCTATTCATCTATTCATAATTATGCTTGAATGAACAGGTATCCTGAGTATGTAAAATAATGTAACTGAGATACTTTTAAGTGCATCAAATATTTGGCAGCTTTAACATTATTTGATAGCAAATAAAATCATGGTTTTCAAAATATAGGTTTTGAAAGGAAAACACCTTTCTTAATTTTTATGATCATTCAGATTTAGAAGAGAATTTTTAGATAGATAGATATAAAATTTGGATTATTAAAAGGCAAATCTATGTTGAAATATGTACTAAAAGCCCCCTTTACTATTTGCCCACCTTCCATTTTGTACTTTGCAGGACGTCCCTCTGAACGGCTGACAGCGTCAGGTGACCCTAACTCATTCTTTTTACTTTCCTGATGAAGAGGAGGGCGTGGAACCCGCCCTGGTTTGTCTCAGAATCTGGGTCTCCAGGTCTCGGTGCACTGAGACAGTGAACTCTTGTCAATTAGATTAGTCTCCAAAGGCACGAGTGGCCAGCTCGCGGTCTCGCAGCACTGACGGCAAAGTGTGCGCTCTGCCACATGCCGGCGGGACATGAGCAATCTGTTCCGCTCTCGGCTACTTTCCTTCTGAGCCCCTGTAAGGCTCAGATGCTACCACGGTCGGAATAAACAGCAACGGTTCTCATCAGCGCCTATCACCTTGCGCTAGTCAACGTCTTGCAATATTAACCGAGCAGCCACTATGGTGCACACTGCACCAGGTGCTAAAAACAGTCTTCATGTTTTGAGATGTTGATTCTCTTGGAAAGAACTGCGACTGTGCTGGGATCACTCCTCAGGCCTAGTGGGGAGGACGGACGGTCCCAGGAGGGGGTCCTGACCGTCACCACACTTTCCACAGCACCCAGGCTGGCCTCCCGCGCTAGGGCACCCAGAAGACGACCTGCACGCACCTCGAAGCTCACCTGCCCTCGGTCTGCTGCTCGGCCTGCTGCCAGGGGGTGACAGAGCCCGGCTGCTTTTCCTCCTCTCCATCCCGGCGTGTCTGCGATACTGGTCCAAACAAACCAGAGCCAGGCTGCCCTCACTTGGCCTAGAGATGGAGAGCCCTCGGGAAGAAGGCTGTAGGATGGGCCAGCTGCACCCTGATCACCCAGGTCACTGAGACTGCTGAGGGCCCTCAGTAACAAATGTCTACGGGCCACACATCCGTGTGTGCAGAGGCAGGGAGGGAGGCAGAGAGTGCTGGCAGACGAGGCGGGGCCTATAAATTAGTTGCGTTCACTCATTGGTTCACTCAAACATTCATTCTACAAATACTCGTTGGGCATCCCAACACTGTCCAGCACTGTCAAACCACTGAGGACACATTCTGGACGGGACAGCCATCACCTTCAGTGCCCGACAGGAAGCCCTGGCCAAGCGAGAAGACCCATGCGGTGCAAGCACAGTACTCCGTCTTGGGGAGTCATGGAGGGCTTCAAAGAGGAGACATCCCAAACTTGAAGGAGGAGAAAGGCTGCTGAGGTGCAGCAGGGAAGGGAGGTGGGAGCGCACGCAGGTGCATGCCAGTCACGGGGAAGGAGACCCTCCCGCAGGTTCCTTCAAATTTCCAAATAATGGGGTGAACCATGTGAAAGTGCCATTCTTCTATGTTAACAACGGTCTAATATCAGAAATTTCACATGGTTCGACCTAACACTTTCCTGGATAATCTCTCTTGCCCAGTTCCCCTTCTAAATTAGCTTCTCTCCAGGAAAAACACAGTGGCATGGGGAAACACAAGAGAATTAGGACAGCTGGTGCAGGGCAGTGATGGATGACACCGAAGGACACACAGAGGCCACAGGAAGAATGCCATGAGCCCAGGAAGGCTTCCAGTCTTCCTCCTTAGGATGACGGGATGTGCAATGGCCAGGTTTGCATTTTAAGATGCTCACTGCAGACCGCCTGGAGGAAGGGTCACACTGGAGACAGAAAACATGAAAAAGCAGCTGCTGCAGTCCCTCAGTGAGAGAAGACAGACCACACTAGATGGCGAGTGTAGGTGTGAGGACACCGAGAGGCCAGGTTGGCTGGGCTCAGTAACTGACTCTAACCAGCACGAGGAACGGGAACGAGTGTGTCCGTGGTGGGAGGGTGGTGGACCAGGCACGTGACGGCTGATCACTGGGCTGGACACATGGCAGCAGGAGCTGCCTGGGAGGGACGAGGATGAGTCCTTGTCTTCTCGTCAGTTAGGATGACATGATAAGGACAGCGAGGACCAGAAGAAGCAGGAGGCCAAGGGAACCAATGTGGGCTGGCTGCCAACTATGTGAGTGATTCAAGGTCAGTGTTTAATAAAATCCAAACACTGACCCGAAGGTTGTGCCCTTCTTTCACTCTCAGAGCAAAAGAAACTGAAGGTGAACATTTACCCGAAGTTCGGTAGGTGCTAACACCCATGCTCGGGGAACTGCAACCTGCTGCCGCATAACCCGGAGGAACACAGAGGGTGTGGGTGCTTCTGGCTCCAGACCGGCACTCACAGTAAAGATCAGGAGGGACATGCAGAAACCTGCCTCAGGACAGGGGAGGAGGAGGCAGGCTCAGAGCAGTGCACCTGACCAGGTGGGCATCCTACTTTCTAAGGAGGAGAAGCGTTTCCATAGAGGGTGCCTCTACCCACACGCCCTCCTGCCCCAACACTCTCTACTGCCCACCTTGGTCACAGTCCTCCCCACGTCTGGGGCACGGGGGCAGGGGCTCTCAGCGGTGGTCAGAAGAACCTGCTCTCTAAGCGTCAGAGTAAATCCTACAGCACCGTGCTTGCCCTGCGGAGCAGAGCAGAGCTCAGCAAGGCAGCCCTCTCAGCATCTCTGAAGGGAGAAGCAGTATTTCAGCCCATGGCACTATCTTAGTAAAGGTCTAAGGCATAGCCTAGTTAAAAGAGTTATTTAATAATTTCCCAAATAGTAGCAAAACGTCTCCATAAAGCTAGATGGTCCCAGGGCAGCAGCGCATTTTCCATGCTCAGACTGTTCCCTTAATCAGAAACAGATCCTGGTGGCTGGGGTCTGTTTTCATGAGTACACGTCCACAAAACCAGAAACATCTTGACAGGCCGCAGTGTCCCTGACGCTTCTCAAATTTGAATTCCTAATTGGGTTAAAATCTTTTGGAAAAGCAACCAGGAATTTTCACGCTGGTTTTGAATCAGGATTCAAAACAGAACCTGAGATGTGCATTCTTTATGGTAGAAGCTGGGGCAAAACCCACAACACACCCCTGCAAGCACGAAAAAGAAAAAAACAGACCAAGGCCTGAAGCTTGAATTTGACAAACTGGAGAAGGGTCTTCTTCTTATGGAACATGAAAAACAATCTGTGATCTCCCCCAGACACTGTTGAACACGCTAACCTATTTACGCCTTACGAGAGAAAAGGCTGGGAGATGTTTGTGTGACACCTGCTTCTTCCATCACGACATTCAAAGGACTCCTTTCGGTGTGTTCCTTGGTTAGTTTATTACAGAAGTTGACTAGCCTCTTTCTTTGCCCTCTCCAAATGCTGCTCGGACACAGAATCCAGATGTGCGCGGGTCGTAAAACGGGTCGCTGTCCTTACCTGCGCAGCTTCCCCTCGAGCACGTCCATGTACTGCACAGCGTTCTCCCTCACACCGGCTTCTGCAAAACAAAAACCCAAAGTTGACGCAGAGATCGAACAAAACCCAGAGCTACTCAACTAAAAGCCAAACGCCAACAGATCGTGGTCAAACCGCTAATAATAACAACATCCTGCGTTTGGAAAACACTTGAGTCGGTTGGAGTGGCTGCCTGGAGTGACGCCCGAGGCCTCCATGTCTCTGCAGGAGTCAGACCAGAGCCAGGCCGCCACCCTTGCCCTGTGCTTCAGCGGGCAGCTCACCCAGGGGCCGGCATGGACCCCCTGTGCTCTGCTCCTCTCCCCTTTCCCACTGGTAGCCAAGCGCTTGACTGTGGAGTATGGGAAGAGAAGAGGAGCGAGAGACAACTCCCCTCCTATGGATGAACCAGAGGACCCTCTCCAGTGCAAACAAGGGATCGATCGCAGACCCTCTCACTGGAAAACAGACAGAAACGGGACCCTGGCAGTGAGTGGACATTAACTGCTCAGCCTCCAAAGCTGTGAGACCAGCTCCCACTAGAGAAAAGTTAGTGCCTCGTAGTCACCAAATGCTGAAGGAAGGAGTGGTTGTGGGGAGACCGAAGAGGCACTTCACCAATAAAAGAAGATCTGCTGGGTTTGGGCAAGCTCAGATACCCTGTTTCCTCCTCCTGGCGACCAAAGGGCTTCCCCTCCCGGTGATCACCAACGCATGGTCAATGTGAGTGCCCAGGAGAGCCCGCGGCAGCAGACAGGTCTCCATCAGGTGGTCATTGTCATTATTGATGTTGCCATTTCTGTAATTACTATTATTATTGCTATCATGTACTTATCATGATTTCTATTCCACTGATTCTCAAAGATAATTGATGCTGAAGGGCTCATCACCACTCTGAAGTTGGGGTACATAGACAGCACAAGCCACGCTGCCTGCCTCTCAGCCCGGAGTCTCTGCCTGGGGGACTCTCAGGACCCTATTTCAGTCAACAAGCCTGTGATGGCGTGTGAGACAGACTCTAACACTGATTTCTCACTGGTGTGCACACAACATTTTCTATAAACCTTCATCATTACCAGTAATCCAAAAATGTCCCTATGAGTCTGATGAAAAAAATTACCAAGCTACATAGCTCCTAGGCAGCCTGGGACCGGATGAGCCGTGACCCCTGGGAACGTCAGCCCCACCTCGATGAACGAGGACCGCGTCGTGAGGACGACGGTAAGGTCTCAAGTTTGAAAACGGAAGCAAGGGGAGCTCATCAGTTCAGCAGTAATCACAATTTTGTCAAACACTGGCCATTTTATTGGAATTTTCTAGGAAAAAAGGTAAGTACCAAGTGAAGCCTGACCTCATTTTACAAATATAAGTCATCACGTTTCAAAGATTATTATTCAGGAATCAATAGACAAAATTAACTCCCACTGGTAACACTTTTCAAAAGAAAGATGTGAAAGACAAAGGAAAATGTTTAGGTTCCAAGAAGTGTTTGAACATGTAAAGCATTGTCCTTTTGTTTGTGTTAATGAAAGAACTTCTGCTCATGGGGTGATTGAACCCTACGCGGAGATGCCGCAGTCACATTGAGCTAACGAAGACTGGGCACGTCAACAACACCGGACCATGGACTTGCAGTTGGATTGTCCTGACAGGTGGGACGGAATAAGATTGTGTAGCACTACAGAGTCAACTTTCACACTGAAGGTCAAGATGGAAACACCAGCACGAGCCCCTGCTGGTTCCAAAGAGTCCTTGGCTGTCACATTGGAAATCCAGTGTGAGGAAACATACGATACCAAGAATGCCGTCAATTCAGCTAGAAGTACCTATGAGTCAGGTATGTTCTAGACACCAAGTGTGCATCAGCCCTATTATTGCTCCCATTTTACAGCTGGCAAAACAGAGGGTCAGCAAAGACACACAGCTAGTGAGGGCCGTGCCAGAGCCCACTGTGACACAACACGTAACTTCAGTTTTAAACAACGTAACAGGAGCTCAGGTAACACACATTGAATAAATACATGTGAAATTTCAGCCAGCAACAAAATGTAGCAGGTGTTCGAGGACACCGAGTTCAGGAGACTGCAGACTGCACTGTAGAGTCAGAGTTACAAAGAGCACTGGCAACTGCAAAGAACAGCCACCAACAAATGAAAACCAAAGTGTAGGGAAGCTGCAGGAAGGCATGCTACTAACATCAGCATAAGATAAACAACCACTGTGCAATAAATATATATACATCTGTAATAAACATACATAGATATATACCTAATATGTGTGTGTGTGTAAAGGGTAAGGCCAAGGTGATTTCAAAGCAGGATGTAATGAGAAAATGATTAATAATTTACTAAGGCTTATTTTCATATTGGTTCCCTCCTAATAAGATGCCAAATTTACATGGTTTTACAAACACATTTTCATGTGCATCTGTAGATTTATTGCCAGCATTTTTCTGCTGCCACTATGTGTGGTGGTCATTTAGGTAGAATTCTCTAGAGAGGGTTCCCAAGTTCAACAGGACACAGTCCATCCCAGGCTTTAGACAAATCACTGTAAATCCTCTGGGGTCGGAACCAAAACAATACACCATCACTGAATTAGCAATGGATCACTTCTCATTGGGGTCATCATTCAGTGTGTGGTTCCGTCTTTCCCTCTGAGGTTGACAAGAGATTTTCAGAGAGAAGAAAAACGAGCAGATATGGGTCCCGCAGAAGTAACGAACAGTTACAAAGAGCAGGCTTCTCTTTGGGAGTGTCACTGATTCCCATGCTTACATTCATCTGACGTTTCTGAAATGCCACCATGTGCCAGGTTGTGCATGAGGGCCCTGGGGCCGCAGAGATGCCCTGAGCCCGGAGGAAACCAGGTTTGGTGACAGACAGCCACATAAACAAATGACCGCAAGCAGGTCAGTTCAATGCTAGAACTTAAAGCAGCAGTCTTTCTGGGAACATTGTGGAAAGAGATTCGGCCCAGCTTGACGGGGTTAAAAAAATGCCTCCCGAGGAAATGACTGAAGTGAAGATCTTAAAGGATTTTCCATGCTGGCTGAAGCCAGAGGAGGCATGGATAATCCAAAACAGCGTTTGCACATAAAATCAGATTTGTGTTTTAGAATATCAGGCATTTAATGTCATCTCATTTTACCTTCCCAATAATTTCCAAATCATTTTTCCCTAAGCTTACGTGAAGATTATTCGATGCAGAGTGTGATCCCACACCCTCATAAGACAGGGTCGCTGCAGGAAGTGGCTAATCCAACAGCACAGGCTCTGAGCTGCCATCACCACTCAGAAGTGGGGGTAGAGATTCACCCCTTCGTCCAGATGTTCTCCTCTGGGCGATGTGCACGAGAGCGCTGTGTGACGGGAACTCCACATTGTCACAGGCACAAAAGGGCAGAGAGTGGGAAAGCTTTTCAAAGGACTGTCCATGAAGAAAGTAAAACTAATTATGCTGAACTATGCTTACACTTCCGCTTCCACCGTTTTGCCCTGCGTGATGGTGTGCGGCTACGGCTGCCTCAGAGAGCCCTGCCCTCTTGCCCTTGAACCCGGGGCACATCTCGGGGACTTGTCGTGCTGATCTTCCTGTCAGCAGACACTGTGCTTGCTTAGATGGGAAGAGAAAGTGGGCAGGAAGAAGGAAGGAGCAATGAGCAGATAAGCTCCACCAGGTTTAAAAACGCTTCATCTATCATGAGTGCTTCTGCTACGTAAGATATAGCCCAGGTTCCATGCCACCTGCTGTGCTCGTCACCAGTTAATTGGGCAGCATCTGATACAGTAATTCTCACTTTCCCAGTTCAGACCTGCTCCTACATGCAATTTCCCTGTGCCCTTGAAGCACACAGCCTAATAAATCAGCACTTTCAATGACAAAGAAAAACTAAGCACACACGGTATGGAGAGCAGATGAGAAAAGAAGCCAACACAATTGGTTCCGCAGAGCCTCACGCCACAGCCCCCCACTCACAGTCCCGGTCAGCCAAATGCTCCCACTGATTGTAAGCAGCTACCTGGCTACCTCTGCCGGCACTCCCTGCTGACAGCATGGAGCTGAGGTTTGCTTTTCTGCTTTCTAGCACATGTCACTGAAAGACCTGTGACCGGGAGATTCATTTACAATAGTTTAAAAATTCATCAAAATGTCTATGCGTCTTGCCTGGGAGTGTGCATTTGAGAACATACACTCTCACTCTTTGATTCTTTCTCCTTACTTCCTCAAACACACTCACACACACACACCACACACCACACATGCCCACACGTGTGCACATGTCACACGCATACACATGCCACACATGTACACGTGTCGCACACCACACATGCCCACATGTGTGCAGATGTCACACATGTACACATGGCACACATGCACACATAGACACGCACATGTCACACACATAACACATGCCACACCTGCACACATGTACACACACATGTACACACATGCACATGTGAGCCCACATGCACACACCACATATTGCGCACATACCGCACACAAGCACATATACACGTGTGCACATGCCACACACATGCAAACATACCACACCTGTGTGTCACACACATGCACAGCTGTACACGTGCCACACATACCATACATATGAGCACACACCCACATGCACACACCAAATAATGCACATATACCACACACATACACACATGCACGTGCCACGCACACATATCATACATGCACATCACACACCTGTGCATCTGTACACACACCACACATGCACATGCCACACATGTACACACACTACACAGGCACACACATGCACACGTGAGCACACATACCCACCTGCACACACCACATAACACACATTCCACACATGAGCACACATACTTGCTGCACACACACCACACATGTCACACACATGCACACCTGTAAACACACCATACCTGTACATATACCACACATGCACGTATGTACACATGCAAACATACTATACACACACACATGATTTACTTCTCTTCATACTTTTTTATAAAACAGGAGAATTTGGGGCTTCATTTTTTAAATGAATACTATTTTTGTAACCAATTTGTGTTTAAAAAAGAAGAAAAAGCCCAGGCTGGTGTGGCTGAGTTGGTTGGAGCACAGTCCCATGTACTGAAGGGTCATGAATTTGATTCCTGGTCCATTTTTTTAAAAATTCCAAACCCACACTTGACCTTCCAAAGCTAAAGAAAGTGAGCTCACACCAGGAGCCACAGGGACTTCCATGTGTGCATTATCTCATTCAATTCTCACAGTAACTCACTCAGTCCCTTCTGAGGACAAGGAGGCAGAGGCCGAGGCTGAGGGAAGTTAATTCAAGGAGTAAAGAAAAGCTTTACACGCAGTTCCATTTTATGCCAAAGTCTATGTTTCCCCAAATACGCAATTCTGCTGCCCAATTGTTATGAAACATAATTCATGAATTTCACTGCAGGAACTCTATATTCCACAGAAGGAAAGAATGTATTTAGCCTCTAGTGCAGTTTACCTGTGTAACTGTTAAGGTTTGAAACTGGAGTCTACTGGCCACAAAAGCATCGAGGCCTGACTGTTTCTGAGCAACTGCTCTTGGAAGAGAGATCTGGGAACACTGGCAGAAACAGGCAGAACATGCTCAGGGTCAAGGAACAACAACCTTTTTAAGCTTCTCAAATCCCCAACGACACGGTGCTTTCATACTGGAGGTGCCTTCCCCCCAGCAGCCTTAGATAATGACTAAGCAGCCAGCCCAGCAAAGGACTGCTCCTTGCACCCAAGGCGGCTCTAGGGAGGGTGCAGAAAGATGTGAACCTCACCAACTGCCCTGCTGGCCAGTCCCACAGCACATCACACCTCCAGCAGAGGAGTCATCCGCCCAACAGCCTCCCTCTGGGTGCTAATCGTCCTCACCCTGCCCCTGTCCTCTGCCATGACATCCACATTCATCATCTGAGCCGAGCCTGTCCTGGACTGAGGGCCACGGATATGAACCCATCAGGCTCCTTGCCCTGGGGTCCTCCAATTTGTTCGAACAGGAGGCTCTTCTACCTCCAGCACCAATACTGGAAAATGGGGCCACGGTTCAGGCACAGCGTGAGGATGAAGCTGACGTCAGAGGTCAACAGAAGAGAGGGAAGGAGAGAGTCCTGACCACTTCAGAGTCTCAGCCCGGAGTCACTGCACCCACCCTGCCTCCAGGGTGTTGACTGGGGTCATTAAGTATCTTTTCAAGAGTCCTGAGACGTGCATCTCTGCCTGGAATGCCCACCTCAGAGGCTCTGCCTGTCCACCCACCAAGATGCTTCCTGGACAAGGGTCTGCTTTCTACACCTGCAGCCCCGGCCCTGGTGCTCTCTCCCCTTCTGGGCTTCCTCCTTTTGCAGACCGTCTGACAGCCGCCAAGTTCACGTAGGACATGGTTTATCCTCTCTGTTCCATCATGGATTCTACCTTCGGAACCCTTAGCTCCCAGCACAGTCCTGGGCTCAGAGAAGGTGGCCAGGTGCCCAACACATCATGCCACGCCAGTCCCAGGCCGGGTACTATGCCAGCCACCAGGGAAGCCACCATGAAGAAGACATGATTTATGTTCTTAAGGAATTGACAACCTAATGAGACAGAAATCAGAACAGATTATCAGGACACCAAGTAGCTGAGGTGGTGGTCTTCTGATCTGTTGGCCCCCCCATACCTGAACAGTAATAAAATCTACATTTTAAAACCTCAAGTTAGGACAATAGGACTTTCTAGGTTTAGCCATTTACTAGACTGATGTATACCATTAAATAATCAGATACCCGGTATGTGCTCCGTGAGCTGTATCTCTGCCCCAGCCCACATGTATCAGCGATGAGCCTGCTCTCTCCAGCGTTCACAGTTAAGTCCACAATGGAAAGGGGAAAAGAAAGAGACAAGCCTTATCAGCTACGAACAGGACATCATCAAAGAGCTGGGTGTCAGCCTTATCAAAACAGCCGGGCAACAGCGTGTTAGGAGACTCGCAAAGGCGCCTTCCTGGGAGGAACATCGGCGGGCGGAGGGGGCGCAGGTGCTCGGCACAAGGGCAGATAGTTGGGGGCCCACCCTGGCTGAGCCTCTGAGCGTCCGACACAGTGCCCTGAGCTGAGGGTTGGCACATCCGGCCACGGTCGTTTCTATGTCCACACAGCAGAGCTGGAGGTGCAAAAGGCTGAAGACTGATGGAAGCCACTGGGGCTGTCTTCTCCAGGACACTCAGCGGGCACCCCAACAGGGAGGAGCCTGCGCCCCCCAACTTTTCACTCTGGCTCTTCCCATTGGCAAGAGAGCCCAAAACACCTGCTTAACACCTGCACAGGCCTCCCTTTACCAGACCTCTCCACAAAGCTGCCGGTGCTGTGTGGCTGTCATCACTGGCCTCCACATCTGTGGCCTCATTGTCACCATCAGCTCTTGCCCATCCTCTACCCAGCACACCCCCTCCCCACCCCTTGCCGGGCTGATTTTCTTATCCAGTAAGCCTCAGCTCAAATGTTCCCTCCTTAGAGGGTGCTTACCCTACACTTACTGGCTGCCTGCCACCTGATTATTTTCTCTCTGATCCTTGCCTCCGCAGGCCTTATAGCATCTTGTAATTATCTTATTTGTGGGTTTATTCACCTGTTACTGCTGTTTTTTCTGATTTTATTTTCCTGTCTCTCCCATTCAAATTCAAGTTTCAGGAGGATCGCACCCTGTGGTGGGTTTTCTGCAGCGTTCATTAGATTATTTATCCGCTTTCCTACAAAGTGTGTCTGATTTTGCTTTCATCTCCTGGCTGCAGTCTCTCCCTGCAGAGAATGGCACGTGGGCAAGCAGGCTGGTCCTGAGCACAGGCAGTGGGCACTGGGCGTTCCAGGGGCGGTGTGAGGGCTGGCCACGCACAACGCGTCAGACATCGGGTCGCTGGTGCCCTATTCACTCATCTTTAGTGTGAACACTCAGCACCTCCCAAATGCAAGCAACCCACCAACTCACACCCCAGGTGTGTACTGCAGCTCCACGTGACATCAGCAGGTTTTGTACCAACTAACAGCGGGGATACAGGACTGGGGGAGCCCCTCAGGGCCACCTGTGCACATGAGTGCCCACGAGAACAGTGTATGTAAGTTAGCTGATGCATGAAACAGTCACACAGAGCTGACGCCCATGTCTTCATCGATTCCCACCTGCCATCTGCAGTGGGCACGGTGGAGACAGGGGCACATGTCGGCTGGAGGCAGAAAGAAGAATGTGGAAACTCCCTACCATGACCCAGGGTGCAAGCTGGCCACAGCCCCTCGTGGCAACTGAGCACATATCACCACAAATGTGGGGCTGACTCGCGTTTTCAGTCTTTGACTTGGAAATCGTATTTGGGGCAATGGCAACGGGAAAACTGAGTGTACTGAACAAAGTACAATGCCTCCCCAGCACACAGGGTCCTCCTCGGCCGCCCTCCCTCCCAAACACGCCCTGAACAGCACCAGATCCATGAGAATTTAAAAATAGCCCAACATGGGTTTCAAATAGAGTAGCTAAATGAGTGCGATTTTCTATGCCTTTCATTTTAAATTAGGCGCTAAACGTCCAGAAGCGTAAAATGCCAGTGAGGAGGATGGAACATTCAAAACCTAATTTTCAAAACTTGGGTCCTCAGGCAGAGCGGTGGAAATGCATTTGCACATATAATTGCACCTGCAAATCAATACTGGCAGAGCAGTGCCCCCCTGGCTGGTGAGATCGCCCGCCTGGGCTAACCCAGCTTGAAGTCAGCTCCCTCGCTGGTGGTACTGACTGAGCCCCTGCCAGGCCCCGGCTGGTGTGCCTGGCGCCAAAGTGGACAACGCTCTCCAGGCCCCGGCCTCAGGAACCTGTGAGCCAGTGAGGGACTCACAGGTGAAGAGGTCTTTACCTGCGAGGGAAGGAGAGAGGCCAAGACCAACAGCCAGTGAGCACAAAGACAGGTGATTCACGCCGCGGAGATGTTCTGGGGGAGGGGGACAACCAAGCTGAAATACGAAATACCGGGCAGGGAGAAGGAGTGAGCAGGCCAGGAACCACGGGCAAAGGCTCAGAAGGAAACTGAGCAAGGAGAGCCGGGCAAAATCCCAGAAACGAAGCCTTGGGAAGATGGGCGAAGAAGGAGGAGGGGCAAAGCGAACAGACAGGCTGTGGTCAGAGTAGCAGGACCCCAGAAGGGCGGGGTCTATGGCAGCAAATGAAGAACTGTGTTCCCGCGTGGTCAGCAGGCCTGGGTACCTGCGAGAGAGAGGGATGGAAGGGTGCCTAGGTCTTGCAACATAAAGGAACGTCAGCAATCTCCAACTGCCTTCACAGACACGCACACACACACTCAGAAAGTCCTTCCACGTCAGTGATCTCCAACTGCTTTCACATACACGCACACACACACTCAGAAAGTCCTTCCACGTCAGTGATCTCCAACTGCCTTCACAGACACGCACACACACACTCAGAAAGTCCTTCCACGTCAGTGATCTCCAACTGCCTTCACATACACGCACACACACACTCAGAAAGTCCTTCCACGTCAGTGATCTCCAACTGCCTTCACAGACACGCACACACACACTCAGAAAGTCCTTCCACGTCAGTGATCTCCAACTGCCTTCACAGACACGCACACACACACTCAGAAAGTCCTTCCACGTCAGTGATCTCCAACTGCCTTCACAGACACGCACACACACACTCAGAAAGTCCTTCCACGTCAGTGATCTCCAACTGCCTTCACAGACACGCACACACACACTCAGAAAGTCCTTCCACGCGGCTCCCTTGAGGTTGTTGTGCTCCCCGGCCCCTCCCAGCTTCCCCAGCCTGTTGGAAGCAGGTTCCCCTTCTGTCCCAAGGCCTTTCCTGCCCTCAGTCTCTCCTGACATGCTGCAGTCCCCCCATCCCCACCCAGAACTGGCCAGCAGTGCTGTGTGGCCGAGCGACTTTTCAATGTCGTTGCTCTGGCTGAGGGCCAGGACCTCGTCAATCAAATAGACATGAGCCTTGCTTTGAAATATCAGCCCCGCTTTCATCCACGTGTAGTCTCTGTCCCATGGAACAAAACGCTGGCTCTGTGTGCAGAAGCAGCAGAGGGGAGCCTTTCCCTCCAACCCGCCGAGATCGAGCCCCTGGCAGGTGAGCACCAAATACAGACAGAAAGTCTATCTTCCAACAGCCCCAGTTTCCTGGTATTTGTTTTAAGTATTTAAAATGCATTAGGCTTGACAGTAAAATGGTTAATAAGTTAATGTCCTTGACATTTAGGAGAAGGTAGGTATAAAATTATTGGCTTAAAATGATCCCAGTGAAACCATTTCTTCTGACAAGATCATAAAATGCACTTTCCCAGCGAGGCGTGTCTCAGCGGCTCAGCGCGGTAATGAGCGGGCGGAGGTTCAATGGGGACAGAAGCTGCGTGGCTGCAGACCCAAGCACAGCTCTCATCTCCCGTCGCTCGCGGCGGAGGGCTGCGGCATCTTTTTCTGACGCATTCTGCCATCAGACCCAGAGAGAAGTGAGCCCTTTCTCCCTATCACAGGGCCGCGCTGTAAATGTGTGCGTAGGATGGCCACCCCTTCGACCAAAATGAGAAAGACAAACTCGGAAGTCTAAGCCTTATTTCTGATTTTGCACATAAAGTCAGAAAGGCCCCCTGACCACCACAGGACCCCATTAAGATTTTACACAGAATTTGTTTTACGGGATTGTGAAAATACATTCATCTTGTTTAAATATCAGGAAATAATGTGGGTGAAACTTCTGCTGGCTTGTTGTCAGCGGTTGCAGTCCAGGGACCCCAGTGCCACCCAGCGGCCGAGTTTTCTGAGCCGTCCCATCTGTCAGCCTCTGCGCAGACCAGCCCTGCCAGTTTCTCACCAAACCATTCGATTGCGCAATTCGTTTGCCATCTACCTTCCGCCAATAAAGCCACTGACACACTCACTCGAAGTGAAGAATGCCAGCCGTCACCCACTGCTTTTCCTGGTGCAGCTGGAGGTGGTCAGAGGACAAGACCTCCCCCTCGGAATCAGGTGGCCGGCCGTGCCCAGACACGCGTCGCTGGGCTCCTGCACAGAGCCCTCCGCTCTCTCCCCGGGAGTCCCTCTCAGCAGCAAGTGGCAAGCCTCTGCCCTGAGGGGCTGCAGGGCTAAGGTGTGGGCCAGAGGTGGCTGGATGCTTCGAGATCACGGGCAGTCTGAAAAGGGCCCGTCTGTGCGGAAGTGGAGCCGAGGGCGCTGGGCTGAGACCAACCTCGCACCTTCCATACGTTCAACCGGGCATGTTCCGTGTGACTCTTGTAGGCAACAAATGCTGGAAAATTCTATTTTGCATGCATATTCCACTAAATGCTGTGCACTGTACGCTTAGACACACAAAATAGCAAAAAGACCCGTGTGTGTGTGTGTGTGTGTGTGTGTGCATGACCTTCGGTACCTTATAGTATGGGCAACTTAAGAGGTTTTCAAGGGCAATTTTTTTATTATTATTGTAATTTTTTATCCTCACCCGAGGACATTTTTGCATTTATCTTCAATTAGAGCAGGAGGGAGAGAGGGAAGAAGAGAGAGAGAAACATCAACGTGAGAGAGACACATCGAATGGTTGCCACCCACACGACCCCAACCAGGGCCGGGGACAAATGGCAACCGAGCTACGTGCCCTTAGCGGGAACCGAACCCGGGACTCTCTGGTCCGCAGGCTGACGCTCTAACTGCTGAACCAAACCGGCCAGGGCAAGGGCAATTTTTAATGTGCATGATTTTTGCTGTTTAGCACCCAGCCCCCATGTGGTAAAAGTCGCTCTACTAACAGCAGCAGGGCTACGCGGGCGCTCGCTGTCTGAGAGGCTTCTCCGTGGCTCTCCTCCCCGATTTTGTCTCTGAAGTCCTCTGTCATCAAGCAATCGTACATCCATGCGAAGGATGATGTGAGACATGCCAAACCTTCGGTCTAAACCTTCCTGCTTTGGAAAATTCAGGGTCTGAATTTTGAGAACAATTTTAATAAAATGCAGTGCTCCGCCCACCCCTCTTTGTGCATTTATTTCCTTTGTATTCATGACGTTGTTGAAAAACATCTGTGTTAAAAAAAAAAAAAAGTCAGGGGACCACCCAGCATTGTTCCCACGTGGCCTGGCTTCCCGGACCATGCCACTCGCGCAGGAAATACCCAGGACCTGCTGTGGTCCCGAGGCCGGCTCAGCGCACCCCACAAAGTGCAGAGAACAGGCCGGCTCATGCGCTGTATGAAGACGTCCTGAGCCTCTTCAACAGTCCTTCCTTGTCCCTTTTTGGCACGAGCTCCTCCGCGTGTGTCTCCCTCTCTGGCTCAGACCCAACCACAAGTTAATCCTGCAGCCGCTCCAACAGGAGCAGCAGGCCAGGACACACCCTTCCCTCGGGTTTCCCCGCCCCCTCTCAAATCCCCTGGGAGATGCGGGTCCCCGGGGCAAGTTCCCCCTCAGAAGGGGGAGGCCTGGGACCCCCTCACTGCCAGGAACCCTGGAATCACCTCCTCAGAAACCGAAGTCAAGCTTCAGTTATGAAACTGACCAATTTTCCCTCTGAGCAAAATAAAGAACTTCACGTTTTCAGCAACTTTATGAAAGAGATCATTCACATAAAACACCTAACGATAATTTAGAAGTTTTTCATCTGATTGGGTAGCAATAAATCAAATACACATCTTACAACTACAAAGATGTGTATTTGCTGTTTAATTACCACTGACACTATTTCACCTTATAATTTTAATATTAATATTACCTCTGGGATTTGTGTTACTTTTTTAAAAACCATTCTCTTTTTCTTTCATTTGTCTGTGCTATGCGGTGTCTGTTAAAACCCAGCACAGACACTAGAGAGCCCTGGCCTTGACCAAAGAGAGGACTGTCTCCGTGAGCACGGCCTCCGGCACTGGGTACACACAGCTGAAAACTGCCCCGTGAAATACAGTGCTGAGTGGTTGAGACTTCCAGCACTTCTAACAGGGGTTTATTTCCATCTCTAACCGAGCAAGGTCCCATTAGAGGGTAACAGGAGAGGAAGAGGATGGGGCAGAAATGGTGTCCCTGGACCAGAGGGGTGTCCAACTGCGACTGGGTGGCATCCACTGCTACTGCTACACACTGCTCCTCGTCCTTGGCCCCTCCTTCCTCTCCCCTTCCTCTCTTCCATCTCTGTCCTCCATGTTTCCCTCCAGAGATATAAAAGAATGAATCTCAGCCACGTTGAAGCTTGAAAATGTGTGTTAACATTGGCTTTCTGCCTCCAGCCTCCTCCTCAAGTCTTCTGTTCACAACCGGACACTGTGGGTCTGGACAGCTGACCCTAGAGAGGGAATGAGGGTGGCTTCTCCAGGTGGTACACGTCCCTGACCCACACTCACCCAGCTTTGGGGAGGGCTGGAGGCCAGGCCCAGGAGAGAACTCTGGCCAGTGAGAGAATTGCTTAATTTTGTCCCAAATTTTTTATTTGTAATGATATCCTACTTAATTTATGACATCAAGTTGTTGTCACTGTCTTAGTCCATTAGGGCTGTGATGACAAAAATACAATAGACTGGGTGGTTTATGGACAACAGAAATTTTATTCTCACAGTTCAGGAGTCTGGGAACATCAAGAAGCTGCCAGGTTCAGTGTCTGATGAGGGCTGTTGTCCTGGTCCTTCCACTGTGTCCTCACATTCCCTGTGGTCTCCTCTACAAGGGCACTAATCCCATTCATAGGGCTCCACCCTCAGGACCTAATCCCCTCCCAAAGGCCCCCTCTCAATGCCATCACATTGGGCACTAGGATTTAACATATGAATTTGGGGGGGGACACAAACATTCAGTCTACAGCACCCATCAGTATGCTTAATGAAATGTATTTAACACAAAAGAAGCCAGATTTAAAAGAGCTCAGAGAATTTTTTCTAGAAATTCATGAATTACCTTATAAAACTCAGAGATGTCATGAAATGGCACAAAACCATGGATGAGAATAAATGTTTTAAGATAATGTAGCTGCCTTGTCATAACCAGAAGTGCAGATGCTTTTCCCAGGATCGCTTTCGAGACACCATAGAGGCTGGATTATTTATTCTGTGCAGGGCATTGTTAGCCTTATTATTATAGTTGCTTACATGTTTTTGCTTTCAAAGCAAGAACCCAAAGCGCTTCCTGTAATTGAAAGTGTAGTGTACGTGGTTACGAGCAGGACTTTGAACTCAGGCTAACTTGGTGACTCTGCCGCCTACCAGCTCTGTCAACTCGGGCAAGCGAATTAGTGCCTCTACGCATCACTTCCTGTTCTGAAAATCGGGACAGTACTTGAACCTCCCTCCCAAGGTGGCTGTAAGGAGTCAGTAATTAAGGGGTACTCAATAATTGCTAGCGTTCATCATTTCCTGAAATTGCCATTATCCATTATCATCACTTTCACCTTTCACATCATGATGGTGACAGAGGAGTGGACAGGGGCACTGGCCTCCATTTCACACATTGCTAAATTGGGTTTTTCCGATATGAGTATAAATTGGGCTTAATTTATAAAGCAGTTTCGCAACTTGACTGGTGCTCTCTAGGATTGAGAATCAGAAGCGTATGACTTTTCACAGGTTGTGAGAAGAATAGAAATTTTGAATTATAATGTAATTATACTAAATAAATATTAAATACATCTAGGACAGGATAAATTATTATTCATTTTAGGATTTCCTAGCCTGTCGCCCACTGAGCTTAGAATGCTGAACAGACATAAGTGATAGTTTCCTGGAGAGAAACTGGGACATGCTAGAAACACGACAGCTATACATTTGACAACTCCAGGATGCCATTCGATGAACTACAACGTCAGTAGTGCATCGGAGCTAGGTGGTACCACTGAGGCTCCGCAAAGAGCAGAGACTTTGAGATCAAAGTAGGATTCAAACCCAGCCCCTGCCATGAACTCAGGCATGTTACTGAATCTCAGATCCACTTCCTAACATGTAAAAATGAGAAAAAAGTTATTTCTATATGTGCGGTTACTGTGAGAATTAGAAATAATAAACATAAAGGGCCTCGAAGTACGTTCAACAGGTGCTCAATACAGAGCAGCTATTCACATTACCATAGCTAATGACTCTGTCATTCTATTAGTTCCAATACTAAATGTGGGACAGACATTAGTCTTCGTTGAGATCTGTAGTTTCCAAGTGTTTTTAAATAATGGCATTTCTTACAAGTATCTTTCCTCTTACCATTTGATAATGAGATGATCCTGATTATTCAGCTCTAAGAGAACACGAGAGGCTTGTTTTTGGTAAGTTACTTTGCAAGGTTACAGCTTCCCAGGTAAGGCGACCACTCTGCATAACTCCAAGGTCACCATTCTCTAACACCCCGCAGGCCACTGCCACTGAGATTAATAGGCACTGTGCTTGCAATTCAGGACATGGCCTCTAGGTGTCTGTGCTGAGCGATAATCACACGGCACGCCACAGCCAGGAGCAACAGATACACAGGTTGATGCTGAAACTGAGCTATACAGCTAGCTGGCCCTCGATGAACGGTAGGGTCACTGTGTCAGAACAGCACGGACATCTTGTTGCTCTGGAAACATTTCTTAGCAAACTTTGGTTCACTCATTCACTCACTGAATCAACAGATAGTTATTGACTGTGCCAGGAACTGCTGGGTCAAGGTAGAGGTTTGTAAGCAAACCGTCCCAGTCACTATGTCATGAGCTCATCCCTAAGGCACCTTCTGGAGATCTCCATGCAACACAAACGCATCAGATCAGAGGACTGTGTGGCTCACCCACTCTGCCTGAGACTGGGATGGTTCCTAACCGGCTCTGAACATCTTGCAGAGTCCAGGCTGGTTCTGGTTCCGGTCACATGAGGCGCCACCAGGAAAGCACGACTACCTTAAATTGGGCAGGGGTGGTCTGGCTCCACTCTGGCCACCGAAAACGGCCTCAATCTCCTGGGGTTCTTCCCAGGACCAAACTTGACCCCAGGACCCAGCCAAAGTGGGTCTGAGGCATAGCCTAGTTTGGGGATCAATATTCAAAGTAGACCAGAAGCAGAATGACTTAAAGGGGAAGCACCTTGCCTGACTCGCATTTATCAGATGAGAGGCAGAGGGTGATGGCTGGCTGCTCCAGCAGCAACAGGGAACTGCGAGTCGACACCCGAGTGGGGCCAGGCTCCTGGGCCTCCATCAGACCTCTGCTCACCAAGGGGCTCCTGGCACGAGCCCTGCAATCCCCTATGTCCAGTCCCCAAGCTGCCAGCACTACGCACGACACATCCTGTTTTCCTCCGGCCAAGCGACCGCGAGCAGCTGCCCTGAGTCCCCGAGTCCATCAGCGCCTGTCTCTGCAGATGGTCCCTTCTCTGTCCATAGCTCAAAAGGCATTTTCCCAGGGAAGTGCTGTTACAAATGGTGGTTTGGATCTCAGACCAGCTACCAAAACCTATGTAAGGCTGAGTGCTGATTCAGAGACTCAGCCCGGCTGAAATCCCAGCTGGGACTCCCCGGCTGTGGGATTCTGAGTGACAAACTGAGTCTCTCTGTGCCTCAGACGCGTTGTCTAAAACAGCGTCAAAATGACGGCAGCAGCCTCACAGCGCTGTGGTGAAGACTGGACATGCTGAACACCTGGAAGCACTAGGCCCTGCCCACAGACACCAAGTGTGTGAGAGCAGAGCCACTGTGCAGCGGCCAGAGGGCGCACGGCCCAGGGCCCCTGTGCCCCCCCCCCCCCCCCCCCCCGTGACCGCAAGCAGCCACTCACCTTCTCGGAAACTGGAACAATTAAATTACGTGATCTCTGAGGTCCCTCCAATTCAAAAACCAAAGAAAACTTAGGAACACACTGTCAATGTTTTCTGAAACTAACCACTATGTCGTACATCTGAAACTAATACAATGTTGTAAGTCAACTGTAATTAAAAAATAAATTTAAAAAATTTTGTTTTCTTTCTCCATGCTGGTCACAGTGAGAACCCGGGTGCTCTCACTCTCCCTGGCCTGTGCCAGGTCCTAGGAGTTTCTGGACAACCTCTCGCTCCAGGCTTCGTTCCAGAGCCTGCAGCGGGCCCCACGGCCCCTGTCACCCAGAGTCCTGGCACCATGGTAGCAGCCAGGTTTGAGCCGCAGTGCCCCTGCCACCTCCTTACCAAGTGCCACTTAAATATGCTAAGACCTGGGGGAAGTCAGAAGCAACACTCCTTTAAGGAAAAAAAAAAGTGGTGGCGTGCCTCTTTAAAAAACACTTTCTCCTGCCAGTCTCAAGAGAAAACCAAGCTTACCCTTCATTTGTTTCTTTCCATCTGGTTTTTAAGCCACCGAAAGCCCCTTTTTGCTCCCTGGACTCCGGGCCACATAGGGCTTCATCCGGACTGTGGTCCAGGTCACCTGAGGAGTCACCTGCAGAAAGCGTCTGTTTGGGGGGGGGGGGGCTGATGACTCTGATGACTTGCACACTGTAGCGCCCTCTTCGTGCGAAGCCAGTGGCGTGTTCTGGGCAGCCCTGGGCCGCGGGGGCTCATTAAGCCTGGGAAACATAACAACACAGCGCCAGACTAATAGACGACAGCATGAATGATTTAAGCCATTTTCGAAGTCTCAGGGTTAAAAATACATTCGTTTGGCTGTGAGATTGTGTATTGTGATCAAGACGACTTGGGGACAGGATTTCCATATTTTGTCAGGAGTGGGGGAGGCAGCAGGAGAGGAAGGATGGCGAGAACAATGCCGCTCCTGGCGGCTGGCTCTGTGAGCGGTAGCACGCTGCAAACCCAGGAGGGCAAGCCTTCCGTGCTGGGGACACCTATGCAGAACCACCAAAGAATGTCTCCGAATGCCTCTGTCCTTCACACGACACACTGACCTCACCGCCTCCTGGAGGCTTTGCGTAACCCTCGTCCCCAGCTGTGCGTGAGCTCGCCCTCGGCTCCCACACCCTCACTGCTCTCTCTCACAGCCCTTCACTCAACAGGCACTTCCCCGACTCACCCGAGTAAACACAAGGCGGAATGCCAGCGAGATGACAGAAGACATTTCCTCGCAAGAACGTGCCCTAAACCAGACCACGTGCTCCGTGCATGGCAGCTCAGATACAGACCCACCAGAAAACCCCGCCAGGGAGATCCTAGGTCCAAGTAGGCAAGGCAGGTCCCAGCATAGGAACGTAAAGAATGGAGTGACCTGGAAGGGGCAGGACCTGGAACTCTACCCACAAATGTCGATGAGACAGGAAACCAGACAGCGACAAGCTTTGGGAGGAAGTACAGTCTCCTCAACAAAGCACATTACCAAGGCCCAGCCTTGGAAACAAGGTCCTGGGCTACTTGCCCGTTCTTTCTGTTCCTGCAGAAATCTACCTCCACCACTCTCTCACATTTCGTTAGGGCTGTGCACTCTCGTGTGTCCTCTCCACCACTCACCCTCTTCGCATTCTGAGTGTTTGGTGCAGAATGGGTGCCCCTGTGTGGAGCCCAAGGAAGGGCAGCCTGGGGGCAGGGCGTGTGGGCGATGCGGCAGGTGGCCCGAAGTTTCTGAGACGCCTGGCTCCACAAGGGGCAGAACTACAAGACACAGGACAGGGATGCCCAAGTGTGATGTGGGTTCCCTAATTCTTGGGGCTCCAAACAGTTACCCAGATGGGATTTGATATCCAGAATGTGATAAGGTTCCAACTACCTCCACTACCCTGGGTAGGAAGCAGGTCACGGGAAGCTGAAGCATCAGGTCACGCAGAGATACATCAACAGTGACAATGACCCAGCCATGCACTTGGTTTTCCTGACCTGTGCGTGTGCACACCTGCCTCGTGCTCTGGATCGGCACTGGACTTGGACCTGTAGCGACAAAGGGCTACACACAGAGACCATGTGGCCCCACGGCAGTGGGTAGAAACCCAGACAGGACTGAGAATGCTGAGCTTCCCATCCTCTGTGTCAAAGCAAAGGGAGTTCGTTCTCCCCTGCAGCTGGGAAACAGCTAGTAAGAACGCAGTCCACATGCGACCACCATCCCCAAGGCTGTGTGGTTAAGGTTACAGAGACCACTGCAGCAAAACCATTCACCACTAATGATGCTGGTGAAAACAGTGGGACTCAAAACCATTGCTGGGCTCGCTGGAATTCCAGGTCAAACTTCCAGGAAGCCCGTGTACTTCTGAGAAAGCACGTGAAGGGATGAAGACAATGTTTCACCGCTCGGGAAAGCCTCCTCCTCAGAGCTGGCCTTCCTTACGGGAGGTCACGGAGGGAGCGTGGGAACTGATTCACACGTGACCCCTCCCTTCGCCCAAGCTTCCCATCTGTAGATTTAGTGGAGGATAAATCTCTGTCCTGCCTTAACCCCAGGAGCTTGCTCTGTCTTTTGTTCCCTCGGCATCTCTCCTGCTGCGTGTCAAAGTGTCCTCCTCCTCTCGGCCTGATCTCTTCACATTTGGACTAAAAGGCAGCCAGTGAGTCTGGGTCAGGTCCAACATGCGAGCCTGAGACCGGTCACCACGTTGGCCGAAGCTGTGTGGCACAACAGCCGCCTCTCCAAGCCCAGCTGACCTGACCGGTCACCACGACCCAGCTGACCTGACCTGACCTGACCGATCACGATGACCCAGCTGACCTGACCTGACCTGACCGATCACGATGACCCAGCTGACCTGACCTGACCTGACCGATCACGATGACCCAGCTGACCTGACCGGTCACCACGACCCAGCTGACCTGACCGATCATGATGACCCAGCTGACCTGACCGGTCACCACGACCCAGCTGACCTGACCGGTCATCACGACCCAGCTGACCTGACCTGACCTGACCGATCACAATGACCCAGCTGACCTGACCAATCACGATGACCCAGCTGACCTGACCGGTCACCACGACCCAGCTGACCTGACCGATCACGATGACCCAGCTGACCTGACCGATCACCACGACCCAGCTGACCTGACCGATCACGATGACCCAGCTGACCTGACCGGTCACCACAACCCAGCTGACCTGACCAATCACGATGACCCAGCTGACCTGACCGGTCACCACGACCCAGCTGACCTGACCGGTCACGATGACCCAGCTGACCTGACCGGTCACCACGACCCAGCTGACCTGACCGGTCACCACGACCCAGCTGACCTGACCGATCACGATGACCCAGCTGACCTGACCGATCACCACGACCCAGCTGACCTGACCGATCACGATGACCCAGCTGACCTGACCGGTCACCACAACCCAGCTGACCTGACCAATCACGATGACCCAGCTGACCTGACCGGTCACCACGACCCAGCTGACCTGACCGGTCACGATGACCCAGCTGACCTGACCGGTCACCACGACCCAGCTGACCTGACCGGTCACCACGACCCAGCTGACCTGGGCCACGAGTACACAAGCTGTCGGGAGAAGGACTGCATGGCTAAGACAGATGTCCAGTAAGAGCCCCCGCCTGATCATAACTGGTGCTCCGAGTCTTGATCTGACCTTGTGAATCTCACTGCCCTGACTCTATAGATTGACTGTAACCTACTTTTGATATGGGTTTGGGTTATAGAGACGTTCTGTTGATCCAGCGGTATGAAGTTGCCTATTCCTCATACAGCATCTGTTCTCGAGTCTGTCGCAAACAGGGCATGGAGAAGAGTTCCACTGTCAGTGAGTGAGGGACAGCACCCACTGGAAGTGGACCAATGGACTCCCTGCAGGGACACACAGAGTGCTGTAGTCACCACAGTGGCTGTTGTGACATCCAGCATTCACCAAGTTCCCGCAGGGGGCAGGTGTGACCCCATGCCACAACAGGAATTTATCGTCTCACAGCTCCAGCAGCCAGAAGGTCCAATCAGCGTGTAGGACTGGTCCCCTCTAGGGGCTCGGAGGGAGAGGCTGTCCCATGCCTCCCGCCTAGCTTCCGGTCTCCCTGGTGTCCCTGGCTTGCAGATGCATCATTCCAGTCTCTGCCTCTGTCTTCACATGGTGTTCCCCTCAGAGTATCGCTGTGCCTCCAACCCTCCTCTCCTTTCTCTTAAAAGAACACCAGTCATTGGATTCACAGCCCACCCTATAGTCAGGGTGATCTCATGTCAAGATTCTTGAATTAATTATATTGCAAAGACCCTGTTTCCTAGTAGCGTGTCTTTGGGAGGGACATAAGTCACCCCTTACAGGTGTAATTGGAGGGACGTGCATGTGCTGTCTCACTGGTGGAGGAACCTTCTGAGGTCACCTTGTCCTCCAGGCCCATGCCCGGGGAACGCTCTCCGCAGTATCCCCAACAGCAGCTGTTCAGCTCCATGTGAGGGAACTCTCGACTCTGAGGGCAGCCATGCCGCTCCTGTGGTCCCAAAGATTTCCCTGGTGCACAAGGTCACCACGGAGGTGGCAATTCCTACTATCACCATTTTTTAGATGAAGAAACTGAAGCCAGAGCAGTACATGACCTGGTTAAGGTCACACACATAGTGAGCCAGGATCTAGGTCTCACATACTCCTGACTAGAACCATTCTGATTCTGCGTCGAGAGCGCAGGGGAGGAGGCCAAGTTCCCAAAGAGCTCTGAAGGCCCTCAGTATCACCACAAACATGACCTCGAAGTGCTAGGATAACCTTGCCATTCATAATGCCCTCCCTTCCTCCCCTTGTCCCTAAGACAAATGCTGGACCGACTGGTGCCAGGACAATACTCCAAGCAAAAGAATCATTAAAAAAATCTATTTTGCATGATACAACAGGATTATCCACAGGACCACTCCACCCTCATTTCACCTGCACAGATACGTGCACACCCAGTCCCTGCTCTCTGCTGAGCATCTCCCCGACATTTCAACAGTCTCCAGAGAAATACTTCTGTCCTGTAACTGCAATGCTCAAATGCCCCTTCCTTGACAAGAAGGTTCCTTGCTTCCTGGCCCCGTGTGAACACACACGCAGCCTCCCAGCATGTGCAGCTGTGGGCTCTGCCTCGGGGGGTCGGACCACGTGTGGGGGGTCCTCCCTGGAACAGATGGACAGCAAGGGAGGCAGGCCTTTCCTTCTCCCTTCTTCTCCTTTGATTAACTATTGCCCTCACTCACTAGGGGGAAAAGTTCATCTTTTTCACTTCACTGTATTGACATGACGAGCTCCTTCGATTCATGATTAAACCATTACAGAGCTTTCAGGGGAAATAAAGAGACACTGGAATAAGTGGCCCTTAAGCCCATAATACAGAGACATGGCAGGCTGGTCCAATGAATACAAGCTTTATAACTTCAGGAACCAGGCGGGCATCCCCTGTGTTCCCACTGGCCTTCTCCCGTGGAAAGTGCCCTGGCCGGAGATGAAGCCATTCGGAGCAGAATTCCCGTTTCTAGTCTCAGGGAGCGGCAGTCTCCACCTGACACCCAACAAAGCCACCGCAGGGGGATCCTGAAAGCTAACTGCCAACTTCCTTTCTGCAGAAGGTAACCTTGGAAACGGGTTGACCAAAGCCATGCCCAGCAGAGATGCTGCTCCGGACAGGAGCCCCGAGAAGCAGCCTGGACGGGCTCCCCGGGCGAGCCTGAAGGGCGGGCACGTGGTGTGAAGTTTTCAGCGAAGGGCAGCGTCCAGGGCACTGGTGTCCGTTTGCAGCAGCCAGTGACTAAATGTTCCTTTCTAGGCCCCAAAGCAAAACGTTGCAGAAGAAAAGAAAGAGGGGCCACATTTTCAATCCAGAGCTAAAAGTGTGACACCTCTGAACACCTGCTGAGCAGGTGAGCTGGGAGAAAGGCGTGCCTTAGGACAGCGGGTGTGCACACCCCAGGGCCAAGTCCAAGGTCTCCTCACCTGGAGGGAAGGAAGAGGTCACCAGCTAACTTCTTGTTTGAGTTAGCATATTAAAACCATTTTAGCCCTGGCCGGTTTGGCTCAGCGGTTAGAGCGTCGGCCTGCGGTCCAGAGAGACCCGGGTTCGGTTCCCGCTAAGGGCATGTACTTCGGTTGCAGTTTGTCCCCGGCCCTGGTTGGTCGTGCGGGTGGCAGCCACTCGATGTGTCCCTTTCACGTCGATGTTTCTCTCTCCCTCTCTCTCCCTCCCACTCTATCTGAACAAAAAATGAAAAAATGTCCTTGGGTGAGGATAAAAAAAAACAAACAAAAAAAAAACATTTTAAATTAAAACCATTTTGGCTTACATGAAAAATAAATATTGCATTTTCTCAAGTTGGGGATTGGAGGCTTGAGTCCTGGGTGCTGCTCAGATGAGATTCTTGGAGTTGGATTTTCTGAGCTGGTGGGAAACATAGAAGCTGTTCTGGAGAAGCATCCTTCCTAGGGGCTGGCTCAGCAGAACCCAGAAGGGAGGGACCGCCAGGGCTGTCCTGGCTGTCCTGGCTGACCTGGCGGGCTCGGCAGGCACCACTTCCGGTCTCAGCGCTCCCCATGGGTCATTTCTGCACCCTGAGTCCCACCCAGAAGCACCACCCCACAGGCGGCCGTGGAGCTCAGTGGTTAGATGACTACTCAACCTGCAATCAGGATGCCCCAACACCCATCCCGACTCTGCCACTCACGAGACTCACTTTCAGGTAAACTGAACTTCTCTGTGCGTCAGATGTATCACCCGTGGCAGGGAATTACAACAGTACATGCCTCAGGGCTCACTGTGAGAATTAAATACAATACATGCAAAAACTTTAGGCTTGTACACAGAACACAGTAGCACTTACCAAATGTTAGCAAGAATAGCTACCTTTGCGTCGTCCGAACCACACCCCAGCGCCACCGAGGAGCACCTGCCGGGTGCAGGGGAGTCCCTGAGTTATTTCCTTTACCTCTCATTGACCCACTGAGGAAGACATTTGTGTTGAGGGTAAGTGACCCCAGGTGGGTGGCAGAGCAGGGTTCACCCAAGGCCCCGTGTCTCCAAGGTGACGGTCTAGACAGCCACGTGTGACTGACCCCAGGCAAGCAGAAACTCTATCCCATGGCTTTCTCTGGGTGGTAGAAAAAGCAAAACGGGAAAAAATAAATCATCTGAAATGGGAACAAGTGGCCAGTGAGGATCCCAACTTGCACCTTTAAGTCGACTTTTTGAAGACTCCAATCATGATATTATTTTCTCCACAAACACCTTAATAAACATTAACTTACCAGAATAACATGGGTGAGAGCAGATCAAAGATAGATTAACACCTCCATCACCTTTCCCACATTGCGAACAAGTGGCTGTTGCCTCACACAGCTGGGGAATGTGGACATTACGGTGCCACACGGTCCTGCGTGGACCTCACGGTGCTGGACGACCCAGGACTTTACAGCACGGTGCGTGTGACCACCCCAAGCCTAGAGCCCCGACTCTCAGCCAGGCAGGACTACCCAATAAAACAAAATACAGGATGATGCCCAGTTACTTTGAAAATCAGATAAACAATGAATGATGTTTAATATAAGTAGAATCCAAAATTGCATGGGACATAACTTATACTAAAAAAAAATCATTCACCCTGGCCAGTTTGGCTCAGCGGTTAGAGCATCAGCTCGCGGACCAAAGAGTTGCGGGTTTGATTCCGGTCAAGGGCACGTACCTCAGTTGCGGTTCAGTCCCTGGCCCTGGTCAGGGTCATGCGGGAGGTGACCAGTCGATGTGTCTCTCTCACATCCATGTTTCTCTCTCTCTCTCTCCCTCCCTCCCTCCCGGTCTATCTGAAGATAAATGGAATAATATCCTTGGGTGAGGATCAGAAAAAAGTCATTCATAAACCCAGATGTTGATAGCAGCACTCATCACAATAGCCCAAAGTTGGAAACAACCCAAATGTCCATTGACAGATGAGTGGATAAACTGATGCATCTAACAATGGAATATTATTCAGTGCTTAAAAAGGAAGGAAATGCTGACACCTGCTACATGGGTGAACCTTGAGGACATTCTGCTGCGTGAAAAAGCCAGTCACAAAAGGACAAACACTGTAGGATTCCACTCATATGAGATACCTAGAGTAGTCGAGTTCACAGAGACTGAAAGGAGAATGGCGACTGCCAGGGGGCCGGAGGACTGGGGAGCGGGGACTTGGGGTGTAACGGGCAGAGCTTCAGTTCAGGAGGATGACGAGGTTCTGGGGATGGGTGGGTGGTGATGGTCGCACAGTGAATGTATGTCACGCCCCTGAACCATGTGCTTCAAAGTGGTTAAAAAGGCAAATGTTATGTATATTTAACCACAATAAAAACATGTACAGTTTACCTACCCAAATTCGACTGGGTGCCCTGTGGTTTTGTTTCCTGACTCTGGCAGCCCTATCCCCGGGGGCTTTCAGCACGGTCTGGGGTCTGGAGACATCTCTGATTGTCAGGACCAGGAAGGCTGGTGGTACCGCATCTAACAGGTAGAGGCGGGGGTGCTGACAAACACCCTGCAGCGCACTGGACAGCCTCCAACCACAGAAATGATCTGGTCCAAAAGTAACCAGCCGAGGCTGAGAAAGCCTAGAGGACTTGAGGAAATTTATGCTTCAGCCGTTGATCGCAAACGACGGATTCCTACAGGACCATAAAAGCACACAAATCTTGTTCGTCTGAAGACACATCTAAAAATTATTTGTACTCATCTTGCACATTCTTTTTATACACAAGATCCTGTTCTGAGGGAGACTGCAATAGCTATTGCCCATCGCCAGGACAGACACCCCTGCGGCGTTCCGCCTCCTCCCACTGCGACTGCGAGCTATCACAGAAGGCCTTCCTGTCGCGTCCCCCCAGCAAATGCCTGTGAGGCGCTTTCGCCACAAAAATACAGTTAGGAGATCAGCTAAGGATGAATTTAACCCACATCCCCATAGCTAAGTTCCATGCAGTAGCTAGAAAGACATGCACTTGGACCCCTGTGACAAACCCTCGACTGAAGAGCCCCGTGCCGGGAGCCTAGCTCTCCCCTGGGGACCTTAAACTCACTTGCTAAACCTTTTAAACTCAAGAAGAAAAGGAAATCCACCGAGATCCTGAGAACAAGCACGGGGAAGTCCTCGCATTTTTCACCATCCCCGAGGTGAACACGATGGATGGTGTTTTATTAATGCTGAATTAAGATCAAAGACAAAGTAGCAGCTTATTGTCAGGCTGTCTTAAGAACAACAACAACACAAGATTAGTGCCACTTAGCTGTGTATAAATTACACTGATGATCCATCATGAAAATCAATCGGTGGGGGAAAACATGGCATTTCCTGCTTCTTAAAGACCGTGGAGATTCATCCATCAACCAAGACTTTCAGTGCAAGCCAAGGGTCAGTCTGATGTCAGACACGTTAAGCACTCAGGAGTGGCAAATCACCAATTCTTTCAAACCGGGAGGCTTTAGGGAAGGTTATAAGGAAAAAACTGCGTAGAGAATGGGATGTAGAAAACATAAGAAAGAAGGAAATCTATAACCAAAATCAGGTCACAATGGGACAGCAGCAGCCACATTTCTGGAGACAGCGCCGGGCACCAGCCTCCGTGTGGATTCCGCTTCTGTTTCCTCCTCAGGGCGCCCATCTCTCTCCTTCCCCAGGTTTCTCTTCCTTCCTGCTGGCCTGGGTCTCTCAGCCCCTGTGAAAGCCATCACACATTTCAAGGAAACTTCAGCGCAAAGAGAAATATTTCTCCTAACTGAGGGTCTTAAAGGATAATTGTAGGTGAAATATGAACTTGAAAGCCATCCTCGATTTTCCAAGTGTTGAATTTCACAGTAACACCAGTCTGTACCAGTCCTCACAGGTGCACCCGGAGCACACACCTGCACGCACAGGGGCTCGGCTGGTGACAGGATACCCACTGAACTGGAGTTCTACCACCAACAAGCTCTGCGTACCTGGACCACCACCCAGAAGGAGCTCATCTGAAGGGTCCCCTCGGGGCCCAGCAGGAGGTCACAGTAGTGACCTTTGTTCACAGGTCACCACTCAGCCCAGAGGCCGTTCTCTGTCACTACCAGTTCTTCACGGTCTGAGCCTAAGAGGCGAAAACAAAGTAAAACAGGAAAGAGCTGAAACAGGCAGGGACGTCGCTAGCACAGATACAGCGCAGAGCCTGGACGGGGAGAAGGGGAAACACGCAGAGAAGAGTAGCTCAAAGCACAGCAGTCCCCGGCCACACGCTCTCCACCGGCCCGAGGGTGATGCTGTGCAGACAAAGCCACGAATTTGCAGTCTGATGTTCCTGCTCCAAGGCCATTTTCTGCAGATACAAGTTGAAGCACAAATAATTTAGCCTCTTTGAATCTCAGCCTTTTTGATCCTAAAATGAAGATAATCACACTGCCCTTTCCTGACCTTCATGTTGAGTCTGAAAACAGTCTAAGAATTAAAGTGATAATATATACAGTCAAATAGTGTTAGTTACGAATAGTACACATACTATAAACCTGAATCATTAAGAGGAGGTCTGTGTCTGAGAAGCACGTTTTCTACAGCCGTGCAGGACGAGTGAAGGGTCAGCCCCTCTCCTCGAATATCGAAGGTGACCACTGTGCTCCTCGCCACCCCCACCCCCACCCCACTCCAGCCCCATCCCTGGCTTCCCCCAGCTCGCAGATGTGGGAGGAGAGAGCCTGCCTACAAGATTAGAACTAGGAAGGAACACACTCATTCCTGGTTCTCTCACTTCCTGTGCAACCTCAGGGAAGCGAACAAAGCTCTCACTTAGCCCCAGGTCTCTTCATTACAAACGCCTGCGGACATAACCCTAATGTGAGGCATCCTCGTGGAGCCCACGACACTACATACAGCACCTTGGAAGCTCGGAAAAACCCCAAATGGGAGATCACTGTGGTGCGTGTTCTCGAGCCGTAACAGTAACACACACCTGTATGTTCTTTATGAAAAGTGAGATGTATTCTGCTCAGTAGAACAGCAGCCTTTAAACAAGTAGAATTGTCAGTGAAGCTTCCTGAAAAAGATGGGGTGATTGTTGATCAGGAGAATCAGAGAGAGTTCATGATGTGGAGAACCAGGTGAACCCTAATATTTCCAACCCTTGGAGTTTTCTTAATCTTTGTTTTGAATTATTTAAAGACAACCTATTTGCATTTTAACATTTTGATAATTCCCTATGGCTTTTTCCATTTCTATTTCTCAGTCACACCCAACAGAGGGTGTGGATAACACAACTGAGCAAAGGCATTATTGGCACAATGGAATCAGTATACAAAGACAAACCCTGTGAGATGCCAGAGGGTTTCTTCCCCTTGTAAAGAGCAGGTACACAGAAACTGGCCTACAGCCCAGTGCTCGCCAGGTAGGCGTCCCCTGGGAATCAACCTGTCTGACGACATTCAGCCACCAGAGCCGAGCTGAATTCCACATCCACCGCGTTTGCATCACTAATAAGACCGATGGACTAAATACAGCTCTGACAGGTTTTCCAGATACGGACAAAGACTGTGGGTGTCCAAGAAAAAAATGTAGCATCGTAGAAGAGGCCTCTCCTGGTAGGTCACAGGAGACAGGCTGTGCTGTGCAAACACCGTTCAGGAGAAATGGCGGAGATCTGAGATCTAAGAACGCAGAATCCTGATGAGAAATCGAGACCTGTTGACGTTATGACACCCCCTTGGAGAATCAGGTAACTTCCATTTACGATACAGCTCCTCTTTTGCACCTCAGCTAAAAATTAGTGACACTTCCTAGCTCTCAGATGTTCTAAATTGTTTGGTGAAGAAGAGCTATTCTTTTTTTGTTGTTATTGTTAATCCTCACCTGAGGATATTTTTTCCATTGATTTTAAGAATGTGTGAAAGGGAAGGAGGGAGGGAAAGAGGGAGAGAGGAGGAGAGTGGGAGAGAGAGAGAGAAACATTAATGTGAGAGAGACACATTGACTGGTTGCCTCCTGAATGTACCCTGACAGGGGCCAGGGCATCGTACCTGCAACCCAGGTACCTGCCCTTAACCGGGAATCGAACCCAAGACCCTTAGGTGCACAGGCTGACACTCTAACCACTGAGCCACACCAACCAGAGCAGAGAAGAGTTATTCTTTTTTTGTTGTTAATAATTTTTCTTTATTGATTTTTAGAGAGTGAGGAAGGGAGAGGGAGAGAGATAGAGACATTGATGAGAGAGAACATTAATTGGCCACCTCCTGCATGCCCCCCACTGGGGATTGGGCCCACAACCTGATGTGCCCTGACCAGGAATCGAACCCGAGACTTCTTGGTGCATGGGTCGATGCTCAACCACTGAGTCACACCAGCTGGGCAAAAGAAGAGCTATTCTTTATAACCCTATGAAAACCACTGTTAATCCCTGCCCAGACTGTTTTCAGTGGTACAATCCATCTATGGGCTGCTGGGAGGGGCCAGCACAGAGTCACGCCAACCAGGTCCCCTGGGATCTGTGGCTTGGTGGTCCCTGCAGTGACCTTCAGATGGAGCAGCTGAGAGGGACTGTGCCTGGGCAGAGCCTGCTAAGTGCCTCCCAATATCCATTCTCCTCTCCATCCACAGAACAGAGATTTGAACTGAGCTTCCTGGAATACAGCTGTTGGCCTCCCTTGCAGCTACATGTGGCCATGTGGCCAAAACCTGGACAAAGGGCTATAAGTGGAAGTGTCATTGGGCATCTTCCGGGAACCTTCCTTAAAGAACATCATGTGTGTGCCGCTTATGCTTGTCCCTACCTCCATCCTGCCACCTCAATCACCAAGTTTCTACATGCCATGAGGTTGAAGCCAGCAGGTTGGGTCCCTGAAACCGTGAGGCACCATGCCAGCCAGGCATTGCCTACCTGTGCTTTTATGCAAGAGAAAAAAATCATGTCTACTTTAAGCAACTATAAGTAATGATTATCTGGGATTTTCTGTAACAGCCAAACCTAATGCTAACTAATAAAATGTCAAAAGCACATAGAATAGAAGAGACGGCTTGAGGTGGGTATTTTGTCCATGGAACACATTGCCTCTTTAGACAGGAGAATCTAAATAACCTTAGGAAGAACTAAGTGGTTTGCACCTGCCAACACCCCGCTGCCTTACTGTGCCATCTCTCATTACCGGCCTTCTGCAGCCACGCTAAGCTCCGCCCCCCAGGACAGCACACACAGCTCTCATGCTGCTGCCTTGAGTGGCATTTCTCTCCACCGGACAGGCCTCTCCTTTCGTCTCTGCCAATATGCATACTGATCACTTCTTTCACTATCAGGACAGAGGGTAGTGCATCTGTAGTAACTTGTTTTCATCTACTACTGTCCCATCCTTGAGGCAGCCACCCCTCGCCCTGTGGTAAGGCAGAGAAAATGAGCCTGCCTCCTGTCCCCTGTAATCACAGGGGTGGACATGCCACCAGCGATGAAGTAGAGTCCCCCCTGAGAGTGACATACAGGAACTGGAAGATGTGGTGGCGATGATGGCAGGGGATGCTAGTTGGAGGCTGCCACAGGCCACCTTGATGGCCATTTTCCCTGTCACGTGGCATGCGTGTCTGCAAAGGCAGCCCAACAGAGACGTGACGAGACCACCAGTTACTTACCCAATATCTATTCTCCCCATCATAGCCAAACTCTTGCTGGTGATGGCAATGTGCTTTGCTAAAATTAAATAAAATAAAAACAAAAGGAAACAAAAAAGATAGTACCAAGCAGATTTCAGCTTCTCTGGCAAATGGGGTTGCTGGAAGGCACAACAGTGCCCAGTGGGTCAGCAGCATGACTTCCTCGTTGGGCTTGTGACAAAGCTGCTTACTAGAGAAGTAGACTCATCTGGAGGCACCTTTTGCCCATTGTCTTCTCTCTGCCTGGAACACAGATGTGATGCTGGAGCAAGGGCAGCCATATTGCGAACATGAGGAGACAAGCAATGCTAGGGATGGCTGAGGGGAAAGACAGGATCTGGTCTAGGAAGTCACCATGGCAGCCTTGGGCTGCCTGCTTCCAGGCTTCTTGCTGCAAGAGAAAATAAATCCTCAAGTTCATTTGTGCCCCTGTGTGGAGACGTCTGTCATTCCTAGCTGTATGAAATTCGTAAGTGATACAGAATTTGTTACCTGGAAGTAGGGGATTACAAAAAACAGAACCAAAATGGGAAACTGGCCGAGTAGAGAAGATGGAGCTTTGTGTCGTGTGGCGGCAAAACGGTGAAGAAACCTATTGTCGCCTGGAAAGGCTACTTGTCCAAAGAAGCTGTGATGCAGGGGAGCATGGCAGGAAAACTCAGAGCGCTGGCTCTGCCGGTTCCTCCCTGACCACATGGGAGGCGAGCTCAGATGACTGCGGCCAGGCCGAGGGCCAGGACACGGTGAGGAGCTGGGGCCTGAACTCCCACAGCCCCGAAGGGCTGCCTTCAAGTCCATGCCCAGATGCCTCGCAGGCCTCACCGGGTGCCTGCCCTGCCCTGCAGAGAGGGAGGAAGGAAATGCAGCTCACTGGGTGCCCTGCTGCCCCGAGCCTACAGCACACGTTGACTGACAGCCGTGACTTAAAGGCTTTCAAGGCGAAAAGGCCAATTTTTCTCTGTCCCAAAGTGAAGCATTAATAAGCACTAGCCATTAAATGGCAGCCTCAACAAGACATAAAGCCGGTGCCCCCACTGCCAAGGAGGCAAGCTGCTGGCAAAGATGGGATCACGGGTACCGCCTGGGGCGACGGACAAAGCACTGGATAAGAGGCTCTTCAGCGTCAAAACTCCGTCCAGGCAAGGTGTGTGAAGGCAGGTGTCACTCAGGGACAGACTGGAAGGAAAGCACACGTGGCCCTCTCGGTTTTCTCTCCCCGTGCAGAGAGGCAGGCCCAGTTCATAAACATGACACAGCATCTGCCCCAACATGACACAGCATCTGCCCGAAGCCGCTGCAGAAGCAGCATCGTGGGGGCGTCTGGCCCGAGCAGCCTTGAGAAGCCCCTGAACCCTTTAGGAAGCTTCAGGAGGCCCCGCCCACCCCAGGGCTCAGCTCAGGCTCTGGGGGGGTGATGGGGGGCCCAGAGTCCTGTTTGCTTTGTCCTGTTTTTGTCCTGTTTTCACAACGGCGACACTGTCACCTGTGAGGACCTGTATTCGGCACATCGGCATGAACTCACCCACACCCCACTTGTGAAAAGCACCAGGAGCCCGGACACTGAGATGTCAACACTCACGCACTAGAGAGAGGATTTAGTAGTGGCCACAGTGCTAACCTCCAAAACAGGCCAAGGAACTGGGCTGCACCTGTGTCTCCGTCACTGCCTCCCAGACCAAGAGGCACGCCCCTCAACAAATTCCTCTGAAACAACCAAAAGTTTCAGAAAAGTTGTAACTATAATACAAAGAACTTTTTCCCTGAACCATTTGAGAGCTGTTGACCCGATGCCCCTTCATTCCTGAACACTTCCATGAGTGTTTCCAGCAACAAGAACCTAAGCTACCTATCCACAAGGCAGTGCCAAAATCATGAAATTAACACGGATCAATTACCGCCATCCAAGTCTCAGGTTTCACTATTTCCCTAGAAGTCCCAATAATGTCACTTATAACAAAGGACTCCCGCCCCGGAATCACAGGCTGCGCAGAGTCCCACGCCCCTTTGGCTTCCGTCCGAATGGAATGGCTCCTCCGTCTTCCTGGACTTTCAGATCTTGGCACTTGTGCAGATTACAGGCCAGGGATCTCCCAGAACATCCCCATTTGAGCGAGTCTGCTGTTTCCTCGTGGTAAATCAGGTTTGCGTCCTTGGTAGGCTTATCACAAATCTGATGACATGCTCTTCTCACTGCTTCCTACCAGGTGGCACAGGATTTCCATCCAGGAGCGACTGCCGTTCACTTGGATCACGTGATCGCGCTGGGTCTGCCAGATTCTGCACCCAAAGCTACTCTTTACATCTTTGCATTTCATTAGTATTCAGAGAAATGTGATTGAAACTACGTACCTATCCCATTCCTCATGAAACATTCAGTGTATTTATTTGTGTATATGCGCACTCACTCTTTTCTATTTTATTCTTGGGTTTCTTTGTGGGTTTTTTTTTGGGGGGGGGGTTTAATCCTCACCCAAGGACACTTTTGCATTCATCTTCAGATAGAGCAAGAGGGAGAGAGAAAGAGAGAGAGAGAAACATCAATGTGAGAGAGACACATCGAGTGATCACCACCCACATGACCTCAACCGGGACCGGGGACAAACTGCAACCGAGGTACGTGTCCTTAGAGGGAACCGAACCCAGGTCTCCTGGACCGCGGGCCGACGCTCTAACCACTGAGCCAAACCAGCCAGGGCTATTCTTGGGCTTTAATCACCTGATACATCTTCATTTATTTTGATGCTCAAATCATGCCCAGTTGGCCAGCAGAGCCCACGCAAGCTGACTTCCAGATCCTTCTGTGACGCCCCACCATTCTCAAACTCTTCCTTGCTTTCCGGTCCCAACATGTTGTGCCTTCCCTGCCATACTCGGCAACTGCTCCGAACAGCCCTGGTCCCGCTCAGGGTCAAGTGGCGCCTAAAAGCCAGGAGCTGGATTCTGGGTGTGACTCTGGGTGTCCGTCTCCAGGCTCCCTCAGTGGCAGAGCTGGAAGATGTATGTATGCATGGAAGCACATGTGCACACACATTTACCTTGTATTTCTGTACCTAGGTACACACTCAAATGATAACCCTGCTTTTACTCCACCACCATGAGGTTCCTTCTAGTTCTCATCACTCGGAGAGACAAAATAAACATGGAATAACTAGAACACTATTAAAGCAATACACTGCCTGATTAAATGCACAACCGTTTGGAAAACAACTGTGCGGGTGACCAAGAGCAAAGGGTCCCGGAGATGATGGCATCATCGCACTTGGGTCAGAAGGACTACTTGGTCGGTGTCTGCCGTGCGTCGCACAAACCTGATCCCACCTCAGGAGCACAGAGCTCTGCGGGCTGCAGGCCGTCCAGGCAGCCGGGCCCTCTGCACGGGGAGCAGTGAGTTCAGTGACTTGCCCCAGTGAGGCTGTCAGGAAGCGGCAGCACTGGGGCAGGGACCTGGATCTCACCAGCCACACAGCCCGCACCTGTCCCGCATCGTCCTGCAGCCTGAGCAGATTTTAAGAACATTATGGGGAAGCAAAATTAGTGAAATAGAGTTTTTTCCAAATTCAATGTACTCGGTTTTGAAAAATGCCATGTACATAGCACTTTTCCATCTACTAATCATCCATATATACCAAAGCCAACCAAATTCTGAAGTTAGATTTTATTTGATAGGCAGCTTGAAGACCGGCCAGCCATTGCAGGAGCTGTGCTCACGGCATGCATTAATACACTCCACTGAGGTAATAAAACGTGAGAACTGTCTGCGGTAGTTACTGCCAGTGGTTCACTCACACCGCCCCCCTCACCCCCCAGTCCCCCTGAAACATGCTTTCCCTGCAGCAGAGAGCTAGAGGGAAGAACTGCATTTTCCACATCCTGTCACCAGTGAGGTTCTGCTGTGGTGACTTCCGCCCTGCCCCACTCCTATGTGAGGCTAAGCGGGCAGCCGCCCCCACTGTCCCAGCAGCATGGCCTGAGGTGTCAGGTATTTCTGGAGCTGCTGGGGCCTAATGTGCTCTGCCCCATGACAGGCTCTGTGAGGTTCAACCAGCAGGGGGCAGCAGTGTTCTACCGGCCAGTTGCATGGGGAGCTTGGGCATTTGGATATGTCACTTCTGGCTGTGAAGCACCCATGTTTGGTTCTCCAGGTGCCAGAAATCTTGTAGCTAACCAATATCTTCTAAGAAATCTTTGTTAATGAGCTGGAGTACACTGTGTTGCCTGATCTAAGAAAATGTATCTATTTTTTAAATTCTGCAACTTATACACTTTGATAGATGAAACTAGAATTGCTCTGAATATCATCGGTAATTACTGTAGGCATTCAAAAATGACCAGGTTACTCGTCTAACCTCCCTGCCCTCCAACTCACACCCCAAGAGACCAGCAAAAACACTCAAGAACTCTATTTTTTTTATAAGTAATTACTTCCTTTTTTAACTCATCTTTATTATTGAATGTGTTACAGATGTCCCTCCTTTTTTCCCTATTGACCCCCTCCTCCCCAGTCCCGCCCCCCTCCTGCCTTCCCCACACTATTGTCAGTGTCCATTGGTTATGCATATATGCCTAGAAGTTCTTTGGTTTATCTCATCCCGCCCTCCCTCCCCCCTTCCCTTTGAGGTTCATCAGTCTAACAACCAATTTCTACTTCTTAATTCCTTCACCTTTTTCACCCAGCCCCCACCCATCTGGCAAGCAACAAAAAGTTCTCCGTATCTATGAGTCTGTTTCTGTTCTGCTTGTTCATTTTGTTTGTAGATTCAATTGTTGATAGATATGTATTTATTGCCATTTTATTTTTTATTTTCATATTTTTTATTTTCTTTTTATTCAAGAAGACCCTTCAACATTTCATATAATAATGGTTTGGTGGTGATGAACTCCTTTAGCTTTTCCTTGTCTGGGAAACTCTTTATATGGCCATCGATTCTAAATGACAGCTTTGCAGGATAGAGTAATCTTGGTTGTAGGTCCTTGCTTTGCATCACTCTGAATATTTCTTGCCACTCCCTTCTGGCTTTCAAAGTTTCTTTTGAGAAATCAGCTGACAGTCTTATGGGGGCTCCTTTGTAGGTAAATAACTGCTTTTCTCTTGCTGCTTTTAAGATTCTCTCTATGTATTTAACCTTTGGCATTTTGATGATGATGTGTCTTGATGTGGACTTATTTGGGTTCATCTTGTTTGGGACTCTCTGTGCTTCCTGGACTTGTATGTCTGTTTCCTTCACCAAGTGAGGGAAGTTTTCTGCCATTATTGTTTCAAATAGGTTTTCAATTTCTTGTTCTCTCTCTTCTCCTTCTGGCACCCCCAAGATGCGAATGTTGGCACGCTTGAAGTTGTCCCAGAGGCTCCTTATACTATCCTCATATGTTTGGATTATTTTCTCTTTTTGCTGTTCTGATTGGGTGTTTTTTGCTTCCTTATATTCCAAATCGATGGTTTGCTTCTTGGCTTTACCTACCCTACTATTGAATCTGTGTAAATTATTCTTTATTTCAGTTAGTGACTCCTTCATTTCTGACTGGTCCTTTTTGATGTTGTTGATGTTCTCACTAAGTTCCTTGGAGGTCTCCTTAAGTTCCTTGAAGGTCTCACTAAGTTCCTTGAATGTCTCACCAAGTTCCTTGAGCAACCTTATAATCAGTGTTTTGAACTCTGCATCTGATTGATTGCTTATCTCCATTTTGTTTAAAACTTCTCCTGGAGTTTTGTTCTTTTCTTTCATTTGGGACATGTTTCTTTGTCTCCTCATTTTGGCTGCTTCCCTGTGATTGTTTCTATGTATTAGGTAGAGTTTCTATGTCTCCTAGGCTTCGTAGGGTGGCCTATTGTTGTAGGTGTCCTGTAGGATCCAGTGGCACAGCCTCCCTGATCACTCCAGCTGGGCCCTCGAGGTGCACCCCTAGTGTGGACTGTAGACCCTTCTGTTGTAATTGAGTCTTGATTGCCGTTGGCACGTCAATGGGAGGGATTTACTCAGGCTGATCAGCTGCAAGGACTGGCTATGCCCACTGACCACTGACCTCTGACTACCTTGGATGATCAGCTGTGTAAGGGCCCACCACACAGAGCAAGACTTACTTCAGCAGGGCTCTGGTACTCACTGAGTCCGCTCACTGAGTGTGTCACTGGTGGGGTGTTGGGAGCAGTGTCACTGGAACAGCAACCACCACAGTTTGACATAGTCCCTGGAGAAGTGAATTCACTGTGTGGCAGGAATCACGAAGAACAGTGACTGAAGATATAAAGTAATGGGAAAATAAAAATGCAGGATGGCAACTGAAGGAGACTAATCTTTGCTTTCTCTGTCTATCCGTTAGCTGTCTGTTAGGAATCATTATAAAAGTAACATATAGATGATTAATGATGTAGAGCGTAGAAAAGATTGCAGGAAGAAAAGCAAGAAAATCATAAAGATTTAGGATAGAATTGTGGAAGCTTGGAAGGCTCCTAGGAGGAAAGGTCAGGAGTCTAAGAGGATGTCTGGGTGAAGGATAAAAATAGTTGGTAATTAACGTAATATACCTAAGAGTTGGGTAAACAACCAAAAGAATGTCTGTACTTATTTACCTAAAAGGTTTAGGGGAAACTATGTAACCTGCAGATCTATATAAATAAAGATTCTGCTAGTTTTAGGCAGAAGAAGAAAGATCAAGCACCTTCTGTCTCATGTCTTTCTCTCTTGCCAACTCCGTCCACACTTTGGGAAGCCCTGGACCTGCCGAGGCTGGACCCCGGCAGTGGGGGTGGTTGGGTGGTGCTGTTTCAATGTGGTCTGAAGCTGTCCACTGGGTGTGCTGGCTCTGGGGCAAGGTCAGCCACTGCCTGCGTTCTATCCGGGGCCACCAGCATAAGCTACAAAGTGATCTGCAGATGGCTGTTTCAAGAACTCTTTAAAAATGCACAAAATAAAGTTGTCTGGCACAAACCATTTTTTCCATTTTTGCAGAAGAGTGACTCATCCCAAAGCTTAATGAATAAGCCATTGACTCCATTCCTAAGAAATTAGCAAAAGGATGTGGCTTTATTAGGAAAAGAATGAATCACAAAGCCATAATTCTTTACCTGGTCTTAGACCTTGGACAAGTCATTGAGCAAACGAATGTCTGTCTCTGAGGAGCTCCCGATCTTGTTTCTAAGGGACATAAATGAAATGTCTTCCATTACTGAAGCAATGAGCCAATTAAAAGTATTATTTGTAGCCTTCTGATGTTACCTGACTGCACCCACTGGTGCTGGAGATAAGATTCATTTCCAGCAGACCAGCGATGTTATTTTTCCCAAACAGGGAATGTGGGTCAGCCTGCCTATGGACAAACAGAATGCTAGCTGCTGATAGCCATCTCCTGTGTTAATAAATAAAATCATTTTATTTTCATTGCACAGCCTCAGAAACTTACTCTAGGAACAAAGTCCTTATCCTAGACACACTAAAATCACTTGTATATTTCTGTAAGAATCACAAAAATCCAATAAATCTAGTCTTATGTATTATGTGTCTATTTGGGGAAGCAGGGGAATGGTAGAATGTATAAAATAACAGAACAGAAAGCTCTGTTTGGTCACCGTGTACAAACCTATTTACTACCACTACATGCAGAAAAAGTACTTTTCCCTTTTATCAGCAATTACTGGAAAATATGACAAATCCAACAGAAAACAATAATCAAATACTCATGCTTAGATGATAAAAATACATGGGTGGCTGTGATTTTTACCTCTAATTTCAGCACTAATGACAATTAAAATATACGTATAAAGAAATCAAACCCAAGCTTTGACAGGGAAAGGAGCAAAGCTCTATTAAATACTATTGCTGTGAGGGGAGCTTCATCCTCAGATGCAATCAGACCACCTGACACCAGATGCAACGTTAGAAGCAGGTGAACCTTACAGCCACACCGAGTAGCACAAGGGAAGACAGATCACGTGGTGGACAGAGATCTCTGACCCACTGATTTTCCCAGTTAGCCAGTGTCGATAAGTCAAGGGGTCATGGGACACATTCACCCCAACGCAGATGCTCAAAGTGTGGTGCCCAGACCAGTAGCAGGAGCATCTCCTGGGAATGTCTTAGAAACGCACATACTCAGGCCCTGCCCCACACCTCCGGGATCAGAACCTCTGCGGGCCCAGCAGTCCGTTTCTGACATGCCCGGCAGGAGATTCTGGTGCACGTTACAGTCTGAGAAACACTGTCTAGGAGCGTCAGGTGGGAGCGCCAGGTAGAAATCTATGCTTTTCCTGACTCACTGCAACCTCGTCTGAAATCCTCAGGACACGCAAGCAGTGTGAGACTGACTGACCGACTGGGACAGCCAACTCTGCTTGGCCAGTGCGGTGAGAATTTTCTGGGAATGTCGGTCACCTGGTCCTTCTGTCCGGACTAGTTATCTCTTGATGTAGACTGCTCAGCAACTATTTCCAACTTGAACTGGTGACTTTCAACACCAATTCCCAAATTACCTTTTGTTTTATGATGTTTTATTGACTCCAAACCTTTCCACGGTAAAGGAGTAAATCCAAGTCCAGGTTTTTCTCCTCTTTGCCTTCTTTGCAATTCAGTTAAAGAAAATCTTTGGCCCTGTCCAGTTTGGCTCAGCAGTTAGAGCGTCAGCCTGCGGACCGAAGGGCCTCGGGTTCTATCGTTGGTCAAGGGCATGTACGTGGGCTACAGGTTTGATCCCCGGCCCCCGTCAGGGTCCTGTGGAAGGCAACCAATCCATGTCTCTCTCTCACATTGATGTTTCCGTCTTTTTCTCCCGCCCTCCCTTCCACTCTATCTAAAAATCAATGGAAAAATATCCTTAGGTGAGGATTAACCAAAAAAGAAAATCTTTGTTCAGTCAAAATATCCTTCCCGCCATTCACCCTCCCAGCACAGAGCCCAGCCCTCCCTGGCCAAGCAGCCCTCGTCTTCAGGTGGGGTCAGTGCAGCTGGGGGCCCGGCTGTCCCAGCAGCATGTGGGGCCAGCTCTGAGCCAGCCCCTAACGCCCAGTAACTCCACTGGCAGGCACACACCCGCAGAGCCCAGGCGGCACAGGCCACATGAAGTGACTGCAAAATGTCACTGCAAAGAACTTTTTGGTGTTACAAATGGTCTGAAGGTTGTCGCAGGAAAAGAAAGAGGACAATTTATCCGCATTGTATACATGAAAGAAACACCCTGGCCTTGCTCCGTCCCTGAAGACGGAAACACTACCTGCACCAGCCCATTCGTCAGGGAAAACAAAGCAACCTGCCACTGTGGCCGAGGGAAAAACGAGGACCAGAGATGGAAAAGCTCCATTCGGTTCAAAGAAACGACAGAGTGACAGAAACTCGGGCAGGGCTGACTATTAATTCAACACCCCAGTCCAGGGCAGAGAACCCTCCATCCCGCCCATAGCCTGCCTGGTGAAATGCCACTCTCCCTCCAAGCTGCACCTTCTCTCTGAAGTCATGCAAATCCCTCTGGCAAAACTGACCCCTCCCCTTCCTGTCCCCACCGCCCGCTGTGGCCTGGGGGGTCTCCATCCATTCCAGTCAGTGAGGCCAGAGGGTGGGGACCGTTTCTCAATCACCCACAGGACCGGCCAAAAGGCCCGGCACCTCACGGTCAGTGCTCAGAAACTCTATTAAACTGCCAAACAGGACTATAGACAGTACTTCAGTTCCCAGCCGAGAAACTTCACATAAATGATAAAATTGCAAGTATGGTATTTACTGAACAGCCCAACGTGGGACGTGATGTCGGTGCTCTGTGTAGGGAGTTCTTTAATCCCTCGTGTCAGGCCTCGGAGAGGTGGGGACCCACACACTGGGACCCCAGCCAGGCTGACCTGGGCCATGTCTGCGTCCCAGCTCTGCTGCCGGCCATGCGTGCCCAGGCCACGCGTGCCCAGGCCACGCGTGCCCAGGCCACTCGCACGGCCTCCCTTCCTCCGTACAAAACCGGAATGACTGTACCTACTGCGTCCGCCCACTTTCTACAAGGGCATCGGGAAGACAAATGAAATCCACCATTTTTTGAAGAAGGGAAAACAGTGAAAAGCATAAACTAAAATGGGGAAAAAACTAGCAGTTTTCTTTTCCAAGAGTTTCAGAAATGGCATGTAATGTGCATCTCCTGAAGGAAGTCTTCTCAGGAGAAGCTATACCCTGACCTCTGAAGAGGCAGCTTTAAAACACAGATTTCTCTACCAATTATTTAAACACTGTGTCCCTAATATAAAAGTCTGTCCTGGACCCCAAATTCAGGAAAAATGTAGGGAATGTCAGGTCGCTGCTTCTGCAATGCCAAAGTCATGACCATTCCCTAAATGTCCCGTCTAGCTAGAGCCCAGATCACACACACAAGTAAGTGTGTGAAAAGTGATGGTGGGACTTAGCTGTTCATAGGCACCCCTGTGGACACGCCACAGGAAGTAGGCATATAAAACAAAACTTTAAAAATTAGAAGAAAATATTTCTGTGATACGAAGGTAGAGAAGAAGTTATTGAACAAGAAATAGAAACAACCCAAAAGGAAAAGATAAAGTCATCTCGCTGAAGACTCAAAACTCTGATGACAAAGACACTGATTGGAGGGGGGAGCAGACTGCCCACAGAGCAGGAAAGGGAACATTAGTATATTTGTAATATTTCCTTAATTTAAAAAGAAATCTGAAAAAAATAAAAACAGGTTGATTTGAATCAAATGTGGTAAAATGTTAACATCTGCAATAAATGGAGGATGGCTGTGTGACTTTCCATACCTTTCTATAGTTTTGAAATATTTCATATTAAAAGTTAAACAGTAAATGTAATATTAGATATGCATATGAGTATGGAGTGACATCTCTGATCACTAGTATCTCCTTCCTCTGGGACGTCACAGTTCACGTTAGAAGGTCCTGTCCCTTTCCTGTCTCCACCCAGCACTTCCAGTTTTCCCTTTGTGACTTCACCATGCTCAAAACTTGAACTCTCGCACTAGTATGTACATACTTGCACATACTTTACATCTCTTATCTCATATCTGTTTCTCCTGACAAAAAGGTCCATGGAATCCACTGGGAGATGCCAGGTCTTTGTGATATTTTTGGATCATATTTACCTTCAGTGGTGAACGCATTCACTGTTCACACGGTCCCCCTCCCTCCTCCCTTCACTCTTCGCCACGGGCAGAGTGTGCGCCTTCTCGCCACGCCTCTGACCAGGCCAGGACGCTTGTTCCTGCCAGTGGAACACGAGTGGTCCTAACGGACGCCGCAGCCCCAGACGCTTTAAACGTGCGGGCACGATTTGACTTGCTCTCCCGCTTCTCCATCACGGTGAGAAGAACGTGCCCCAGGCAGCTGGTCTCAGTGAAGAGACTGCGAAGCCATCCGACCCAACACGCACCTGCTGAGCGGATCCACAGACGACCCCCGTGACCACGAGTAAGAAACGTAAACAACCGAGATGTGGGGATTTCTGTTACACTGCATTATCAAATCAATTGCTGACTAGTACTATCTCTGTATTAAAGGATTGTTTCAAGATCATTTCATTTCCTCACTCTGTTGCTTTATGTGGAGAATTTTAATGCTTGCAAGCTCCGCTAAGATGGCCCTTTTCGTGACACCTGTACAGCTTTCTAGACTAGTGGACATTACTAGCCAACACACGTGACCCAAGGTCTTCTAAACCTGCGTTCAATTTTTCATAAACTCACCTCCTGCTACGAACCTCCCACAATCTGCTCTATGCTGTGCCTTCAATTCCTGAGTATGCCACACTCTTAAACATTAATTAGGCGTATCAACCATTTACATGGGACATTCCCTATTCAGAACTCTTTCTCCCTTTAGCCACTCAAGCTCCTTAATTTATTCATTAAGATGCAAATCAGATCTCATTTTTCATATGTGGTTTGTCCACCCTCACGGCCCCAGAAAGTGAGATGATCCCTCCATTGGAGAAAACTCATCCTGTGGTTCTCTAGTTACCTGTATTTATACCCATTTCCCCCAGAGGACTCTGTGAGAATGGAAACTAGGTCTCACTTGTTTTAATACCCAGCACAGACTGCACAGTAAATCACCGTCATCACCGTCTTCTCGAACTTTTGTAGTCCGAATCTTTTTACAGATGTTCTCACAAGAAACCTATGAGCTTCGTGTCATTGCCTTTGCTTTGCAGGCGAGGGGACCAAGGCTCTGTGAGAGTTAGCCATTTACTCCCAGACACTGTCTGCAGGTGAGGGGAGCCAGTGACTTCACGCCACACCCCACGCCCTGTCCCACACATGCTACCTCCCACGGAAATGCTCTCAAACCTATAGACGGACCGGCGATTCTCTGTTTCATGTTTAACAGGAAAAACCATTCTAATGGAATCAATCTTATTGAGGAATCCTTTGGGGAAGTGGCAGAAATTGATTACAAATGAAATGACACAGCTCTGCTTCTTGTTTCTGACCTCTGCCTCCTCGGCCTGAGGCATCCATCCCCCCTCCTGTGCGTGGTCATTCCCGGGTGTCAGCCTTGCTCTGTGTGAAGGAACTAAGCCCAGATGCTCTGAGGAGAGGCGAGGGGAGGTCTCTCTCTAACAGGGCTTCCCTGGTGACGCATGGAACCCGGAGCCAGAAACTGTCATGGCAACTTAGCAACTCTCCTGCGTGACCCGACTCCAGGAAACACTTTCGAAGATCGTGTGGAGTCTCTGTGGAGCTGGGCCGGCACGGTGGAGAGGGAGGTCACCACCTCTCTGCACCAGGCCACGTGGCTCTGTGGGGCTCCACCGCCCAGAGCGAGGCCTTTCTGCCGGGAATGGTGGCCCGGGGGACGTAACATCGTTTTGTAAAACGTTCTCTTGACCCATTTGAGGCCCTGGCTGGCTCCCCTTCTTGAGCAGCCAATGGCATCTGCACCCAAGCACCTCCTTCGTCAGACTCTCACACTCAGGGCACCCCCTGCTGCCCTCGTCACCCCAGGCCAGGTACCAGACAAGCAGGCACAGCCCCTGTGTCCTGAAACCACTCAGACTAAGCCTGCTGGCCCTGCCTCTCCTGCTCGTCCCACAGAAACCATAACAAAGGCCCTTGGCCAGGTGTCCCCTCGCCCTCTGCCTCATGTGGCCCCCGTGGCAGGGCATGCCCCTCCTCGTGGGAGCTGTGGTAACTCTCCCCAGTGGCAGAGCCTCCTGATCTGTCACAGTCTATGTGAAGGCAGGCCCCCCCAGCCAGTGGACAGGTACGGGGCAGCGCTGAGACGCCCGTGGGCATCGCCCCCTTGGCCTGCCACAGACTCCAGGGCACCTGCTGAACAGACGATGAGAGACGGGCGGGGGCATGTCCTCCCACCGTCTGTCATGGGAGAGAAAGACAAGCTTTGCTTGCTATCAAAATAGTTTAAAACACTGAACACAGCACCCAAAGGAGAAGAAGAACAAACGCATTCAGTGGAGAGAGAATATATTCGCCCCCGGGCTTACAGCAAATGGGAGATTTGTCTGGATTACAAAGAGACAGCATCATTTTTCATCTTTTTTATTACAGTAAAATATACACAACATAAAATTTACCATTTTACCTACTTTTAGTGTAGGGTTCAATAGCATTAAGTGAGTTTACGTTGTTGTACAACCATCCCCACCATCATCTGCAGAACTTTTTCTCGTCGCCTCAAACGGAAACTCGTGCCCATTAAACATGACGCCCCTCCCGCCCCAGCACCGCCACTCTGCCGCCTGGCTCTGTGCACTGGCCATCCTAAGGACCTCATGCAAGTGGAAGAACACATAGTGTCACTGACAAGGAATCCAAGTACTCCGCGGTATTTGTTAAAAATAAAAACTGAGCCCTGGCCAGTTTGGCTCAGCGGTTAGGGTGTCAGCCCGCAGACCAGAGTCCCGGTTCGGTTCCCGCTAAGGGCACGTACCTCGGTTGCAGTTTGTCCTCGGCCCCAGTTGGGGTCGTATGGGTGGCAACCGCTCAATGTGTCTCTCTCACGCCGATGTTTCTCTCTCTCTCTTCCTCCCTCTCTCCCTCCCACTCTATCTGAAGATAAATTCAAAAATGTCCTCGGGTGAGGATAAAAAATAATAATAAAAATAAATAAATAAATAAAAACTGACATGCCGTCTCTCTTGACTGTTTTTTTATTCTCACCTGAGGATACGGTTTTGTTTCGATTTTAGAGAGAGAGGAACAGAGAGAGAGAGAGAGAGAAATATCAATGTGAGAGAGAAACTTTGATCGGCTGCCTTGTGTCCTGACCGGGACTCAAACCTGCATGCCTTTGGTGCACGGGACAATGCTCCAACCACTGAGCCACACCAGCCAGGGCTCTCTAGACTTTCGTTTTTGCTTTCTGGAGGAGAATTTGTGCTTGGTGAATACTGTGTAGACAATTCCATTCTGGTGTTTGCTCAGTACATAACCTCATAGGGACTTCACTGCAAAAGAAATGCACACCCCTACCGGCAGCATCACCATGCTTTTTGCTGCACTCACAGGCACAGAGTAAAACACACTCAGCTTACAGTACAGCTCTGTACGACAGAAAAGCAACCATAAACTTACGGCACACCTTGAAAAATCCACGAGAGGAAATCAAATTTTAGCAAATCAAAGAGGAAAACACTCCCTGAGCAAATTCTGGAGTCCAGGAGAAATAATTTCTCATAACAACAGTCCCCAAAACCCCAAGGACTAGAACAATAAATATGGAACGAACCACAGCTCACTCTAGTACTAACTAACCTCTTGCGAGCACAGCCTGGATTCGGGGCTAATGTGATAAGCAGCGCCGTTCTTCTAAAAAGCTTGTGGGAAAGTAATTTGCAAAAGGAGCGTCGATATTTCTGAGTCAAAGTCGTCCCTACAGTTCACGTGCTGTCTTCTATGTGGGCCCCCGAGCTGCGCAGAGATGTTAGGGTGCTAGCTGGGAAGAAAGGTGGAAGAAAATGAGGGAGAAGGCCCAGAATGAAGCAGGTGCGCGTGGTGGAGGAACCCCAGGGAGAACTCGGGCTGTCACTTCCTCAGGCGCTGAGCCCAGCCCCCTGGCCTCTGCGGGCCTCCACCCCCAGCTGTGGGGCAGGGCCGTGCTTCCTAAGGTTCCAGGCACAGGGAGAGGGTCTCCTCCCAACAGGGAAAGCTCATCACCGGTCAGCAAACACCACCCAGGGCCCTTGAACCGGCAGTGAGTTTTGACGATTTACGAACGGGGACCTGGAAATGACACCCTATGTACAAAACGCTTTGCTCTCTGGCTTCGGTTCCTCTTCCTCCCCCTCACTTGGTGCGTTTCTCTGCGTCCACGAATGCTCCGTGGCGCCCAGGCTTCCGCCTCAGCCTTGGTGGCCGGCACCCACGTTCCACACACAGGTGGCTTGTCCTGCCCCAGTGCCCACGTCATCCCCCTGCACATGAGGACACGGAGGCTGGCAGAGACAAAACGACTGGCAGAGGCCGACCTGGGACTCCTGAGTCCTCACTGGCAACTCAAGTGCCTCCGTGGAGCCTGGAGGCCTCCACCTACGGAAGCCCCCAAGTCTGCCACCTGACACTGCCCCCTCTGCAGGAGAGCACTCAGGACACCAGGGGCAGGGCCCGGGCCCCAAGCCAGGGCAGAGACGCTGCTCACATTTCAAAATGTGGAGCTTCTCAGCTTCCTGAGGACCCCAAACAGCAAGCTGGTGGCAACTGGACTTGTTTTCTGAACCAAACTCATCACACAGCTGGACCAGGAAGAAAGAAAACATCCGCAGCCCCTGAGTGGACCCCAGGGCAGGGCTGCCAGCAGCTCAGTAGGTTGGGACACTGCGGGGGACACTCCTCCGGGACTCCTGGGCCAAGGCAAGGCTGCCTTTGCGAGGGCCGTCATCCGTGACAGAGGAGCCTCCTAGATCGCTCATTACGTCCTCGGCCAGCAGTCGTCCGCCCTGGCCTGCGTGCCTGGCACCCACGCCTTCCCATCTGCTGGCAGCCTCAGGCGGGCTCACCTTTCAGATCCTTTGCTCCTCTGGACTCACCACCCCGTCCATTCCCTCCACCTGGTTCATCGCTGCAGCCTGTCTCTTCCCTGTGAATGTTAGCACAGCGCTAGATATGACTAAAGCATGACAACTGTAAAATGGACACCATGGGCCCGTCGTCCTTTACAAAACCAAAGTTTACTGAAACTGATGCAGCCCCTCAGTGTCCCACTGCCAGCCCGCAGGTGACGTTCCCAGGTGTTCACCATTCCCAGGTGACGCTCCCAGGTGACGTGCCCAGGTGACGTTCCCAGGTGTTCACCGTTCCCAGGTGACATTCCCAGGTGATGCTCCCAGGTGACGCTCCCAGGTGACACTCCCAGGTGTTCGCCGTTTCCGTGCATACTGTGCTTCCCCTGCTGATGTATGCATCCTTACCACACAGAATATTGTTCTGTGTTTTGTTTTATTTTTATTCTCACCAGGGGATATTTTTCCATTGAATTTTAGACAGAGTGGAAGGTGGAAGAGAGGGAGAGAGGGAAGGAAAGAGAAAGAAACATCAATGTGAGAGAGACACATCGATTGGTTGCCTCCCGCACGACCCCGACCAGGGCCAGGGACCGAACCTGCAACCCAAGTACATGCCCTTGACCAGACTAGAACCCTCGATCCTGTGGTCCGAGGGTCTATGCTCTGACCGCTGAGCCAAACCAGCCAGGGCTTGTTTTGTGTTTTTAAACTAAAGAACTGGTATTGTGCTGTATGCATTCTCCTGGGACGGGCTTTGCTGCTGAGATTGTTTTCGAGACTTATCCATGTTGATAAGTGTAGCTCTGGTCCATCCCCTTTCACAACTGTGTAGTATTTTGTTATGCACTTCACCTATTCATAAAAGAAATACTCCAACAGCAAAGCAAGGAGTCGTTCACCTTCACGCGCAAAGGGCCGTAAAATCAGCATGGACAGACAGTTGCCAAGCCTGCTTCATTTTCCCCATTCCCTCACATTGATTTGATATACATAATTAATTTAAATGCTAAGTAAATTCAGTTGCATTTATTTCTAGAACGATTACTTACAAACAACCCTATGTCTTAAATAACAGAAACAGGCCTTTGTAGTAGAACACAGAAAATCTGGACTAAGGCCAGGTAATAGCTACCCGGTCCCACGGATTCAATGGCATAACTCACAACAGCCAAGTCTGAGAACAGTTGTGGGGAGAGACACCTCCCTCCAACGGATGTTCCAGGGCCCAGATATTCTAGAAAAGGAGCTTCGTAGGACCACAGCAAGGCCATCTGCCGCGAGCACAGTGATCCGGCCAGCACCTTATGTTCGTCTCTCCACCTTCCAGTGGAAAAGCAAGTCACCCCAGATAACCGTGGTGCCAGGGGAACTGAGGCTGGCGTGTGACAAAGTCAAGGCGCCGAGAGGCGGGGAACGAGCCACAGAAGGAGCCAGCACTGCGAAGACACAGCGGCCATCTGTCCTCAGGAAGCAACCAGCTGTCTGACATTGGGGAAAGTAGAGTAAGAACTTGCATTTTAAATAAAATGGTATTAGAAGGCATTCAGGTCTGTTCTGTTTTGCCTGTTTCCAAATCATGTCCAATATCTTGATCCTGTTTTATTGGATTCGGAGTGAAGCACTGGTATTTTAACTCATTTCAAAAATTTTAGCAAAAGCGAATAAATTGCCATAAAACTTGAGAAATCCATATTCGCTGTATCCCATAAGGCACGTGTCGAGAAACGCACAGGCCAGCGGGCCTGGCCCCTGAGCCCCCAGGGAAGCGGAGCAGGGAAGGTTACCCGCGCTGTCCTCGGGTTCGTGCTCCTTCCTCAAAAACTCGGACACGCAAGTTCTTTCCCGTAACCAACCTCACCTGGCACTTTTCACCTGCAGAAATTACCCAAGGGACGTGAAGACAGACCACAAGCAAACCATAAAGGGAGCTTTGCCAATACTTAAGAAGCAAAGTCACCGCGAGGTGACCACTCACTGCTGCAGGGACAATGGCCCTGAGCACGACGAGCTGGGCTTTTTAGCTGAGCTCCCGCAGCCTTGCCCTTGGTCTCTCCTCCTCCTTCGCACCACAGACCCGACTGAGGAGAAAATTCCTTCTCGGTGGCCCGTTCATTGATAAAACGCCTATCCACAGACAGACACAGATTTCTTCGTTCAAGAAAGATCCAGAAAACGGTGAAACAGACCACATGCGTACTCCCCGGCCGTCCACACGCTGAAGCGCGAGAAGGCACCGTTTTAGGCTTTTGAAAGCGGGCGCCTCGAACCCGTCCCGGGACTCCTCGCCCCGCCGGCTGGGTGTGGACCGGCGAGGTCAGGCCTGGACGTGGCTTCACGTGCTCAGACAGAGCGCCTCTCACAGGAGCGCCGCAGGAACTCACTCCCACTGTACTTCTTCCCGCAACCGTTCAACTGTGCTAAAAATATAAACTATAATTCAGCCTGGAAGACTTCTGGGGGCCTGTCACGATATCAGGGCTGGACGGGGGGCAGAGAGAAAAGCAGTTACCCCTTCCCGGGGCAAACAACCTCATCAGGCACTTCCCTCCGGCCCCAGCAGACGGTATGCATGAAAGAGCCCACCTGTCCGTTTTCCATAGGTTTCAGTAAAAAACCTCTGAGGCAGCATTTTTATTTTAACTCAGAGGTGAGCTTTATTAGAAATGCCTGTTGCAGCCAGCTGGTGTCAGACTGTTGGTTCGCTAACTAGGAGTCAACGAAGATGCTGTTTCAGAAGGTGAGCTGCCAACTGTTCGAAGCCACTCCTGTGGCCGGGCTGCCAGGGGCCAGACAGGCCACACAGGCGGGGACTCTGGCAGCAACGGGGAGCGGAGAGCGGCCTCCCTTCACACTCCTTCTCGAGCCCCACATTCCTGTCTCAGGCACCTCCTCCCCCAGCCTGATTCCTGCTGGAATCGGGATCCTGCAGAGACACGTCCAAGAACTGCATCCGATTTCTGTTACCGTATTTATTATATTAGCATGACGCAGGTTGTCAGACACCAACAACAGTCATGTCAGACACGAAAGGTCCTAGGAAACATAGGTTCTCTTGCCTCGGAGGGTATTTACACGGAGCAGGGGCGTCAGACCCAGAGAAGCTGTCATTTCAGGCATCGGCTCACCTGCAGAGTGTCGGCAGTACACGGACCGCAGCCTCCCACTCCAGGGAGAATGCTCTCCCCTGTCGAACTCAGATATTGAGTCCGGAACTGCCTGCCCTTGCCCTGCCAACCTTCTGAGACAGGGGACCCTCAGGTGTTGTCACTCACCTGGCTGGCCCTCCGCCTTGGCATCCTGAAGCTGCATGATGACAGGGGCACGGGCTGGTGCCACCAACATTCCAGGCCTGGCGCTCAAGCAACCCCAGCCCAGACCCAGAGACATGAGCCCTGGGTTCAAGCTCTGGGTCTGCACACGGGTCTCCTTTCCTCACTGTGGAGATACTGTGAGCACCTCACGCGCTGCCGTGCTGTTCGTCCATGCACTTGGGAAGCACCCGATGCCCTCACTCTGGTCTGGCTTCATTCTCCCTCCACAGTAAGAACAAGACCTGCAGAATTCTGGAGATCACAAGCCAGGCGGCCAACCCTGGACTCGTCACATTTCCCCAGGGCCTGACCTTTTCCTCTGTCCTACCCCTGAGTCCATGGCGCCATCACCAAGTAGAAAGCCAGAGAGCGGAGTCACCTCATCCTGCCCCTCCCCACTACGGAATCGGTCCTCAGAGCGTATGGAGTCTTATTTCCCGGGGTCCCTTGCGTGTGTGCACTTGCCTTTTCCCCTCCTTAGGTTGGGCCCCTCCGTTCCCATCAAGCCTCTGGCTTGTGTCTTGAGGGGGCTCCTCGCCTGCAGCCCTGCCCCCATCTACCCTGCACAGGGCTAACTGCTCTGATTCTGATGACGTGACCCTTACCACAACTAGCAGCAGCTCTTCAACCCTTCAGGACAACGTTCAAGTTCCCTGGCTTGGCGTACAGACTCATTTGGGACCTGGCCCTTGGCCCTGGCATGCCCCCCTCTGCCCACCCCGTATCCACTCCACCAGCTCCCCTGCGAGGCCCTGTGTGACGGCCCCTGCTGTCCCCTGCACCAGGCCACGCCTTCCCTCCTGGCTCCTGGCTACCACTCACCCCCAGGGTGTCAGCTCCCGAGGCAAGGGTGGAGTGGGATGTCTGTTTGGTTCATTGCTCTATGTCCTATACTTGGAACAGTATCTGCACATATTAGCAGATAGCTCATGAGCATTGTTGAAAGAATGAACAAATTGGTATTCAAGACTCAGAGCGAGCACCTTTTCCTCTTGGGAGCATTTGCTGGTTCCTCTTCTTGTTCTCAAAAAGCAAATCTGTCTTCCTTCGTTTGCGTCTCCTGCCCGCCACCCCGCAGGTGCCTGTCGCAGCGCGCCTGCTGCGCTGTGTTCCGAACGCCACTTCCTGGGTGTCCTGTTTGCTCCGGGGTGTCCTGTCTTCGCCTCGCTCCCTCCCCCACTCCTCCTCCTTCCTCTTGTCTTCTCCTGCATGGCTGATACAGACAGCCAGGTACTGACCCTGCATCTGTGTGTGACGAGCGCCTCTGTAGACCTGTCATTAGCACAGTGACAAGCACATACCGGGTGGGCAACAGTAGCTTTGCAATTGTTCATATGGAAAATAACACAATAAATAATGATACAAGAATAAACTGTGTTTCGAGTACTCACAACTGTAAACCTACTTTCCCCACACCCTGCATATAAGCTATCCGTGCATTGTAGACCATTCCACACTCGCACCTGTTTAAAGAATCTTTCTTCCTAGCTAATTCACGGGCCTAATGTTACCAACGACATGTTCAAACACATGCCATCCAATCCAATTTGGTGCAAATCTGGTGAGGGACAGTGATCGAACCTTTGTCACCCAGACGCAGAAAGCCATCTCGCTGTGTAGACGACAGATGACGTACAAATTACAACGCGCAGGTGCTACGGCGAGACAGGGTGTGATCGATTACATTTCCTATTTAATATCTTTGGTTTATTCACTGATGCCTGAGGCGCTGTAAGGAGAACGTGAGACCGACAGACGGATGAGCTCAGTGCAGAGTAAACTGCGCTGAGACGGAGAACAGACACCCAAACACATGTTCTCTGAAAGGTACACACATCTAATTCCAGTCAAGTCCGACCGTGAATGAGTGAGACAGAACTGGGGAAGTCCGGAGATCACTTAGTTTGAGATGACAGGAAGCATCGAGTGTGACACCCGGAAAGAAAGATGCTCCTTTATCTGGTCGTTTTTCACGACTCCGGGAGTATTTAGCGATTATCTCGTTCCCCAGCTGTGGGGACCCTGACGACCAGCCTGCAAATAAGTCTGAGCCCGAGTTGGGGGAGGAGCACATTCTCCCAAAAGGTAAACTATTAAAATCACTGCGCCAATATTTGATCTGTCCGGATAAACTGAACATGTGAAATCGGAGAGAAAAGTCCTGCTGTAGCCACGGTGGCCTGCGCCTGCAGCACGAAGGGGACGGGCCAGCAGGCTGGGGCACGCTGAGCCGCTGACCGTGTGACCTGAACGTGTGTCCTGAGGCCCAGGTTGCTCACCGACTCAGGGAGCAACACCTGCGTCACGGGATGGTTGGAGGGTTAAATGTGCATCTGCACGGATGTGAGTTAAAGAACCTGGTACAAATAAACGGGGGCGATTATTATTGTCATGGTTTTGCTTCAGATTCTCTGGTTTGGGGGACTCATATAAGAAGAAAATTTTCACTGACTAGCTTGGTTGCCAGGATGAGACACAAAATGGGAAGCAGTTAGAGTCCTCTGGCCGTGCCCATGGGGAGGGACCGGGAAGCCACGCCCTGGACGCAGGAGCTTGGCTGCGAGGTTATAGGTTAGACTGAGTCCCCCTAGGAAGACATGTTGGAGTCCTTAACCCCCAGGACCTCAGAATGGGACCTTGCTGGGAGACAGGGTCTTTAAAGAGGCACTCCAGTTAAAACGAGGTCATGAGGGTGGGCCCTGACCCCATATGGCCGGGGTCCTCATTAAAGGAGATGGGACACAGACTCACACGGGGAGTGGGAAGAGCACGTGAGGACACGGGGAAGATGGCCGTGTGCACGCCAAGGACGGAGGCCTCAGAAGGAACCCACCTGCTGACACGTTGATCTTGGACCTCCAGCCTCCAGAACTGTGAGACAAGGATTCCTGTCGGTGAAGACCCCCCACACCACCCCCGTCTATGGAACTTTAAGGTGGCCCCAGGAAACTAAAACAGAGGGCAAACGGATCCCCCACCAGGGAAACTCCGCCCTGCCTAAGGATCTTCAACTTGAAATAAAACCAAGAGAAAAAATCACTTTTAACTATTCAAAAGTTTCATTTGGCGCTGGCCAGTTTGGCTCAGCGGTTAGAGCATCGGCCTGTGGACCGGGGAGTCCCGGGTTCGGTTCCCGCTAAGGGCATGTACCTCGGTTGCAGTTTGTCCCCGGCCCCAGTTGGGGTCGTGTGGGCGGCAACCACTAGATGTGTCTCTCTCACATCGATGTTTCTCTCTCTCTTCCTCCCTCTCTCCCTCCCGCTCTGTCTGAAGATAAATGCAAAAATGTCCTCGGGTAAGGATTAAAAAAAAAAAAAGTTTCATTTGAACAAGTGCTCTCAAACAGAGAAATAACAGAGTTGAATTGAGTCTTGCCTTCTCATCCCAGGTGCCTGTCCTCCCCTACGCTGCTGCGACAACTCTCAACATTCCATGTCCCTAAACTTGCTGAGCCAGGCCCTATGTCTAACTGGCTCCTTGATTCCCACGCGGATGTCTCTAATGCGCCTCAAGTCAATGCGTCCAAAACTAGAAGAATGGTCCACACCTCTCATCCCGGCCAATCACCAGAGTTCAGACAAACACTGCCATGTCGTGCTCCACGCTCCCTCACCCGATACGTCCCCTGGGACCATCACCCCCCACCCCATCTCTCCTGAATCCCCAGACTTCTGCCCATCCCAGCTGACTTCACCCTTTCCTTGGGAGCATGCAGTGACTGGGAAGGGGCATGGGGGCTTCTGGGGTGTTAATAACGTCCTGTTTGCCTGGCCACTATGGCTCAGTGGTTGAGGGTTGACCCATGCACCAAGAGGTCGCCAGTTCGATTCCCGGTCAGGGCACATGCCCAGGTTGTGGGCCCGATCCCCAGTGGGGGGCATGCAGGAGGCAGTCAATCGATGTTTCTAGCTCTCTCTCCCTTCCCCTCTCTCTAAAATCAATAAAGAAAAAAATAATAATAACGTCCTGTTTATTGACCTGGGTGCTGGTCACATGGTGTGCTCACTGTAACAACCCAAAAGCTGGCGGTATGGGCACTTTTCTGTATGCATGTATTATGGACTAAACATCTGTGTCCCTGCCAAATCTACATGTTGAAACTACCCCCAGTGAGATGGTGTTAGGAGGTGGGGCCTTTGGGAGGTGAGAAGGATGAGCTGAGGTCACGAGAGCACAGCCTCCATGAATGGACTAGCACGTTTATAGCGTGGAGGGAGCTCTGGCTGCTTTCTGCCCTCTGCCCTGGAGGACACCACCAGCAGTGGGCAGCCAGCAAGCAGGAAGGCTCTCACCACACCTGGGCCGAGCTGGCACCCGAGCTCGCTCAGACTCCTAGCCTCAGGAACAGTGAAGAGAAATGTCTGTCGTTTACAAGCGGCTGCTGGGTGGTGCTGCCCAGTGGCGTGCTACACTCGAGCTGAAAAACTGTGCAGAACAAACAACACTGATGACTTTCCTCTGCTCTTTCTACAAAGACCCAAGTTCCTGCTTCCAGGACCGTGGTGCTTTGCTTCCTGCTGTTTTGAACCCAGGGCTCCCCATGCTCCTTCCCACCCCACCAGGCTTCAAATGAACTGGCCTCACTGATCTCGCCACCAACGCCACTGGTCCTGGGGTCTTGCACAGGCTGCTTGGTCCTCCTTTCCCCTCTTATCCTCACTCATCCTTCAGATCTCAACTCGCCCTCACTTCCCTGGAGAGATCTTCCCGGGCCCCTGGCCCTAGTCCCAGGTGGGTCAGGTGCCCTTGTACACTCTTGAACATTCCTTCATGTCACTGGTGACATTTTATAATTACATGTTTGTGTCTCCGACTCACGTCTGTCTCCCCCACTAGACACTTAAGCACCACGCAGTCAGGGTGTGTATCTGTCTGAATCTGTAACACCAAGCCCAGCCCCTGCCCTGGAGTATATGCTCAATAAATATTTACGGGCTGAAGAGTGAGTCATTTCTTTGTATCAGACATCTCAAAAGACAACCCTCCAAAGTTATTAAGAAGTTTCCTTCTTAATAGCTCATCCCTTTCTACTGCAATCTGAGTTCATTTCCTCTCATCTTGCCCTCAGTGAATATGAATCAAAATACTCCCCACTGAATTTACAGTTTCCACACACTCGTCTGACATCTCTGAAGTTGGCTCTTAAGTCACTTCTGATTTCCATGTGTTCAGCAGAAATAAGCTGATCCATGCAGATCGGCCACTTGTTCCGACTCTCATCGTGCTTTTGGTCCAAAGGAAGCTCAGCCAAGTTACGAGGAAGACGGACCTGAACATCTAGGTTTCCCCAGTGACAGTGCACAGCTGCTCACAGAGCCACGGGAGCACCCCCGAAATCGCATTCATCTAATCTAACATCCACCAAACACCAACCCAGCGAGGAACTGCCAGCCCAGAGCACTTGAGCAACGTGGTCAAAGCAACCCAGCTACCAAGAACCAGAGACAGGACTAAAACACAAGGAGCCTCGCTTGAGCATCTTAACCTTTATCAGAGAAAATGCAGTAATACTTATCATCTTTCCTCCACCAGGAAATGAGCTGAAAAGTACAAAACTTTGGAAGGCCATGGCGGACCCTGGGCGTGGCGTCCCCTCCACGGCCCACACGAAGGCGGTCGGGCCTCCCCACCTCCTTCCACCGTCTCTGTGTGAAACAAACTGGACTCACGAAGGAATGCCTGGGAGACATCTTTATATAGGTGCTGGGAAATCACACGCAACGGGAGATTGTTTTAGAATGTAAAAGGAAATATTAGAACCAAAGTCATATGTCAAAACCAATTTCGTAACTAATTGCTTATCTGGGGTACAAGCAACTCGCCTCAGAATATGCCCTTATCTGCGACTACGCAGCGATCCCAACAACAGCCTGTCTGGGACGCGAGCTGAGCCGGTGAGCACGTGAGCGGGATTCTCGTCTGCTGGGCTCTGAAGCACGGGCGAGACGGTGCTCCTGTCATCTGGATTGGTTTAAAATAAAACTCAGTTGGTTGTTTTTTTTTTTTAAGAACAGATGGAAAGGAGAACACAAAGGCGAGCAGTGTGCAAACACCAGCAGAATTTCAAACAGTCGTGGGCAAAGAAATGGAAAATAAACATAAGTCTAGGAAATAGCTACAACTGCAGTCCTAGAAAGACGTTCTCCAAACTATTATGCAGACATTTCACAATGAAGAGTCTCTGTTGCTCCATCTTCAGCCAACACATCAGACTGTGGGTCTGTCAGGGACCCAGACAGCGGGGACATCGGGCGACAGGCTGGACCAGCACACTGAGCCAGACTTGCAGGAGATTTCCAAACAGCCAGCTCAATACAAGGAGCTGGGAGTAATAAGAAATTGTTCTCAAGCAAATGGAGAGAAATGACCTTACAGCCGGGACCAGCATGACACTTTTTTTCTTCATTACTTAGATAGGGGATTTTTTAAAAGAATGAAAGAAAGCCAATGTTAATGAGAGTCAAATGCCTCCATAATTGAATAGAGTAGATGATCAAGTACCAGAGCAAAATTCTCATTGCTAAGGCATGGAGACTGCTCTGCCCAACAATGCCATCTGCACATGCACCTCAGTGAGCTGTCTCCAGGGCCGGAGAAGGGCTGGCACCCCTACCATCCCACACAGGCCCACACAGCTCAGGTGAGCGCCTCCATGCCATCCCACAGGAAACCCAGAGGGAGCCCGGCTTTCCCCTTCAGTGGAGAGATGGCGCATCCTGGACCTCTGAGAGGGACCTATTGCAATCAATCAGCAGCTCTCCTTTTGGGTGACGACAGGCAGCGAAGGAGAGGGAGACAGCAAAGAGAAGCTAGCAGACGCTGGGCGCAAGGTTTGGCCAGAGTGCCAGGGAGCGGCCCTGGAAGCAATTCAGAGTTGCTTTCACTCCCCAGACCCCACACACCACACACATGCACACATGCAACACACACACCACACATGCGTACCACACATACACATACACACCACACACAAACATGCGCACACCACACATGTACACATATAACACACAGCACACATGCACACCACACACATGCACACATGCAACACACCACACACAAGTACACCCTACACATACACATGCACACACATGCACACATGCAACACACAGCACACATACACACCACACATACACATAAACACACCACACATATGCACACCTGCAACACACCCCACACATACACATACCACATACACATGCACACACCACACAAGCACACATACCACACATATACATACACACACCACACACACATGCACACACCACACAAGCACACACACCACACATACACATGCACATACCACACAAGCATACACACCACACATACACATACACACTACACACACATGCACATACCACACAAGCATACACACATGTGCACACCATACATACACATACACACACCACACATGTACACTCACTTCATTTCCTCTTCCAGCCCTGATCCTCTTCTCACTGCCTCGTCATCTACTCTCTGCTCTCTGGTCACACCCTCGTCTTCCCCACCCCACTGGACTCCGGCCTGTGGGCGATCGTCGCGGGCACCAGTGGTCCTGCTGTCACTCAGGTCTGAGGATGAACGAAGTCCTGCACTCCGAATGCAGAGCCAGTCTGAAAAGCTGCAGTCCAGGCTGCCCACCCGCCCCCGTGCCAGGCCCCTCTGCCCTGTTCTCAGGGAAGGTAGAACTCCCAAGGCCATCCGGGCTACACTAATAGGATGATATTCAAATAATTAGGAAATAGAGATTCATTAAGACCAGGCCTGTGATTAACGGTAAGAAGGAAGTGGTCTGAGTGACAGAGAAATCTTGCAAGGCATTGCTCATATGGTCTGGGTTCATGTACTTGACATTTAAAAGCTGCTCTGAGGAAGAGGGAGGCTCAGGAGAGAGGCATCGTTCAAGCATGAGCTGTTAGTACCAGAAGTCCTGTGCCTGTGTTATAATTGGTACTTCCTGGCGGAACGCTGGAGTTCAGACCAGGGGTGACACGCAGGACAACGGCAAGGTCAGATCCCCTGTAGCCCCAAATTTCAAGTCCAAGAAGCCACACGTACCCTTCTGTTCAGAGCTGGCCAAGCCAGTGTGAACCCGGATGGTGTTTGCTCTGCTAGGGCAGGGTGGGCCCACCAGCACAGACCTGTTCCGCCCACAGCTGGTTAAGGGACCAGGGTCACAGGACAAATACATCTGACCAGCTGATACAGAACAGGGAGGCATTCGGTGGCCAGTCGTGCAGCAAGGGCCTGGTATGAACCATGTGAAGAACTGGTCTCACTAAAGGACAAATTAGGAAACAGGCTCCCCTCTCCTGGACAAAGGCTTGGGACCCGATGGCGAAGCCGGGCGAGGCAACCTGAGCCAGGCAGCAGGCTCGTTCCAGCCTCACTCACTCCGAGGCGAGAGCCCTTGACAGTGGCCGGCCAATACACTGGCATGTGACTTGCCTTGTCCGAGAGACTCGGTTGTTCAAGAGACCACAGTTGAGGTCTTTCCCACTCCCAGTGGGCACGTGGTTGGGCCCCCAAAGCAAGGGACAGGGATAGAAAAATTACCCCATAACGGTAAGAGATTGGCAGTCTGCATGTCAGTCTATTCAGGCACCTGGGACTAGTTCACTAAGCACATGACCCCAGAACAGGACGACTTCAGACCCTGCCCCTAAACAGAGGAAACGCCAGGCCAATCCTCACGGCCTCAGGGCTGGGCCAGAGCAAACTTCAGGAGCTGCGCGGGCTGTGGGCAGACAGGGACGGACTGATGACGGAGGGGACACTCTGCTGGCGTGCACTGAGTCACGAAGGCCACTCCAGGCACTGTCGGGATCCGAGTCCTGCTCGGCACCAACGTGCCCCCAGGAGGCCCAGGCCGCCTGCTATGGTTTCAGGCAGCACAGGACACCATCGTCTTCATCAGTTACCGAGTTAGCATCAACCCCAAGAACAGGGATTCAGAAATGAACGAGAAAGCCAGGGCATCTGTGGGGAGACCAACAAGAGGAGGAGGGGTGGCCCCGGTGAGCTATCAACGTGGGGTGTCATCTAACCGGCTCGTGAATCATGGTGTATGGACATTCAATCTGGTCTCGGGATGCTATGTCTGCGTTACCTAAAAACAAACTTTACCATTAAAAAGGAAGAGAGAAAAACCAGAGAGACCATCTCCAATCAATCACGTGGGTCCTGAAATACGGTCAGCCCCACAACCCAAAAGCAAAAACTGTCACAGCACAGCCGGCAAGGGAGAGGGATGGGCCACAGGGAAACCACAGCGAAGGCTGCAGTGAGGGAGATATGAGGGCCCCCCAGGGCAAGTTCACACACTGTGGCAGAACCCCACAGCCCACGCTGTGCCTGCAGTCACCTAGGGGCCCTGGCTTCTTGTAAGACAGAAATGGGGCAGTCTGTCCAGCCAAAAGGTGGAGATTAAAATACGGCTGCCCAGCCCTGGACAGTCTGGCTCAGCGGCTGCAGCGTCGGCTCCCAGACCAAAGAGTCTCGGGTTCAATTCCGGTCAAGGGCACACACCTTAGTTGCGGTTCGGTCCCCGGCCCTCGTCACAGTCGTGTGGGAGGCAACCAATCGATGTGTCTCTCTCACATCAATGTTTCTCTGTCTCTCTCCCTCCCTCCCTTACACTCTATCTGAAGATAAATGGAAAAATATCCTCAGGTGAGGATTTAAAAATAAATAAATAAAATAAAATACAGCTGGCTAACCATGGGAGGACCACCCACAGGGAAGCACCGCCAGCCACAAATTGTTGACTGCAACTGCACTCTGCAAAGGGCATGGCTCGGGCAGAGACCACCTCTCAACTGTGGGCAGCGGGTGTGTTCAGCGGTGGCACCTCCCTGAGGAAACGCATGAACCAGACCAAGGGCGACCGTGCGTCCCCACAGCTGTTCCCTGGCCAGACTGGGTCTCCTCTCTCTAGAAAAGCCCAGAACGTTCTATTCTTCTCTAGCCCTATCAAGTGCTGCCTCGGAACCTGCCAAAGCTCTGAGGACTAACAGCAGAAACAGACTCAGACAGGTGGCCAGAGGGGAGGGGGCTGGGGATGGGAAAGGTGAAGGCATCAGGGTACAGTCAGGGGACGTAAGCACAGCCTGGGAATCTAGTCAAGAATACTGTGACAACTACAGACGGTGCCAGGTGGGGCCTGAAATACGGGGGACACTTTGTGAGGTCTGTGACTGCCTGACACTATGCTGTACACCTGCAACCAATACAAAACAATACCAAATGTAAACTGCAATTGAAAAAAGTTTTTAAGTAAATTTAAATAAAAAAACACCTCTGAGGAGAAAAATGACAGCTAATGGGCAACTCCCTGCAGAGCGCACACAGCCCGATCCAAAGGCAGTCTGTGACTCCAGACCTGCAGGCACCACCCAGCAAGACGGGATGGCAAGGCCCTGGGCTGGCTGGCCAGGGGGTCGAGTCGGTTCCGAGCCCCTGAGGGCAGCCCGGCCCCCACCGTGTACCTCTCCAGCTGCAATCAGAAGAAAAACGCAAGGTACACTTCGCTCAACTTGAGGGTCAGCTTTATTCTTCAAAACTGGATTAGAGCAAACCTGAAGTCACACTATTCCAAAACTAGGATAACTTTGAGAAAAGCATGTATTTTTAAAAATAGAATCCAAACCAATATTTACAAGAAGTCATTTCACTGAAAACACATCTATCATTCTTATTCGTCTTCTTCCCAAGTTTCTGTGGCATTTGCAGGGAGCTGCCAATTCCCCCAGCTTCTAACACACAAGCCCATCCTGCGAGTGGCCAAGCCCGAGCCATGTGGGACAGAGGGAGCCACAGATGCCAAACCGTCCAGCAGCCCCACACACAGGGTCAGGATAAATCACAGACACTGGACCCTCAGGGCGGCAGGTCACACACCTGCACAGGTTGACCAGCGACTGAGCACAAGCTAGTTAGACCCAGCACGAATCCAGCACCCAGAAAGTCACAGGATATATTATAGGGAAAAGAAGGGGAAACAGGTGTCCGTAAGGACTTTCTGCCTAGCAGGTCTAAAAATGTTCTTTAAAATTATAATGGCCTGTCGATGTCCCTGGGCATTACTATGGATGCCCAAGGGAGCCCCCACGCACTTATCAGGCTGGCTCTTGCCACTGGGAGGAAGAGGGCAGTCCTGCCCCCTTAGTGAGCATTGTGCATTCTTTGCTACTTTGGTGTCCCACCCTGCAAATGATGGTCCCACAGCAAACACTATCCTGGCGCCAGGTGTTCAGACCTCTTCAGTGGCTGCTTCCTCACTCTCTTGCTTCCTGCCACCTCTCAGAAACCCACTTGTCTCCAGGCTCCCAAAACCTTGAGCCTCCTACACCCACTGCTCATGAACTCAAGTGGCGCCCCCTAGAGGTGGCTCTTTTTCTAACTTTTCCTATTTGAAATGCAGCCCTGTGTTCAGCTCCTCTGACAGGGGAGAAGACGCTGGCTCTTCTCCAAGGACAAAGGACAGTAAGAGCTTTTATCCAGAAAAAATGGTGATGGCTGAATAAGACAGGACCCTTCTCAGGAACCAAGGCCCAAACCATTCCATCTCCAGATCGTTACGAAGAGACTCGAACACAGAAAACTTCCAGGCCTATAGTTCACATGACTTTGTCCAGGGTCAGCCTGACCTTTTTCACGCCACACTAGAGACAACTAGCAATTCTGCTTCTGGGTTAAGAAGTGTCTGTGGAAACGAGACAGACTCACCTGTGGCCGTGCCCAGGTCCAACCATCTGTTTCCGTCACGGCTTTCCACTCGCCCACTCACTCACTCATCCTTCCAGCAACCTGGAATTTCTGAGTCTTCTGTATCCTAGACGATATCTCTTCAAGACCAGCCCGTCTGCCAGCCTAAGGAGCTTCCCGTCATGGCCCCGACGAGATGGCTCCCTCCTCCATTCAGAGGAGGGTGGGGGCGCACGTGGTCAGTCCTGGCTCGACGAGCCCATCACAGCACTGCCCTGTATTAGTTTCGAACAATGTGTAACTGACTCTTTCTAAAGGCCCTGGGTTTGATTTCATGCTATTATCTTCTTCAACTCTCTTGCAAAGAGAATTTTAAAAACTCAAGTTCGGTTAGGTCACCAGGGGCTTGGAGGACGCTTGGCCAGAGGCTGGCCTGAACCCGCCCAGGAGCCAGGACCCCAGGAGTGTCAGCTAGGGGCTCGGTACTGCCCGACAGGACCCAGCAGCCCTGAGCAGGAATGAAGAAAGGGATGAAAAGGGATGAACAAGGGAAAAAAGGAGAAGAAAGGGGATGCAAGGAAAGAGGAATAAAGAAAAGGGTGGAAAAGGAGAGAGAGAAATGAGGGGAAACGAGGGAGACGGCAGAGGCTCTTCAGAGAGGAGTTGAGGGTTTGGGGCCAGGACTACCTTGACCAGCCCCAGGTCCCACACACACGCACGCACGTGGATTTTTCAAAAGCGGAGTGACTATTTTTATTCCTCTGGAGACAGGGTCCTCTCAGGTGTTTCCCCTTGTCTGCCAGCCCGCTAAGTGGGAGCTTTCAAGTTCACTCAGTACCAAAACACTCGGTGCTCACGAGGGGTGTCAGCGGAGGCTGCTGCGGGGGGCGGCGGCCGCTCCGCCCCAGCTCCAGGCTCTCAAGCGTTCTGCTCACTCTCCAGAGACCCACTGAATGATTCAAGCCTTTGTGGATTAAAAGGACTGTGTCCTTTTGTTAAGACAAACACATGGCTCTGATTGTTTCCGACCAAGATTTCCAGTTCATCCCTTTATAATCACTTGTAAAGACTTAAAATTTGTTTCCTAAACAAATGAAGTGTATGGGAAGATGTTTCAACCTATGGCCACAGGATCAACGAACAGCAGGAGAGGGAAACTGCTGATCTGATGGGAACACGCAGGAACACCTGGCCGGGCCGGTGTGCCCGCCTCACACTTTCTCAGGGCTCCAAGATGATTCCTTCTGTCCTGCACACTCAGGACGACCAGCAGCCCACCTAATGAAAAGCATCGATGTATCTGATGGGGACTCTCTGGCTGCTCCTGGGTACCCTCCAGAGGGACTACTCTGATTATTTCTCAAACGCGGTTCCAAAGGGCCCTGCACTGCCTCCAGCACGTAGCCACAGGGAGCCTGCCACAAAGCAGCCCCGGCTCGTCTGTGCAGCTTACTGTCACCCGAACAGAAGGGGTTTACCAGGCGAATATTAAACAATTACTTTCCTTAAATCTGTCTCCAGTCCCACAGAACGACAGCGTGACAGCTAACCATACTGTGGACAAGGAATGAAAGATAAAGAAGCAGATTTAAATGAAATAGTCCTCATTATCGCACTCAGTTCTCCCCACTGCTAAGAAGACAGCCATCTGAGCCTTCCGCAGGCAGGTGTCAGGGGCGCCCCCCAATCTCACAGCGAGATTGGAGGCAGGTCTCAGACAGGTGCTGTTAGGAAAGGGTGCGACTGTGCTGGCTGAGCTGTTGTTTTACAGGATCCTGGCTGGTCGGCCCACGTTGATACATGAAGTCTCAGGAAGGCCACGTTCCCTCTGAAGTTCGGCAGGGACGCGGTGCCCTCCTAAGGCACAGAGGATGCGCAGACCGAAAGCTTTGCCAGGGCGCCCTCCAGTGCACAAAGCACCACAGTGACGCTCCTTCCTAATCCCTGCTGTTTTAGAAACCCTCTTATTACTTTAATTACCGATTAATTACACCCTTTCATCAAGGTTAGAAGGAGAAGCCATACCATGTACCAGGGTGAGAGCGTAAAGACATGCTTTTTGTCTTTTTCTTCTTAGTGTGAATCGTTTCTTTTTAATGTTCTTTCAGCTTAGTGGTGGCTGAGACCTGGGCTCTGGAGTCAGACCCTCTGGGTTCAAGTCACAGTTCTCGGGCTGGCAGGCTGTCCTCGGGCCAGTCACTGACTTCTCTGTGTCCAGCACCCACCGTCCAAGGAGCCTGTGATGGTAAATCTGAATGCTGGAACCTTGTCATAAATGTTAGCTGTTGGTCATTATTGTCATCGTTGGCATTATTTTTTTAAATCAGAGAATTTTTAATTTGTGCTTGAAATAACACCAGAGATGATGAAATCCAACTTCCTCATATTGCAGGTGAGCAATCTCCAGTCTGGAAGAGCAAAGTGACCAGTGCACAGCCACTATTCCACGGCAGAGCTGAGACGGGAGTGCAGGTCTGGTCCGACGAGACCCAAGTCCGTGGCTCCCTTAGCAAGGCTGCCTTGGTTCTGAGGACTGGGCGTGGCCTGCAGGACGCTGAAGGGTCGTAGGCGCCTCATGCAAGTACAGTGGGAGGGTTGGCACAGGAGCAATGGGAAACCCTGTCCACTTTTATTAGGATGCTCTCAAGATGAAACTCTCTAATCCCAGACTGAGAGAGAACAGGGCGATGTGAACTAGTCAACCTAGAAGTGCTGGCCAGCCTCCCACACTTTCCAGGAAGCCTAAAATGACCACACACAGAAAAATGTAAATCTAATGTTTACCAGTCTGTTCCCCGAGTACTAGGTCCCCACCCCTCCACATCCTCTGAGCCAGCATCCGCCTCCAGTGACCGAGGTTCTGGAGGGCCTGGTACACACGTGGACAAGGGCACGCTGGCTGTCAGCTGGCTGCTGTCAGTGAAAGGCTCTGTTCCTCTTGCTTTTAAAGAAGAGCCTGCATCACAAAAGCCCAAATGTTGTATGATTCCGGTTACATGGAGTACCTAGAATATGCAAATTCACCAGAGGCTGGGGATGGGGTTCCTATTTAATGGGTATGTCCTATTTGCCAAGGAAACATGCCAGTCCGCACACTGGCCAGTTCTCACACTTTAACTCTCAACCTGCCGTTTACTTAATGGGCTAAAGATTATTTTATCTTCAAGTAAGACTCATAATACAACAAAAACTTAATGAGGCAGTGCTGACATACAAACAAACAAGTGTAAACACAATTACTGGTCAGCGTATCTGGAGATCGTGGGCAAATATAAAGGACAGTCGTTAATAAGTAATCCTAGAAAATTCTCTTCCAAAGCAGAGACCAGTGGACTTTGAGTATGAAATATTGGCTTATGGCAATGACCAGATTCACCACATCAGCATGTTTGTATGAAAAGAGCTCTGGAGCCCGGCCGGTGTGGCTCAGTGGTTGAGTGTTGACCCATGCACCAAGAGGTCGCTGGTTCGATTCCTGGTCAGGGCACATGCCCAGGTTGTGGGCCCAATCCCCACTAGGGGGCATGCAGAAGGCGGCCAATCAATGTTCTCTCTCATTGATGTTTCTCTCCCCCTCTCCCTTCCTCTCTCTCTAAAATCAATATAGAAAAAAAAAGAAAGAAAGAAAGAAAAGAGCTCTGGAGTAGAGATGGAAGACCGGGTCCTCATCGCAGCTCACCCAGTCCCTGGCTGTAGGACCTTGGCAAGTAGCGTGACTTCTCTGGGCCTCAGCTTGCTCCTCCATACAATGGACTTGCTCGGTGATCTCCCGAGGCTTTCAATCATCACTCCATGATCTGGGCAAAGCTGGTACTGAGTCTACTGAGGCCATGGTGTAGGGTACTATCCACAACAACATAATTGAAAAACTTCCAAAAAGGTACAGTTGTACCCAGTGAAAATATTATGCACCAAATTTAAAACATTGTACGTTCTCTTGGTAGAATAATCCGCAAGTGCAGAATGCAAGGCTGAACATAGGGTTTCACACATCAAAACAAGGAAGTTGGAGGAACAATGCACAAGGTTTTTGTTTAAGATATTCTTACCACCCACTGTTCTTTTTAGACACGCATGCACGCAGCCCAGCACCAAAGACAGTGTCACATCCCATCAGGTTTTCTGGTGACAGTACCCATGCACAGAAAACAGAGGCAACTCTGACAGACTATATGAATGGAAGACCAAGACTTTCCTAAAATCCAGACCAGACATAGGGGAACCTAACCTGAGAGGGAAATGAACACTTCTCAAATTTCTTCCTGCTTTCATCTGAAAATTTCCCCTCAGAAATGAGATTAATGAAAAATTACAAGTATCACTTTTCAGTATGCTGAGTTGCAAGTTTTCTATTGTTAATTCTGCATAATGAAAACTATGTTTAAGCTCAGATGTTCATAGGATGTATGAAAAAGATCTTCATTAAAAGTATCTACAGTGCCCTGGCCAGTTTGGATCAGCGGTTAGAGCATCAGCCCACAGACCAAAGGGTCTCGGGTTCGATTCCTGGTCAAGGGCACGTACCTGGGTTGCAGGTTCGATCCCCAGCCCCAGTCAGGGTAGTGCAGGAGGCAACTAATCTATGTCTCTCTCTCACACTGATGTTTCTCTCTCTCTCTGCTTCCCTCCTTTCCACTCTATCTAGAAATCAATGGAAAAATATCCTCGGGTGAGGATTAACAAAAAAATAAAATATCTACACTGTCAGCCACTTTGGACAGGCACTGGGGAAGAACTCCCTCGCGCAACAGCAAGGGGCGTTTTCTCTTCAGGGGACAGTGATTTCCGCAAGGAAGGCTTGAACACCTTTGATTCTGAGTCTCCTTTCATGGACTCCTGATCTGGAGTGCTCTTTCCCTCCCCACCATGCCTCCAGGGACTGGGAACAGACTAGACGTTGGCAGCAGCATCCTTTCATTCTTACAGAGAGTAGAAACAAGGGACTCATTACCCTACTTTCTTAAAAAGTTCAGGACAAAGAAACAGATAACTAGTCTAAAGGGTCTGGTATTGGAAAGAAGCTGTGCTCTGTCTCTTGACAGGTTTATGAGTCTGATTTACACAAAGGGTCTGGGAAAAAACCATATCGTCTTATTAAAAGTAATGGTTCAAATTTATCTGAATTTGACATGAAACTTTACTTTCTTTAAAAGGACGTTTTATAAACCATGTCAATCATAACGGAATCATTAGTCCAATGTCTTCGTGGCGATGAGGCTGCACGCCCTGAGGGACATCATTACGAACTCCGTGCGCTGCTACTTGGTGCCTGTGCACCAGCTAATGAAGACATGTTTGTCATCCGCTATCCCTCATCAAGACGGAGCCCAGCTTCACCCTATGAAAACCATGTGTCTTCTGGAGTCAGTTCAAATACTCGCTGTCACTTACCTGCTATGAGAATGTGGGCAGGTTCCACCTGCACAGCCTCAGTTTCGGCAAACTGAACACATCAGTGTCTTCCTTCATGGTGAGAGGCAAACTAAATAATATTAATACGTATAAAGCACCCCGACCGTGCCTGGCACGCACGGCGCCCCAGCAAACGGCAGGGCCCCATCACCGTCCACCCTGCAAGCCATCTTGAGATGATCGGTTCAAGACATGCAAATATTGCCAAAGTCAGTATTGTTGCTTTTCTCCCTAAACTTGGTGTTTTTCCAAATGCAACAAAGATGCCCAAATGCCTCCTGGGTCCCTTGAAGAGGCTCGGAGACATTTATTAAATTGTCTATGAGAAAAGAGGAATGAAGTTCTCCTGGTTCTGCTCCAACACATCACCCGAGGGTTGCCTGAATACTGTCCTTAAGTTATAGAAGGTTATAAAGCAATCTTACCCAAAACACTTTGTTTGAAGACAAAAACGATACTCAACGATCAGAGGGAAAAATTCACCAAGCCTTTTTACAAGTAGGCTGTTATCATTCTTGAAGGATATTCTCAAATAAGTAAAAACGAATAATCCACTAAAACAATGGAAAACTAAATAGTCATGTCTTGAGGACACCTCCCTGGAGCTGGAAGACGGCACCGCTCAGGGATTCTCACGATGGGACGCAGCCGTCCTGGGTGACAAGAGCGCCGAGGAGCCTGAGCTCAGAGGCAGAAGCCCGTCCCTGCTCTGCCTAATGCTGTTGTCTGAGCTCTTTCTACTCCTTTTGATCTTTGGGTCTCTGATTCCTCCCATGCACAACTACTTACACTGCAGGCTTACTTTGTGAATCAGAAATTAAATCACTATTATAAAGCTTTTCGTAATCTTTAAGGTCATATAAGTGTTACCAGCTATAGTGTTTGGAGCCAACTCACCACCTGTCCAGAGAGCCAACTGATACATTGTCAAGAATGTTTCAAGCTACCTGTTGGCCGTGGGTAGCCTGAAACGCAGCAGCCTGTCCCCAGGTCTTCGCGACACGCCCACGTGGTCCCCTCAGTCAGCTGAGGCTGTCTGCCCTGCTGCATTTCTTTTCTTTTCGCTCCATTTTATGCTGACTTCACAATTTTATGTTTGTCGTATCAAATTCTCTTTTGGCTCCTTCTGAAAGCCGATTTCTATGTAACTCTTTCTTCCCTCTTTTGCATGTTTATTGAGTTTCTTTTTTCTTTTCAAGTCAACAAGAAACACCATGAGCTGGTGGAGCGCCCTGGTCTCAGCAACTGAGGTCGTCAACGGCTGAGATGGGGGCGGGGGCCGAGCTCCTTGTCGGGGCTCCCTGCCTTCTGCCTGCTGCTGTCTCAACGGGAAACAGCATTCCCATCAGAGCACACGTCGGGGCACAGCAAGGGCTGTCTGCTCTCGCAGCCTGCGCAGGGCTTGGTGTGAAGGAAGCTAAGTCAGTGCTTTATCCTGGTTTTGGGTAGAAGTCTTATGTCTGTACCACAGAAACTTGGAAATGGGGGTGGGGGGGCAGCGAAATGCAGTGGTGCCTTTAAGAATTTGTCAAAAACAATGACAGGAAAGATCCTAAAGAACCCAACAATTCTAGGTCATTGTTTGCCCATGTTAGTCATAAATTCAGAGCCTCACAAAACATACTGCCCAGGTCCTTGCGGAATATCTAGAATAAACCCTTACTTTTTTGCTGGGAGGAAACCGGGCCCCAGAGTATTTCAACGGCATGGCCGACACTGCAGCTGGCAAGAGACCTGGGACAAAACCCACCTGTCATGGTTCCCAGGCCGGTGGCCGCCCCACACGTCAGGGGAGTTGACATCTGGAGTCCCCTTTCCCAGAAGTGAATTCAATGACAATAATCCAAGTAATCAAATTTAAATTGTTTAAATCAGTTAGACAGATCTGAGTTTTCCCACAGTAGACGGGCCAGCATGACCATTTTATTTGTTCAACAAATGACTTTGGAAATTGAGAAACGGTTAAGAGTAGCATTTTCATTTCTGAGCCAGATTTGTGCTTGAAAAGCTGAGTGACAAGGAGTTTCTAGGCGACAAGGGGAAGGTCCAAGAGGACATATGAAGAGAAACACCTCGTCTTCAGTTCCCCACGGAGCAGAACCTGCACCGTCTCTGTCACCAGGGTTGGGCAGCTCCCCGGGTCACCTCTGCGTGAGGACCCCGCAGCCTTGGTGGGCAGGTGTTCAACCAGGTCATGCTCGGAGCTCAGGAGAATTAACCTGGGGCAGGAACGTGGGAAGACACCAAAGCCTGGAACAAACTGGGCTTGCAGGAGCTAAAAGAACCTATGGATAAATTCATTGTGAAAATATTAAGTCCGATTTCCACAAAGTTGTTTGAGCAACTTTGACTTCCAAGCGGCTTTTGCATTATCCGCTTTATTTCAATGGGTAACCCCGAGAAGCAGAGGGGGTGCAGAACAGAGGAAGACGATGTTAACTGTTCTCATGCCCCCAGAGCTGCCACCAGCTTCCTCCCCCTTCACTGCACCCAGTGTCCGCCCTGCCTTCACCATCCCACATGTCATAGCGTTCATTACACTTCCATACACGGGGACACATAAACACGCAGCCCTGCTAGGGGCTCATGAAGGTCGCCATCCAAACTGGGAGACCCACCTGCCAGCCAGGAATCCCAGCAGCTAATCACCTGCTTTGGCTCACTCGGCTTGACACACACCTGTAAGAATTCATGACCCTCGACTCCTTCAGCACACGCGCCAAGCCCAAAACAAAGCTGTAGGTACAACAGCCGACTGTTGGGAGAGCTACAGCCGAAGCTTCACTCCCGTTAAGCCAGGGGTGAGAGGCGGGAGCAGGAAGAGCATCTGAGAACGCTAGCGCAGCAGTATTCTATCCAAAATACATTCACATACACACTCTATATGTTACATAGAGAAGTATATGTAGTAGTATATGTAATACATATGTAATTTACATATTATATTACACGTAGTAGTATATATATGGATATTAGGTATATATGCTAAGATTTATACATATACTTCACAATTTATCAGATATTTTAGTAAAAGTCTATACATTTTATGTTAATACATCTATTATACACACACACACACACACACACACACATTTTCTATTAATCCTCATCCGAGCATATTTTTCCATTGATTTTTTTAGATAGAGTGGGAGGGATGGAGAGAGAGAGAGAGAGAGAGAGGAACATCAATGTGAGAGAGACACATCAAGTGGTTGCCTCCTGCACGACCCCAACCCGGGCCAGGGATCAAACCTGCAACCAAGGTACATGCCCTTGACTGGGACTCGAACCCAAGGCTCTTTGGTCTGCAGTCTGACACTCTAACCACTGAGCCAAACCAGCCAGGGCTGCATCTGTTATATTTTATACCATCATACACATTACTTCCGTTATCCCTCACAGTGACTATACCAGGATTTGTCCTCATTTTATAACTGAGAAATCTGAGGCTCCCAGAGAAAGAAGTTAAATGACTTTTACCCTCCCTGAACCACCAGGAAGAGGCCAGTCAGGACTAAAACTCAGGTCCACCAGGCAGCGAAGCCCTGCAGAAGCTGGCCTCACTTCATGTGTTTATTTCTAAGTCTGTGGGCTGGTTGTCGGCCCTAGGGTGACTGTCTCCCATGAGCACCATTGCCCCAGGCCACCCCAAACACATGGGTTGGTGGCTTGGCTGTTTTTCTGGGATGTTGCTACCCTCATCCCAGTCCTTTGCAATAGCAGATTATATTGCTAATTTAGCTGTAAAGGAGGTTGGTACGGGGTCTCACTGGGCTCCCCACACTTCAAGCCCAACCACAAATTAAGGGATACAGGCATGAAGACCAGAGCCAGCACGGAGCCAAGACAGAGCCGCTCCTATATTCTGGCCCCAGCTCCAGTCCAGAGCCCACTGGAGCCTGTGCACAGCCCACCTGCTCTGTGACAAGTCCTTCGCCACTCAGCCACCTTTAAAACAAGAGGCGTGTGCCCGCTCCCTCCACCCTCTCAGTCTAGAAGCCTTTCAATGCTAGTATTTGATTACGTTGTCTCTGCGGAATATTTTTCTCTCCAGTCCTGTAGCCAAGGACAGCAGTCTAAATGCCCAGAAAGAATGCTAAAGGCAGGTATCAGCAAAGATGCCTGGCGCAGGCTTCATGCCCCCAAACAGCAATACTTGTAAAAGCAGAAAAGAGTGGAATCAATTTGGTTCTGTTTAAAATCAAACCCAGAGGGACATCTCCACCCAACTGCAGCCTAATCTTTTAGAGTTGCTATAAGGTCAACTGTTGGGCCCAGAACCAAAACTATCTGGCATAATCCCTTGTCATTTACGATGGGATTGCAGAGTAGAGAAACTTAAACGATTAAGTTACAATTCTATCTCCCTTTCACCCAGAAAGAGAAATCTCGGCTTCTTCCTACCCATCATCGTGGACAGTCTGGCAAACATCTTCACTCCTGACTTCATCCCCCCCGGGAACTGGCGGCTGTTTCCGTTATCACCGAGCTGATGGGCTAGATGCAGCCCGTTGCTAACGCCAGAGAGGCGGAGAGGAAACCTGCGTTGAAAATTAAATCTATCTGGTTAAATACTGAAGCCTGTGGAGTGAGAACCAGCAGCCACTCTTGCTAATCCAACCGGACTTAAACCGTTTCCCCAAATGTCAGTGCTGGAATGCTTTACAAAATATCAGAAAATGAATAAGGATACTACTGTCTTTGTCTAATTAAAGCTAATGTGTACAAGGAAGGCCAGGGAACAGCTACGTGTTCACGTTCTTTGCGCCCCTGCGGCATTCATGCCTGGGCCTGGGTCTCCGACTTTCACTTACTTATGCAAAGGAAAGTGAAACCCACCAACTTTCTGGAGCCTTCCAAATCCAAAACCTAAGCAAAAAGCTCAGAAATAAGGACTCGGAATGATTGAATAAATGATCAATCATTTATTGTAACCGAATGTAACCTTCCGAGATTGTAAAACGAGATAGCCCTAGCCTATTACAGAAGAAAGACCAAATCATTTGAATATTTTTGGTCAGTCGGCGTTGGGAGGTTCTAGCACTCTCTGAGCCTCGGTTTACACGGGTGTGGACAGGACGGACAGCCACCCCTCCCTCCGAGGACGCTGCTTCCACACCCACGGGAGGTTCTGGGCAGCCACACACCGTAAAGGGAGAGAGCCCTCCCCGTGCCCCTCTGACAAAGGGGAGCAGCAGCCCCGGGCCCTTCATAACCCTCTCCTCTTTCCTTCAAACTGCCCTCACCAGGCTCTTCCCAGGTTAACACTTGGTTCTTCCCTCTTCAAAGGCAGTGTCTCGATTTTATATTCTCAGCCTTTTGTGAACAGGGGCTCAGAGGACTGGGGACTCCACGTGCCTCAAACCCTGGTCTAAAGGAGCCATGACCCTCACCCCTGCCTGAGTAAGGCCAGCTCCCCTGGGCTCCCTCTTCTTTTAGACCCTGAAAACGGGCAGGACGTCTCTCCTTTCAGGCTGAGTTCCCTTGAAGGAGTAACGAGGACATCCCCGCCCATTCCGAACGCGGTGAAGGTCCCCCAGGCCGCGCTGTGACTCGGACGTACCCAGCTGCCTGCTGCCCAGGGCTGACCGTCCCAGTCCAGGTTCCACAGCCTGTGTACCTTCCGGACGGGACAGGACACTCGGCAGCCAAGGGTAGCGGCCTGTGTGTTCAGGTTCTCGAAGACGTCGCGTGGAGGAAAGAAGTGAATTACCCACTCAGAAGACATGTGGATGTAAAAGTGGACAGCCACCTGCACACAAGTGGACTCTTAGGCACTTCAAGTCATCTTAGAAAAATACAGCTTGAAAATATACTGAGAGGCTCCAGTAATCCAAAAGGCCGCAGACAGGTGCGTATTCCCGGCAACGGACACTGAGAGGATGGAACGCAACGCGTGGAAGGCACAGAGGGACGCCCAGGAAGTCACACCCTGTGGCAAGTGAGGGAGCACGCAGACCTCACCAGAGTGCCGGGGAGCAGTCCTGCCCTTGCTGTGACCCCCACACACTACCAGTGCTGTCCTCCCCAGGAGGGGGCTGAGATGACCAGGCGGCAGTGACAGCCGAAGGAAACATCGATGAGAGAGAACATCAATTGGCCGCCTCCTACAGTCAGAACAACCAGCTCTTTGTGGTTCCCACTCCTGATGCCTGGTCGAAACTCAGCAAAAAGCCAGGGTTTCAACCTTCCCAAAAGAAAGGGATATCAGAACAATTCCAAATAAAAAATAAACCAAACATACTCCTTTTAATTAGAAATGTCCCTCGCCCGGCCGTGTGGCTCAGTGGTTGAGCGTCGACCCATGCACCAAGAGGTCGCCAGTTTGATTCCTGGTCAGGGCACACGCCCAGGCTGTGGGCCCGATCCCCAGCAGGGGGCATGCAGGAGGCGGCCAATCGATGTTCTCTGTCATCGATGTTTCTCTCTCTCTCCCTCTCCCTTCCTCTCTCCTAAAATCAATAAAGGAAAAAAAATTTTTTTAATTAAAAAAAAAAGAAGTTTCCCTACTTTTGCCATGTTTAAAATCAGATATATTATTCTTTTGCAACTTCAAAAAAAATTCTCTTGTCTTTTTTAGCGCTTTTCTTAGCAGAGTGACAATGTACTCTGCATTCATATAATACCAATCTCTCTACCATTTACTATTTCACCCGACATCGTCCACACAGTTATTTCAGAATAGCCCCTGTCAGGGTGAAAGCAGAGACTCTCTTTTGTACTCTGCACAGCCTGGAGGTTTTCATCCCCACAGAGACAGACGAGAGCAATGTGTGGAGCACTGGAATCGGAAACAATGCGAGCCCCAACTTGTTTGGGATGTGTGCTTCTCAGACAGGTGGGTCTTTCAAAGGGAACAGGGTGACTTAATGGAAAACTCTGGCATCTTTCCTGACTCCCTACGGGCTTTCTGTCATAGGGTCATACGTGATGCCTCTGTCTGTCCCCCTACTTAGCCATCAGTGACGTCAATGGGGACAGAAGAAACACAGCAGCAAGGAAGGCCCTCCGTTGCCTCAAAGCACTGGTGGTTATCCCAGGTTCCTCTCCCTCTGTGCCCTGCCTGGACCCCGTCCCGGCTGACTCTGCTCTTGGCACTCTGCCACAGTCTGCTCCATGCTGGGCCTGGCCCTCGCACGGGCATTTACCATTTTGTAGAAAATATCACAAATCAAAATTCATCAAGATTGGGAGACTTTGATCAGAATAGCCAGAGGTTTGGTGACCATCAAACACCATGAGCTCTGGGTGGGTGTTTTAGGTACAGAGCCTACCCCATGCTTCCCCAATGCTTTTCAGTTCAAACCGCATCACAGAATAATGACTGAGTACCACAGGGACTAAAACAGAAAATAAGGCCCATCCTGAAACAGCCTGCAGTCCACGAGACTATGAAATCAGTACCTGAGGAGAAGACCAATGGGGCGTGATGAAAAAACATAACAGTATAGGAGGAGAGAAAATGGCGGCGGAGTGAGTGGAAGCTACACAGACGATCTCCCAGGACCAAACAGGAATTACAACTAAAATAAAGACAAATCATCGGAAAAAGCAACAGAAAAGCAGCGGGAGAGGACCATACAACCAGGGACACTGAATGAGCTGGTAGGATCTGCGGAGGCGTGAGAGGGTGGCAGGCTGAAAGCCCACGGACAGCAGCGACCTTAGCTGTGAGCTGTGCCCTTGGGGTTAAGATCCCAAGCAGCTCCACAGCACAGAGGGCTGGGACAGAGAGCTAAATAGCTACAGCCACTCACCTGGGGCTCCGGCAGAGGGAGGGCGGACTGGCCTGGAACTCTGTGGGGACACCCGGGATTTGGAGGGCACTCAGAGTTTGTGCTGAGTTGCAGCCACAAAGGACGATGGCCAGCTTGCTCCTTCCAGGTCACACAGAACGGTGGCCAGCTTGCTCTCTCATTCCTGGAGCTGTGGCAGCCTCTCCCTCGGAGATTTGACCCAAACCAGGCGAGCAAAGAAATGCAAATTGAGGCTCATTAACAACCAGCATCGTCCCCACCCTCGGGAAATCCTCTTACACTAAACACCTGAGGGAGTTTCTCATTCAACTGAGAACCCAAGGCTTTTCAAGTAACTGAGGCTAATAGCCTCCAGGCAAAAAGCTAGAGGATAACTGAACCTTTCCTGAGCTTGCAAATCTACCCAGGAAAGTGAGACTTGACAGTGATGTTTAAGGAGGGCCCTCCGCACTCATCCAAACCCAGTAGAGGGAGCCACAAGTAGCAGAACACCAATACTCATAGGAAAAATTTGGCAGGCTCCAAAACCCACTGAGATAGCCAAAATGGTGAAACAAAGAAACAAATCCCAAATGAAAGAACAAGAGAACTCTACTGAAGATGAGATAAATGAAATGCAGTTAAGCAAATTATCAGAGGTAGAGTTCAGAGCCATGATCTTGAGAAAGCTAAACAGCATGAGTAAGGACATCAACACCATGAGTAAAGATATAGAAACACTGAAAACCAACCAAGTGGAAATGAAGACTGACATAGCAGAAATAAAGAACACATTGGAAGGACTGACCAGCAGAATAGAGGAAGCGGAGGACCAATCAGTGAATTAGAAGACAGAGTAGAAAAAATCAATCAATCAGAAAACCAAAAGGAAAAAACAATAAAAAAACAAAACAAAAAAAACAAAAAAAAAAACAGGAAAATAGCTTAAGAGAACTGTGGGACAACTGGAAATGTAATAACATTCGCATAATAGGAGTCCCCGAAGAAGAAGAAAATGAGCAAGGGTTAGAGAATATATTTGAAGAAATAGTGACAGAAAACTTTCCTAACTTGGTGAAGGAAGAAGGCATTCAAGTTCAAGAAGCACAGAGAGCCCCAAGTAAGAAGAACCCAAACAGGTCCACACCAAGACACATAATAATTAAAATGCCAAAAATTAAAGACAAAGAGAGAATCCTAAAGTCAGCAAGAGACAAGCAACAGGTTACCTACAAAGGAACCCCCATAAGGCTATCAGCTGACTTCTCAACAGAAATACTACAGGCCAGAAGGGAATGGCATGAAGTAATCAAGGTCATGAAAAACAAGGATCTGAATCCAAGACTACTCTACCCAGCAAGGCTATCATTCAAAATAGGAGGTCAAACAGAGAGCTTCCCAGATAAAAAAAAAAAGGCTCAGGGAATATATCAGCACCAAACCAGCACTGCAAGAAATGTTAAAAGGACTGCTGTAATTAGTAGAAGAAATAGGAAGAAAAATATAACCACACTGAACAAAAATGGCAATAAATAAGTACATATCAAAAATCACCTTAAATGTAAATGGATTGAATGCTCCGATTAAAAGGCACAGAGTAGCTGACTAGATAAGAAAGCATGATTCACATATATGTTGTTTACAAGAGACCCACCTCACAACAAAAGATTCACATAGGTTGAAAGTAAAGGGATGGAAAAAAATCTTACAAGCAAACTGAAAGGAAAAAGAAGCTAGGGTAGCAATACTCATATCTGATAAATTAGATTTCAAAATGAAGGCTATAACTAGAGACAAAGAAAGCCACTACATAATATTGAAAGGATCTATCCAACAGGAAGATATAACCTTGGTAAACATATATGCACCCAATATAGGAGCACCAAAATATATTAAAAATCTTCTGGAGGACTTCAAAGGAGAAATTGACAGCAATACAATCATAGCAGGGAACTTCAACACCCTGCTGACATCACTGGATAGATCATCTAGACAAAAAATTGACAAGGAAACAGAGATTCTAAATGATGCACTAGATCAAATGGATTTAACAGATATATACAGAGAATTACACCCCAAAACTGCAGAATTCACATTCTTCTCAAGTGCACATGGGACATTCTCAAAGATAGACCACATGTTAGGGCACAAATGAAGTCTCTACAAGTTCAAGAAGATTGAAATCATATTTAGCATCTTCACAGATCACAATGGCATGAAACTAGAAATCAATTGCAACAAGAACATGCAAAGACATTTGAACACGTGGAGGCTAAATAGCATGTTACTGAACAATGAATGGGTTACCATGCAGATCAAGGAAGAAATTAAAAACTTCCCAGAAACCAATGAAAATGAACACACAACAACACAAAATCTATGGGATGCAGTGAAAGCAGCTCTGAGAGAGAAGTTCATAGCACTACAGGCCCACCTCAAGAAACAAGAAAAATTTCTAATTGACTACCTAACCTCACAATTTAAAGAACTAGAAAGCAAACAAAAAGAAAACCCCAGAGCAAGTAGAAGGAAGGAAATAGTAAAGATCAGAGCAGAAATAAATGACATGGAGACCAAAAAAACAATTCAAAGGATCAGTGAAACAAAGAGCTGGTTTTTTGAAAAGATAAACAAGATTGATGGACCCTTAGCTAGATTCACCAAGAAACAAAGAGAGAGAACCCAAATACACAAAATCAGAAATGAAAGAGGAGAAGTAATAACTGACACCACAGAAATACAAAGGATCGTTAACAAATACTATGAACAATTATACGCCAACAAATTTGACAATCTAAGCGAAATGGACAAATTTCTAGAAACACATAGTCTCCCAAAACTGAACCGGGAAGAGATAGAAAACTTGAACAGGCCAATCTAACAATGAAGGAAATTGAAAATGTAATCAAGACTCTCCCAGCAAACAAAAGCCCAGGCCCAGATGGCTTCACAGGGGAGTTTTACCGAACATTCAAAGAAGAACTAATACCCATTCTCCTCAAACTATTCCAAAAAATTCAAGAAGAAGGAAGACTTCAAAACTCGTTTTATGAAGCCAGCAAAATTCTAATTCCAAAACCAGAAAAAGACACTACAAAGAAAGAAAACTACAGGCCAATATCCCTGATGAACATAGATGCCAAAATCCTGAACAAAATACTAGCAAATCGGATCCAGCAATACATCAAAAAAATTATTCATCATGACCAAGTGGGATTCATCCCAGGGATGCAAGGCTGGTACAATATTCGCAAATCAATAAATGTGATAAACCACATAAACAAAATGAAAGATAAAAACCATATGATCATATCAATAGATGCTGAAAAAGCATTTGACAAAATTCAGCACCCATTTCTGATAAAAACGCTCAGCAATTTGGGAACAGAGGGATCATATCTCGACATAATAAAGGCCATATATGAAAGACCTACAGCCAACATCATACTCAATGGACAAAAACTAAAAGCATTTCCCTTAAGAACAGGAACAAGGATGCCCACTTTCACCATTCTTATTTAACATAGTACTGGAAATCTTAGCCACAGCAATCAGACATGAAGAAAAAATAAAAGGGCCCTGGCCGGTTTGGCTCAGCGGTTAGAGCATCGGCCTGTGGACCAGAGAGTCCCGGGTTCGGTTCCCGCTAAGGGCACATACCTCGGTTGCAGTTTGCCCCTGGCCCTGGTTGGGGTCGTGTGGGTGGCAACCACTCAATGTGTTTCTCTCTCTCTTCCTCCCTCTCTCCCTCTCGCTCTATCTGAAGATAAATGCAAAAATGTCCTCGGGTGAGGATAAAAAACAAATTTAGAAAAAAATAAAATAAAAATAAAAGAAAAAATAAAAGGGATCCAAATTGGAAAGGAGGAAGTGAAACTGTCATTATTTGCAGATGACATGATATTATACATAGAAAACCCTAAAGACTCCATCAAAAATCTACTAGACTTAATAAATGAATTTGGCAAAGTAGCAGGATACGAAATTAATGTCATGAAATCGACAGCATTCTTATACACCAATGATGAACTCACAGAAAGAGAAACTAAAAAAGCAATCCCATTTATCATCGTGGCAAAAAAATTAAGATACCTAGGAATAAACTTAACCAAAGAAGTAAAGGACCTATTTGCAGAAAACTACAGGACATTGAAAAAAGAAATATAGGAAGATATAAAAAAGTAGAAGCACATACCTTGTTCATGGATTGGAATAATTAACATCATTAAAATGTCCATACTACCCAAAGCAATCTATAGATTCAATGCAATCCCCATCAAAATACCAACGACATATTTCACAGAACTAGAACAAATGCTTCAGAAGTTCGTATGGAACCACAAAAGACCCCAAATAGCCACAGCAATCTTCAAAAAGAAGGACAAAGTAGGCGGGATCACAATATCGGATATCAGGTTATACTACAAAGCTACTGTAATCAAAACAGCCTGGTACTGGCACAAAAACAGGCACATAGATCAATGGAATAGAACAGAGAACCCAGAAATTGACCCAAAACATTATGCTCAATTAATATACGACAAAGGTGGCAAGAGCATACACTGGAGTAAAGACAGCCTCTTTAATAAATGGTGCTGGGAAAATTGGACAGCTGTATGCAAAAGAATTAAACTAGACCATCAACTTACACCATACACAAGAATAAACTCAAAATGGATAAAAGACTTAAATGTGACTCATGAATCCATAAAAATCCTAGAAGAAAATGTAGGCAACAAAATTTCAGACATCATACGCAGCATAATTTTCACTGATAAATCACCTAAGGCAACAGAAACAAAGGAAAAAATGAACACATGAGACTACTTCAAACTCAAAAGCTTCTGCACAGCAAAAGAAACAATCATCAAATCAGAAAGGCAACCCACTGTATGAGAGAGCATAATTGCCAATGATACATCAGATAAGGGATTAATTTCCAAAATATATAGTGTGTTCATACAACTCAACAAAAGGAAGACAAAGAACCCAATTAAAAACTGGGCAAAGGAACTAAATAGACACCTCTCCAAACAGGACATACAAATGGCCAAGAGACATATGAAGAAATGCTCAACATCACTAATCATCAGAGAGATGCAAATTAAAACAACAATGAGGTATCACCTCACACCTGTCAGAATAGCCACCATCAACAAATCATCAAACAACAAGTGTTGGCGAGGGTGTGGAGAAAAGGGGACTCTAGTACACCGCTGGTGGGAATGCAGACTGGTGCAGCCACTGTGGAAAACACTATGGTGTTACCTCAAAAAATTAAAAATTGAATTGCCATTTAACCCAGTGATCCCACTTCTAGGAATATACCCTAAGAAGCCTGAAGCACCAATCAGAAAGAATATATGTATCCCCATGTTCATAGCAGCGCTATTTACAATAGCTAAAATCTGGAAACAGCCCAAGTGTCCATCAGTGGATGAATGGATAAAAAAGCTGTGGTACATATACACAATGGAGTACTATGCAGCTGTAAGAAAGAAAGATCTCTTATCCTTTGAGACGACATGGAGGACCTGGAAACTATTATCCTAAGTGAAACAAGCCAAGCAGAGATAGACAAATATCATATGATCTCACTTATTTCTGGAATATAATGAACATAACAGTCTGAGGAACAGGGTAGTCCCAGAGATGTGGAGGTAGGGTACAGACTGACAATTGCCAGAAGAGGGGGTGGGGGAGGGGAGCAATAAACCACAGAACTTATATGCATGTACACATAACCAATGGACATGGACAACAAAACTGGGGATGAGGCAGGGAGGGAGGGGGAGGAGGGAGTCAATGGGGGAAAAAGGAGAAACATCTATAACAAAGATAAATTAATATTAAAAAAAAAAGTAGTACTTCTATGTTAAGGAACTAGTCCATTAAAATTTTTAACAAGTAAAATAAATAAATAAATAAATAACATACTGAGGATCAAAAAGGTAACTGCAAGCTCCTAGTTAACTACATACTTTGACTTCACACACACACGCACGCGCACACACACACATGCTCACACTCGTGCACATACACACTCACACACACACTCGCACACCTGCACACTCACACACGTACACACACCAGGTGAGCATCCTGGGCTTCTGGTTTAACCTCTCTGAGCATCAGTCTCCTCTTCTGTAAAATCAGGACGACTCCAGTAAAGTAGAAGGAGCATCAAAGACCTGTAAGCAGTATGTGCTCAACACTAATAATTATTGATATTATTTAATAATATCTGATTTTAATAAAAAATATTAAAATAATAATAATATCCCGATAATATCTGTTGATACCTAGACTAGGTTCCTCAGGAGTTGTAACTAAAGGCCAAAAGAGGTTAAGTCACCCGGTAAAGTTACATGTGTCATTTTTGGACCAACTAGGATATGAACCCCAGGTCTTTTGATCACAAGATCATCTCTGATTCTGAGGCCAACCCCAGCACACATGCGAGGCCCGATCCGCAAAGGCAGGCGCCTGGGGCTGGGGGAAACACTCTTGGGCCCAGATGCCCTCCTGAGTCAGAATCGGCATTTTAACAAGCTCACCAGCTGATTCAGACACACAGTGAAGTTTGAGAAGCTCTTACCTGGGGGACTTTCAAAAGACTGTCAGCTCTTATCACTTAAGTATTCACTCATTCATTCATCCTTTCGCTCCGCAAACATCACAGCAAGCCTGCCACACGTGAGACACTGCGGGGCGGCCAACAACATATTTCCTGCAACATGGAGGACTGTCCACTGGCTGTGGCTGGATGCTGCCCAAGATGTGACCTAAGACACCAGGCGTGATATGTAGGGGACAGGGTTTGAGAAATGTGTACACGCCTCCAAGTCACATCTATGTACAAAAATGCCATCTGCTGTTGTTCCGGTCAGGATGGCGGGTAGGTAACCGCGGTATCGCGTCCCCCCACAACCACATCAAAGTTACAACTAAACTACAGAACAACCATCATTCAAAACTTCCTGACATCAAGCTGAAAGGAAGTCCTACAACTAGGAAGTTAAAGAAGAAGCCGCATGGAGACTGGTAGGAGGGCGGAGGCAGACGGGCTGGTCCCACACCCTGTGTGGTGGATAAAAATTAGGAGAATACATTGGCTGGGAAGGTCCTCCCTGGGGACTGAGGTGTCCCTGTCCCACACCAGGCACCAGCTCAGGGTTCCAGTGCCAGGAAGAGAATCCCCATAACTTCTGGCTGGAAAACCAGCGGGAACTGAGGCTGAGGCGGCTGGAGCCCCCGGGCAGCTCCTCTTAAAGGGCCCGCGCACGGACTTACTCGGACTCCCACCCTCCAGGCTCCAGCGTGCGGGAGGCAGCTTGAAAGGCACCAGAGTCATATGGGGAAGAACTGAGCTGTTTGGCATTGGAGCGAGGGCTGGAGAGGCAGCTTTCTCCTGGACAGACGTGCTATCAGAGGCCTTTGTTCCTTTGGTGAGCCCTTCCCTGGGCCGGCAGATGCCACCATATCTGGAACTCCAGCAACCTAGCTCACACTGATTGCCCCGCCCTGGTGATTCCCTGAGGCCCTGCCCCACCCAGCTTTCAGGCCCACCCAAGCTGTTGTCAGTTGCTTTACCATAGGATTGGCCTGTCTTGGATCCTGCTTCAGCTTTTCCTAAATTCTTTCAAACAAGCAGCATCTGGTCTCAGCTACCCCCATACCTCTCGCTAAGTAACACATAGAAACAAACACAGGGAGGCAGCCAAAATGAGGAGACAAAGAAACAGGTCCCAAATGAAAGAACAGAACAAAACTCCAGGAAAAGAACTAAGTGAAATGGAGTTAAGCATCCTAACAGGTGCTGAGTTCGAAACACTGCTTATAAGGATGCTCAATGGACTTAGTGAGAACCTCAGTGAACTTAGTGAGGGCCTCAAAAGCATAAAAAAGGACCAGTCAGAAATGAAGGATGCACTAACTGAAATAAAGAATAGTTTACACAGATTCAATAGTAGAGTAGGTAAAGCCAAGAAGCAAACCATAGATTTGGAATATAAGGAAGCAAAAAACACCCAATCAGAACAGCAAAAAGAAAAAAGAATCCAAAGAAATGAGGATAGTGTAAGGAGCCTCTGGGACAACTTCAAGCGTGCCAACATTTGCATCTTGAGGGTGTCAGAAGGAGAAGAGAGAGAACAAGAAATCAAAAACCTATTTGAAACAATAATGGCAGAAAACTTCCCTAACTTGGTGAAGGAAACAGACATACAAGTCCAGGAAGCACAGAGAGTCCCAAACAAGATGAACCCCAAGAGGCCCACACCAAGACACATCATCATCAAAATCAAAAGGTTCAAGACAAAGAGAGAATCTTAAAAGCAGCAAGAGAAAAGCAGTTAGTTACCTACAAGAGAGTTCCCATAAGACTGTCAGCTGATTTCTCAAAAGAAACTTTGCAGGCCAGAAGGGAGTGGCAAGAAATATTCAGAGTGATGCAAAGCAAGAACCTACAACCAAGATTACTCTATCCTGCAAAGCTGTCATTTAGAATCGATGGCCATATAAAGAGTTTCCCAGACAAGGAAAAGCTAAAGGAGTTCATCACCACCAAACCATTAGTATATGAAATGTTGAAGGGTCTTCTTGAAGAAAAAGATAAAAAAATATGAACAAACAAAATGGCAATAAATACATATCTATCAACAATTGAATCTACAAACAAAATGAACAAGCAGAACAGAAACATTCTCATAGATACAGAGAACTTTTGTTGGGTAGCAGATGGGTGGGGGCTGGGGGGATGGGTGAAAAAGGTGAAGGGATTAAGAAGTACAAATTTGTTGTTAGTCTGACAAACCTCAAAGGGAAGGAGGGTTGGAGGGTGGGAAGAAATAAACCAAAGAACTTATATGTATATATGCATAACCAATGGACACAGACAACAGTGTGGGGAAAAGCAGGAGGGGGGCAGGAATGGGGAGGAGGGGGGCAATGGGGGAAAAATGAGGAACATCTGTAATACATTCAACAATAAAGATAAGTTTAAAAAAAAAATGCCATCTGATGGTTAAAATAATCAGGCTCACAGAACGGCCACTGGCCTGAGTCAGGCCCGTCCTGGATGGGCCATGGGTGAGTTGCCTCCCAAGCTGAGACCCTCCGAGAAAAGAGCCTTGGACTCAGGAACCCCTCAACTGTGCCCAGCTTTCTTAGACTTGTCCTAACTTGTCTGACTTGATTCATTCATTCAGCAAATATTTGAGTGACACCATCTGCTGGGGACAGCTTCTATTCTGGGAATACATCGGTGACAAGGTACATGAGGCCCTGTGAGCCAGCGACAAGTGCTCTGCCCAGAACTGAGACGGGTGATGAGATCCGGTGTCATGAAGTGGTCAAGGAGGCCTCTGGGAGGGGCAGATTTAACCTGAGGCCCAAATGGCAAAACGACAGACCGTGTAAAACTGAGGGGAAACCACTTCATGAGGGGGAAAGTCTGATGGTACGAACAAGCTTGGTGCATCCAGGCACGGAAGCTACAAAGAAGGTTCTGGGCGAGTGGAGAGAGGAGAGAGAAACACGGGGTGCAGTCCAACAGCCTGGGCAGCCAAGGTAAGGACGTGGATTATTCCTGTGTGTGACCGGAAATTCCTGGAAAGTGTTAAGCAATGATCTTATTTTAATTTCTCTTATTACAAAATGTAGTATTAAGTGATCTATTATGGCCTGAATTATGCCCTCCATCCCCATTCATGCGTTGAAATCCTAACCTCCATGCCTCAGAATGTGACTATATTTAGAGACAGGGTCTTCAAAGAGGAAATTAAGGTTAAATGAGGTCATTGGGGTAGGCCCTAATCCCATATGACTGATGTCCTTATAAGAAGAGGAGAGAGGCTCTGGCCTGTTTGGCTCAGCAGTTAGAGCGTTGGCCTGTAGACCAAAGGGTTGTGGGTTCGATTGCCGGTCAAGGGCACATACCTGGGTTGCAGGTTTGACCCCTGGCCCCGGTGGGGGTCATGTGGGAGGCAACCAATCGTGTGTCTCTCTCACATGGATGTTTCTCTCTCTCCCTCTCTCTCTCTCTTTTTCCCTCCCTCTCTCCTTTCAACTCTATCTAAAGAGCAATGAAAAAATATCCTCGGGTGAGGATTAAAAAAGAAAAAGAGGAGGAGAGAGGACAGGAGGCACCCAAAGGGAGAAGACAGCCACTGACATACCCAGGAGAGAGGCCTCCGGAAGCAAGCTGCCGACACCTTGATCTCACACTTCCAGCCTCCAGATCTGTCAGAAACCTGCTGTTCTTATCATCTTGATTCTGATGAACACACCCACCCCGGGCCGGACCAGGAACAGGACCTTCAATGCCAACTCCTCCCTCCTATCACCCTGCCGTTCCCATCTCTAAATATCCAATATAACTGACTGCTAAACGTCTCTGCAGTCTACCACTCCTCTCAGTCCTCATGACCACTGTCCTGTTGCCAGTCACCCTCCTGTCTCTCCAGGATCCTGCAACAGCCCCCACAAGTGTCCCTGCGGGATGATGGCCCTCGTGCCCAGCCTGGACCCACTGTGCACTCTGCAGCCAGACCCAGGGCGGTCTCTTTCGTTTTGGTTTGTTTTGCTTTTTTAATGCAGATCTGATCAAATCAGTCTCTGCTTAAATCTGTTCAAGTGCCCTTCCGATAATTTCCAAGCTCCTTACGTGGTTTACAAGCCCTGCTGGCCCTGTGGGACTCGAGCTGGAGCTCCCGCCTCCCCCAGCACATGGAACGCCAGCGGCAGGAGCTCCTCACGGTGCCCACGGGACGGGACGTGAGCTCCTTCTCACCTCCAAGCCTCGCTCTTTCTTCTGCCTCAGATGTGCTTTCCACACAGCTCTCCGTTTTAACCCTTGCATGCCCTAAGTCACAGCTTAGATATCGTTTATTCCAGAGCCTGTCCCTGGACCCCATGACAGCCCCTGTTTTCTGGTGGCATCACCCAGAACTGCTCCATCTTGAGGGCTGAGCACACAGTGGCCCTCGAGGAAATCAGATGAAAGCAAAGGCAGATTTACCACGACTCTAACGACATGTGCCTCGGGGCCCCTCACGTTCATGGGCCCCTTCCAAGCCCTGTATCTGATTTTGACTCGGAATTTTATATGTGTTTTCTTAAACAAGACCCACCTCCAACTGTGTGAGCTTCGGGCCCACAAGACCTGACTGCCGCTCGTCACATGCATACATGAGGCGGACCGAGCTCACAGACATTAAACCGCCCCGTTCCAGTTCCACTTCATGACGTGGCACAACCCGAACGTGAATGTGCTGTGTCCGACCCCACAGCTCACTCTGTCCAGCCGGCACACTGAGAAAGTCCGCTCCTCACTGCTGGCCTCAGTTTCCCCATTGGGGAAGGAGGACGTAGGCTTCACTGGATTTTATAAGGAAGAATTCACATGGCATCTCTAAAAGCACCTGCCCAGGAGTCGGCACGTGGATGGTTCTGCAGGTAGGACCAGTGGATGAATCAACTCTGAAACACACACATCCCCAGTGCCATCGGTTCTCCAACTCGGCCCCCACGGAGCTGGGTCTGACTCAGCCTTGTCCAGGGCCCCGCTCCACAAAGCAGACGTGGGACAGTGCAGAACACGACCTCCAAACGCTGACACCAGGGCTGAGAAACAGGTGTCAAACAAATTACTATAAAATACGCAAAAGGAATGAACTTTCTTCATCTTTTTAACGGCTTCTCTTTAACAACTCGCTCTTTTTCTCTCTAAGGAGTCATCTCCTCCCCTCTGGTCTGAGGCTGACCGTTGGTTAATTAAGCGCTCTGCTCAGCCACAGCGCTGCCGTGGGTGACGCCCGGAACAGTGTCTGAGGGGCCTACGGCAAAGCTGCGAAGTGAACAAGGTTCTCACTAGTGTTGCCATAAAAACCCCCTCAGGAGGCCGTGGTTCCCTGAAAAGAAGCCACATTTAACTAGCCAATAGCACAGGTTAAGAAGCTGGATAAAATACTCAGTAGGCATCCCCCTCTCTGGGATGAAACACTCAGAAAGTCATTTAAAGGTTTGCCCATTTGTAACATTTGAACAGCAGGACATAAAGAGCAACACACACGGAGCAGTCAGCAGGATTACTGGGGTGCAGTCCCCTCTCCAACCCCTCAGGAGGCGGCGTGCACGGCCGCGCTAAGGGCCTCGAGAGGGACGTGCCTGGCTCGCGCAGCCTCCGCCTGCTGGGTGCTATGGGACCTTGGGTCAAACTGCATAAATCCTCGTCAACAGTAACAACAGTAAGTGATAACATAACAACAGAGATAATAATAACATCAACCCCATAGGGTTGTTGGAAGATTAAAAGAGATAAAACAGGTAACGCATGCAGTAAATAAACTACAAATTTTAGAGTTCTTTTAAACTTTTTAAAAATTTACAGAGTAAAATTTACTGGGTTTTTTTTTTCCTTTTGGCGTACAATTCCATGGTTTTAACCTATGATGGACTGATTCTTATTACCAACACCAAAAACAGGATACAGAACAATTCCAACAACCCCCAAAATTCCCTTGTGCTGCCCCTATGTAGCCAGACCATCCCCAGCCCTGTAACCTGGTCCCCAGGGGTCTGTCTTTTCAGAGTGTCATAGAAGTGCATTCCTACAGGAGAAAGCCTTGGAGTCTGGCTTCTCTGAGTTCCACATAATGCATTTGAGATGCATCCAAGTTGTGTGTATTAACAGCTTGTTCCTTTTCATTGCTGAGCAGTGTTCCATAGTATGGATACACCACATTGATCCACGGAAAACATTGGGCTTTTCTTCCTATTTACCTAAGCACAGTGAACTTTTTTCTCTCCACTGGTGTAACGGGGCTATTTAAAAGGTCTGAGCCGGCAGGAGATCACATCCTCAACGTAAGGCCAGTGTGGAGAAAGGAGCATTTTATTACACCGGTGGGCTGTTACACCGGCGGGCTGGGGGGGTACAGCTTCCCCAAATCCTCAGCCCCGAGCTTCCTTTGTTCCTTGCTTATATAGGCACAAACTACAGAAAAAAAAACTACATTCTCTTGGTGCCGCTTTTGGCACCGTTAAGGGGGCTGATACAGAGAAGGGGGGGAGAGGAGCAGGGTAACTATTAATCTCTTTTTTCTCATGGTTCCTCTGAGTTTCTCAAGGCCATCCTCAACCCCTTATCTGTACAGTTTTCTTTGGGTGTCTCAAGGCCCTTATGTTTACAGAAAAGAAACTGCCAGGGTGCGTACGTGCAGTAACTGAGGGTCAGAATGGAGTTTAGTTTTGTTAAAACATTATTAACCCTTTCATTCCCACCTTATAATGATAAAAAAAAAAAATTAAAAAGGGAAAAGGGGCGAAGTTTCTCTTTGTCTACTTCCTGCAGGTATGGGGTTGTCGTGGACTCCTAAAAAGCCTATCCCTTGCAACCCCCATTCTGCAGCAGATGTTCTACAGCTCCATGCTGGGGTGTCTTCTAGTTGGGGGCTAATTCCTCCATATGTGACCCAGACATCAGGGACCTTTGTGACCCTGAAGGTCCCCCTTAAGGGGTCACATAGATCAAGGTTGAAGACAGATTTTTCTATTCCCTTTGTAGTAACATTTCTTAAGATTTTCCCCAATATTTCATTTCTAAGTTCCCAGTTCCACTGGGGCCCAGGTCTATAAGGATTCTCTTGAACAGTCATAACTAGAAAGATCAAAGTCCCGATAAACGCAAGAGTCTTATCTGGAGAGGCCTGAACTGTCCATTTTGCTTTTTCCTCTCAGCTGGGAACGGTGCTGCCAGATCGGGATGCCATTGACCTTGACAGATGTTGTTGGTGCAGGCAGGATGACAATGTCCTGGGTGGTGAACTTCTTTACCCACATCCAGTTCCCGGGCTGAAAAGAGTGCACAGGGTCCGAGGTGGGCACAGGCAGGGTGTCGCAGATGTGTTTATGGACAGCTTTCCAGGTGGACTGCAGGGCCTGCAAGAACTGTAAGAGGGCGAGGGGGAGCAGAGTGGTCCAGCCCTCACCAGTTTCCAAAGCAAACCTGGTTAAGGTTTCCCTCAAGGTCCCGCTCATGTGCTCCATCTGCCCAGAACTCTGTGGGCAGTAGGCACAATTAAGCTTTTAACTTATATTTAACCCCTTAGAGATATCCTGTGATATCTTTGTTATAAACGCGAGGCTGTTGTCTGATCTAAGGGTCAGGAGTAGCCTAAACCTGTTACTTTCTTTATTACATCCTAGACTGTTATTCCATTACCAGGGACAAGCTCTCCCTCTCAGTGTCCTTTTCTTTTTTCCTTCTTGAGTATTCCTTCAATATCCTGTCTCCTGTAATATGTATATATATTTTTTTATCCTTTCTTATCTTTTTACTTCCTCTGCATAATTCTTCTCTTTTTATTTCTTCCCTTCTCCACAAACTTTCTTCGACTTACACAGACCCTCTACGACTTACACAATCCTTCTTCAACTTACACAGACCCTCTACGACTTTCCTAGTCCCTCCCCTGACATGAACCTGAGAGCTTGCTCCATCTATTTGCAGTCTGCACGTTCCCCAGTTTTCCCTCTCCACAGGAGGTTTCTGTCCTCCCTGAGATGTCTTAGGATACCTGTGTTATTGATTGACAGGTGTACCGCCCCAGTCAAATTTCCTATCTAGCACTTTTCCTGGAGCAGGCCACGCCCAGCTGGGGCAGCTGAGCGCTTGGCGCCAGAAGCAAGAGCCCCTGGGCCTCGCCTCCCTTCCCCTCACCTCACTGGGTCATTGAAAAAACCGATAAGAGTAGTGGTGTTTCAGCGGTGGCCCACAGGGGAGGAGGGGCGCCAAAGGCTTTTGTTAGCAGAGGAAGCAGATTCTTGGAGGAGACAAAGTAAAGAATGAGAGTGGTTGGTGGGGAGAGAAGGAGTAAGGTTAAAGTAGCATGGAGTTTAGATAGAATGTGCCACCCTAACAAGGGAGTGGGGCAGGCTGGTAATGTAAGAAAAAAGAGTGGAGAAAGATATAAAGGCCTAAAGAACAAGTGAGTGTCTGGGTTGCCCTGGGTTGCAATATTTGGCCGTCAATGTCCACAACTGAAACCCCAGAGTGTTGAAGAGGTCCCCTGAACTCGGGGAGGGCAGAGTAGGTTGCCCCGGTATTAATTAAAAATGAAATTGGCCTACCTGCTACCACCAGAGTTTCCCGAGGTTTGGGGTTCGAGATGACGGTCAGGGCGTCCGTTCCTGGGCACCTTCAGTCTTCAGCCGCGAGGCCAATCAGATCAAGGCCTAGATTGCCCGATCCGCCAGCCCGAGGAAGGGATGAGGACCGACTCTGCGCAGTCTGTCCGCAGTCCGACTTCCAGTGGGGCCCTCCACATTGAGGACATGGCTTAGGCGGTGGTCAGGGGTTGGGGCACTGCCTCACCCAGTGGCCAATCTGAGTGCATTTAAAGCAGGGACCTGGGGGTCCGCTCTGCTGATCCTGGTGGGTGTTCTTCTTCTGTCCCCTGAAGGGGGTTTTGCTGACCCCTCTTATTGGTGGGGGCTCTGATGGCAGAGGCAAACATTTGGAATTCTGCTATTTTTTGCTGTTTAGCCTCTTCATTACGATTATTGAACTTAAAGGTTAGATTTAGAAGTTTCTGTTGAGGGGTTTGAGGGCCATTTTTAAGTTTTTGTCCAGGGTTGACTGAGAGATAAATCTCAGGTTTAAAATGACAGTCCCTCCAGTTCCCGCTGCTTCCCTCCGGAGGCATTCTAAACCGGGGGCTGAGGTAGGGGACGGATAGGGACCAGAGATGGATCCCGATCGTGTGTGAGGGAGACATTTGCAGAGGTAGAGGAGTCGAAACCCGAAGTAGGAGGCTCAGGGTAGGGCGGGGGCCCACAGAAGGGGCCGGAGGAGGAGACCCTGCCGGAGGGGCTGAGAAAGGAGGTGGTGGAGCGAGATCGGCTGGGTCAAAGGAGGAAACAGGAGAAGTTAGCGCGCTGTCTTCAAAGTGAGGTTTGGGAGGATTAGAGTGCAGCAGGAAGATTTGGGAGAGACAGTAAGAGTCGCATACAGAGTGTTGTGTTGTGAGTGCAAAGGGGCCTGGATGTAAGGAACCTCAGACCATTTCCTTGCCTTTGACAGAAATTGTCTATGTTGGTAGAATGTTGAAAGTGTCATTTTAGGTTATTGTGACCCATTGTACTGAGGTCACGCAGTGTTGCAGTAAAAATGAGTCGCTTGGGACGTAGGTCCTGAGCGCACCCTAGGGTCTGTAGACTTTTTAGGGGACATCCTAGGGGTGTTGTCTCATGTTGCGGTGTGAGATGTTGCGGCCTAGCGGTCCGACGGACGGATACTTTAGAGGAAGAAGAAGGCGTCCCCGCTTCTCCCCTAGAGTAGAGAGACGTGCAACTCACCTATACCAGGCGTCCCCAGATATATGGTGAGCTGAGGGAACCTGGTTCCCGAGGAGCATGTCCCGACCAGCGCTGGATTTTCGGAGGGACGATCACACAGTAGTGATTGAGAGCCTGGCTCTCTTGTCCCGGACGGAGGGTAACGAGACAGCCCGGAGAATCAGACCGGTAGACAAATAAACACTCACCCATAAATTAGTGTCCGGTGTTGATGCTGGATCGGCAGGAAAGGTTGGAGGTCCAGTATCCGGCTGAGGATGTGATCGATCCCGGTCCGACAGGAGGCCCGGAGGAGTCCAGGGGCCCGCGGTTGCCCCCAATGTGGGATCCTCACAGACCTCCCGGGTTTCGGCACCAAATAAAAGGTCTGAGCCGGCAGGAGATCACATCCTCAACGTAAGGCCAGTGTGGAGAAAGGAGCATTTTATTACACCGGTGGGCTGTTACACCGGCGGGCTGGGGGGGTACAGCTTCCCCAAATCCTCAGCCCCGAGCTTCCTTTGTTCCTTGCTTATATAGGCACAAACTACAGAAAAAAAAACTACATTCTCTTGGTGCCGCTTTTGGCACCGTTAAGGGGGCTGATACAGAGAAGGGGGGGAGAGGAGCAGGGTAACTATTAATCTCTTTTTTCTCATGGTTCCTCTGAGTTTCTCAAGGCCATCCTCAACCCCTTATCTGTACAGTTTTCTTTGGGTGTCTCAAGGCCCTTATGTTTACAGAAAAGAAACTGCCAGGGTGCGTACGTGCAGTAACTGAGGGTCAGAATGGAGTTTAGTTTTGTTAAAACATTATTAACCCTTTCACTATTAAAATGTTTTATTCCTCTCTTTCTATCACTCACTACTGAGAAAGATCCTTTCTAATAGTAAAAATAATGAAAATCAATTCATTAGCACAGAAGGCACCTTGGGGGATGTGGACTCATTCTTTGCCTCTACCAAATCTGACAAAATCATTGTGGATGGGTGACGGCGTTCAGCTCCCAGGCAAAGAAGGCCTGGGAAGGGCAGCTCCCCCAGCGTCCACATTCCATCAGTATATGTTGACTTCACAGATAAATTTTTTAAATTGAGGCTTTTAACAGCATCAAATGGCAACAATCAGATGTTTCATGGGCCACAGAATCTTCTCCAGTATTCTCTCAAGTAAAGAATTTGAAAATATGGAGACCATGTGTGTGCACTGATGTATCCAAAACTTTATCTCTTCTCCATCCATTAATAAATGCTTATAAATTCTGAAAGTTTGAATAAAGAAGTTTTAAGCTCTCATAATTCAGAGCAAACAGCTTGGGGAACAAAAGAAAGAGCAAAAGAGAGATGGGGGGGGCGAGAAAGAAAGAAGAAAGGGAGGGAGGGAGGAAGGAAGGAAGGAAGGGAGGGAAAATGAAGGAGTATTCATACGTAGAAATATATGAATATCTCAACTCTGCAACCGAATTTGCCATCCCCAAGCCAGATTAGGAATCATTTTCCGCCCAGCCGCTGTGGCTCAGTGGTTGACCATCGACCCATACACCAAGAGGTTGCCAGTTTGATTCCCGGTCAGGGCACATGCCCAGGTTGTGGGACAAATCCCCGGGGGAGGGGGATGTGCAGGAGGCGGCCAATTGATGTTCTCGCTCATCGATGTTTCTACTTCTCTCTCCCTCTCTCCCTTCCTCTCTCTCTAAAATCAATAAAGAAAAAAATATTTTAAAAAAGAATCATTTCCCCTGGCATCAGCTCCTGTGACCACTCCTCCAATGGCTTGCTTCAGGTTCCCAAGAATTACCTGCTAGTTCTAACGAAGATGTATCCCTCTACGAGCCCACAGAAGCCCATCATCCTGACTCGAGGCCACTGCTCACCTTCTCCCCATCCTTCCATCAAGTCCCTATGTGGAGAATTAAATACAATACTGTTTCCATGCTTTAATGCAGACCATCTTTTTTTTTTTAACTAAGGCAGAAAAAAGATCACAAACTATGTCTTGATGTCAAATTTGTATATCCCATGTTTTAGAGACCCCATCACACCATGCTTCATGGAAGGGAAAATAACCTCACATAACTGAGTCGCAGAGAACACCCTGCTTTAGAAGTTTCCATTTCTGTCATATAGCTCCTGAGGCCGAACAACAGGCATGCGCGTGTTTGGTCATTAGGAGTAAGTAGCTACCCTTTGGGAGAAGAAGTCTCATGTCTTCCCTTGCATTTGCACACAAGTGTCCCGATACACTTCACACTGACGGCCGTGAGCTGGTTCCTATATCTAATGGAGCTTGGCAAGACAAGATGACCTTTCTAATTGTCATTATGAGAAGCACAATTGCAAGTGACTTTGAAACATATGGTAAACTTCATTATGCTAAAATATAATAGCTTCTACTTTGGGGCTCATGATGAATATTAATGGCAGGGCTTCTGAGAAAAATGTGCTCCAAATTTCATATTGTATAAAACCCTTTCAACACCAAAGAAAGCATGTATTTATAGTCTTCAGGCTTCTTCATAGACGCTACTAAATATTCCATTAAACAAGGCAAAATGGAATGAATAATCATGGAACATTAAGAGAGGGATAATGATCGCCTTCACGGTATCAAGCCAAGCTCCAGATAGGGCAAGAATAAAACTACATTAACTATAAACACATGTACAAGGAGACGCAGAACGTTCGGACAGGAGCGTCCCTGGGCTCTGCGGCCAGAGGATTCCTGGCCTGGAGCTCGTGGGGAGCCACTCCTCAGAGGTGTGCGGGAGGCCTCACATCCTCCACCCAGAGCACGTGGAGACCGTGGGAAGTTTGGAGGGTTGAGGGAGCGGTCAGGGCAAAGCCGAGAAGGAATGTAGGGAGGAGGCGCCAGGGCGGCTAAGGGTGACATTCCAAAGGTGGAAGGAAAGAGCCAGAAAAGGACGTGCAAGCTGATTGATAGGGAGCAGCAAGAAGCCTCGGGAAGACACGGAGGGAGTGGTGGGAGGATCTCGTACCCAACAGCTGCAGCGGGCAAGGAGGTGCCTCGCGGAGCCCGAATCACAGGGATTATTGTGTGAACGCATCGTCAGTGGGAAGCAATCTTTGGCTTAATACCCAGCACTGCTCACTGCCGTAGAGAGAAGGAGGGGGAGCTGTGGCAAACCCCACTGCTCTCCAGGAAAAGCTGGTGACAGTTTAAAAGGTCCTCAGGGCTGGCACTCTTCCAGGACAGGGACGGCCTTTATTATCATGTTCTGTCATTCACTCTCCCCAAACCACAGCTTCGGGGCCACACACCTTCAACAGGCCTCTCCTCCAGGCCAGGGCAGCCGCTGGCTTTGGAAGAACATTCCTATGGGAATGTCTTTAGGAGCTGTTCTCTAAAGGATCTATGGAAGAAAACTGGAAATTTTTTTTATATGCCAAAGAGTGAAGTATTAAACGTGCAGAAAGAGTAAAGCAATGGGCATGAAACTGCACACCTCTCTCAGCTTCTGCATTTCAATGACTGTGAAAATGCAAATTACTACCTTCCAAGGTTTACTATAAAAAGTCAGCTTGTTTCATTACGGTCCCAAGTGCAGCAGTCCCCACCTGTCATGTGTCTGGAAGGCCAGGCCCACGGAGCAGTCACGCACAGAGCGGAAACGGGCTTTTACTCAAGACCTGTCCATGCTGCTGTTTCTTAAGGCATTTGTACCTGAATGTATTAAGAAGTTTCAAAATTCATTCTGAACTGTTCTCAAAGTGTTATCATTATTTATAAAGATTCCTTTTTGTGGTCTACTATTAATCAGGATAATGGGTTAAGTTCACACACAAATAGGAAAAAAGATAATAATAATATTATATAAAGATGGAAAAACCATCAAGTTCTCCCCCGCCCCCAAAAATGAAAAAAATTATAAAGCCACAAAACTTAGCAAGTTCAATCTCACTATTGGTCAAATATTAATACATGCAAAAGTGAGGCATGCATTAAAACCACGTTATTATTATTATACTAATAATTTTGTAAGAAATAATACCCAGTATTGGAAAGGCTGGATTGGTAGTAGCAATTAAACTGGTGTAATCCTTTTGAAAATCAATTTACAGCATGTACCCAGCCATATAAATGATTATGCTCTTAGGCCCAGTAATTCCAATCTGGCTTTTTTTTTTTTTTCAGAAAGAAATTCATAAAATGATCATTAAATACATCAAAATAAGGGGCTAGCTACATAAATTGTGGCATATTGACCCTGGGACTATGATAAAGATCACACCTAATGAGTTAGAACGCTGTGCGCAGGGAAGCTGAGCGTCCGCGCGGTGTGGGGCCCGGAGCCAGCAGGTCTGTCACCGCCCAGCTCTTCGGGCCCTCTCAGCTCTCCTGGTCACCAAGCCTGTTTCAGCCGCTGCAGAACGGGAGGCTGAACCGGTCCCAACGTGACGGCTGTGAGGACTGAGGGATGCAACGCTGCCATTACTGCCACATGAGGCAGAGAGACGAGGTCCAGTTGTGTCCACACTCTGAGCACAAGTGTGGAGAAGTCCACACGGGCTCCAGGCGGAGAGGCACACTGAAAACGAAAGCAGGGGCTCTGGTCCAGAAGTTGTGGACTTTTTTTTTTAATCCTCACCCGAGGATATTTTTCCATTTATCCTCAGATAGAGTGGGAGGGAGGAGGGAGTGTGTGGGTGGAGAGAGAGAGAGAGAGAGAGAGAGAGAGAGAGAGACATTGATTTGTTGCCTCCCACAAGACCCTACCAGGGCTGAGGACCGAACCACAACCAAGGTACATGCCCTTGACCAGAATCGAACCTGAGACTCTTTGGTCTTCGGGCCGATGCCCTAACCACTGAGCCAAACCGGCCAGGGCTCTAGTGGACATATTTTGTTCGATTTTAAAAATGGGTTTTATTCATGTGATAAATGATATGATCTCTTTTATGGAATAAATTAAAAATTGGGGAAAAAATACGAGAGCAAGTTCAGGAATTTTATAAGCTTCAACTTCAGAGGATTCTTGTATAATCTAAAGGAAAAATCACTTTGCCTCCACAGGTTGACACGTTCTCAGGATTCCAGACCACTGGGCAATCTCAGTGTTCGGTGACCTTCGAAGAGCAGACATGGAGTTTGGTATCCAGGCCCTACTATTCCTCAGTCTCTAAAAAATAAGATGGGGTTGCCCTGGCCGGTGTGGCTCAGTTGGTTGGGCATCGTCCCATGCACCAAAAGGTTGCAGGTTTGATTTGCTGTCAGGACACATGCCTAGGTTGTGAGCTCTATCCCTGGTGGGGGGCGTGCATGAGGCGGCCAGCCATTGTTCTCTTCTCACATCAATCTTTCTCTTCCCTCTCCCTTCTTCTCTCTCTAAAAATCAAAAAAGAAATGTTTTTCATTGAAAAATAAATGGGGTTGGGTGAAAGGCAAACAGACATTTGCCAAACTGTAATTATCCGTCTCGCCAATACAGTTGGGACATGTTGACCAAAGTCAAATGCTGGGACAGAGAGTTAAAAAGAAGCTCAAGATTTCAGTCACATTGTCTGAACAAGACCAGGCTTCCTTTATTAAGTACTGTGTACCCTGAAATCATAAAATAATTGCATTAGTTATTTCTTGGGGAAAAGTGATATAATATTTAGGGATACATGAAGTATAACACATAGGAAAAGAGATATGGTCAAAATAAGGTAAAATAACCAAAATTTTAACATCATTTTGGCAAATAAAAACAGAATCACAAATTTTGGTTATAATTAAATCTGAAAACAAAGTACGCAATTCGCTGTCAATGAGTTATAAAGACTTTGGAAAGTATAACATTAAAAGAAAAATAAAATGACATTCTATAACTACGTGAGCACATCTGGTTTACGCATTTTTAATGATGTCAAGTCAGTAGACCTTGAGGCCGCTCTTGATGTTTTCTGCCATGCTACAAAGGTTAAATCGTTGTGCAGTGGCTTAGGACTGTCCACCGTACAGTGATCCAACCCTCGCCAATTATATAAAAATCTGGGGAAAAAGTGAATGAGGCAGGATGGCCATCCCAAATACAAAAGTACAGTGGACTCCAGGGCAGCAAAGCAGTCAGGACAAGAAAGCATTTACCATCATGCTCTCCCCGCTCCACAAGAGTAAGGAAACCTGAAAAGTCAAATGAACAACAAATGATGATCTCTCAGAAAAGTAGAGTCTCTCTTGGGTTGCTAAACATATGGCAGCTTCAAAGAAGAGGAAGTACACAGTGCACATGGCAGGAAGCCATAATTCATGGCAATGCCAAAGAGGAAAACAAGATATTTCTTACAAAATTAATCACTGAAAAACTGACAGCATAATAGATGTCATAGTTAGCACCAATAAAATGAACTCTGCAAAAACCTCACAAAATTGGACTCAATTAAAAAAATCCATCTTAATTCTTCAAAGCTCTGAATTATAGAATATTTTAAATGGTGTTTTATTTAAAGTTTGAAAAGTCACTCAATAGAAGCTTAGAAAGATGGCCATCACATTTTGCCAGTTGAATTTCTTATAATCAATAGGACGACATGTTAGTAAATTCTTACAGGCAAACCGGGCTGTAGTAATCCTCTACCAGAAACTCTGGAGAGTGTACCAGTCTGCTTATTAATGGTCGTGCGCGTACAGGACTTCAAAGGGAAGCATTGCCATTTAAGCATTTTAGAACAGGAAGCAGAATTATCAACAGGTCTTTGAAATAATATCAAAAAGTTATTTAAAGTTAACAAATAGATATCTAATTCAATTGCCATAGTTCAACTTTTTTCTCATGTGTTACAGTATGCTAAGTCCCTCTTAGTCATCCTTCAACAATTAAAGATTTGGGTTTTAACAAAGAAAAATGTGTGATTATCATAAAGGTGATAGAACCTCCTACCAAGTTAAATGATCCATCTGGTCTAATAAAATTGCAGACAGCAGATCATTTCAGGCATCAAATATAAAGAGTGTACTTAGAAATTTCAAAAATGAATAAAACCTCTCTTTTCAGGACACTCAACATCGATCAGAGATGAATTTCAGCGGGCTTCTGTTTCATACCCCTGGCTCTGTGAGCACAGTATTTAGGTTAGCATGGTGAGGTAAAGGGATAGGTAGAGAAGCTCATGTTAGGACTCAAGTTCATAAAGAACATAAAACAATGTAAAGGGTAAAATTCCAGAAAAAAAAAAAAAGATTCAAATCCTGACTCCAACCCCTCATGTCCATGTGACTTTGGACAAGGTGCCAATCCTCTCTAAGCTTCAGCATCTTCACCTGTAAAAAGGAGACACACAAAGTGTCAGGAGGATTCGGGGACTACAGGTATGGCCAGGCTTAGCTCAGTGCCTGGCTGGAGTAAGGGATTAAGAACAAACGGGAAAGCAGTCAACATCTGTTGCTAAAGAGAAAGTGACAGCGTGCAGGGATCATTCCTTCCTCTCAAAGAACACATTCAATCCATTATAGCTACAGCTAATCTCGGCACACAGCAAGAAGTCCAATAATACATGCTGAATATATATAATAAAGAGCAAAGGAAGAAGAAATCTTAAAATAACTTTTTAAACCTATAAGGATCTATATAAAAGATAATATGAATAAGAGCATTAAGTTCTGCTAATTCTAGTTAAGTTCTAATAATAATAACAATGCATTTTCAAATCATAACATAGTGCTGAAGTTGTTAACTGATATGGTTCTGCTCTCATCCAGGAACATTTAAAAACAGGGGAGGGAGGACGATTTGCACAAAAGTCAATGATCAGGGGTGTGGAACATTCTGAAACACGTGGTACAGTCCATGCAACAAGTAACCCCTTCACCCAACCTAGGCACATGGGCTGTCCTCTAGGCATCATGGAGTCCCACATACCACATTCTCAGCTCAGTCTTCAGGAGGGTGTGAGAGAGACAGAGAGAGAGGGAGGGAGGGAAGGGGGGGGGGAGAGAGAGAGAGAGTGCATGCACACACACCAATGCTATCAAAAGCCCAGAGTCCAAATGAAATGTAGAAAGACTAGGATAGACACCCGTTGCCAAGAATGACCTACAAAGCAGAATGTCTGTCGGATACTTCAGAGTCACATGTACTCTCCTTATTACATAGAATCAAGTTCCTGCTCCAAATCAGCATGTCAAAAACTGCCCATTGCAGCTGGGTATAAAATCCAATTCAAATTCTCATTGCATTCCCAGCTAGGGGCTATGTGACTGAAGTATCCTTAAGGGAGCAGAGAAAGCAAATAGAGAAGGAAGTAACAATAGCAAGGACTTCTAAAAATGTACATGGATAAAAACAGGGGAAGGAGATCAGAAATAGTTGAGAGTGAGAAAACAAATGAACAAAGTTGGATAGAATCATGGGAATTCAAGACTGGAAGGAACTAGATGAAATGGTGACTCAGTCATCTTGGGGACTGTCTGATTAATTCTGGACCAGGAAGTCCTCGCAGGGTGCTCAACAAATGCTTATGGAAACGATGGCTGGACGGATGAAAATGACATTTAGAGATCTGGTGTCTTACATGCAGCAACTGAGAAGCAGAGAAACTTCAGTGACTCGCTAAAGATCATTCATTCGTCAAACTCTGCATTGTGATGCCTGCATATGCCAGGTGCTACCTAATGAGCAAGCAACAGAACTGAAGCTAAACCGAGGCCTCCTACATCCTAATGGTACAGTAGGCAGTTAGACAGATGTGAGCAGAGTAGGAATAATAAGCCAGGTACAGAAGGTCACCAGGATGAAAAGCAATGGACAATTGTGAGATGGGACCTCACCCCAAGCTGACCTCTCCTCCCCTAGCATATCACTGGTCATGTGGTTTAGACCCCCTGACCTTTAATACCACTGGTCACTCAGTTCAGACCCTCCCCAACCCCTCCTCCCCTGGCATATTGCTAGTCATGTGGTAGACCCCCAGTGGGCCTCTGCATGACCACTCCCTTAAGCATTAACCTGCAGGGATAACATCTAGGCCTCAGCTGTGTTTCAGCTCCAGGCCCAGAAAAGCAGCAAAGCCAGGCAGAGCAATGCCATGGCTGACATCAGGACCAGCTACATTGACTAATGACCCCTGCCCTGGCACTGACCAATCAGTAGAGACCACAACCCTGAAAGGACACACCTGGAAAAGCTGATGAATATCCTATTGAGAGCCTCCTCTGAGACCGCCCCTAAAACCCCGCCTTTGGAAAGCTGATTAAAAACTCACAAGACAGTTCTGGCCGGTTTGGCTCAGCAGTTAGAGTGTCGGCCCATGAACCAGAAAGACCCGGGTTCGGTTCCTGCTACGGGCACATACCTCGGGCCGGGGTCGTGTGGGTGGCGGCCAGTTGATGTTTCTCTCTCTCTATTTCTCTCACTCTCTCCCCCTCCCCCCTTTTCCCTCCTCTCTCTCTCTCCCGCTCTCCCTCTCCCTCTTCCTCTCTCCCTCTCTCCCACACCTTTCTTTCCTCAGGGTGTGTACCTTTCTCAAGGTGTGTACCTTTGCTTTCTTTCTCCTAATCTCCGAGGGCCCTCCTTTGCCTCTGTAACGTGCTTCCTGAGTCCACACAGCCCAGCTGGCTCACTTCTTCCTCTGTGACTTTCTAAATAAACTTTTGCTTGTATTTGAATTCCTTGGCTCTGAATTCTTTTCTTAGCCAAACTCAAGGACCAAGGTCTAACATCTGGTGCCAATCACTGTTAACACTTGTGGAGATGTCTCCCAAAAGAATTGCAAATTTCAGGCTTAGAAATTCAGAGGCAAAGTGGCTGAAGAAAAATAACCATACTAGTGATGCAGGGGTATAACTGTAAAGAAGAAAGAAAAAAAAAAAAACAAGGAGAGAAATTAAAAATGCAAATATGTATTTAACTGAGATCCTAATAAAATAATAAATAAACTGATTAATAAATCAAAAATAAATGCTTAGAGATGTGAAAGCCAAGCCCATGGTAAAACTTGACAAAAAACGGATCTTGAAATTTTTAAAAAGAAGTTTTCCTCCCAAAGTTTGTATTACATATATTTTTAATATGAACAAAGATTTCCAGTCTAGAAAGGCAGACACAAATACTTCCCTATAACAATCTACGTTCCCCACAAACAGAACTGCAACACTCTGGTTCTAAGCAAAGAGTTTGGTCTTGTCATCAAGAACAGCCACCGTTCCCGCCAAAAGAGAGCCAAGCTGTCCACAATCAAAGCTCAGAGGAAAGAGGTGACTTTGCTAATTCTACAGAATATGACCTTGAGCCACTCCTGCAGGCTCGCCTTCTCATCATTTCAGATCACTGGGCGTGAGCCCAAGCCCTTACCAGTTCATGTCCATGGTGTGACACATGAACACAATGCTTCTGAAATGCTGGGAAAACTTGGAATGACTCTTTGGAGAATCTGCTGAAAAGCTATTTTTTGTGGAAAAAACATGTACATACCTACAGATCTGAAATCTGTGTTTCAGTCTGTCCATCATGAACCCTATCTCTGAAGGCATCCCCTAATTTTTTCTCCTAGAGATGGCTGGTAACAGCCATAGGAAAGGCACATCTGCATGGTATGAGGACTTTCCACTGTGCTCTCAAAAAAAAAAAAAAAATAGTGTAAGGATTTAACACCAACCACTCCACAGTCCTGAAAACCTGGTGCTTCAGGTCGCTTCCAAGGAGGAAGCTGATGCTCCAACTGCCTTTTCTGCTCTGGCTTCTAGGAAGCTCATTGTGACATCATATTCTCAACCAACGTAATTAACACTTGTCATCGGCATTTTCTTGTCTCAACTCTTTTTATTTGTTAAATTTGGTATTTTTAATATATGTATTTCTAGTTCTTCATTTCCTCCACCCACCAAAAAAAAAAAAAAAGACATGCAGATTTTATTCTTCTAGTCTAAGTTTTTCATTTTTCTCAGAAATCCCTTTTATTTCTTTATTTATTTATTTATTTATTTTTCTTTATTGGTTTTAGAGAGAGCAGAAGGGAGAGGGAGAGAGAGAGAGAGAAACGTCAATGAGAGAGAACACTGATTGGCCGCCTCCTGCACGCCCCCCAGCCCCCACTGGGGATCGGGCCCACAACCTGGGCATGTGTCCTGACCAGGAATCAAAACGGTAACCTCCCAGTGCATGGGTCGACGCTCAACCACTGACCCACACCACACTGGACGGGCTCAGAAATCACTTTTAAATACATCTGATAAATGTGGAAAGAGGTTTACTGCCTAGATATGCAGACTTGTAAAGCACAGGGTGTCTAAACCGAAAGCCTTTTCTTACCAGGTGCGACGTGACTTCATTTTTAAGAAGTTTCACCTCCGGAATTCAGAACTCAAGACACTCATGTCTCACTGGAGGACACCATACTTACTTTTATTAGCTCTTTCAAGCTCAAAAATTATGAAGTCGTCCAAATAAGAGCAGGATTGTGTCCGTGGGGATCTATGGACTTTCTAATCTAAAGCAAGAGGTGGGCACTCGCCCCGAACCATGATTCACAAGTGACTGCTCTCCAACCTGACTACTCCCGCACGGCCCCTCTGCCTGCAGCCTCCTCCTCGCGCACCGAAAGGCAAAGGAGTTTAAGCTGGACACAGCCAGCCATCACTCCCAGAAAAAACAAAATCCTGCCATTTGAGATTTGCACTGACAACCCCTTCACGTTTTTTAAGCCTCTTCCGCTCGGTTCCTGACAGCTCGCTGGGCCTGAGCCCCAGCGGGTCTTTGAGTACATCTACAGTATTTTTCTAGGAGGGCAGCTGGCAGAAAGTGGGAAAATGCATTGACATGCTAATGATGTCCTATTTAAAATTCTAGCCCTGATTATTCTGTGATTAAATCTCTCCCCTTGATGTCTGCTTCCTGTATATCTGAGTTACAGTGCGAAATCAACAATATTAATAAAGTACAATACAGAGTCCAACAGGGATGGGAAAACAGTCCTGTAAATCTCAGGTTGTCTTTTTTCTGAAAAGCAGATATAGCAAACTAAAAATGTTATTGACCCTTTTCATCCACCCTCCCTTAAAAAAAAGTTGACATCCACAATAATTAAAGGCTCACAGTTAATTTCCCTCAGCATTCAGGGGCTGAAAGACAGATTCAGTTTTTCATTCCATCTCACTGCACCTAAAACCGCTCAGAATTCAAACGTGTCCCCCTGAAGTCGTAAGAACAGCTGGTAGGGATTAAAGCACGCCCTTTCTCCCCTCTTCACAGAGAAGGGTGTCACTGGGACAGAAGTCAATGGATTCAGTGACGATTTCTGTCTCCCTTTGCCCAAAAGTACTTTGGCATATTTGGGTCCCTTTTCATCACACTATTCTGTCTGCTGACACCCCAGTCTGAATATCTGCCTCAGACGACTGAGCATCTTCCATGAAAGAATATCAAACTCGTCACTGCTCTCATTAAATTGGAAAACGAACTTTTAAAATTTTTTAAAGAAGATCCGAGGTGTAGGTCTGTAATTAAGAATAAAGGAATACTGGCCCCAGTAAATAAACAAATATTTATGGGATACTGGCTGAAGACACCATGCTGGATATCGCAATGATGCCAACGAAACAGAAGAACAAAGCTTTGGCCTCAATGCACGGACAAGCTACCAGAGACACAAGCCTTAATATATTGTCAGAGATCCAGAAAACAAGTTCATTGGTGATGAGTCATTACAGGTGCACTTCCTGTCACTAAGGCTGCTTCCTTTGTACCTGAGCTACACCAAAAAATCCCTGAGACTGCAAATCACCCCTCTGCTACAGAAACAGAACCCCGGGAGGGACCTGGACATCCTGTGACTGGGTCAGCCGTCCTGGACCAAAGGTCATATGTCGAGGGGCACAGGTGAATAAAATAGAGTCTGGGGCCCTGACTGCCCCAGAGTTGCTAGTCTACCTCTGAATTGCCTTTTTCTCCAGAAAGCTGCATTCTGCAACCATTGCTGGAAATCAAAATCTGTTTTTAAGCATACCACATATAGCTCATTTCTTAAACAGTCTTATTTAAAGATGTGTTATGGAAGAGTAAAAAGAGTCAGCTCATGCTAAATACGTGCATAAGCATCTTCCTTTGTGTTTCTCTACAGTTCAACTTCTTTTAAAATATGTTTTTATTGATTTGTTTTTTTAGAGAGAGAGATAGAAATATTGATTGGCTGCCTCCTGCACTCCCTCTACTGGGGATCGAGCCCACAACCTGGACACGTGCCCTGACCAGGAATCGAACCAGGACCTCTCAGTCCATTGGACAATGCTCAACCACTGAGTCACCCCGGCTGGGCTACATTTCAACTTGACCATAGAGCTCCCACTCTCAAAACCCAACAGATGACAGCATATGGACTTTGGCCTACTTTTACTGCTTTTCAATAGATAAAAACTTTAACTAAGTAATTCATTAGACATTTATGTATTTGCCCCTCACACTCTCACCCACCCAAGAGTATTACTTTGGTTCACCCACAGCCGCGTCACCTCAGACTGGTTAAAAACTAGCTTCAGGCCACAGCGCAGGGAAAGCGTAGCTGATCCAGCAAAATCCACGTACAAGGCACAGAACGCCTAGAAACAGTAATGAGGCGTCTGCAACGCAGCACCACCCATGGTAACAATCTCTCGTTCCATTTGTTTATGTTTTATTCATCATTTTCAAAATACTTAGTGAAGTGACAATGATGAGATTCAAAAAGTACTGTACAGCTCTTTTTTTTTTTAAAGAGACAGTAATGGCTTTCAAGAGCTCAACTGTTCAAATGATGATGCTGCTGTATTAAATGTGTCTGATTTGGTTACATCTTTATTCTTAGCTATAGTAGATTCCCCATTCTGTGCCAAAAATTGTGTGGTGATAATATGAGACATTTTGTAGTTTTCACTGTTTATCTACTTTTAAAAGTCGATAGCAAAAATTCACTTAAAACATACAATGCTTATTCCTATCGTAACCTAAACCACACTGATACGCCTCGGGGGAGCGGCTGCTGTTCCTCGGGACTGTCGCCACACACCAAGGCTCAAACGCACAGTCTCTCCTTACACATTTGGCAAAAACAAGGCTTGGGGGGAAAAGCAGCTCTCAGTTGAGCCAGTTCAGGGGTGTCCATCGCTAAAAAGACACAGTAACAACTGAACATCTAACTCTGTGAAGAAGCCTCTCTATACAATTTAGTCAGCCTTTAAAACAAATGTATTCAGAAAACGACACACCTAATTTCTGCTAGCTGATTTTAAAACTACCTAATAGCCCCAGTCTTTTCTCACTTCTTTTGAAGTAAGCATACTTTGTAAATATTGTCTCTATTAGTATATGTGTCTCTCATTTTCCTAGTAAACAACATTTATGTAGGGACCATGATAGGCTATGTGTGACTTCTGCCCTCCAAAAACTTGGGAGTTCCTAGGGGAAGTGAATGGATGGACACACACCCCCTTCATAAGTGACCTCATTTAATCTGTACCACTTTATCCGCCTATGAGATGGATATTACCCTTCTCATTTTACTGGTAAAGAAACAGGTTCCAGCATCTAACATATTTTATTTATTTATTTTAATCCTCACCTGAGGATTTTTTTTTTTCCATTTATCTTCAGATAGAGTGGGAGGGAGGGAGAGAGAAAGAGAGAGAAACATCAACTCCAGAGAGACACATGGACTGGTTGCCTTCCACATGACCTCGACCAGAGCCGGGGACTAAACCACAACCGAGATATGTGCCCTTGGCCGGAATCAAACCCATGACCCTTTAGTCGGCGGGCTGACACTCTAACCACTAAGCCAAACCGGCCAGGGCTAATATATTTTAAATCTGAATTTGCTTCTTATGATTTTGTTCTGCATATTAGAAACTGAATCATCATAAATGCTTTACTATTTTTAAGAAGTAAGTTTTTCACTCTATCAGTTTGGAGTGAACTGGCATCTTCTGAGACTACTCCCCGGGAGCAAACCTCAGGTGACCTCAGTTCATCTTGACAGGGGGCCGGGAAAGGGACAGAATCGAACCCCCGACAGGCAGCTGCGGGCTAGCAAAGCGGTGGCTGCTCCCCTGTCGCTGGGGGAAGCAGCGCTCAGAAGGCTCACCCGGAGCAGAGGCACTCCAGGTCTCTTCTCTTCTCCCAGCCGCCTGCCCCTCTCTGACTGTCAAGCCAGAAAACAGAGCCAGGGAACAAAAGGAAGACAACTGTCAGACAGAAAGTTCTCAAGCCCTGTGCCAAGGGAGAGCTTGCTCTAAATCATCACAAGGCCATTAGCAAATCCAAGGAGAGGAGAGGGAGAGGACAGAAAGAGAAAGGACGTCACATGATCGCAGAACAAAAGCTGCCAAGTCATTCTGCCCCTTTGCCGAGGCTCCTCCAGGAGAGGCAGTGCTCCAGGCCACCTGCAGAGATGCCAGGCCCTGACGACCTGCACGGCCACACAACAGTGCATCTCACAATACCCCCCAGGCCACCGACGGACTCCTTACCGTGGGCAGTCTCCCCACGGCGCAGTTCCCGTCGTAGCCTGCCGTAATCCTCTTTCACACTCCCCAGCTTCCTGACGTTCCTGGAGCTCAGCACCGACAGCTTGTCGAGGAATTCCTCCAGCCCTTCCCTCTCCGATGCCAACGAGCCGATCTCCTCTGTGAGCTCCTTGGCTGTTCGGAAATGGTTTCCTGCAGCACATTGCGGAGAGAAGGAGGGAAAACCAGCCTTAGTGTCCCCACCGTGGAAGGTGCAGCAGCCGCTGAGGCGCACGAACCCCGCGGGTGAAGGGGACGAACTCTGCAGCTGCGTCAGCGGCACTGCCTGTCTCCTGCGGAGGAAGCTGCAACACTGACCATCCTCCGTAAGCTGGAAACACCACCAGTCTCCTCATCGCCTTACTCTTGTTACATCTGTTTTAAGTGTTCTAATGGCCAAGTCAAGTCCTTGTAGAACAGGATGACACAAAAATGTCCCAGTAAAACCCAGGGAAGCCACATGGTATCAGGACATTCACATTCCCAAACATCAAAGAAGTAAAATACTGTTGTAGGGACTGGGCCCGGGAGTCAGGCTAGACCTAAATTCAAGTCCTGGTCCCCCTGTTACTCTGAATGACACACTGAATGACCTTGAGCACAGAATGTATCGTATGTAATTTCTGGGCAAACCTCTCCTAAAATATGATTGCACCTGCTTCCTAAGTGGCTGCAAGAATAAACATGAAATTCTGTAAAGCACTGAGCAAAATATATGGCACACTGAACTTAGCAAAGTTGCAGAATACAAAGTCAATATACAGTAATCAATTGTATTTCTAAATATTGGCAGCAAACACTTGGTAGATGAATTTTTTTACACACCATGTATGAGATATGTTTAACACCAAAATACTTAGAGATAAATGTAAAGAAATGTGTACAAGATGTCTACACAGAAAACCATTTTTAAAATTTCTGAGAGGATGCACCGGTCAAGATGGCGGCGTAGGTAGACGCAGTATCGCATCCTCCCACAACCACATCAAAGTTACAACTAAACTACAGAACAACCATCATTCAAAACCACCTGAAATCAAGCTGAATGGAAGTCTGACAACTACGAGATTAAAGAAGAAGCCGCATGGAGACTGGTAGGAGGGCGGAGGGGACGGGCTGGTCCCACACCGCGTGTGGCGGATAAAAATCAGGAGGACACCTCGGCTGGGAAGGTCCTCCCTGAGGACTGAGGGGTCCCCGTCCCACACCAGGGGCCCAGCTCAGGGTTCCAGTGCCAGGAAGAGAATCCCCATCACTTCTGGCTGGAAAACCAGCGGGAACTGAGGCTGAGGCGGCTGGAGCCCCGGCAGCTCCTCTTAAAGGGCCCGCGCACGGACTTACTCGGACTCGCTCCCTCCGGGCTCCAGCCTGGGGGAGGGAGCTTCAAAGGCACCAGAGTCATATGGGGAAGAACTGGGCTGTTTGGCATTGGAGCGAGGGCTGGAGAGGCAGCTTTCTCCTGGACAGACCTGGACAGACGTGCTATCAGAGGCTTTTGTTCCTTTGGTGAGCCCTTCCCTGGGCCGGCAGACGCCGCCATATCTGGGACTCCAGCTACCTGGCTCACACTGTTGGCCCCGCCCTGGTGATTCCCTGAGGCCCCGCCCCACCCAACTTTCAGGCCCACCCAAGCTGTTGCCAGTTGCTTTACCATAGGATTGGCCTGTCTTGGATACTGCTTCAGCTTTTCCTAAATTCTTTCAAACAAGCAGCATCTGGTCTCAGCTAGCCCCACACCTCTCGCTAAGTAATACATACAAACACAGGGAGGCAGCCAAAATGAGGAGACAAAGAAACAGGTCCCAAATGAAAGAACAGACAAAACTCCAGGAAAAGAACTAAGTGAAATGGAGTTAAGCAACCTAACGGATGCAGAGTTCAAAATACTGCTTATAAGGATGCTCAATGGACTTAGTGAGAACCTCAGTGAACTCAGTGAGAGCCTCAAGAGCATAAAAAGGGACCAGTCAGAAATGATGGATACACAGTTAGAAATGAAGGAGGCACTAACTGAAATAAAGAATAGTTTAGGACTTCCGGTCAAGATGGCGCCCTAGGTGGACGCGGAATCGCGTCCTCCCACAACCACATCAAAGTTACAACTAAATCACAGAATAACTATCACTTAAAGACCACATGAAATCAAGCTGAATGGAAGCCCTGCAACTACGAAATTAAAGAAGCAGCAGAATGGAGACGGCATACTGCCCTCCAGGACCCTCCTTGTCGCCTGAAAGGAAACGAGATCCTGTAGCCAGGGGCGCCTGCGGAAGCTGAGTGATCCCCCCACCACGGAGGAACCCAGGAGCAAGGGAGCCGAGCGACCCCCCCACCACGGGGGAACCCAGGCGGAGCGGGGGGGGGGGGCCGGGCAACCCCCCCACCACGGGGGAACCCAGGCGGAGCGGGGGGCCGGGCAACCCCCCCCACCACGGGGGAACCCAGGCGGAGCGGGGGGGGGGGGGGCCGGGCGACCCCCCCCACCACGGGGGAACCCAGGCGGAGCGGGGGGGCCGGGCGACCCCCCCACCAAGGAGGAACCCAGGAGCGAGGGAGCCGGGCGACCCCCGCCCCCCACCACGGGGGAACCCAGGCGGAGCGGGGGAGCCGGGCGACGCCCACACCAACAGAGGAAGCCGGCAACACACAGGAGAACTGAGCAAACTGAACAACGAAATTGACCCAGAGACATGGAGGTGGAGTACGGGATGACGAGCCTCAGAGGAGGGGGGAGGCGGGGGAAAGAGATAAATCACAGAGCCTATGTGCATGGGTGCATAACCAATGGTCATGGACAACAGGGATGGGGAGGAGGAGAAGGGGAGGGGGAGGAGGGTGTCAATGGGGGAAAAAAAGGAAAAACATCTGTAACAAAAACAAATTAATAATAAAATAAATTATAAAATAAAATAAAATTTCTGAGAGGAATTAAAGGAGACAAATAATTACGAAGATATACTATCTATGCATACATTGGAAACTATTGTTGAGATTTCCATTTTCCTCAAATTGATCTATTGATTCAATACAATTCTAACCAAAATCTCATGTGGGTCTTTTGTAGAAATGGACAAGCTTATTCTAAAATATAAAAGAAAATGCAAACACTTAGTTTGACCAAAACAGTCCTTGGAAGGTAGAACAAAGTTAAGGGACCTAAAACATCTGAATTCGAACTAACACTGAAGCTACAGTAAGTCAGGACAGAATGGCGCTGGCATGTAGCTAGACAGACAAACAGATCAATGGAAAAGAACAGACAGTCCAGAGGTAGACCACACTCACACAGTCGATTTTCAACCAAAGCAAGTCAATGAGGAACAGAAAGTATTTTCAACAAACGATTCTGGAACACAAGCTAGCTGAATAGGGAAAACCCCAGCCTGGACCCACACAGCAAACCATACACAAAATTTAGTTAGAGATGGATCACAGACCTAACTGCAGAAGCAAAAACTATAGAGCTTCCAGGAGAAATACAGGAGAATACCTTTCTGACTTGGGAGTAGGCAAAAATTTTGGATAGGGCACAGAAAACACTAACTGTAAAAGAAAAAAATGAATAAATGGACTTCATCAAAATTTTAAAACCTCAACTCATCAAAAATACCATTAAGAAAATAAATAGGCAAGCCACAGACTGGGAGAAAGCATCCAGAATACACATATCTGACAAAGGACTTGAATCCCATGACTCAACTAAAACACAAATAACCCTACTGGAAATGGGCAAATGAGTTAACAGGCACTTTCCACAGTGAGATACACAAATGGCTGATAAGCACGTGAAAAAGTGTTGGTGATCAGTAGTCACCAGAAAATGTAAATTAAAGCCGCAGAGAGTCCACTACAAAACCGTTCAAATGGTTCAAATGCACTGGACTGAAACGCTGCGTGGCAAGGATGCGGGCTCCCAGCTCTGTCACGTGGAGTGCCAACAGGTACGACTTCAAGCCAAGTTCTGCAGCTGCTCGTGAAGTGAAACACACACCTATCCTGGGATCCATTCTGTGCCTCGGTGTTGACTCCTCAGAAATGAAAACATGTCGAAAACTGAGCTCCGTGTGCACAGCGGCTCCTCTCACGACAGCTCCAAACCGGAAACAGCCCCTGTGCCCAGCAAGGCCAGAGTGCCCAGCAGTGACGTCCACACAGGGGATGGCTGCTTGGCGAGGAAAGGCACCACCTCTCAGACACACAGTGATGTGGAACCATCTCCAAAAAAAAGACACAAAACAGTGCATAGCACGTGATTTCACTGATACAAGTTCAGGAATAGGCAGTGCTGATCCATGGGAAAAGATATCAGAAAAGAGCTGATGGGGAAGGGTGGGGGGTGGGAGTATGCTAACTGGGAAGGGGGCACAAGGGTGAGGTTTCTGGGGTGATGAAAATATCTTGATAGGATTGCTGATACCACAGGTGTCAAAATTCACAGAACTAGACACTCAAGATTTGGGCATTTTACTGAATAGAAACCATACCTCTATAAAAAAAAAAAAAAAAAAGGAAAAATACAGGGTTGGGCAAAAGTACAGTTACAATTGTTTTATGGAAAATAATACAATAATTAATAAATAATAATACAAGAATGAACTCTGTGTTTTGTGTACTCACAACTGTAAACCCACGTTTGCCCCACCCTGTATATTAGGAAAAATGTAAATGTGAAAATTATAGCATGCGTGAATAAATATACCACATTAATGAGTGCTCCATAAGTAATAGTTACTGTTATTGGAGGGCTCCACTGTGTTTCCTAGGAATTTATTATAACCATCATCACAATAATAGCTACAAACCTTTTTTCCTTTAAATCTCACCACAACCTGGGAGGGAGGTAATGCCTTATATTATCTATTCTAAGATGCACTTTTTTTTTACACATGTTTACATCTCTGATCCGGGGCTGTGTCTTACAATCACTATTAGCCAGGAGGTAGTCCGGATGAACTTGTTATCATGTGACTGTTATTCTTGGTGGCCTGACTGACCATTGCAAACCCCTGGCGTTTCCATGTACAAACCATTTAAGGGCCACTCCAGTCCTGGGTGTTGCTGAAAATCTTCTCTTGGCACGGGCTTGTAAGGTCAGGGAAGCACAAGCATTTAAAACTTGAAGAACAGTGTTGGGGCCTTGGCAGAAAATCCTGCAGAAAACAGCAGTTCATTCTTGGAGGAAAAAATGGCATCACCAGAAGCTTCACGGATACGAAGGACAGTAACAAAAACAGGAGTCTCGACTACTTTGACTGGGAATGGATTTCACAACTCAGACTCTGAATATAGAGACATTTTAGGGAACTTTACCCCATTCATTTTCTTTGTATTTTCCTTTTTAAAGAGTGATGCTATATGATTTTTTAAAAGCCTAAATACATCTAAAACCTATTTCAGTAAGTATAAAATAAAAGTCTAAGCCACAGAAAGCACTGTATCACTGTGGCATTGACAGGAACTCTCCTTTCTTGGTAGTACATAAAATAATGGGGTGTGTTTTACATGCACTAAAACACATGTTGTCTCTACAGTTGAGAAAACTGAAATCTAGAGAATTAAATATCTTTCTGAAGCTTACATAGGAATAAAACACAGGGCAAGCTTCCAACTCAAACATGACTCCTGAACCCTCCTCCCCAGTGCTCAGCTGTGCTGTTTACCTCTTCACTATGATTGTTTAAAAGGCATCTTTCAACCTGATATAAACATGGGAAAGGCTACAAATGTTTTCCCACTTCAAAGGCACTCTGAACACCCAGTACACATTCCTGTCACTGACACCCACAGTTTCCAATTCCATGATAGATAAATATCTTTTGAGACTCTATGCATTGCCTATCACCTCATGGGAAAATACAGAAAAGAACAAGACACAGCCCAGCTCCCAGGAGGTTACCATTAAATAAAGAGGATGAGATTATTCTAAGAGCCCTGGCCAGTGTGCTCAGTGGTTAGAGCATTGGCCTGAGCAACCAAGGGTCATGGGTTCAATTACTGGTCAAGGGCATGTACCTGGGTTGCAGGTTCGATCCCTGGCCCTGGTTGGGGTGTGTGCAGAAGGCAACCAATTGATGTGTCTCTCTCATCAATTTCTTTCCCTCCCCACCCCCCACTCCTTCGCTCCCTTCCACTCTCTCTAAAAATCAATGGAAAGATAGTCTCAGGTGAGGATTAACAAAAAAGGAGGAGGATTATTTTTATTTTACGAAATAGGCAAATATGCACTAGGAGAGCTCGAGAAGAGAGAATGTTCCAGAAGAGGAGATGGAGGCAGGTTCCATGAGGAAAGAATGTACGGTTTGCAAGAGAGGAATGGGAAACCTGGTCATAGAGCAAAGAGCCTTGTCTTCAGCAGATGGCAGGAGGCACGTGGCTGAGGTGGAGCCCACCCTGGCAGAGAAGTGGAACCGAATGCCAGAGAGCCCCCAATGCCAAGCTGGGAAGGACAGCAGACTGGACTTCCGCAAGCTTCGCATTGTGAATAGAAATACAATCAAAATGTTCCCTGGGTCTTCGACTTCTATCCTCAACAATGACCAAGTTTGGCTCTGTGGGTGGAGCCCCCAGTGGAGGGACCCGCCATGCTCTCAGGGAGCCTGTGGGGGGACCAGCCCCTGGGTGTGACTGCCTCTGGGAAGAGCAGACACAGCATAACGTCCTTCCTTCAAATGTCCCTCCTCAGCCTCGGCCTTGCTGTTGGACCCCGTTTTCAAGCAAGAGATTTAACAAACAGCCCTGGCTGGTTTGGCTCAGCCGATAGAGCGTCGGCCTGCGGTCCAGAGAGACCCAGGTTCGGCTCCCGCTAGGGGCACGTACCTCGGTTGCAATTTGTCCCCGGCCCTGGTTGGTCGTGCGAGAGGCAGCCACTCGATGTGTCCCTTTCACGTCGATGTTTCTCTCTCTCTCTCTCTCTCTCTTCCTCTCTCTCCCTCCCACTCCATCTGAACAAAAAATGGAAAAAAAAGTCCTCGGGTGAGGGTAAAAAAAAACAAAAAGCAGTCGAGTGGGCATCAACCAGGCAAAATACGCCAGTGTGCAATCTCCTCCTGAGGCCAGTTCGGAGATAAAAGTGTAAACACTAATGGGAGGAGCACACAGAGGCGAGCACAGAGGGTTGCTGGAAACACGTTCTCAGGCCCATCTGCAACTCAGTGCAAGCCCTCGAGACCAGGGCCTTCAATCAGACACGAACGATCATTAAATCCTGGGTCCCCTGCTGGAGCCTAAGGGATATGGCTTAGGAAACTGTATTGTGATACATGCAGAATGAATCAAATTCCCAAAAAGGCAGTTAATATCAAAACGCAAGCCATCAAAATGCCTCACCACCACCAGTTAATATTTCATTCGCATTCTGGCCTCAGTTCCAAGCCCATGAGGTAAAGCTCGCTGATTGCTGAAACTGGCCAAGAGCTCTGTGATGAAAATTCAGAAAAGTGTAAACGCTGATTCCTGAAGAGAATCCATCAGTGACCTGGTGACCCCAATCTCTGTAACTCTAATGGGCCCTTTCCTGCATGCCGCAGGAGGACTGGTGTGGAGACGAATGTCCTGCCTCCGCCACCACGCGACACAGATGCCCGCATCTCAGCAGCAAGGGAGCACACGTGGACGCTGCACAGGTGCTTTCAAAGCACCTGTCAAAATACTTTATTCTATAAATAACACAATTAAAACGCTCTAGGCATGTGCTGAAGTCGAAGCTGATTTTACCCACTCCGTTCGTTCTAACTTTATCCTTAGCATGTCCGAGTTTAAATATTTACCCCCCCACCCCTGCCTCCCACACACACTTCATCATATCTAGGCCATTATTTGAGAGCCTTATTTTATGGATTACAGGGCTCTTCGTATATAAATTGTTTCATTTAGTCTTCACAACAATCCAGGAAGAGGGTCGTCTAATGACTGTTTGATTTCCAGTTAAAGAAACTGAGACCCAGAAAGAGAGCACCCCAAGGTCACAAGCTTTGGAAATCCCGTGTGAGGTTACACTCGAACTTGGTTCTTTCAACCTCGGTGTTAGGTGCTTATTCCGCCAAGTACAGCTCTGTAAATGACTGGCCAAGCAGCCACGAGTCATCCGTAAAGGGAGGGAGCACAAAGGGGCTTGGGGGTGAATCCTGTGCTCAGGTGGGCTGTTCCACCTGTCCAGTGCCCCAGTGTCATTGTGCCTTCACGTAGCGGGACACCCCCCCTTCCCCCGACATACACACAGAGTACTTGCCTGGGCCAAAAGACGTTTCTGTGTGTAATGATCCTCCTAAAATTATCCACTTTTACCTACCCAAATGTGAGCTATACTTCTTTACTAGAAAAAAAATAAAATAAAGCTAGTACTGAAAATCGTCAAACACCAAAAATAATAATAGAGTCCTGCATCTTTTTTCCAGCTTATGACACCAGATTGTTGAGGCACACCAAGCTCGAGTCCGTGTGGTCATCCAGAGCCGCCCCTCAGGGACGTCAGGGCTGCTGCTGGGTGAGCTGAACAAAGTTGACAAATGAGCACCAGCCTCTGCCACCCTTGCCTCACCCTGCCCTCCACAGAACCTCCTGCCCTGGAATTAGTCATTTTCTGTCAGTTTTATGTTCTTCTTTCAGTCACCATGATTTCCTGAGACAGCGAAAAGCATTTTCTGTGGGCAGAACCCCATGACTGTTTTTGTACATAAAACATTTCAGACCATCACCTATTTCATAGAGAAGATAAGGGGGAATAATGCTGGGGAACACGGGATTATACATAAAACATGGACTGCTTCTAACCGCTTGAGAGAATGTGGTGCCTGGTGAGAGATTAAATATACAAACACAAATGCTTCTTTGTGCTTGATCATAGACAGAAATGAGACTCTGACCCACAGCCTACCCAGGAAGCCAGCCTGCTGGAAGTCAGACTTAGAGGAAGCCAGGCCTCTGTCTCCAGTAACGACCCAGGAAGCTGAACGTCACTTCTGTAACAATTGGTCCAAAATGGCCATGACTGATTAATAACCGACAGCTTCCCTAATTTTTCTCCCTGCTTCCAATTTAGGGCCAACCAGAGAAAGTCACACATGCTCCCTAACCAACCAGGTAGGACGCTCTCCTCAGCCGCCTCCAGCCTCCCCAGGCCAACAGCCCGTCAGCACGCCGGGGACCTTCCTTTCGTCCCCCGCCAAGCTGGCCCTCTCCTCTGCCTCAGTCTCTGCTACAATGCACGTGATGGTGGCCGGCTCCCCTGCTGTTGAGGGTTCTGAGTACCAGCCCTTGCTTCTTCTCATTTGGTGGGTCTTCCTTTATTTCCACATTGGATAGACAGCATCTTTGAAAAAGATACTTACTGGGCCTATCATCTCCTCCAGCCATTGACCTACATCATAGACCTTTTTAGAGAGAAGGAAACATTTTGTGCTTATCTAAAAAATCTAGTTTATTTCTAGAATGTTCTTATTTCCCCCAAAATTATAAGCTAAAAAAGAAGATATCAAGCTGCCATTTAGACATTTGCCTGCAACTAATGCATTTTAGGTGTAGATAATTTTTATTCTCTATAAAGCAAAAGTCAAATCGGATAGAGCCATCTTTTTAAAAAATTGTCTTGCAGTGCCAAAGACGTCTTGATAATGCTATTTAAGAATGAATGGTTAAGCCCTGGCCGGTTTGGCTCAGCGGTTGGAGCGTCGGCCTGCAGACCAGAGAGTCCCGGGTTCGGTTCCCTCTAGGGGCATGTACCAAAAAAAAAAAAAAAAAAAAAGAATGAATGGTTAATATGCATGTATGCGTAACCAATGGACATAGACAACAATGCTGGGGGGGGAGGTTGGGAAGTGGGTGTCTAGGGAGGGAAAGGAGAAACATCTGTAACAAAAATAAATTAATTAATAAAGAGAAAAGAAAAAAGAATGGTTACATAAATTCAATAAACAAAATGAAAAGACAACCTACTGAGTGGAACAAGATATTTGCCAATGATGCATCAGATAAGGGGTTAATATCCAAAATATATAAAGAACTCCTACAACTTAACACCAAAAAACACACACACAAAATCCAATTAAAAATGGGGAGAGGAGCCAGGCCTGTGTGGCTCAGTGGTTGAGCATCGACCCGTGCACCAAGAGGTCGCTGGTTTGATTCCCGGTCAAGGCACATGCCCAGGTTGTGGTCCCGATCCCCAGTGGGGGGCATGCAGGAGGCGGCCAATTGATGTTCTCTCTCATCGATGTTTCTATCTCTCTCTCCCTCTCCCTCCCTCTCTCTCTCTCTCACTAAAATCAGTAAAGAAAAAAAAATAAAAAAGTGGTCAGAGGACCTGAATAGACATTTCTCAAAAAAAGACATATAGATAGCCAAGAGATATATGTAAAGATGCTCAACATCACTAATCATCAGAGAAATGTAAATTAAAACCAGGATTAGATATCACCTCACACCTGTCAGAATGGCTATCATCAATAAATCAACAAAATGTGTTGGCAATGATGCGGAAAAAAGGGAGCCCTCGTGCACTGCTGGTGGGGCTGCAAATTCGTGTGGCCACTATGGAAAACAGCATGGAGGTTCCTCAAAAAATAAAAATAGGACTACCATATGACCCAGCAATTCTACTTCTGAGTATTTATCTGAAGAAATCTAAAACACTAATCCAAAAAGATATATGCACCCTTGTGTTCACTGAAGCATTATTTATAATTGCCAAGATAAGGAAGCAACCTAGGTATCCATCAGCAGACAATCCGATACAGAAGAGGTGGGGCATATATACAATGGAATATTACTTGGCCATAAAAAGAATGAAATCTTACCATTTGCAACAATTGCAACAACATGATGAACCTAGAGGGTATTCTGCTAAGTGAAATAAGTCAGACAGAGAAAGACAAATACCATACAACTTCACTTATATGTGGAATCCAAAGAACAAAATAAATGAACAAACAAAATAGAAACAGACTCATAAATGGAGAGAATAAACTGATGGTTGCCAGATGGGAAGGGGCTTGGGGGCTGGGTGAAAAAGGTGGAAGCACTGAGAAGTTCAAATCGGCAGTTATAAAACAGTCGAAAGGATGTAAAGTACAACGTAAGAAAAATAGTCAGTAATGCTGTCATAACTATGTATGGTGCCGGGTGGGTACTAGACTTATTGGGGGATCACTTCCTAATGTATATAAATGTCTAACCACTATGTTGTACACCTGAAACTACTGTAATATTGAATGTCAACTGTAATTGGAAAATAAAAAAAGAGTAAATGTTTATCTGAACTATTTATTTTCTGAAAAGAGATAACAGGAGGCAGGTAGGAAAGCAAATATTCCACAAACTGAGGGGAAACCCAAAGGAGGTATGGAAATAAATTCTGGGGATCAGCAATCTATTAATGAGGCCCCCTTAAAAATTTATTCTTATTGACTATCTCCTGAGTGCCAGACATTAGGCAAAGCCCAAGAAAAACAGAGCAGAACTACGCAACAGATGGAGCAGATCAGTAACAGTGATGATTCCAGCGGGAAAGAAAGGCTGGGCCACGGCAGCATCAGCAATATCAGAGGCCAGGCGTCACAGAGCCCACCCTGAGCCCAGGGGAGGGGGAACGGTCAGAGCACAGCAGGCCCGTTCCAGGCAAAGGCTCTGATACTGGTCAGGTTACAGAGCTCAGAGGGAGGTAGAGCCCAGTCACAGGACTGGGGTCCCATCCAGAATTGCATCTCAGCAACAGTCAAGACAGAATCCAAGACAGAAGGCCAGTGACAGGCAGGAAGGGTGTGTTGCTGAGTCACAAACGTGGGTTACCACTACATAAATATGTCCTGTTTCTTGGCAGGAAAAGTCCTGGGACTGGAGGAGGGCCGAGGAGGCCACAGCTGTGAGTAGGAGAACATGGCATACAGAGGGTACAACCAGACCGAGCTCGGCACAACACTCATCGCTAGAGGTCAGGCAAAGGTTGGGCGGGGCCCAGGACAGTTCTAGAGGAGACAGGCCCCTACTTCTGATGTTGACATCTTCACCACAAGCCCGTGTCAGCCATATCCACCACACACTCTCTAGAAGGTTCTGAGTCCATCCCCTCACTCTGCCCCCAGAGGGCCAACAGCTTAGTGAGGGGCCAAAGCAGTCACACCCTGGGGCAGAGGGTAGAGCTTCCAGTGAGGGCAGCGAAGAGCGAAGGGGCCCTGTCTAGGCTGGGCTCCCCTGCATAGCGAAGGGGCCCTGTCTAGGCTGGGCTCCCCTGCACAGCGAAGGGGCCCTGTCTAGGCTGGGCTCCCCTGCACAGCGAAGGGGCCCTGTCTAGGCTGGGCTCCCCTGCACAGCGAAGGGGCCCTGTCTAGGCCGGGCTCCCCTGCACAGCGAAGGGGCCCTGTCTAGGCTGGGCTCCCCTGCACAGCGAAGGGGCCCTGTCTAGGCTGGGCTCCCCTGCACAGCGAAGGGGCCCTGTCTAGGCTGGGCTCCCCTGCATAGCGAAGGGGCCCCGTCTAGGCCGGGCTCCCCTGCACAGCGAAGGGGCCCTGTCTAGGCTGGGCTCCCCTGCACAGCGAAGGGGCCCTGTCTAGGCTGGGCTCCCCTGCACAGCGAAGGGGCCCCGTCTAGGCCGGGCTCCCCTGCACAGCGAAGGGGCCCTGTCTGAGCTGGGCTCCCCTGCACAGCGAAGGGGCCCTGTCTAGGCTGGGCTCCCCTGCATAGCGAAGGGGCCCTGTCTGAGCTGGGCTCCCCTGCATAGCGAAGGGGCCCTGTCTAGGCTGGGCTCCCCTGCACAGCGAAGGGGCCCCGTCTAGGCCGGGCTCCCCTGCACAGCGAAGGGGCCCTGTCTGAGCTGGGCTCCCCTGCACAGCGAAGGGGCCCTGTCTAGGCTGGGCTCCCCTGCATAGCGAAGGGGCCCTGTCTAGGCTGGGCTCCCCTGCATGGAGCACCTCTGAGACCTTCACTCTCACTACCTTTCCAGGCGGCCAGTTCAGCAAGGTGGGCATGGGGCTGCCTTCTGTGAAATAGGCCTCTCAACCTCGACCCAGCAAAACTGTGCTGAGGCCCAAGGGCAAGGGCCCCGCTCCAGGCCTCGAGGAGACCCTCTCCCCTTGGCTCATCAGCTGGGCGGAATCCAACCACGGCAGTGACCAGACCTCCAGGGCTAAAGTGAATAAATGGCCTGGGGAGAGGACTCAGCAGGACTCTGCCTTTGAACTCGGCCCCAAGGAACCCTTACCATCAAGGAGCAGTCCATCCTAGTGCAGTGGGCAGCAGACTGCAGACATCTGGGGACAAAGCCACACTGTAACAAGGAATGCAGATGCCACCACAGCCCTTTTGTTACAGGGACATGAACCGGGAGACTTTCAGTGACAGCTGGCCAAGGGTCCCCTCCTGGCCACATCTCCTACCACCCATTTTGAAAACTAAGTCCTAAGATGGCACGGCAGCTTCCGTCCTGTTTGCTGTCACTCTCTGATCACGCGGACTGGGGACATCAGCTGCTGTCATGAGTGGCCTTATGGCATGGCCCGTGATGGGGAACAGAGGCCTTCTGCCAACAGCCACTGACGGAGCTTGGAAGCAGACCATCCAGCCCCAAAGCCTTCAGCGGACGGCAGCCCCGCCCTACCTCGTGGCAGCAACCTCTTGAGACCCTGAGCTAGAACCACCCCTAGCTGCTTCTGGACCCCTAACCCTCAGAAACTGTGTGCTGTAACACATGCTGCTGTTCCCAGATACACTTGGGTGTAACAATCACACACGAATAGGGACGCGTGCCGGTTTCTGAGTCTCGGCCTCCAGAAATAAGAAACTTCCAGGTCCCGTCTCTTGGGGCTCACACTCTCAGAACTCAGCAGCCACACTGTAAGGAACAGCGAGGCTCGCAGGACAGGGACCAACAGATTGCCAACCTGCCAGTGATCTAGGAAGTGGATTCTCCAGCCCCAGTCGAGCCACCCTACCTGTCCCTGCCAAGGTGCACTTTCATGGGCAAAAGAAATGACTGGTGACGTTCTAAGCCGCTGAGTCCTGAGGTGGTCTGCTGTGCAGCAGTCAGTGATGCGAACGGATCTCGGTATGAGAGTGAAGTGCTGCTATAACAAACCCTGGAATCCCAGGCACTGGCCCTGGAACCCCGCAGAGGCTGAGCAGGCCTCGGTGAAGGCTGAAAGGGAAGCTAGAAAAACATCGCTGGCAGCTGGAAGAAAGAGGACCCTTGGATGTAGTGACAGAAAGTCTGTCCACGGAGGTAACAGAGAAAAGAGTTCTTAATGAAGTTCATCGCAGAGCCAAGGAGAATCTGGGCAGAATACAGAGTGCCCCTGGCTTCCACGCTGCCTATGACAAAATGCAAGCCAAGAGAGGTGACTCGAAGACTATGGCTAAATATAAAGAAGCTAGGACCTGCTGAGTTGGAAAACAAAACTATTTCTTATTCCTAGTCTCCGAGATAGCAAATGATTTTCAAAGCAAGAAAAGGCCTCATTCCCCTGACGGGAGATCTCGGACATGAACCGGGAGACTTTCAGGCCCTCTACAGTCTTAAGGGCATCCTTCACGATCCTTTCCATTCACTAGGGCTTCTGAGAATCTCCAGGGTGTTGCCTTCAGCATTCACAAGACAGCCCAACCTGGGGAAAGGCTCCTCCTGGAGAGGTCTGTCCTTGGGGCTGTGTAACGCACTGAGGGTTTGCCATTCTGAAGGTACTAAAACAGGCCCATCAGGATCCCAGGGGAAGTACCTCCCCTCCCGCAGGCCCTCCCTGCTGTGGAGTGTAGCTGAAAGGACAGAAATCACATTATATGCAGAAGTTGCAAAAGAATGATGACGACCCTGCCACCAGCCCAACCCCCGGGGACATAGCCACTGACTGGAAGGTGTTCCCCAAGGGTCTAAACAGCAATACGAATAGGGAGGTCCAGAGGGGAGTTCCCAGCCTGTTATTCAGGCCTCACCAATTTTCTCAGCTGATCAACCACCTAAACCGAACACCCAGGTCCCACATGCAATACACCGTCCTAAGAATTTTTCCTGGGATTCCAAAAATGGATTATTCACATCTGACAGAGGGCTTGCTCTGCTGCCTGAATGTGTCTCCTCCCTGGGGCTTGACGCAGACACATCCATCTGGACTCCCAGGAAAGATGTATTGATTAAGAAAGGCAAAACCCCGACTCAGAAGCAAGACTGTGTTCACTCTGTTCTCTCTCAGCCGACGGGGCCGTAACTCCGAGGAAATGGCGTGTGGAGCTGTTAAGAGCCCAGCCCCACGCTCCCATTCCGATGTTCTCCTGGTTGTCAATAATCCGTTTGACTGCGCCAGGAACCAAATTGCTCGTTAGCTGCCGACATTACTTGTTTAATGATCTGAAGAGCAGAAGCTGCCAATTATTGTATCCCTTCTTAAATCCATTTAAAACCCATACATGTAATTATTATGCCTTCTTGTTAAATTTTTATGATTCTTCTGAAGCCGATGAGCTATCCATATATCACACCTGGACTCCAGCCCCGAGCTGCCGCCTCACAGTAACTGAGTGAACTTGACCACAGGGCGTACCCCAGGGCCTCAGCTCCCAATCTGTCCTTGAGACCCTGCTCTCCCACCAACTCAATATAGCTGTTGTAAAAATACAGTAAAGCTATATAGTGGAATGTTTAAAAGCACTATTTAAATGAGAGGGTAAGACACTATATTCAGAAACTCATGTTTTCAACCTACTAATTAATGGAGTAATATATCCCTAATAACCACCAGATTAAGGAGGGATTATGACCTACTAAGAATCTCCAAATATCTATAATCTATGACTAGATTGTTAAACGGGGTTCATCAGCTTGTTTCATATTATCATTCCTCGGCCTACAGGAGGGAGGTGATCACATCCATAATCCTCACTGAGCGTCTGCAGGTACGCAGTGCCATGGAAACACCGGCGGGAATGATGGCACACAGAGCACGTCTAGTCTCAAACTCTTAAAGAAACAGGAAGTGGAAGTCCAAAATATGGACCTACACAGACAACTTGCTTCCCATCATGTGTGCACATGCATTTTTAAGAGTCTTACCGTCCCTCTGTAAGGAGACCATGCTGCCCATGTTGTTCCATGGGTTTCAGTGAGACTCCCCAGAAAAGCTCTGCCATGTCTGAGTGTGTGACCTAAGTCACAGGCAGAATATTCGTCAAGGTCAAAATAAGGATGGTGATTGTCATCCATCCACTTCTGCTGCCTCCGTGTCTCCTCTGTTTCCAGTTACCTGACACGGCGAGCATTTTGGCTTCAAGCAACGCCAGGAGCTGGGTTTCAATCTCGTTAACTTGCGTCCTCAGAGTGCTGCAGAGTCTCTCCGTCCTGCACACCTAGAGGGAGAGAAATAGCCCTGAATCGTCGGGTAAAACTCAGAGGGCAGCAGAGTGGCCGCCAGAGACTTCTGGGTCTATAAGTAACTGAAAGGGGTGATAAAGAGTAACTGAAGGAGAGTTCTTAGGGAGGGAGGGAGGGAGGGAGAGAGGGAGTGAGGGAGGAAGGAAGGAAGGAGGGAGGAAGGAAGGAAGAGGGGAAGGAGGGAAGGAAGGAAGGAAGGAGGGAAGGAAGGAAGGAAAGAAGGAAGGAAGGAAGGAAGGAAGGAAGGAAGGAAGGAAGGAAGGAAGGAAGGAAGGAAGGAAGGAGGGAGGGAGGGAGGGAGGGAGGGAGGGAGGGAGGGGGGAGGGAGGGAGGGAGGGGGGAGGGAGGGGGGAGGGAGGGAGGGAGGGAGGGAGGGGGGAGGGAGGGAGGGGGGGAGGGCAAATAAAGCAAGCATTGGCATATTCCAAACATTAACCCCTATACCTTTCAGGACACCCACACACAAAACTGACGTGAGCTAAGACAACAGTACAACTACACACTAAAATAACGTCACCGCCCAGGCCGGTTTGGCTCAGTGGTTAGAGCGTCAGCCTGCGGTCCAGAGAGACCCGGGTTCGGTTCCCGCTAAGGGCACGTACCTCGGTTGCAGTTTGTCCCCGGCCCCTAGTTGGGTCGTGCGGGAGGCAGCCACTCGATGTGTCCCTTTCACATCGATGTTTCTCTCTCTCTCTCTCTTCCTCTCTCTCCCTCCCACTCTGTCTGAACAAAAAATGGAAAAGTGTCCTCGGATGAGGATAAAAAAATAAAAATAAAAAAAAATAACGTCACCACTCTACCTACCCCCTCCTCAGGGCCTTTGCACCTACTCCCTCCTTCTGAAATACTCTTGTGGCTCAGCCCACTCACACCCTCAGGGCTCTGCTCAGACATCCCCTGGAAAGAAAGGCCTGGCTGATCACCTACATAAAGCAGCACCCCCCTCCCTTTCTGCCTTTACTCTGCTTCATGTTTTTCCACAGTGTCCTCTCCAGCTGACACACTATTTGTTCTTATTCCTTTGTTTTCCTATTGTCTCTCTCTGCTGGGATACAAGTTCCATGTGAGCAGGGACTTTGTTCTGCGTCTGGCATGTAGCAGGCAGTAAAGAAAGGAGCACAGCCTCGAGATCAAGGGCAGCGTGGCAGGCTAAACAGAATCCTGGTCGACGCTGTCTGGTGAAGCTTGGAAGGCCGATATTTGCTGGCAAGTCAGATTTAAAAAATAGGCAAGTACATCTCAGCGAGATTTGCAGGTTTGATCATTTATTTTTCAGGATACTCCAAACACTTCCTACGTTTTTCTTTGCTTTTTCAAAAACAGTAGAAATTTTAAATCTCAGCCTGCCCGGTGTGGCTCAGTGGTTGAGGACCACCCATGCACTAAGAGGTCGCCAGTTCGATTCCCGGTCAGCGCACATGCCCAGGTTGTGGGCCCGATCCCCAATGGGGGGCATGCAGGAAGCGGCCAATTGATGTTCTCTCTCATCGATGTTTCTATCTCTCTCCCTCTCCCTTCCTCTCTCTCTAAAATCAATAAAGAAAAAGAAATTTTTTTTTAAATTTTAAATCTCAGTTTCTTTTTCCAAATGTCTTAGGTTATCTTTTATTTTGTTTGAAACCAAAACATCATAAATTTTTCTTTTCTGTTTAAAGCAAAAACTTCATGTGCAATTAATATCAATATTCAGATTAATGAGCTACTTAGAAAAACTTCCAGTTCAACAAAAGCATGCACAGTTGAATAACTGTGGACTCATTCACAAAGCTTGTGATCAGGGGTGATCCACAAAGGCTGTTACCTGGAAGCATTCCTCTTTTCTTGCTAAAAATCTAAGATTCCATTCAACAATTAAAATTAACCGATTTTGGTTCACAGGGCCCAGAGAAAATATAAAATTTAATTTCCCCCAAAGAATCTAGATCTTGCTAGATACCGTCAACTTGAAAGGTTTTGCTTATCTCAGTCTTAATTGAGATTGTTCTTAGAATCAAAGCAGACCTCGCCACCCGGCCTAAAACGTTACACCATATATCCCATGACCTTAAACATGTTCTTCTTCCATTAAACAGCTATAACTGTCCAAACTGCTTCATAAAACTCACTCTCTAGAAAGCGCCAGTGTGGCAGCCTCTACAGCAAAGCTTATGCCAGCAGCCTGAGCACCCACGTGGCCAGTGATTCAGTCCAAGACCCTCTAGGTTCCAGAGTCTAGAAGGTCCTGGGATTTGCCGGGATGTCAGAACTGGAGTTAAAGGAAGATGCTCTGAGCGCAGTCTCAGGCTGCTCACGCCCAGTGACTGGACATCCCTTCCATTCATCTAACGAAGTCATCCAAGTCCAAGGGCATTTCTGTTAACTCCGTAACACCAGCCATAATTCTTATATCTCGTCCAATGTATGGCCAATATTTCTGATTTTAGTTAACAGTATCTGTGAATCATAATTGGGTCAATTTGTCCTTTGTTGAGCAAATCTATCCTTCAAGCTGTCACTATTAATAAGAAACAACCTCTCTCAACCTTTCTCAATCGCAACGAACATTCTTTCAGGCACTGTTAGGTATAATTGAACAGCTACTCATCTCCAGATGTCCCATTTATTTGCAACTATTTCTTCCATCTCATTTATCCCTTAATTCCCTTTGCTTTGGGTAACACATGAGAGTCGAAGAAATGCAGAGAGTGGAGGGAAGGTCGGTCTCTTTTCGAGAGGAATCAAAAGAATGTCAGATCCGTAACTCTAATACACTAAGTCAAGAAAACACTGCCAAGCTGTGATTTTTACCTCAAGGTCATCAGTCAGTCAGAGAAAGTTTTGTGAGACTGGGTAGTTTTTTTTTAATCGTCACCTGAGGATATTTTTCCATTTTATCTTCAGATAGAATGGGAGGGGGAGAGAGAGAGAGAGAAACATCAACTGGTTGCCTCCTACACGACCCCGACCAGGGCCAGGGACAAACCGCAACCGAAATATGTGCCCTGGATCGGAATCGAACCCAAGACTCATTGGTCCATGGGCTGATGCTCTAACCACTGAGCCAAACCGGCCAGGGCTGGGTAGTTTTAATTCTCTGTAGACTAATATATGCCCCCCACCACACACAGATTTGCCCGCATACATACCCACCTACACACACACACCCCAAAAAATATGCATCCCCTTTTTATTTCCAAATAAAATGGGACCCTGAAAAACTCAGTATCAAAGGAGCTTTTACATTTACATTTTTAAATATTATACATGAGTTCCTTAATCTTGTGGTAAAGCAAAATCAACGTTTTCCATAGATGCACTAGAGAAGGTATGCAGACAAAGCCAACCACGTCTGGCATTTGGGCAAGTCCAGTAGCTTTAACGGGAGCTAGAGATTATCCCCAAATCCCAAAATCGTGTGCATATGTGTATATGTGTGTGTATACAATGTGTCATATGAAACACTTATAAACACCATCTGTGTTATGTGGTATGCACACCTGCACACTTACTTCTGAGACCCAGACCCATTCATGTTACACACACAGTGATACTCAGCAAACCCAGACCCAAGAGCCCTCCTTTTAATTCTACACAGAAATCCGAACACACCTGACAGGTTCACATGTACAGCTGAGGATACAGGAGAAGGAATACTGCTACCACCTCCCATCTCACCTCCCTGGGATCCTCCTGGAGGTCACAGTGGCAGATTTGATAGGGCCATGAGTACTAGTGGCCAACCTCACAGTGACATTCAGCAGAACCTCAGGTCTGCTGTCTAACACATACCCTCCTGCTTCACGTAACAACCTGGTAAAGCGAGTCAGCCTCCCTCGGCCCTGCAGTGGGGCCAGAAAGTCACAGTCCCACTCGGAGGGGGAGCCGGAGACGACCGCCCTCAACCGGAGTTCTGCCTGGGGACAGTGGCCTGGCCTGCCCTGCTTCTGCACACGTCCAGGAAGCTCCCTGGGAGGCCCAGCAGGTTCTCCCTGGGCCCCGACGCCATCTAGTGGACCAAACAACCCTGGCAGGGAGCTCTCCTTTCTGCAGAATAGCTCATCCGACTGTTGCCGTGTGGAGAGATTTTAGCAAAATCATTTAATGCTGTTTTCAGAAATGAATTAGACACAAAAACTGGGAGAAGGGCCAGAGTAACTGGAGATTTTTGCCAACAACACAGCTCCGATCTCAGCTTAGCTGTGTGACCCACAAGACCCTTGGCAGGTCCTCCTGGGCTGTCGCCCTGGGCACTGAGAACAAGAAGACGCCTTCCAGGCCAGCGACGCTCTCTGCTTCGCTCTCCGCTCAGAAACCTGTTCTTTTCACATTTCAACCATTTTATAAGCACCCCTGGTTCCCAGACCTAACACGAACAATCCATGATTCATACCCAGTTCTCTGCCCACGGTCAGTGCTAATCCGCGGAGTAGTTGCTCCTACTTCAGTTTGTCAGTGACTGGGGGGTAACTGTCTGCACAGGGAAGGGTCTGCTCTGTAAGCTGGGGTCTTCCTACCAACCCGGACACGACCGTCGAATTGACTGGACTACGCTTTCCCAGGGCGCGGTGAACGACTGACTGCCTATCTCGGCACAAACCGAGCCTGATAGGAAGTAGAAATGGAAGATAAAATAGGCAAAATGACTGAAACCGATTTGAAGTCAGGTGAGGAACCTGAGCTCCTCCCCCTGGGAGGAAAGGGGATTCATTTCACCGTCAACCCCATCCCGACAGCCTCGCTAAGCAAGGGCGGGACTGATGTGCAGGGCAGCGGTCACTGTCCCTCCCCAGCACTGCCTGGTGCTCGTCCAGCTGCAGAGGCCAAACCCCCGTTAAAGGACCAGGAGCCGGGCCGCACCAGGCAGCCGCCCCGCCTGGCTCCGCGGGCTTCGCGCTGGGCTGTGGACGGCTCGGCTGTGGACGGCTCTGCGGGGCCACCTTTCTCCCAGGGCCCGGGCCTTCTCTGAGCCAAACGAAATGAAGTCAAAAGAAAACGTCAGCGGTTTCTTTAGAAAGCGGGCATGGGAAGGCACTTACCTTCGCAGCGATTTCTTTAAGTGACAAGTTGAGGGGTTTTATCCTTTCCCGGAGGCTAGAAGAATTAGAGAGAGGACATTGGTCTTCTTGGTGTCACAGTTCAGTCCCACCCCACATGAGAACTCCGGGAGACACGCCCCCCATCGGCTGAAGAACAGCAGGAAAGACGATGGTAAGTCAGGTCCCTTTGACTGTGGAGTTAATATGCTGCCGGGAAGCAGACTCTCCCTCCCTAATGCCAATATTCAAATCTGTTATCGTGTCCACGGGGCACATCTACTGACAGGGTGAAGGAACAACCCAGAGGTGCTCCTGGCGACAGAGGATTAAAATTTACATTCCTGTAACTACCTTCCAAAAACGATGGTCTACACAGGCTGGCATTTCACAGGCAGGTAATCAAGTTGATCCGTCTGGGTACACTGTGCCATTCAACAAATTGGTACGGAGCACCTGCTGTGTTCAGCAGTGAGCTGGAGCACGCGGGAGGTACATGTATTTAAAGTGTATCTAAAATAGAATTCCCTTTCTCTTTAGGCTCTTTCCTGACTCTACTTTCCCTTAGCACTATTCACCTTGACACGTTCATTTATTCATGCAATTTCTCTCTCCCCCCACTGGAATATAACTTCCACAATTGCAGCAACTGTCTGTTGTATTCATGCCTGTGTCCTCGGTGCTTAAAACAATGCCTGGAGCTTAGAAGCAGGCACTCAGTCAGTATCTGCAGAATGAGTGAGTGAGTGAACGAATGAATCATATCCTCAGCATTATCTAGTGGAGAGGAGTACATGCAGACGATCAAGTATAACATAAAGCAAGATGAAAACATTACTATTAGGAAACAGAAACCAACGCTAGAATCAAACTGTTACACAATAACTGTCACAGGCAGAATATTGTCCCCAGATGAGCTATGGAGACAACTTGTATAGCAATTTAGAAACTGGAGGGTTTGTGGGAAAGCTACTGAAAGAGTTGGAAAAAACTGGGCCTCAAAAAAAGGAGGAAGAATGAGATTTCAAGGAGGAGAAGAATCCGACTGGACCAAATGGTTCACAGAGGTTAGTTGTGAGAGAGAAAGTGAAGAGGGAGTAAGTATTTCTAACAGAGAGGGAGGTGGGAGGATAGGAATAAGAAGTCTTTATGCATCTGTAATGTTTATTAATCTGGGAAAATGCTAATGTTTGTTTAATCTCAGTGGGAGAGAAATGAATATCTGTTATGTTTTTCACTATTTGGAATATTTACAATTAAAATCATTGTTAAAGGCACATATAAAACAACCTATAGTTAGCATTGAAGGCCAGCTAAGGATTTCTGAGCTTCATGCATGTCAGTGGGAAATCATTCCATTTCTGAGCAGGAGAGCAACAAGACAGAAATGGGTTTTTCTGGAAAATTAACTGGGCAGCACTGAGAGATGATTTAGAGGAGGAGCGCCGGTGCGACAAACCAGCAGGCACCTTCAGCGAAAACCAGACTGTGAAGTCCCAGGGCCTGCGGAGACTGCAGGAAGTCAGGAAGGGAAGGAAGGGGGCCTTTGATGACGATGCTGCTGCAAAGCAGCGACAGCATCTGATCTGGGGCTTTCACTCATCCATGCATCCACCAGTTCATTGATTCTTCCGATTTCTACCGGGCACCTATAAGTTAGGGCCAGGGAGCATAAAAACGTGGTTCTGGCCCTCCACAACTGCCAAAGGAGCTCAACATGGGGAAACAGTTACTGGTGCTAGAAGAGCAGTGGTCACCTGCTCCAATGGTGAGCTGCAAAGGGGAGCTCGGGTGTTCTAGGGTAAGTGTGAGGGAGTCAGCATATGGCTTGCAAAGAACAGACTGCTGTTCTTCAGCTGTAAGAACTGGTTTTGAATGTCATCACCTCCACCAATCTGTGATTTCTGCACACAAGCAACCTCGTTTCAATGGCAAATCCCCGGAACTGGTGTGGGTCCTTCTAGCCAATATGATCCCCACTGTGGACGTACAGCCTACAGAGGAAGGTGGGTCCCTGTCAAACTAGGTCAGCCAGATGCAGGGGGACAGAGCTGACAAACAGCAGGGCAGGTAGCAGGAGATTTTTCTAAATTCAGGAGTCACAACGTGACAAAAATCAGTGTGCTCAGCTGGGACAGTGGGAAACAGCAGGTGGAATCCCACCCGCAGAATTCTAGACACCGACTGGATGGAGACTGGATCTTTTGAAGGGAGATAAGTCTGAATGGCTGCTAACAGGAGAGCGGGGTGCAGACCAAGCCACTTGAGATGTTGGGACAGACGGACAGAGATATCAGAGACGGGCCTGTAGCAGTCCTGCCTCTGATTCTAGCAGCAGCTCTGTGCTGCTGACATCTGTTCACCAGGCCCATGGGAGTCCATCCAACTAATAACCTCAACAATGGGTCACCACAAAACTGATCCTATATGAGCACTCCATGCATCTCATAAATAGGTGCTCCCAGCCACACGCAAAGACTAGTTCTTGCATTAACAAGACAGATGGGTAGTGGGTCCATTTGTGACCCTGGAAATTTAGCTGAGCAACACAGCAGCAGCTTTCGCTAATTCCCAACGGGCCAAGCACCACCTTCCGGGCTTAACGCAATTCATGGGTCTTGGCTCAGCTCTGGCCCTTTTCCAGAAAGAAAATCAGTCTCCTCTCAGAGATGCGTGGTGAAGCAGGAAGGCAGTGATGCAGATAATTGAATGTGTTGTTTTATATTTGATCTGATTTATATTTAATTTATTTAATTTATGCTATATTACTTTTTGCAGTAGATTTACCTGCCTAATTATGTTTTGCTCAGGCTAATATTAACATTAGTTGCATCCCTGGGGTAGACACGGAATGAAAGCAACGGGGGGCAGAAGAATATGAATAATCGACACACCATGCTAGTGGTTTTCAAGCTATTTTTAGCAGTAGAACTCTTTTAAACAAAATTGTACACAGAACTGTAATGTATAAACTAGATAACAGGGGATCTGTTCTGACTGATGTGGGGTGTCTGGCCTAGGGCAAAATGATGTCACGTGGACCCCAAACACCCAATGCTACCTCCATCACACTGTGATCCCTGAACCATGATTCCAGGAGCAGAAATACAAATTAAAAACCACCAAATTAGATGAGTTAAATGTCTGTACACAAGAGTTATATGTACTTTAATGATCAGAACTGATGCCTGTGTTTCTTTCAAGCCTGCATACTGTTATGACAAATAAGAACTGTCATCTCAGATCAAATTACACTGTACCCTAGAAACACGTAAATTATCCCCCCAAATTAGCAGATAATGTTTCAACATATACACCAGACCTAACTGACTCAAATAAGCATCTTAGTTCAAAGCAGCTACACTCAGAATAATAGTGTCAAATATTTATTGAGCACTTACTATGTACCAGGTATGCTTCTACATTCCTTACACATTTTAAAAACTCTCATAACTATAAATATATATATTTTGAGACAAGAAAACTCAGTCAAAGAGGGATTTAAGGCCTTGGCCGGGTGGCTCAGTTGGTTGGAGCACCGTCCTCTACCCCAAAAAGATTGCAGGGCCCTGGCCGGTTTGGCTCAGCGGTTAGAGCGTCGGCCTGCGGTACAGAGAGACCCAGGTTCGGTTCCCGCTAAGGGCATGTACCTTGGTTGCAGTTTGTCCCCAGCCCTGGTTGGTCGTGTGGGTGGCAGCCACTCGATGTGTCCCTTTCACGTTGATGTTTCTCTCTCTCTCTCTCTCTTCCTCTCTCTCCCTCCCACTCTATTTGAACAAAAAATGAAAAAATGTCCTCAGGTGAGGATAAAAAAAAAAAAAAAAAAAGATTGCAGGTGTGATTCCTAGTCAGGGCACATACCTACATTGCAGGTTCGATCCCCAGTCAGGACACATATAAGCGGCAACTGATCAATGTTTCTCTTTCTCTCTCAAAGTCAATAAAAATAAAAAAATAAAAAGATTTAAGTGACTTTCCCAGGGTCAACCAGTTGGTAAATGGGTAAGTGATAACCAGACAGTCTAGCTGTCTGTTCTCTGGACACTAAACTAACCCACCTGTCCTGGAAGCTGTGAGCTTACCTGAAGTATCCTGTTGTTGTCCAGACTAATTTTTAAAATTTTATTTTAAAATTATGTAAAATTTATAATATAAGAAATATTACTTGTAAATGCACATTATTCTTTTTTTTTTTTTTTAATCCTCACCTGAGGACACTTTTTGCATTCATAGAGTGAGAGGGAGAGGGAGAGGAAGAGAGAGAGCGAAGAAACATCGATGTGAGAGAGACATATCGACTGGCTGCCACCTACACAACCCCAGCTGGGGCCGGGGGCAAACTGCAACCGAGGTACGTGCCCTTAGCGGTAACCGAACCCGGGTCTCTCCAGACCGCAGGCTGATGCTCTAACCACTGAGCCAAACTTGCCAGGGCAATGCACATTATTCTTTACTCACCAAATAGTGTTAAAATCATATGAACAAAATTCACCCTCAGCAGATGAAGCCTCAGGAAGGTTGAGACAGTTGATGAGAACGTGCTGCAGGGATGCACATGGGAGGCAGGTGGGCCGGGGCAGCAGCGGGGAAGGAAACCGGCACAGAGGGGTCTAGTCAAGGTTGCCTGTGCCCGCCCCCCTCAGTTCACTGTGTTGGTGTCCTCAGAATGGGACCTTATTTGGAGATGATGGCATTGTAGTAGCAATTTTGAACTGGTGTGCTAAGAACTTTTAAAACATGCAATACCTGACTATTTAGTCAGGGGCACTGACCTCTTTTCCCTTAGCTTGTCAAATAAAAAAACGACAACAGCCAACACAACAATAGCTGTCCGGTGTGAATGAATCAAAATTATACCTATGTTTTTGTCAGATGGCAAAAAAAAATCTATTTTTTGATGTGCTGCAGAATTTTAGCAATTAGTTTATGTGAGCAATGCAATGAAAACGGTTGAAAATCATTGCTTTATAAAAATATCAAGTTAGCCCTGGCCGGTTTGGCTCAGCGGTTAGAGCATCGGCCTGCGGTCCAGAGAGTCCCAGGTTCGGTTCCTGCTAAGGGCACATACCTCTGTTGCAGTTTGTCCCCGGCCCTGGTTGGGTCGTGCGGGAGGCAGCCACTCGATGTGTCCCTTTCATGTCGATGTTTCTCTCTCTCTCTCTCTCTCTCTCTTCCTCTCTCTCCCTCCCACTTTATCTGAATAAAAAATGGAAAAATGTCCTCGGGTGAGGATAAAAAAATATATATATCAAGTTAAGCCCTGGCCGATTTGGCTCAGTGGTTGGAGCGTCGGCCTGCGGACCAGAGAGTCCCGGGTTCAGTTCCCGCTAAGGGCACGTACAAAAAAATATATATATATATCAAGTTAAAGTGAGGTTATAGATGAGCCCTAATCCAATACGACCGCTGTCCTTATAAAAAGGGGAAATATGGACACAGATACAGACACACACACAGGGAAGATGATATGAAGAGTGACCGGGAGGAGACGGCCACGGAGGGGCCTGGAACAGGTGCCTCCCTCATGGCCCTCAGAAGCAGTCAAGCCCTGCCCACACCTTGCTCCTGGACTTCCAGCCTCCAGAGCTGTGAGGACATAAATTCTGATGCTGAAGTCACCCTGTCTGTGGCACTTTGTCAGAGCAGCCCTAGCAAACTCATGTAGGTGTGATTTTCTGTTTTTAATAGAACAACTATTTAATTATATGTGTTATTAAGATCCCACATGCTGCCACTCCAGGGTCCAGGAAAAAAGTCACTACTCTTTGTGGCAGCAGCTAGACAACAAAGGACACGATGGCTCTTTTATTTGCTTCAGAGTAACAGCCGGTTTCATTTTCAACCCACCCAGGGGAACACTGAGCGCTGCTCCAGCAATAGGTCCCTGCGGAATGGGAACGGTGTCGTCTGTCTCGAGCTAAGGATTCTGGGTGGTGGTGATGAGAAAATGTCACATGAGAATGGCTTTGATCTTTTTTTTCCCTAATGATATGGGACCATTGGGTTAGCACAGGAGCTCATGAATGCCTTAGCTTTGGGTTATGGATGAAAAGGGACCCCCTTAATTATTCTTCAATATCACAGGAAGAATGCTACCACGGATGTCAAAAATATCAGCAATAAAAACTCAATTTGGGGAGGAACAGCTTGCTTTCCAGCAATAATTACAAGTGAAAATGGATTGAAATCAATCAGTAACTAATCTAAAGAGGACAAGCCAAGACTTGGTCAAGAGCCAGATGAGACATTTATGCGGGAGAATGTCAGCCAGACAATGTGGGTTCAATGACTTGGGGTGAGAAAAGTTCTGAGGAAGAACAGCCCATCCAAGCAACCGCCTCTACTACCAACCTGGCCCAGGCCATGGGCACCCTCCTCTGAAACACTGCAGTGGCCTCTGAAATGGCCCCTGCTTTCACCCTCACCCCTCTACAGTCTGTTCTCAAGACTGTAGCCAGAAGGAGCCTTCTCAAACACATCTGGTAAAATGTCACCACTCGGCTTTCCTAACACCCAAGTAAAGCCGAGTCCACAAGGCCAGTGTGCCCATCTCCCACCACACCTCTGACCTCCTGTCCCAATGCCGTCCTTCACTCACTCACTGCGCCCTGCCCCTGAGGCCTCCTGATAGCCCCTCGAGTCTGCCTGGGCTGGGGCAGGCCTCTCTGCCTGGGTGCCCTCCCCTGGGACACACTGGGACAGCTCCTTCCTACCTGAAAATCCTTGCTCTAATCTTACCCTCTTGGGGAGCCCAGCCTGACTGCTCCATTTAGAACTGCAAATTTCACATCCTTTCCTATGCCCCCCCCCCATGGCATTCAATGCCTACCACCCTACCATGTAATTCACTCACTTGTTATGGTTATTGTCTATTTCTGCCTCCTCTCCCTGGAAGGAGAGCTCATGGAGAAGTACCTGGTGCACAGTGGGCACTATCTGACTAATGACTGACGTTCACCTTCCTGCCTTCTTTCTAAGGAAGAGGTGGGGCGGAGTGGGAACATCCTCACCTCTGGTCAAGATTCGCTCAAATCACAGGATGGTGAGAGGCTCCATCTCTGCCCCCATGTCCCACCACGGCCCAGCATGGTGGGGATTCAAGGCCATGACTGCTCTGGACCATACTGCTATCAGCGGAGCTTCGTGTGAGAGAGAGAAAGGTTACACTCAGACCGCTCAGTAAGATCTCCTCTCCTCTTCTGAAAGCCCACCCCTTAGAAGTCTTCCTCCCTTTGATGTATCTATTTTGAATGATTTCTTTCTGCAGACTGTGTATGGGTTGAACTGTGTCCCTATGAAATTCACACATGGAAGTCCTAATCCACAGATCTCAGAATGTGGCCTTATTTGGAATCAGGGTCATTGCCAGTAATAGTTAAGATGAGGCTGTTAGAGTGGGCCCTGCTCCCTGCCCTCAAGGTGAAGCATCTGTGGGGCCAGAGACTCATTCCCACCCAGAGCAGGTCCAGGCAGCCAAGACAGGAAGTGCCTTCCCGAAGAGCTGGGAGCCCACCTCCTTCCAGAGCATCCCTCCCAAGGGTGACTTATCACTGCAGTAAGCATACCCACAGGCCTAAGCAGTGGCTATTTTGCAGGTGTGGATATTTCTTGGACGTGCAGGCCAGGTGTCCACATGCAAAATCCATCACAGTGCAGGGCAGAGCCTGAATAGGAAGACAAGGTCAGAAGTCCACCTGGTCCTCTTCCTCTGGGCTTAAATGGGCCTGGATGGATCACACTGTGTCCCTGTCTTAGGGAAACTACCTCTCACCCTGCATGTCCTTCAGTGTCCTTGTGCTTCCTCCCATTACCACTCACCCAGCCACAACCACCCTCAGTACCAGCCTTGGCTCTCTGTACTGGATCCCCACCAGGATGCCAACCACACACCTACCCAAAGATGAGCAAGCCTCTAAAGAGCAAATGAGCTCCGTTGCACGAGAATATTAAGGACACTCGGAGGGTCCCACCATCACCCCAGTAACTCTCCGCAAGACTTCGAACAAGTCACCTGCTGCAGCTCGGTGTCCTCACCTGCAAAGTGAGCAAGGTGGGCCAGGTTATTTCTAAGAACCTTCCAGTCCTGCCATCCAAGGTTCATTTTCTAATATTAATTTACTTGTAGAGATTTAGAGAACCTAAAAAACACATAGGTTATAGAAAGTGCCAAATAATGTCAGTGACAGAGGCAGAAAGATAGGCCAGATCGCTGTCATTTTTACTGAGCAAGGCAAGAGTTTTTCAGCCCCCAGGACTGAGTTGTGCAGAGTCCACTGTCTGCTGGCAGCTGCTTCTGGCCTGTGTGTACATGGCCTTATGCTAAAGTCCCATTATGGAGGGGGTGGTATGGGAAAGGAAAAATACCAATTCCGTCTCCAAATAGCCTTCTCCTTGCCCTCCCTCCATTCCCAATTCCATCCTGTGTCTTGTTTAGTAAAAATAAGTTTAAGAATGAGAAACCGTTACTGAAGGAAAATAGAAATGACATAAAGGGCAAAATGACAGCTACCCTAGCAGAGGCACTACTTGGGTCTTGAATTAAAAATAAAAAGTACAAGACTACACTGACATTAACAACCTTGCCAATTACTGCTCGGTCCTCTAACCTTCTGTCGGGAGCAAGTGGTTAAGAAAATGACAGTAAAAACAGCTTTAGGAAACGCAAGATTTTAACTCCTTGGCCTTTTTCCTTCCTTGGACCCTTCTCTCTTCACAGCTGATAATGTCACATGTCACCAGTGGGACATACACGGGGCAGAGACAACAAAAATGCCAAGAATTTCTCCAGGCTACGGACGACCTTGTAGAGACTCCGTGGGGCACATACGTTCATCAGGAGCGAGCACTCTGCACGGCGGCAGGGGCCATGGAGCTGGTTAGCTGAGACTTTTACTCTTGGGACAGGTGAAGCTCCAGCACCTCCGATGGCTATCCTGGCACCTCAGCCCAGCATGGAATCTCGTTCCAGCGGGGTGGTGGGACGGGAGCTTGACAGCCTGGCAAACACGCACACACATGCTCGTCACACAGCTAGCTCCTCTTTTGAGGATCTTGGGGAGAACGAAGTATAATGATTTAATAAATCATTCATACAAATATCCATACTTTTATCAGAGTAAGGAAATATTTTAGAGTAATCTGAAGCACAAGAATTTGTAACTAGGGTGAAGTAAATATATTTGACATCTTCCTCTGGCCCAATCAAAGCAGATAAAATGAAAGAACCAAAGAAAAATGGGCCAGAGAAATACTGAGACTGCGTCTTTGCATCTTTCTCTGGATATGATCACATTAGTGATGCAGATCCCCACTGAGTCTTCCTCCGAATTTCAGGAATCCTGGGTCTACACTTAGGATACTACACTTTCTTACTCTGCAGTCTGTGGTTAAGTCCAGTTTCTCCAACTAACTCAGCAAACTGAGGCTGACGTCATATTGTATAAGACCACAAACTGTTTTAAATAAACACATCTATGTAACTCCTGTAAGTACTCCTAAAAAGGATAGCAGAGAAAGAAAGGAAGAACAAAGAGACTTCCTGCAGAAGAGGTGTTGATGTGAAGATACCGAAGAGAGAAAGAGCCACAATACTGAATTTACAACATGGGCAGAATTTTCCCAATTTCCTGATACGAGTCAGAGCACACGTGCACACACATGTGTACACACACACACCCTTGCCCCCTGCGATCTCTTGCCAGTTCCCATCCCCACTGGGAAACTGCCTGACGTTACAGTCACAGCTGACACCTAAGTCCAGTCCCATCGAAAATCACAGCTTTGTGTTCATCCAGTTAACTTGGCATTTGGCTTATTCCAATACTCCTAGCGTTCATTCAGCCAGATCTTTCTCACCGCCTCTCAAATACTCTTATTCCAAACTGAAACTACAATTTATATGCCAGAAACATTTTGACTTCAGACATTTGTTCTATAAGAGATTTTAGTTGCCTAATAAAGAAGAAGTGAGCGCAGGGGTCAAAAATGTGGATGGCCTTGTGTTCAGATCATACTCCTCCCCTTTCCTCCCCTCCCCCAGGTTGTTTAATGAGACCTTTTTATATACAATAAGAAATAAATTACTGACCTCTTATTTTTTAAAGACTAGTGAATAGCCCTGGCCAGTTTGGCTCAGCGGTTAGAGAGCGGGCCAAGGACCAAAGGGCCTCGGGTTCAATTCCTGGTCAGGAATATGTACCTCGGTTGTGGGTTCAGTTCTGGCTCTGGTTGGGGTCAGGGTCATGCAGGAGGCAACCATTTGATATGTATCTCTCACACTGATGTCTGTCTGTCTGTCTGTCTCTCTCTCCCTCCATCCCTCTGACTCTATCTGGAAAAATCAATGGAAAAATATCCTCGGGTGAAGATTTAAAAAAAAAAGTGGGCTCCACATTTTCAACGACTGTCATAGCCAAATGTACTTAAACTTTCAAAGAAGATTTCGGTTCTTGGGCTCCAGAGTTTTTCTCCACAAAACTCCTGTGAGTTCAATGCTGCAAACACTATAATCCAAGGGGACATCCTGCGTCCGGGCTTATTTTGTTAAGTGATCCAAAGGCAACTTCAGATTTCCTAATTCTGACAACTTAACAAGTAATGTCCCGGTGCTCCCAGGGTGCTTTAAAGAAATACCCTGAACCGCTTGCATTTCCATTTAATACTATTTTTTTAATGTATGTTGTTTCTCCTAAATTTCTAAGCATGTGTGCTTTCCATAACTGAAGTTCACCCAAAAGGTTTCATTTCTGCTCTGGGTTCATATGGTTTTCTGAGCCCCCGCTCACTACCCGCCGCCTGGCATGCACACTGCCAGAGCAGAGCGCAGGGACCTCCTTCTCCAGTTCCCTCCAAAATCTGCTGACACAGCAACAGGTCAGTCAGATTCCTGAAACTGGGGAATGTTATCAATTCATTTCCTAAAATGTTTCAATGGATAAAGATATATGCATTTTACTGGATAAAGGTTGCAAAAATAGACCACTGACGAACAACATAAATGAGCAGCAGGAAAAAGTGCAGTTGACTAAACAAGAAACTGAATGAGGAATTCAAACACCAATATCCGCATGACTCAGAAAGGAAGTACACAGTAGTAAGGATGGTGGCAGCCGCAATGAACACCTTTGCAAAAACAACCCTCACGTAGAAGGCTGAGGGCCCCCTTGGAGCATCGAAAGTCAGTCCAGAGGTTCTGGTTCGGGTCAGCCAGCGGCCTGGGAATCAGCACAGGAGCAGGAGTCACCTGTCATCAGTTGGAAGAAGAGCACTCTGAACAACTGACTTCCCAGCAAGCAGTGGGCTGGCACTTCCAACCTGGGGCTATTCCCTGCATCCCCTGCAAAGGGCCCCAGTGAGCAGAACTGAACTACCTTCTACTGGACGGGCTTTCGCCATTGAGATCAAGGTCTGAAAAACTGTTTCGTCTGGTGTCTTAAATTAACAATCTGAGAAGTTAAATCAGGAACAGTGACGTACAACCTGCAAACAGTTAACGTTCTTGGGATATGTCAGAATCAGAACATTTGGTGAAAGGGAAGAGACGCTTGTCGAAGACACCCAGATTACAAAGAAATTACGTGCAGAATACTCCTCAAGTTGATAATAATGGAAAGTAAAAATTGAAACGGACCAGAAGAAAAATTAAAATAGGCCATACGCATTCACGTACACCAAGGGCTGACGCAGCTGTGGTGTGAGAACCAGCTACAATCGTGTTAAGATGATTATCGCCCATCTTCGAGAATCCACGGGGCTCTGGTCGAGAAGAATTAATCTGACCCCTAAATTATGACAGAGAAATGGATGAGTCTACAATTTATAAGCCTCCCAAGAAAAACTACCTAAATAATAATAATAGACCCATGTTGCAAACTTCTTGAAGAAAACAGCACAGAGAATTTGTAAAATATTAAAATACAATATTTAAAAATACATCGCCATTTTTTCACCCTCGTTTGTTTCGTATCTTTTAAATCCTAGTAAATGTAAAACAAAACAAAGTTTTTATTCTGAATCTCTAAGTAAGATATTCCTCCCCTGAATTTCTCAGATACACTCAACAAAAAATAGAAGTCAGGGTCCTGTTTTCTTGGGGTAAGTGGCACCTGTGCCCAGGCAGGTGGGAGCTTCAAATGCCTTCCTCCTTTTCCAGCCCCTTCCCTTGTTTTCCAAGTTGTGGCTTGGCAGACTTCTCTCTTTGCCTGCAGTGATGATTTTCCAAAGGGAACGGAGGCAGGGTGTGCAACAGTGAGTCGAGGTCCAAACTAGGCTCAGGAGCTGCCTCTCGAGTTTCAGTCCTGGTCCGTGTCCTAGTGACATGCTAGTCATCAGCAATGACTCATTTAGAAAAGGAAGCTGTGTGCCACAGCCCCGGATGGTCAGTCAGCCCAAGGAACTTTGCAGGGGGACTTATTTGGGGGCAATTAGGAACAGAATTACTGTTATTTTCTCAAAGCAGTTTTATTTTAACCTATTCTACAAAATCTGAAAATGCCGAATATTCTAGATCCAGAAGGGTCTTCAGCATCATCTAGTTCAAACCGTCACGTCATGAACAGAACTTCAGTTCCTCTGGCACTGGCCAAGCCCCTTCACTTTCTCCTCCCGCATGCTTTCCGTGGAACCCTGGCGGACCACTCTGACTCGAGCCAGCTGCCTGCTTGGTCTCCCCAGGCTGCCTGTGTTTAGAGACCTATTTGCTCTGATCCTCTCAAGCAGGCAATCTTGCACATTACTGAGTTGAGTAAATCAGCATCAGCTTCTCCCCAGACAGCACCCTGCGTTTATAGCTGGCCTCTAGGAGTAATAGTTATGGGTGATGATAATAATAGTTACGATGTTGCGTGGTATTTCTTCAGATTTCGTAACAATACTAGTCCCTGCAACTCGTCTTCATAAAACCTGAGCTTTTTGCTGTTTCACAATTGTCTGGATCCCTCCATCTGGCCTAAGAAGACACTATTCTGAAAAAAGAGACAAAGGCAACTATTGATGCATGTAAGATACCTTCTTCTGCGTGGGCACCTACAGGATATACGTCCCACATCAGCATTGTTGAAAAGCTGTTCAATACCTCAAAGCAAAAACTCAGTTAATGGGATCATGTACAACTAGTTAAAAATCTGAGATCAAGCAATCTCATAGACTCCTCATCAGCTTCTTTCAAATGCTCCATTTCTCCAGTCCATGCCATAGCTGATCAGCTTGGAAAAGATGTGTCTTTCTTCTTACATGAAAAGCTCACATAACAATGGTGGTTTTTCCAACTGATAACAGTGGCAGAGACCAGCACCGTGTCCCACCTCCCCACGAGGAAGAAAGGAAGCTGACCAATTAAAACCTGCACCTACGCACCTCAAACTGCCCCAAGGCAGGGAGGCACTTTCCTGTGCCGCAAAGTAAAGGTGATGCCAAGGGTCACCTCTTGCAGGGTCACCCAGATCACAAGGATGCCTCAGGGTGCTCACCCTCCAGCCACTCGAAACTCCGCTCATGCTGGCAGAGGTCTGCTCACAGTGAGCATCCACGCTGAACGCACCTCAGTGACCTCACCACCAGGGGAAGGCCACGCTTTGAACTAGCCATTTAACTGCCCATGGTTCTTTTTATCTTTGAACCACACTGATATTATGCAACTCTTAGTCCTTCTGCTCCTAAGACTTCCTCCTGCACAAAGTACTCACGGGATCTGAGTTACTGAGACACCCCGGTTTTCCTACGGTCACCTCAGCACGAAAGTGACAGCCTGCCCCTGACCTGGACTCTAGCCTCACTAGGAGCGTGTAGATTAGGGATGAGGGTTCCTCCCAGGGAGCCCTCAGACAGCGTGGCATCATGTTCAGGAGCCATCCTCAGCATCGTTGCCCTGACAGTACCATAGAATCCGATCTCCACAAGCTGAAGTCTTTCAAGAGCCCGTGAAATTGATTAGAGCACGGGATTACTGGGCAAAAGTCACACTTTATTCCTGCATCTCATCCTGATGAAAGGCAAGCTGGAGTACCCGGGCAGAATCACGGACCAGACGGGAGGAGACCCACGTTCAGGCAGCGTTCCATGTGTCAAGCAGAAATACCGTCCCTGGCTCTCTGGGTGGACACTGCCTTTTATTGGTTCAGACCCAAAGGCAACTGTAGACGTCTAGAAGAAGGTCTCTTATAAGCTGCCTCACCAGGGGAGCTGCTGAGCTATTGTTTCCTCGTCTATAAAATGAGAATAACAATAAAGTGCAGCTTAGGGAATAGAGTCAATAACATTGTAATAACTATGTTTGGTGCCAGGTGGGTACTGGAAACATCAAGGGATCACTTTGTAAAGTACATGATTGTCTAACCACTATGCTGTACAACTGAAACTAATACAAAATAATATTGAATATAAACTTTAATTGGAAAAAATTTAAAAATTATGAAAGCTTAAAAAAATAAAATGAAAATAACCAGAGAAGCCTGCCTGCCACACTGGGCTGCTCCGAACACCATGGGCTCCTGTGAGAAAACCCTCATTCTGCTCCCTGCACCCTCCGCACAGGTACCAGCCACACCTGCAGCAATGCCTCCCAGGAATGCAGCTCAAACCCAGGGCTTTGAGAAATGCTGCGGTGAGCTCTAAGCCAAGCAGGCCCTGCTTTCTCCCTCAGAGAGCTTGTGGGAGAGATCGGGGGGGGAGGGGGGACTAACAAACCTCTGTGCTATTAAAAGCAACAGGAGAGATAAGTGGGGCACATCTGGATGGTGGGGCCAAAAAAGGGGGCTCTTCAAGCCTCATATGTAAATATTTGCATTTATAAATATAAAAATAGATTTACATGTATATTTCATCTTATATATTATATATAATGTTTAGTATAATGCATATGTATTATCACATATATCATTTGTGGTGTGCATATTATATAGATGTGTGTGTGTGGACTGACTTCCACAGGACAACAAGGGCAGCGGGAGTAGGAAAGAGCCCCAGAGGCCGAGGCAATAGCGTAGGTTCACAGACACACAGGCAGGAGGGCAGGGCAAGCCAAGTTCAGTGGTTCATTTCCTTTGGCTGAAATTTGGCAACAGTCCAATCTCTTCCTGTTCTCCAAAGGCAGGAGCCATGGAATTCGATTTCTGCAAGGAAGTCTTGGTGCGGGCAGGGGCATGGGAGGAAGTCCTCAGCGACTCCCGAGAACAGCGTCTGCGGCTTGCTTTGTGGGCCAGGGAGGCTGTGGTACACGTGGAGGAGGAAACAGTTATCCACTAAGTAGTCTAAGACACATTGGGACAAGCAGTTCGAAGGCCTTCGGGACACTGAAATCCCCGTAATAAAAATGACAAGCAGTAAGCATAGCAAAGTGCTTGCTACCATCTGGGCACTGTTATCACATGTTTATATATATATATGAACTCAGTTCATCCACATCGCAGCCCTACAAGGTGGGTAGTAGTATCATCATCTCATATCCCAAATAGTAAGTGGCTCCCAGCTAATAAATAGTTGAATAGGATTTAAACCTAGAGAGTCAGAGGGCAGAGTCCACATTCCCAACCAGGACAGGGGGTGGGTCTGCTAAGTATTTTCGTCAGCATAATAACTGAGCAGAACACTCCCCCTCCAGGCTCTGCGGCCACGCCCTGCAGTCCTGACCACCTGGCTGAGTGCACTTGGGCGCGGCTCACCTTTTGTCTACCACGTGTCAGTGTGGGTCTGTCTTTCCCCAAAATTAGATTATGATCTCCTGAATGGCAGGAGGTGGAAATGTATCTTGTAGCACGTCCACCACCCAGAACATAGGGACAATTCTCACTCCATATTATGTGGACAAGAAACAAGGCTTCACATTCATGAACAGGAGTTTAAGTGTCAGTTTTGTCTCTTATTCACTGGGATTTGGGCAAAGTATTAACCTTCTTAAACTTCCTTTCCTTCATTTGTAAAACGGAGATGATAATAGAAGCAATTAATAGAGTCAAGCTTAGCACCGTGCCTGGCGCATAGTAAGCCCTCAATAGGTGTCAGCTCTCACTAATCACCATGCATCCTTCCCGATGAAAGCAATGTCATTGCTGGATCGCCTCCTCTTTTTTTTTTTTCCCCCAATCCTCACCCGAGGATATTTTTCCATTTATCATCAGATAGAGTGAGAGGGAGGGAGAGAGAGAGAAACATCGATGTGAGAGGGACACATCGACTGGTTGCCTCCCACATGACCCAACCAGGGCCAGGGATGAACCACAACCAAGGTACGTGCCCTTGACTGGAATCGAACCCATGACTCATCTGTCCACAGGCTGACGCTCTAACTGCTGAGCCAAACCAGCCAGGATGGGTCTCCTCCTCTTAATGGCTAGCCGCTCCCTTGGCAAGGGGACCGGTTCACCTCTCTCCAGATGACTGTCCTCAGCAAAGTTGGCATCAGAATCTCTACCCAACTCAGCTCCACTAGAGCTCAAAGGGTTTGGAAATGGGAAGTGTACATAATACAATGGAGAGGGATGCTAGCACTTAGTGGGCTGGGTGGCCAGGATGTAAAATATCTCGTATGCTCAGGACTGCCCCACACAATGAAGACTTTTCCTGCTCAAAATACTGATAGTGATTCCACTAAAAAAATATACGAGGGACAGCAGACAAAATCGAACCTATAAAGAGGTCAAGGTGAGCAGTTCAAAATCAATTAGAAAATCGCCAGTACCTCCTTATGGTTTCGGGTGGTCCTGCAGGGAGAGGAATCTGGTTGGCTAAGGCCAGGGTGTCCTGCACGGCCTCGCAGACCTCCTGCAGCTCGCCCAGGGACAGCCTGCCCATCAGGGGACTCAGGTCCCAGCCCTGCCACAGGAGGAGCTGCTGGTGCACATCTATTTCCCTTCTCAGCTGTTGATCCTTGGCCGCCAGCACAGACATCCTGGCTTGGAGGGCTTCAATTTCTTTCTGCAGAGAAAGGAGAGACCAGATTTCATAAATTAGTCCTGCTCGTGGCAGACGGCTCTGCTGAGAACGAGATCTTTAACGGCGCGTCGGCCGCATGTGCAGGAGCCGGGACGTCCCCTCCCGAAGCAGGCAGACGTGGGGAGGTTTACTGAACTGGAAAAAGCATGCCAGCTTTATATTTCTGATTCGTTGGCATAAAGAAAAGCATTCCCTCCCGAGCGTCAAATAACCATGGAGGGTGAGCAACAATTTGACTTGGAAGAACCCAGCAAATCTATGACTTGCTTCAAGTGGAAGAGCCAGAACACAGGGCCGTGAACACCGTGTACTTGAAGTACGAACTAAGCAGGTGCCCAAGTCACAGATCAGAAAGGAGAAGCAAACAACCTTGGCTGGTCTGTCCCCAACATGAAAATTCAGTGTGTAGAGAAAGAGGGAAAAACGTGACTTCTTGAATCTGCAGGATGGAAAGAGTGAGATGCTGCAGATAGTATTACACCATCTAAGGTTTGTAAAAATATTAAATACATTTGATTTCCACTAATACAGCGAACCAAAATCCAAAGGCTTCATAGAGTGCTATCCAATCTTGAGGTCAATGACTAAAACAAGCAGCAGGTAACTGAACACTCATGGTGGGCCCGGTGTGACTGCAGGTGACCATCTCCCTGCCATGGGGTCTGAAGTCCAAATAAGACCCGTTTAATTCACAGCCTCCCATGTCCGCGCACTGGCTTCCAGCTGATGACAGCACAGCTCTAACCCTGGGGGGTCTCCCCATCTCCTACCCATATTCTCTCAACCCCAAGGTCAGATCACCTACACCTTCCACCTCCTGACCCTACTTCCCACGGTGGGTGGGGGAGACTGAGGAACTAGGGAGATCCACCACCGAGACGCACTGGGAGGAAAGTGACAGTACTACTGACGTCTCCCAGCCAACCTCCACTTCCACCTTTGACTTCCTGTACCCCATTCTTTTCCTTTTTTCCATTTTTTAAAGTGTGATAAAATACATGTAACATAAAATTTACCATCTTAACCATTTTTAAGTGTCCATTTCAACGCAGTTCACATTGTTGCATAACCATCACCACCACCCACCCACAGGACTCTTTATCTTGCAAAACCGAAACTCTGTCCCCATTAACCACTAACTCCCCATTACCCCTCCCCCAACCTCTGGGAAGCACCATTCTACTTTGTCTCTACAAATCTGACCCCCCAAGGGACCTCATATAATGGAATTATTAGACAGTATTGGTCTGTTTCTGACTGGCCTACTTCACTTAGCCAAGTGTCCTCAAGGTGCATCCACGTTGTAGCATGCATCAGAATGTCCTTCCTCCTTAAGGCTGAGCAGTCGTCCATTGCATGGAGGGACCACATTTTGTTTATCCATTTATCTGTCGACGGACACTTGGGTTGCTTCCACCTTTGGCTATCGTGAGCACTGCCGCTATGAATACACCTCGTGGAGCCCCCGTTTGAATTCTTCGGGGCGTATATCCAGAAGTGGAGCTGCTGGCTCACCTGGTGATTCTATTTTCCGTTTTTTACGGAACCACCAGACTGTTTTCATCAGTGCCCTAGTCCCTATTCTTAATACAGAAGTCGAAGTGGTTCCCCAGTCCAATCCGAGAAAAGCCCAAGTCCCTACAAAGGCCCACAAGACCCGAGGAGGCCCCTTTATCTCTGAACTCTCTATTCTCCCCACCTGGCCTCCTAACCGCCATGAAGCGCCCGAGGCTCAAGCTCACTGCAGCTTCCACGCGGGGTTCCCCTGCCAGGAACATGCTCACTAGGATTTCCACAAGGCCTGTGCCCTCTCCTCCTTCACTCCTTGCTGCAATCTTCCATCTCAGAGAGCAGATCCCATCCCTCCCCACCTCATCACCTGGGTCTGCACACCGTGGCTCCTGCTTCCTACAACATGCTAGGTGTATAACTAGGTATTTATATGTTCGTATCTGGCACATAGTAGGCACTGAATGAACACCTGCTGAGTAAGTGGTGATCCACCTTCCCCCAGAGTTCTTCCGAGAACGCTCTCTTCAAACACTGAGTACCCTGGGCTAAAATTCTTTCTGGATACTCTGACATCATCTGGAATTGTGCTGACCTTTCATTGGTGAATAAACCAAAAACCCAGATTTCACACTGCCAGCTGTCCAAACGTTGCAGTGATGCTCACTGAATGTATAAGTAAGTGCTCAGGTTGTTGGAGAATATCTTCTAATTGTGATGACTTCTGCTTCCTTTGCCCCCTTGCTATTGTAGGCACCTGGATGGGCAAACTCAGACAGCAAGAATCCTCTGCATGAGGGAGGGGGTGGGGGTGTCCAGTAACTTAACTTCCCATGAACTTGTTTAAGTTCATTCCGCTATTTAGAGCACAAGCCAGGGTTCGGAGCTGGTGTTAAAGTCCTGTGCTCTTTCCAGAAGTCAGGTTGCCTCCAATCCACGTTTCCTCCCTGCTCCCCATTTCGGCCTCAAGGCCTCGGGGCTCCAGCAGGTGGAGATTCAGTTTCAAGCATCCCTGCCTCTGGGGGCACCTATCAACTTCCAGAGCTCCTGACTGCCCCCCACTTTAGCTCAGCACTACGGCTAGGTCTCCAGCCCCTGTGTGACCCATCCACTGCTTGGGGCCACCTAGAGTTCCCACATGACACCAGCCAGTCATTCCCAGACGCACCTGCCTTGTCCAGTTCATACTTACAACTCCACCTCCTAACAGCTGCTCCTCACAGTCCAACTCAATAGGAATTTCATAAATGATTTCGTTCTGCCTCGAAAAGAACCTTCTAAAGGTCAAAATGATAAGAGGTGACAAATTGGCCTGGCAGGCAGAGAAGCACATGCAAAGGTAATGAGGAGGATGAAGCAGGCACAAGGCTGCTGAGCGGCAACCCCTCGTTAGGACTGCGACTCCTACAAGCCCAGCTGTCACCTCCACCGTGTCTCCTCCTCGTGCTCATGGTGGACAGCCACCGCTAATCACTACTCACCCAAAGAACCACTTCGCTGCATCTGGCCTAAATGGAGGAGGAAAATGCTTCCTATTTCTTGAATATTCTTCCCCTGCTTACCTGCAATTGCTGCTTTTCTTGCAGAAGCCAGTCTCGTCTGGTGATGGACATGCGCAGGTGGTCCTGAGCAGTGGGCTCCGTTCTGGGCAGGGCTTGGGTGTCCTCACTGCCCGCCCTTAAAATAAATTTAACAAGCATGTTGGTGCAGATATGGGGAAGCTGAAACCCTCAAGGCCACAAGAATGTTAAGGGAGAGAAATTTCACAAAGTGGCCCCCATGTTCTATGTGGCTATGGCTGTTCCCATCCTTAGGAGGGTCAGAGGGGCGAGGGCCCTAATGTAAGTTTCTGTTTTAATTACTGTGTGTTGGGTTTTTGCTTTTTCGCATGGCCTGCTTGCTCTCCTTGGACCTGCGCCGCCCATTCGGCAGCCCCTAGCCACAGGCTGTCTGTGCTGATGGTGTAAAACACTTCGGATCTTAAAGATTTAGTAAGAAAACAAAGCGTGCAAAATATCTCATTGATGATATTTTTATGTTCATTACATGTTGGAATAATAATATTTTTGAGATATTGAGTTGAATTAAATATATTTTTAAATTCACTTTACAGGCTTCCTCTTTTTTTTTTTCAATGTGGCTACCAGATCATTTAAAATCATGTCTGTGGCCTGGCCAGTGTGGCTCAGTGGTTGAGCGTCGACCCATGCACCAAGTGGTCACTGGTTCGATTCCTGGTCAGGGCACATGTCTAGGTTGTGGGCCAAATCCCCAGTGGGGGGCATGCAGGAGGCGGCCAATCATCGATGTTTCTCTCTCCCTCTCCTTTCCTCTCTCTCTAAAATCAATAAAGAAAAAAATTGTTTTTAATAAAATAAAATAAATCATGTTTGTGACTTGCGTTATATATTACTGGACAGCCCTGCCTTGACCATCAGACAGGGCCAGATTCCAGGGCTGACCTAGGTTGTGGAGATTGAAAGAGGCATGACTGATTTGCAGATGCTGGGGTCATAGCTTCTCAGAAAGATTTTGCTAAAAAAAAACAAAAAACTGTCAAAACCATTTAAAATCTGTTTGGCTGTTTCTCTTACTCTTGCAGGAGTTGGCACATTTGGTAAAAGCCACACCGTGAAGTGCAGTGCCCCCAGAGCCCAAAGCTGGCGATTTGCTTTGCAGAAGTTTTGCAGGTAATTATCATCCAAGGATGACAAATTCATCCTTCAAATATTTGATTTCTAATTCCATGCAGTTGGACCAAAAAAACTGTATTCTAAACAAAACTATGTCAACAATTCAAGGAAACCATGCATAAGAAAACACCATAACTAAAGTTAAAAGGCAAACGATAAGCTGGGAAAAGTATTGTCACTAATGTGACAGAAAAAGGGAAATCTTGCTAATTTCAAGAGTTCTATCAAATCAAGAAGAAAGAGATGAGCACATCAGAAATTCAGATAAAGGAATTACTCTACCAAGGTTAATTTATAACCCTTTTTGTCATCAAAAATGGTTTTAAGTGTAAATTCAAGCAACATAAAATATCATTTTCATCTAACAAACTGGCAGAAGTTTCATAAACCATAACTCCTTGGTGAACATAGAGAATAAGAATGAGACTTGAGCCCTGGTTGGTTTGGCTCAGCAGTTAGACCACCAGCCCTCAGACCGAAGAGTCGCAGGTTTGATTCCTAGCCAAGGGCACGTACGTCAGTTAGGGTCATGCAGGAGGCAACCAATCGATGTGTCTCTCTCACATCGAGGTTTCTCTCTCTCCTCTCCCTCCCTCCCTCCCACTCTACCAAAAAAAAATCAATGGAAAGCCCGCCTGGTGTGGCTCAGTGGTTGAGCATCAACCCATGCACCAAGAGGTCACTAGTTCGATTCTCAGTCGGGACACATGCCCAGGTTGTGGGCCCGATCCCCAGTGGGGGGCATGTAGGAGGCGGCCAGTCGATGTTCTCTCTCATTGATGTTTCTATCTCTCTCTCCCTCTCCCTTCCTCTCTCTCTAAAAATCAATAAAGAAAAAAAAATTTTTTTAATAAAAAAAATCAATGGAAAAATATCCTCAGGTGAGTATTAAAAAAATAAAATATAATAAAGAATTAGACTTAAAATATAATACAATGTAAATAATCATAGATGTGCACAAAGATTAGGTATAAAAATACCACATTTTTTTGTAGTGGCCAGAAACTGAAAACACTACGATTTGGGCCCAAAATGAGGACGAGAGCAGTAAATCGTAGTGCAGCCACCCTGAGGAGGGCAGCACAGCCTCTAAACTGGGGTCAAAGAAGTTATAAATGCATGGAAAATGCTCACTATATATTGCTATTTTTTAAAATATTTTAATTGATTTTTAGAGAGGAAGGGAGAGGGAGAGAGAAACGTCCATGTGAGAGCGGACCATCGATCCTCACCCCCCACTGGGGATCGAGCCCACAACCCAGGCATGTGCCCTGACCAGGAATCAAGCCAGCAACCCTTCAGTGCACAGGACGACACCCAACCAACTGAGCCACACCGGCCAGAGCTACATATTGCTATTTTTAAAGCAGGTGATACAGTAATGTGTATGTTATGAACTATTACAAAAATAATATGTATATAAAATAGAAGATAGGAAAATATCCACCAATTCTATCAGTTCTTATCTCTGGGTGATGGGATGGATGACTTCTTTTGGCCAATCTTTTATTTTCTACGTCTTCTGAGCATGTCCTGTTTTTACAACTGTAATAAAATTGTCTTCTACACCAGATACTAAGTAGCTACACGACTTACTTAAAGATTTTAACATAGGCAGCCTGTCTGTAGCCCTTGGACAAACAGACATGACTGTGTTGGAAATAAACCCCATCCATATGCTGATGGTCAAGGGCATCTTATCTGCAGAGAAGCAGGTATCTATAGCTTCTGACAGTCTGAGGCACGAGCTAAACCTGTGCCCTCCTCCCCCGGAGCTCTGGCCACACTGCCAGACACTGGCTGCCACACACACATCCACCTCGGGGCTCATCAGCAGAAGCACAGCGCTGCACGGTCTCATTTGCAGGGTCTCACCACCTCCAAATTTCTTAGGAAAGAAAATGAGAAATGGACCCTAATATATGTTGTGTTTCGTTCATCTCCTTTCACTTCTAACCCATTTCATTCATTCATTCAGAAAAAGGAAACACGTTATTAAGTTCACCTACTGTGTGCCGTGGGCTGTGCTTGGGTGCTAGGGACACTGCCGTCAACAGGCGTAGGTCCTGCACAGAGCAGGGGACAAACACACTGACAGGAAGAGACAGCCGTGGACAATGCTCCACCAGGGCTCCAACGGCCCTGCAGAAGCTGAAAGGTGGAAGCCCCTCTCCCATGTCCAAAGTCCCCGCGTGGCACTTAAAAACGAGTGAGCCCACCACGCAGTGAAGCTGCCCTGATATTTTTAGAAGCCATCATAGAAAATGTCAGTTAGCTTTTCTGAGTTAGAACAGCGGCTACAGAAAAAGGAGCCTGGTTTATATTCCTGGGCTTCTCTGAATCATCTTTAAAAATGCTTACTAATTGTAACATACCACACAATTTAGAAATTTATTTTAAGGCCTGTTACTCTGTTCCATGTGCTTCAAGGCAAATAATAGTGCTAGTAAAAAGTTTAAACTGATGACCTGGCATGAACTGGAAATTTACTATACACCAGACACTATCATGTTCTCATGCTCACTTCTCCCTGCAGACCTCAGGGTGAGCTATCCCCCCACCGTTACCACTGGGGAGGCCGTGTCGGGGGGCCAGGACTTCTCACTGCAGACCTCAGGGTGAGCTATCCCCCCACCGTTACCACTGGGGAGGCCGTGTTGGGGGGCCAGGACTTGCTCTGGGTCACAGACAGCAGGACCAGGTGAGGGGCAGTGATGCAGTTGGCTGATCCCACAGCCACTGAGGTCTCTGCAAGAGTATAAACTTTCCTCCTGGCTTCGATCGTGTGCACCCACACCCACGAGGTCCCTTGCTCCCTGTCCAACAGGGGCAGCTGAGAATGCCAGGCAGGGCTCGGCGCCCACCGGAGGCAGACAGCCACAGCTCCGCCGGACTTCCTCCTCCGTCTGTGAGTCCCTGGACTTGCCGCACCGCTCCGAGCCTCACCACCTCCTGAAGATGACGACGGGGGACTTCGGGTCAGGATGGCGGGGAGGTAACCGCGGTATCGCGTCCTCCCACAACCACATCAAAGTTACAACTAAACTACAGAACAACCATCATTCAAAACCGCCTGACATCGAGCTGAATGGAAGTCCGACAACTACGACATTAAAGAAGAAGCCGCATGGAGACTGGTAGGAGGGGCGGAGGGGACGGGCTGGTCCCACACCCACGTGTGGCGGATAAAAATTAGGGGGACACCTCGGCTGGGAAGGTCCTCCCTGAGGAGTGAGGGGTCCCCGTCCTACACCAGGCGCCCAGCTCAGGGTTCCAGTGCCAGGAAGAGAAGTCCCCATCACTTCTGGCTGGAAAACCAGCGGGAACTGAGGCTGAGGCGGCTGGAGCCCCGGCAGCTCCTCTTAAAGGGCCCGTGCACGGACTGACTCTCGGACTCCCACCCTCCAGGCTCCAGCGTGGGGGAGGCAGCTTGAAAGGCACCAGAGTCATATGGGGAAGAACTGAGCTGTTTGGCATTGGAGCGAGGGCTGGAGAGGCAGCTTTCTCCTGGACAGATGTGCTATCAGAGGCCTTTGTTCCTTTGGTGAGCCCTTCCCTGGCCGGCAGATGCCGCCATATCTGGGACTCCAGCAACCTGGCTCACACTGTTGGCCCCGCCCTGGTGATTCCCTGAGGCCCCGCCCCACCCAGCTTTCAGGCCCACCCAAGCTGTTGCCAGTGGCTTTACCATAGGATTGGCCTGTCTTGGATCCTGCTTCAGCTTTTCCTAAATTCTTTCAAACAAGCAGCATCTGGTCTCAGCTACCCCCATACCTCTCGCTAAGTAATACATAGAAACAAACACAGGGAGGCAGCCAAAATGAGGAGACAAAGAAACAGGTCCCAAATGAAAGAACAGAACAAAACTCCAGGAAAAGAACTAAGTGAAATGGAGTTAAGCAACCTAACAGATGCTGAGTTCAAAACACTGCTTATAAGGATGCTCAATGGACTTAGTGAGAACCTCAGTCAAATTAGAGAGGGCATCAAGAGCATTAAAAAGGACCAGTCAGAAATGATGGACGCACAGTCAGAAATGAAGGAGGCACTAACTGAAATAAAGAATACTTTACACAGAATCAATAGTAGAGTAGGTAAAGCCAAGAAGCAAACCATCGATTTGGAATATAAGGAATCAAAAAACACCCAATCAGAACAGCAAAAAGAAAAAAGAATCCAAAGAAATGAGGATAGTGTAAGGAGCCTCTGGGACAACTTCAAGCATGCCAACATTCGCACCTTGGGGGTGCCAGAAGGAGAAGAGAGAGAACAAGAAATTGAAAACCTATTTGAAACAATAATGGCAGAAAATTTCCCTAACTTGGTGAAGGAAACAGACATACAAGTCCAGGAAGCACAGAGAGTCCCAAACAAGATGAACCCCAAGAGGCCCACACCAAGACACATCATCATCAAAATGCAAAAAGTTCAAGACAAAGAGAGAATCTTAAAAACAGCAAGAGAAAAGCATTTAGTTACCTACAAGGGAGTTCCCATCAGACTGTCAGCTGATTTCTCAAAAGAAACTTTGCAGGCCAGAAGGGAGTGGCAAGAAATATTCAGAGTGATGAAAAGCAAGAACCTACAACCAACATTACTCTATCCTGCAAAGCTGTCATTTAGAATCGATGGCCATATAAAGAGTTTCCCAGACAAGGAAAAGCTAAAGGAGTTCATCATCACCAAACCATTATTACATGAAATGTTGAAGGGTCTTCTTGAAGAAAAAGATAAAAAAATATGAACAAACAAAATAGCAATAAATACATATCTATCAACAATTGAATCTACAAACAAAATGAACAAGCAGAACAGAAACATTCTCATAGATACAGAGAACTTTTGTTGGGTACTAGATGGGTGGGGGCTGGGAGGAGGAGTGAAAAAGGTGAAGGGATTAAGAAGTACAAATTGGTTGTTAGTCTGACAAACCTCAAAGGGAAGGAGGGTTGGGGGGTGGGAAGAAATAAACCAAAGAACTTATATGTATATATGCATAACTAATGGACACAGACAACAATGTGGGGAAAAGCAGGAGGGAGGCAGGAATGGGGAGGAGGGGGGCAATGGGGGGAAAATGAGGAACATCTGTAATACATTCAACAATAAAGATAAGTTAAAAAAAAAAGAAATACAAAAAAAAAAATGATGATGAGGGTGATGATAATGGCTTCCCTGTATGGCTGATCACGGGGATCAAACTTATTGAACAAATGACCACTGAACCCCTACTGTGTGCAGGCCTGCTGTCACAGCACGCGTGCTGCCTACTGTCCCCGTGTCGCAGTGTCTGCACCAGGAAACGAGCACTGTGCTCACGGTCAGTGGACACATTGTCCTATGCAGGGTGACGAAGATTGAAGATGGAATGTTTCTGTGTGGAGGGTCCTCAGAAAAATTAAAAATGGAACTGCCTTATGGCCCAGCGGTTCCACTTCTGGGTATTTGTCAGAAGAAATCCAAAACACGAATTTGAAAGGACAAATGCACCCCTAGGTTCATTGCAGCAATGTGTACAATAGCCAAGCTAGGGAAGCAACCCAGTGCCCTTCAACAGACGCGTGGATAAAAAGGCTGTGGTATATTTATACAGTGGAATATTGCTCGGTCATAAAAAAGAATGAAATCGTACCATTTTCAACAGCATGGTTGGACCTAGAGGGTACTATGCTAAGGGAAATAATCAGACAGAGAAACACAAACATCATATAATTTCACTTATATGTGGAATCTAAAAATAAAACAAAATAAATGAACAAACTAAACAGAAACAACTCATAGATACAGAGAGCAAAGTGATGGTTGCCAGAGGGGAGGGGGTTGGGGGGCTGTTTGAAAAGGTGAAGGGATAGAGAAGTACAAATTGGCAGTTACAAATAGTCATGGGAATGTCAAGTACAGCGTAGGAAATATAGGTAATAATAGTGTAAAAACTATGTATGGTGCCAGGTGGGTACTGGAAACACGGGGGGATCACTTTATAAAGTATCTGATTGTCTAACCACATGCTGTACACCTGAAACTAATACATAATAATATTGAATGAAAAAATAAATATACTTTTGATTTTTAAAAAAGATGGACTGTTTCTGCAGATCTTTAGATGTATCAGGAGAGGACGTCTCTGAAACGGAACCATCATTATCTTCCGACGTCCATGGGAATTGGACGTCCTTCCTCCTCCGGGCCCCCGAGTCTCGCTTGTTCACACAGCCCCTCGTTCTAGACCGTGAGCCTCGGAGGAGAGGCTGTGCCCTCTCACAGTGTCATCCCCAGTGCCCAGCACTGAGCACGGCCTCAGCAAATGTTTGTTGACTGATTTAATGAGTCCGTGTCCTAGAAAATCCAGAACGCGTTTATATTCAGCTCTCTGCTGCATGAGATCACTTCTTTGCGAGTTTATTTCCCAGTTTGCTCTGCTTATGCAAATATTAAGTTTCCTGAATTTCCTAAACAGATACCATCTGGGTCGGGATGGGAGCTATTGAAGGAAATCAACATCTAATTGAAATTAGCTAAGAGGAGCCACAGGTGGGTAACTGGGAATTCTCCCTATTATGGTTAATCACATTCATTACTCAATCCATCAGGAAGGCCCCTGTGATTAACTGAAACTCCTCTCTCTGTCTCTCAGGCTTTGACTCGGGTACAGAAAGCGGTGCACAGCCAGCTGAGTGATGCCTCAGGACACGCAGCAGCTCAGTAATGAGGCAAGGGACCAGTTTCCACCTTTCAGACCTTCAGTCCTCTGCGCCACTGCCTCTTCCTTCCACAGTGTTGTTCCCTTTACATTACTATTCTCCACGCGCAACCACGAGGTCAGTGCACATAGCGCCCCCGCTGTAAACTAATCAGTATGTAAAATAAGCACGTCCCTCGGGGCGATAATTAAAGCAGGAGGGTGGGATGTTAGAACAGCACTCGGGGCGTCGGGGACTCGGGGTGTCTCAGACCCCAGGTGGCACTCAGGCCCCCATCTGGGGCTGCCCACTGCTGGAAAATCCTGGCCTTTCTACTTTTGTCTTCTCGCCCAATTACTTAAGGAAAGATAATACCTGTTTGTAAAACAAGGTCGGACACCCCAGAAAGTGGCTGAGCTCCAGACTGCACAGGTGGACACGCTCCATCCCAGGACACCACGGGGCTTTTGCGAGCTCAGTAACACCGAGAAAAGACTAAAACGCCAACTGGGTGTCCGCGTTTCTTGAGCCCAGTGGTTAATGAGCGTGCGCCTGTGATGAACCCACATCGCCACCTCCTCCGGGGAGCCCTCCAGTGCCCATCCTTTGCTCAGAGGGCCACCTGGGGAAGCATCGGGAGAATGCCAACCGGGCAGAGGAGAGGCCAGACAATCCACCTGCCAGGACACCCATGCAAAATGGCTCGTGGCATTTGCTGTGGTTGTACAGTTGTATGTAACAGCAAGGGGCCCTTTCCCAGACAAGAGTGCCAGGCTTCGCAGTGCGGGAAAAACTGCTGTTCTGCGCCAAGGCTGGAAGGGTAGAACTTCCATCAAGGAAAGGACCCAAAGTAGCGAGGCCGGTGCACTCACGTCACAGCTGAGCAAACCTCAGCTGAGACGACTGTCCCCAGCAGCAGGCGTTGAGTGCGGCCCATCTGAACACCTCTGCTCTTGGCTGCTCCCTGCTGATGGCCACTGTGTCAGGTTACTGTCATGTGCTTACATGTGTCCATCTCTCCCCCTCTGGGAAGACGGTGATCAAGAAGCGGTTCGCGCTGGTCATACAATCACCGACGTGTACTTTACATCTAGAAATCGCTTCCTCATCCAACAGTCAGAAATTATGAGGCCACTCTGATAGCGCAATTGAATATTGTAAAATTGCCAGGCATGATATAGGTCACTGTATAGTTTTTCCTTTATATATATATATATGATTTGGGTCTAAAAAGTAGGGAGAATGGAATACAGTCGTATTCTGTAGGAGACTGAGCGTCATTGTTCTACGCAGAGCTGACCACGTTGCCAGAGGAACGCACACATATTTGTTTGGGTTTAGAACAGCTATGCCCAACCGTGGCCTCGGGACAGACTCCAGCTGGATTTGAGCAAAGGGGTCACATGGAAACCTCTATTTATAATCTACTAATTCTAAAACAAGTCCGGAGGAGTCCTCTGGGGCTCACCTCCACTCATTTCTCTCCGTTTTTCTTCCTCCCTTTTCTTCTAGCGGTGACGACAAGGGTCAGCAGTGGGCCTCCGGGGACCAGGACACATGACTCCTCACCACAAGCCCCGAGTCAGAAACTTACCCGGGATATTAGTAATAATGACCATTTTTATGCCGAATCGTAATGCAGCCCTCTCATTTTTTATCTCTGGTAAAATGTGTCTGTAACATTATTTTCTAGTCTTTATGTAGTGTCTCTTCATTCCATCTGTGAACTTACAGCTGATTGCCACTATTCTATGGGGTGATGTTCCCAACATGACAATCATATGGAAATAAGGAACCACGTGTTTCGAAGGGAGTACAGGAAGAACTAATCAGAGAAAAAATGACTCAGTCCAGAAGCATCACAAGCTACACAACATTTATCTCTTCTGCTCCCATCAGAATGGAAGTGTGTGCACAGGAAATATCTGGACAGGCAGACCAGAGTTCCACCTTGATAAGTCCCACTGGAAAACCATTGTATGTCTCTGTTTTTAAACTCAGCGGTATTATGTTTACTTGTGTGTTAAGGTGTCCATTGGGAAAAGAGCTTTAATAAAGGACAGTGGAACACACACGTGAACACACACAATTTAAGTTGTAAATATGACCAATTTTAGTGTACTTCTTGGTGAAGGTCCAATGGGAAAACTCATAGGATATATAGTCAGAGAAATGCAAAGTATTAATGAGAAAATATAGTTGTATATGTAAAAGTAAGCCAAACGCCTCTCTCAGGAGAAAGGAAAAAATAACTTTCTTTCGACTGGAGCAAGAGCAGATGTCTCCCTGTTCTCGTCTGATCACTGCTGAGACAGGACATCGAGGTGGGATCCTCGGCTGCTCCAGAATTAGACGCTAAAACTGAAGGACACGGGCCCAAATGCCCCCCATTTCAAATCTCCAACAGTGGGGTAGGGGCGCATCCCAGGGGCTGCACAAGCAATGCTACCACAATCCCCCACCCCTCTCAACACACCCACTAGCCTTGCAGGAAATGGAATCTTCATGAGTGGTTTTCCCACCCCTTTCCCCAGCCCCACAGCGGGGGGGGGGGGGGGGGGGGGGGGGGGCGCAAAGAGGAAATCCACTCTCCATTCAACCAAAAGAAAGAAAGAGCTCGGCCGGTGTGGCTCAGTGGTTGAGCATCGACCCATGCACCAAGAGGTCACCGGTTCGATTCCCGGTCAGGGCACATGCCCAGGTTGTGGGCCCAATCCCCAGTGGGGGACATGCAGGAGGCAGCCAATCGATGTTCTCTCTCATCGATGTTTCCATCTCTCTCTCCCTCTCCCTTCCTTTCTCTCTAAAATCAATAAAGGAAAAAAAAAATTTTTTTAAGGTATTTAAAAAGAAAGAAAGGCAGGAAATCCACTAGACTCGGTCATGAAGTCGGAGAGTGCCCTGCGAGACGAACACTGGCATCTGCCTAAGCTTGGGTTCTCTTAAGAGCGAGTCTGAGACAAGGCTGTTCTTTGGAGACGTGATTCCCACAAAACTAAGAGTGAGGGCGTGAGAAACAGGAAAAGTCAATGGTGTATTACTGAAATGATCACCACCTGGGTGCCTGGGGCTCAACCCCACTGGGAACCTTCTGGACAAAGGAACTGGAGAGCATGGAGGGCAGAGAGGGTTTGTAACAGGGCAACCTGAATGCCCACCATTCACTGTGGCAAAGATATGTGAGCTTCCCGCGAATCAAATGGACATCACAAAGTTATCCTCACAACAAATGCGCCGTTGGGCAAGGGGACCCCACAGAAAGGGGCTAAGTCTGAGTTCCGTGTGAAAAGTGATGGTTGCCCAGGTGGGGCAGAGGAGGTTTCGTTCTCACCAGGAGCTGGGCAGCGGGAGGCTCCGTGGTGCCCACTGGGGAACCTACACATCAGTCCCAAAGAGAGCAAGTGTGTCAACACCTATATACGGGGGGTTCCCAGACTGTAGTAGCCAGGGGACAGCAGTGACCAACGAGGAGAGAATTATGGACACTGGACAGAGAGAGACTTTTCCATTGATTTTTAAGAGAGAGTGGAAGAGAGAAAGGGAAGGGGAGAGAGAGAGAAACACTGATGTGAGAGAGACACATCAATTGGTTGCCTCCTGCACGACCCTAACTGGGGCTGGGGATTGAACCTGCAACCCAGGTACATGCCCTTGACTGGGAATCAAACCCAAGACCCTTTGGTTCACAGGTGGACGCTCCAGCCACAGAGCAACACCAGCCAGGGCAGGACAGGGAAAGATCTGAATTGAGTGTATTGACGCTCCAAACTGGGCTGGATGAATGAACATCAGTAACTGAAAATGACCCAGACATTTCTGTTATCCACCCAAGGTGTCATAAAGAAGTGGGAGAGATGTATTCGATGGCACACGGAGACCAGAGAACAGAAAAACCATGCTGCGTTTGACCCACTGAGTCAAGGCACCCCAGTGACCCACTTACATCACTGAGAGTACCTGTATCTGCTATTAAAGGAGCCTGCTTAACCCTCGACGGTAGCAGCTAAAACTCCCTGGGCTGCTGGGAGGACCTGAGCAAATCGGGTGTGATTCACAATGGACTTCTCTACAAGCCTCAGAGAATTAACCTGTGCTTTTGAAAAAGTCGAATTACCAGGAGACATATGAAAAAATGCTCAGCATCCGTCGGCCCGTGGACTAGAGAGTCCCGGGTTCGGTTCCCGCTAAGGGCACGTACCTGGGTTGCAGTTCGTCCCTGGCCCCGGTTGGGGTCGTGTGGGTGGCACACGATAGAGCAGGAGGGAGAGAGGGAGAAAGAGAGAGAGAGAAACATCGACGTGAGAGAGACACATCGATGTCTCTCATGCATATTAGCATTAATAACTGTTATATAATTCCAAAATATATAGAGTGCTCATACAACTCAACAAAAGGAAGACAAAAAATCCAAATATTAATATAAAATGGACAGAGGACCTAAATAGACACTTCTCCAAACAGGACATACAAATGGCCAAGAGACATATGAAGAAATGCTCAATAGCTAATCATCAGAGAGATGCAAATTAAAACGACTATGAGGTATCACCTCACACCTGCCAGAATGGCTGCCATCAACAAATCATCACACAAGTGCTGGTGAGGGTGTGGAGAAAAGGGGACTCTAGTACACTGCTGGTGGGAATGCAGACTTGTGCAGCCACTGTGGAAAACACTATGGTGTTACCTCAAAAAGTTAAAAATTGAACTGCCATTTGACCCAGTGATCCCACTTCTAGGAATATATTCTAAGAAGCCTGAAACACCAACCAGAAAGAATACATGTACCCCCATGTTCATAGCAGCACTATTTACAATAGCTAAGATCTGGAAACAGCCCAAGTGTCCATCAATAGATGAGTGGATAAAAAAGCTGTGGTACATATACACAATGGAATACTATGCAGCTGTAAGAAAGAGAGATCTCTTATCCTTTGAGATGACATGGAGGGACCTGGAGAGTATTGTGCTAAGTGAAATAAGCGAATCAGAGAAAGACAAATATCACATAATCTCACTTATTTATGGAATATAATGAACAAAATAAGCTGATGAACAAAATAGACCCAGAGACATAGAAGTAGAGTTCAGACTGACAAACCTCAGAGGAGGGGTGGGGGAGGGAAAAAAGAAACCAAAGAATTTATATGCATGTATGCATGACCAATGGACATAAACAACAATGCTGGGGGTAGGGAGGGGGCATGAGCAGGGAGGAGGGTTGTCAATGGGGGAAAAAGGAGAAACATCTGCAACAAAAATAAATTAATTAAAAAAATAGAGATACAGCAATAAGTAAGAGTCATGGTCCTGAAAAAAAATAAAATGAACGCACTCAGTAACTGTTACGCAGTGTTTGTAAAAGAAATAGAGACAACAACACATCAGCAGGGACTGAAACGGCCCAGACTGGAGTGGGGGACAAGAAATAACCCAAAGAACCAACGAAAGAAAGAATTAAGCAGAGTTATGTTGGGAAGGGCCCGTGTGAGAAAGGGGGAGGAAGCGAGGTGGTACCTCCACGCGAGATGAGAAGGACAGAGCTGGGGCAGCGGAACGCACCTACTCTGTACAAAGACCACGTAAAGGTCCGTGCAGCAGATGAGAAGGACAGAGCTGGGGCAGCAGAACGCACCTGCTCTGTACGAAGACCACGTAAAGGTCCGTGCAGCAGATGAGAAGGACAGAGCTGGGGCAGCAGAACGCACCTGCTCTGTACGAAGACCACGTAAAGGTCCGTGCAGCAGATGAGAAGGACAGAGCTGGGGCAGCGGAACGCACCTACTCTGTACAAAGACCACGTAAAGGTCCGTGCAGCAGATGAGAAGGACAGAGCTGGGGCAGCAGAACGCACCTGCTCTGTACGAAGACCACGTAAAGGTCCATGCAGCAGACGTTTATCGGGAAGCACCCACCAGGTGCCACGCCCTCTGCGCCAACAAAACTGCAGGGCAGGCCCATGAGAAAACAACAGGCCTCACTGTGAAGACAGGCTACGGGGAGACGCCAAGATGCTCCAGATGTTGGACACCAGGCACACCCAGTAGGAACGGGCCCATCTTGCGATCGGCAGGGCCGACTGGAAGCATGAAATAAAATGTAATTGCTGTGGCCGTGCTTACCCCCAAGTCGAAGCAGACCTGCACTGGCACTGGGCTAGCAGCACCCTGTCACAGCCTGTTCCCTCTGAAGCCTTCCCCAGGAAGGAGGACACCAGCAGGAACAAGAGAGCAGCTCCTCAGGCTTTCCAACCAAGCCAGCGCCTGGGACCACTGCCCGGGAGCCGGCTTCGCCGTCTGGGGTGGAAACGGAGCAGGTCAAACCTCTCCAGGGCGTTCAAGCATGCAGCCAGGGTGAGAGCCACTGGATTAGAAATGGCAATTGCTCTGTTACCGATCCCAGGAGACCCTTGGGTAGCAAGAGGAGGAGGATGGTTTTCACCCCTGTCAGCAGGACTGTCCGTGGATGTGACAGGCTAACGCATGGCAGAAGGCCGAGCTGCCCTCGACCAGAGGAAACCCACCCCCACCTTCTCAGAAGGTTGGCTTCTGGGGAAGCGTGACCCCCAGGCCCAGCTGTGCATGTCCAGGGCCTCCCCCTGTCTATTAGCAGGAAGGGCTTCTTAGGGGAGCAGGCCCCACACGGGTCCCTCACTCTGGAAGGAACCTCCACCTGTCCAGCCAACAAAAGGGTGCTTCCCAAAAACAACAGCTGAGGGTCTCTCAGCTAACCCCCTCCAGCTCTCCACTACCTGGGAGCTGAGCGAGGGAGAGCGGGAGGGCAGGGTGGGGCCGTCCCAGTACTCACTGCGGAGCGGCCCGGCGCAGGGCAGCCTCGGCCTGTGCTCCCACGTGGACCAGAAGGCTGCTGAGGGCCGGCTGCCTCGAAGGGAGCTGGAAGTGCAGGCTGCTTTTCTCTTTCTCCAGGTCTTCCAGTCTTTGCTTTAACGTCTCAGCTAGAAATCCAAAACGAGAGAGAGGAGTCCAGAACCGTGAAACTCAAAATAGACAATCCAGCATCTCTTAGCTCCACTCCCAGTCAGCAGCCACCTTGATAACATCACACAAAGGTCATACAAAGGTCAACAGTATCTAGGCAAGAGATTTCATCCCTCAGTTGGTGCTTTAAGAATCTCCTATCTTGCCCAGCCGGTGTGTCTCCGTGTGAGCGTCGTCCCATGGACTGAGAGGTCCCGGTTCGATTCCCGGTCAGGGCACATGCCCAGGTTGTGCGCTCCATCCCCAGAAGGGAGAGTGCAGGAGGCAGCCGATCGATGTATCTCTCTCACATCGATGTTTCTATCTCTCTCTAAAAAATCAATAGAACTAAATTTATTTTTAAAAAGAATCTCCTGTCTTTCTACTCACAATACAGCCCTCTTGCCTTTAATTTTTCTAACAATCAGAGGCTATAGTTTATATCATGGTCATTACAATGATCATCACATAGAAGGATATTTAATATCAATTATTTGTAAAACCATGATGACTGTTTGGGAGAAAACCTGCTAATTTTAATGAGTTCTATATAATCAGTTGTTGGGGGGAAAATCAGTGCTCCAGTGTTGATTTTAAGAATGATTCCTTAGAAATTGCCCATCAAGGTAGAACCTGTCAGAGTTACCAGTCACAGAAACAGTGTTCAAATTCCATTGTGTTTCAGGTGACCAGGCATCCTCTTCTGTTACAAGGTAGCAAAGTCTCCTAGGACAAGGTATAAATATAGAATCACCATAAAACAATTTTTCTTTAAAAAAACAAACTACAGAAATTGGAATCCCTGAAATGAGAACTTAGCTTCATAATCAAACACCTGAAGAATTGGAAAGTTTCCCATAACAGAAATGTAAGGACTGGGTTTAAAAATACCACCCATCAGAGCTTCCGTGCTGACGGCGCTGGCCAGGAGGGGGTGTGAACCCCTGATACCTTGTGCCCTTGGGTAGTAGATGGGCCCTGGGACCGCCCAGGACCCCAGGCAGTCCCCTCTGGCCGTGAGCGCCTACTGCCCACCCGGGTGTGCCTGCAAACACTATCCTTTCCCTGTGTGCAGGATGAGAGGGTGTTTTGGAGGCTCTACCTGCGTCACAAAGACTCCTTTGTATTTCCACAGCCCTGCAGCCATTGTCCAGGTAAGCCTTTTCTAGAAGACTCAATTTTGGATTAAAACACTGTTTTCAACAAGCTTATTATTTTGAAAACTCTTTGAACCAAGCTTTGTATCATATACCAGCAGAGGTCAATGCTAATCACAGTGCACTCCTGAACAGTGACCCTTCTCTCGGGCTGGCCCACTCCCAAGACACACCCTTGGGCAAAGGAGAGGCTGCTCCCAGGTGTTGTGGGCAGCAAATCTGGGTCTCTGGAGATGTCACCTGAGAACCTCTCATTAAGGCACCATGTGCCTGGGACTGATAGCCAGAAACCTGCTAAGAGGATGTGCCAACGATTCGTTCTGCTGATGCCGGAAAGGGGCATGTACTTAACTACTGTTCGAGACCAAGTCACAGGCAACTGCCAGACTCTCAGTCCCTGCTTCAAAGGGACAGCGGGGCTAATGCAGACAGCACTCCTACCATGCACAGAGTCTGGCCTGACCGGGCTTCTACAGTGACGCTTACAGGTTCCCTAACACCAAGCATCAAACTTTCTATACATTTTAATTAATTTTCTATTGCTATTAATTTAGGTATTTATTTATTTAATTGTTTAGTTACTTATTCCTTGCTATATAACATCAAAATATTAGTGCCCAGCAATAAAGCCCTTACCTTGCGTGCACTAAGATAAATGGATGCAGTCATAATGTAGTGATTAGGAGGAAACGGAGTCTGTACCTCAATCCGCCACACCCAACTGTCTGACCTTCAAGTTAACCTTCCTAAGCTTCAGTTTCCCGGTCTGGAGAAACGGGGCTGTCAATGGTACCCACATCATAAGGTTTTCTGAGGGTTAAGTGAGATCATCTATGCAAAGCGTTTAGCGCCACGCCTGGCGCCTAGCACGTGCTCAAGACGACTGGCTCTTACCAGCAGCACCATTAGGTCCTGGCCTTTGAGTATTCACAGGGAAGTTACACCCAGCTGGCCTCCCTCTGCCACCGGCCACATTCCCAACTGCACCCTCCCTCTGCCAGGGGAGTGTCCTCAGAGAACACAGCTGACCCAGCAAAATGAAACACCGGAAATGGAACAGCGGCTGCCACCAATCATAGTCACAAGGAATCCCAAGGGAAATACACATTCTCCCAGGGAACACCTGCGACTAGCTACATTCTAGGGGCCACCGCCTTGAAAAGTGCGACGACCCCCAGCTGTTTCTAGTTCGTGGTTAGAAAAGCGCACTCGGGGGCCACCACCGATTTACAGCTCCAATCGCCTCTAGTTGTAAAGTGTCTCCTACTCCAGCCTCTCGGGTGACTGTCAGCTTCTGGGGTTCCACTCACACGCCAGCATCACCTCTACTTGGTACCTCCCACAGGTTTCCCAAGGTACACCCCATCACCAATTAGAGAGTCCAGGCAGAGGGGAACCACTGGAGGGTCTGGGCAGTGCAGTGACACGACCGACTGATATCCAACAGGAAAACCCACGTGCCCTGCCGGGCCCAGTCCCAGGTTATGGCAGTGCCCTGGCCACACTTAAGGGAGGCCACCCAGAAGTGAAGGTGGGGCGGTGAGAGGTGCTCTGGGTTTGGGCTCTCTGACAGAGTGGACACAGGGCACAAGAGAAGAGAGAAGTCGAGTGTGACTGCAGTGTTTTCTGCCTGAGCTGCCAGAAGAATGAAGTTAGCAGAAGCCGAGCTGGGACGTCTGCCGTTCCCTCTCCCGGAAACTCCCAGACGAGTCCCACTCTTCCTGCAGATCAGGCCCCTTCTGGGGCCCCGCCCCTCCTCCAGGGGGTCCCTGGTCTCTATGCCCCCTGAGCACACCTGGTCTTCTCCTTGCACAGGTGCCTCCCGCCTGTGTCCACTTGTTCAAGGCCCCTGTGTCTGTGAGAGGGACAGCGTCTCCATGCCTGTCACTGTTTAAGGACCTGCACAGGACGCCCCCTGACTCAGAGTGAGCATGCACAGAGATGCCAACTACTCTGAAGTTCAGATGCCCTCATTCTGTTTGTTTTGTATATTTTCATAGGCCACTTTACATCTTTCTCATGAGCAACCCCATGAATACAAAAACACAGAACTCATCAAGTTGGAAATCAAATCTAAGCTGGAGGAGACTGACGAGACATGACAACAGTATGCGATGTGTGTTCCTGCACCAGAGAGGAGGGAAGGGCAAAGCTGGAGTGGCTGGTGACATGCGCGTGGTCTACAGCCCGGCTGGGGTGGCCGGTGACATGCGCGTGGTCTACAGCCCGGCTGGGGTGGCCGGTGACATGCGCGTGGTCTACAGCCCGGCTGGGGTAGCCGGTGCCATGCGCATGGTCTACAGCCCGGCTGGGGTGGTATCAATGTCCATGGCCTGCTGGGGAGAGGGCAGGTGGGGCCTGTGAGAGCGTCCTTCTTTGGGGACATGCACAGTGGGGTGCTTAGGGTTGGCAGGGCATCCGTCTGCAGCTGCTCTCAAGTGGCCAGAAAAGGGCTTAATGATAACAGACATCTGTATCCAGTGGGAAATTATTTCAAAACAAATTGTTTTTAAAAGTTATAAAGAAATTAGCACAGCTATTAAATGCTCTATTTCTGACCTGTGGGTCCCTTTATTCTTATGAATCCTCTTATTGTTCTATCTGGCCCAGGGTTTGAGAAAAACTTGCTTTCTCTGGCTTTTCCTATCTCTCTCTCTTTTTTTTTTTTTAAATGTGTTTTTATTGCTTTCAGAGAGAGGAAGGCAGAGGGAGAGAGAGATAGAGACATTGATGAGCTGCCTCCCACAAGCCCCCCACTGGAGATCGAGCCCAAGACCCGGGCATGTGCCCTGACCGGGAATCGAACCGGGACCTCTCAGTGCACAAACCTCACCAAGCCCTCTGCAGACACTGTGAACCTGATTTCGGTTTACAGACAGAATTGCAGAGAGAGCTGCATGGCACATACTGAATAAAGGTGGCTGGTTGCTCATTTGACTGGTAGAACAGCAGTAATATTAGAAATTTTGGTTGCATTTTGTAAACATAGTGAATAGTAAAACAAACAAACAAACTCAAAGTTTAAAATGGAAGATATTGCCAAGCACTAAGCATGATTATGCATTGGACAGTACATTCTCATTGATACCATATATTCAGTTCATGTATCCAATATGCTTTGCCTCTAGGACCCCAGCAATCAAAACGCTCATTCCATTTTAGATCAAGTAAATGTATTTTTTGATGCTACTATTACACACTTATTAAAGTTTAATTAGAGGGTCAGTGCTCATCTGTTTTTCCTCAGCATATCAGTACTGAGTGCCTGTTATTTGGGATACAACATAGAAACAATGAAAGAAAAGCACTTTCTGCATCTACAAATAAATAGGCATTTACAGAGCAGCAAGAAGTCTTCATACATAAAGACATCCTGCTAAATAGATTTGGTTCCCGCCACCTTGCTCTGTCTGTGGGATGACAATAAATGGTGTGAACAGCCCAGGCGGTGTGGCTCAGTAGGTTGAGCATCGTCCCATGGACTGAGAGGGCCCGGTTCAATTCCCAGTCAGGGCACATGGCCGGGTTGTGGGCTTGGTCCCCAGTGGGAGCCGTGCAGGAGGCAGCCGATCGATGTTTCTCTCTCACATAGATGCTTTTATCTCTCTCTCCCTTCCTTTGTCTCTAAAATATATATATATATGTCAATAAAACTTTTAAAAAATAAATGGTGTGACCTGCATTCCCGGCTGTGCGGCCCGTCTGCATTCTAAGGAGGCCCTCTAACAGGAAGGAGCAATCCATGTCTTCATAAGTCATTTTTCCTCGGTTTTTACATAATGGCCAAGAAGTGCTATTCCCTGAGAGCTGAATATTCTAATAATTCCGCATTGCCATGCACATCATGTGAAGATGACCAGTGTACAAAGAGTTAGTCTGTAATAAAATGTAGTTCAAACTAATGTGAGCACAACTGAGGCCACTCTGACACATCAGAACAGTGGACTTTGTCGGATCCATTACCATAGAAATCAGCCACTGCTGAGACGCCGGAGGTTTCAGGCACAATACTCATCTCTGAGCATCTACACGCCCGACGCTGTGAGTGCATTATTTCCGAGCTTCACAACAACATGTAGAGTAGGAATAAAAATGCAGAAACTAAAGGGCAGAGAATTTAAATAATTTGCCCAAGGCCTCTGAATGAGTAAGGAGCAAAGTCAGGATTTGAACCTTCACCTTTTCCGGTGCCAAACTCGGCTTTTTCTATGATGCTTCCCAGGAGCCATCCCACTGCCCTCCTTTCCCTAGTCCTTCGTCTGAGTCCCTGGAGACTGTGGGGCCCGCTGGGCAGGCACCGAGCAGTATTTCCCTCTGCCTTGCCAATGTCCTGCTAGTGCCAGGCACGCAACAGGTACGGGGTAAATGCTGAATAAATAAGTGAATGACTGTTTCTATTTGGATGAGGTACCCTGTAGACACCATTTCATGAGCACTGCTATGTGTCAATCATTTTATCCTCCCAATGACCTCATGAGGGAGACACAGCTACGCCCACTTCGCAGATCAAAAGACTGAGGCTCATGGAAAGTTTAAGAAATTTTTCTAGGTTAGTCACACAGCTATGTGGAAGCAGAAATAAACCAAGGTCTGTCTGACTCCAAACCTGTGTCCTCCAAGGAAGATCACCTGGTGTAGACCGTACCCTGAAATACACACCTGGTGCTGCACGCGAGCCTCTGGGCACACGCGCTGGGCACACGTGCCACTTCACCCGCCTCCTCCTCACGCAGCGCGCTCAGCAGCCAAAACACACACGTAAACGCTCGCAAAAGTGGAGACAGCCTCAAATCCAATTCCAGGGCAATGGTTAAATAATGGTGATGTAACCAAAGACAATTAGAAAAACTGTAGGGAAAGATTTTAATACGACAAGAAAAAAAACAGAATATAAAATTATATGTACATATTATCTGTACTCAATAGTTACGAATGTGTTTTAAAACAAGCACAAAGCCCTGGCTGGTGTGGCTCAGTGGTTAGAGCGTCAGCCTGAACACCGAAGGGTTGCAGGTTCAATTCCTGGTCAAGGGCACATACCTGGGTTGTAGGTTCAAGCCCCGGCCCCAGTCGGGACACATGCGGGAGGCAACCAATCAATGTGTCTCTCTCACACTGATGTTTCTTTCTCTCTCTCTCTCTCTCTCCCTCCCTCCCTTCCATTCTCTCTAAAAAAAATCAATGAAAAAATATCCTCAAGTGAGGATTAACAAAAAAAAGAAAAAACAGCCCAGGCAGAACTAAGAGTTTTGGCAACCGGTCAGTGTGATTATGGGTGACGTTTCTCAATTTCTCGTCTTATAAAATCGGCTGTAAAATCTTGAGCTGTTTATTATTTAGAAACGTATTATATCTTTAAATAGCATACTGGTTACTTATGCTACTCTTTGATTTCTGCATAATAATGGAGATTCCGTTTCCTCTGATTCTAATGCTAAACTGCTTAGGGTAAGCTTGGTTTCCCTGGGTCCTAGAGATTTTCAGTGTACAACAAAGAGGATTTCTAGAAATGTAGTATTTTAAGCTCGCCAATGTGCAGAAGGAAGTCTGAGAAATCACTTTGGTTTTGGTAGAAAAGGGAAAACAAACCCTGTGGAGGTAAAAATTCCGGAAGACAAGCAGTAATGTAATGATGATACTTGCCCACTCAGCACTCAGCCTATCACCTTGCTCTACATGTTTGTTGATTTACTTTGAAATATTTCAGTAGAATATTTGCTCTGAAGCATCTGTTTGTTCTTCCTCAGCATGAATTTACCACACAAAATAAATTGTGATTGATCAAAATAGCAAAAGTAATGAAATTTCCAGGTACACCTCCTGAGGTCTTGGGTGTGTCCTATGCCCAGCAAGCTGTGTGTGTGTGTGTGTGTGTGTGTGTGTGTGTGTGTGGCTGTGCACACACGTGCTGCCAACAGGCTTGCAATCAATGCATAAAGTTGCAGAAAACATACACATCATAAAACACAAAATTCCTCAGAATCATGAGCTTCTGAAAGGATGATTAGTTATGAGTCACTCCAAAGTATTATTTGCATCAACTCTTAAAACTAAACTGGTAAGAAAATGCTCGTGTCATCAAATGTCAATCACCAAATATCCTAGGGAAGTAACTGGCCAACTTTGGCTACTTTTTAGAAAAGGCTCGGTGATCCAGGGTCACTGTTCAGAATGTGGGGTGGCTGAACCTCCACAGGCAACTAGAAGTTGTCCTCTTCTTTTCAAGGGCCACGGAATGCGCCCTGCCGGCACCTCTACCACTGCCAACATTACACCCGACACCACCCCACCCCCAGCACCACCACTCCCCCCACCACCACCACCAGCACTGCCTCCTCCCCACCAGCACCAATACCACCAGCACCACCTCCTCCACCACCAGCACCACCTCCTCCACTACCACCAGTACCACTTCCTCCACCACCACCAGTACCTCCTCCACCACCAGCACCACCTCCTCCACTACCACCAGTACCACCTCCTCCACCACCACCAGTACCTCCTCCACTACCACCAGCACCACCTCCTCCACCACCAGCACCACCTCCTCCACTACCACCAGTACCACTTCCTCCACCACCAGCACCACCTCCTCCACCACCACCAGTACCTCCTCCACTACCACCAGTACCACCTCCACCATCACCAGCACCACCTCCTCCACTACCACCAGTACCACCTCCTCCACCACCAGCACCACCTCCTCCACCACCAGCACCACCTCCTCCACCACCAGCACCACCTCCTCCACCACCACCAGTACCACCTCCTCCACCACCAGCACCACCTCCTCCACTACCACCAGTACCACCTCCTCCACTACCACCACTACCTCCTCCACTACCACCAGCACCACCTCCTCCACCACCACCACTACCTCCTCCACTACCAGCACCACCTCCTCCACCACCAGCACCACCTCCTCCACCACCAGCACCACCTCCTCCACCACCAGCACCACCTCCTCCACCACCAGCACCACCTCCTCCACCACCAGCACCACCTCCTCCACTACCACCAGTACCACCTCCACCACCACCAGCACCACCTCCTCCACTACCAGCGCCACCTCCTCCACCACCAGCACCACCTCCTCCACCACCACCAGTACCACCTCCTCCACCACCAGCACCACCTCCTCCACTACCACCAGCACCACCTCCTCCACCACCACCACTACCTCCTCCACTACCAGCACCACCTCCTCCACCACCAGCACCACCTCCTCCACCACCAGCACCACCTCCTCCACCACCAGCACCACCTCCTCCACCACCAGCACCACCTCCTCCACCACCAGCGCCACCTCCTCCACTACCAGTACCACCTCCTCCACTACCACCACTACCTCCTCCACTACCACCAGCACCACCTCCTCCACCACCACCACTACCTCCTCCACTACCAGCACCACCTCCTCCACCACCAGCACCACCTCCTCCACCACCAGCACCACCTCCTCCACCACCAGCACCACCTCCTCCACCACCAGCACCACCTCCTCCACCACCAGCACCACCTCCTCCACTATCACCAGCACCACCTCCTCCACCACCACCACTACCTCCTCCACTACCAGCACCACCTCCTCCACCACCAGCACCACCTCCTCCACCACCAGCACCACCTCCTCCACCACCAGCACCACCTCCTCCACCACCAGCACCACCTCCTCCACCACCAGCACCACCTCCTCCACCACCAGCACCACCTCCTCCACCACCAGCACCACCTCCTCCACCACCAGCACCACCTCCTCCACCACCAGCGCCACCTCCTCCACCACCAGCGCCACCTCCTCCACCACCAGCGCCACCTCCTCCACCACCAGCGCCACCTCCTCCACCACCAGCGCCACCTCCTCCACCACCAGCGCCACCTCCTCCACCACCAGCGCCACCTCCTCCACCACCAGCGCCACCTCCTCCACCACCAGCGCCACCTCCTCCACCACCAGCGCCACCTCCTCCACTACCAGTGCCACCTCCTCCACCACCAGCACCACCTCCTCCACCACCAGCACCACCTCCTCCACCACCAGCGCCATCTCCTCCACCACCAGCACCACCAACACCACCCATGCCACCACCTCTGCCTCCACTGACATCACCCTACTCATTATTTTAGGGTAGAGGAACCCACCCAGCTTTCCAGTTGAAAACACTTACCCAAGAAGGAGGAATATTCTTTAGATCATTTCCAAAGAGCTACAATTCAGAGAAACCATAAGAAGGGACAAGAGAGGAAAGGCCACTCCACAGGACAGGAAAATATGCAGAAAGGATACACACCAAAAAACTAACAGTGGCTATCTCTGCAGCATAAGAATAAAGGTGATTTTTCTTTTTTATTTATATTTGTAAACTTTCTAAATGTTTTTACAATGATCATGTATTGCTTTAATAATTAGTTAAACAAAAAATCCATGTTTAGAAATAAAAGGACTTTTATTGGCTTGTACATTCAGGCAAGTAGTGGTCCTACCTGGGGTCAACCAACACAGATTTTGAGTCAAACACAGTTGGGTGTGATTTTTTATTTAAAAATGTATAAACTCGGAAAAAGAAACTTATTTAAAATGTAATGGCAGACCCTCCTACGTGAAACAATTTTGTATGCCGTGTTCTTCGCTTTCATTGAATTTAGATATATGATCAGTCAGTACCAAAATGGGTCAATCAGTTGGGCGATTACTAACTCACTTGGCAATCCAGACGCATGGTCAACAAGAGGACCAACTCTGTAGGCTGCACGTTGAAGTGTATCAGGTACACCAGTTAAGAGAGAAACTAAAAGAACAATTCTTTCTAGCAGGCTGCCTATGCCAGCAAGGCAATGGGAAATGTCTGGCAACAATGTAACTTAAAGTGGTTCCGGGCCTTTTCCACATCAGCAGGAACGAGCAGAGCGCACTGCTGCAAATCCATGGTGAGTTTCTCCTTCAGGGGCTCCTTTCCTTTCTTTCTCCAGGTACCGTGAAGGGGTGGGACCATTCAGTAGATTGATGTGCCTTTCAGACATGGAACATACGCTTGGCACTGAGGTATTTTTTTTGGAAACCATACAAATGAAAGAATCTCAATGCCTAGTCATTATTTCTCTCTGTTGCTAATGGTGCCACACAGTTGTCACTATATAACTAGACATGGCGTTCAATTCAGTCCTAGTGATAGACTTCTCATGAGTAATTTGCTCTACTGGCTTTCAGAAAAAATTATCTGGACACATCTGCTTGTCGGTGCTCAGAAACCACAGGCTCTCTCGTCCTCTCACTTTATTTTATTTGTTAATCCTCACCCGAGGATGTTTTCCATTGGTTTTTAGAGAGAGTAGAAGGGAGGGAGGAAGGGGGAGAGAGAAACTGACATGAGAGAGACACATCAACTGGTTGCCTCCCGCACAATCCCAACCAGGGCCAAGGATCAAACCTGCAACCCAGGTACGTGCTCTCGACCAGGAATCGAATCCGAGACCCTTTGGTGTGAGAGCCAATGCTCTAACCGCTGAGCACACCGGCCAAGGCTCTCTCCCCCTTTCAATAGTCATCCCTGCAAACTGTGCTCTTTGAAGACATGATTGCTTTGTAGAACATCTTTTAACATACAGAGTGGGGCAAAACTACCTTTATAGTTCATATAGAAAATAATACAATAATTAATAAATAAGAATATAAGAATAAATTCTGTTTCACATACTCACAATGATAAATCTACTTTCCCCCACCTCTGCATTCATCTCTAAAGAAATTCAGGATCTTAGGAGTGCACTGTTGAGCAACCACTTATCATCATTATTTTTTACAATGTATAATGCGAACCCCATTGATGCATCTGTCCTTTTCTGCAGTGGGCAGACAGGACGCACCAGTGGGATGCTCGGTGCCAACAGTGGGTGGTACTAAATTGGTCTCTGGCTAACAAGGGGGCACCATGAATAGCTTAAATTCTTGGCATAAAGGGATCTCAGTAAAATTGCATATTTCAAAAAACTAAGAATATTAAGTAAATTATTTCCACTAGCCTGAGCCATTCCAATTAGGATGGAATCCAATCGGAAGAAATAAAGCATGCTAGAATATTGGTTCCTTGGAACAAAGTAGAATGAAGCTGTTTTCTTTTGGCTGAAGCACCACAGCACAAATAAAACAGTGACCTTCAATTCAAAGGCGATGCTAATAGAGAGAAATCACAGCCACTGATATGAATGAGTGACGAGGAGCCACGCCTTAGCACACTGTGAACCTGCCCGAGCACTGCCTCCGTACACGGGTTTAGAAGGCTCTGCGGGACACTTTCAGAAGAATCTTCCCAGAGTCCTTAGATACCATGCAGAGTTTAGCGATCAAACTGGAGTGAGTGAGGGCATTTTCCCTGGGCAGGAATGCAACAGTAACAGAAAGCAATGCAAGAAGCACCTGGAGTCCTTTGTGGAACCGACTGAATTCCCCATGTGGTTCCATGTGTCGTGAAGTCACAGCCCGGCCATGAGGCCCTTCAGTGGTTAAGCAGAACTCCAAGGACAGAACTCCAAACCCCTGAGCTGCAACAGGAGTTGACAGCTCAGTGACCCTTACTGGGTGGAGCCGTCCAGCTCCTAGACCCAGATGGGAACCCCAGCCGGGTGCTGTCCAGCAGCAACGGCACAGAGCTGGAGGCTCCTAAGGGCAGAAGCCGGTGTCACCTTGCTGATGGCTGTCTCCCCAGTGCCCAGAGCACGTGTGCTATGAAAGGCACTGAAGGGCTGTGTGCACGCTCTCAAAAGAAGTCTCGGCTTTATAATCCTTAAAACTAGAATCTTAAAGAAAAGCATCACAGATTGTATAAAATGTTATCCTGAAGACAAATATCTAAGAATGTATAAAGTAATTAAGCAGCCCGGCCGGTGTGGCTCAGTGGTTGAGCGCCGACCCACGCACCAAGAGGTGGCCGGTTCAATTCCCCATCAGGGCACATGCCAAGGTTGTGGGCCCGATCCCCAGTGGGGGGCATGCAGGAGGTGCCAATCAATGTTCTCTCTCATCGATGTTTCTATCTCTCTCTCCTTCTCCATTCCTCTCTCTCTCTAAAACGCAATAAAGAAAATTTTTTAAATAATGTAAAAAAAAAAAACAATTTTTTTCCTTTATTGATTTTCCAGAGAGAGGAAATGAGAGGAGAGAGAGAGAGAAACATCAATGAGAGAGAACATTGATTGGCCACCTCTTGCATGCCCCCCACTGGGGATCGAGCCCACAACCTGGGCATGTGTCCTGACAGGGAATTGAACTGGCAACCTCTTGGTGCAGGGGTCGATTCTCAACCACTGAGCCACACCGGCCAGACAAAAAAAAAAAAATTCAAATAATCAAGCAAACAATGTAAGTGAGGATGTTGGGATTCCCCTCTCCGTGTACATAAGATCCTCTAATATAAGAAGAAAATCACCATTTTTTAAATGACTGATTTGCTTAAGGATCAGGAGACGCAGATTTTAGTCCTGGATTCACCGGGACCGACTCCATAATCCTGGCATTCGCTACCATCTCACTTTCCTCATCTTACAGATGAGAATAATGACACCAGTCCAGCGGTGCCACGGGACTGTGAAGTGATAAGAAAGACTGTGAGTGGTCTTGAGAAGCACACCTGGCAGAGCTCCATTTATGAAAAGTGAACACGATTCAAAGAGAGTGCTGTGGCGGCCCTGGCACGCTCACTCAGATTTAATTCAACTCCGGGGCATCTCTCTGAATTCAGCATACAGTCCACAGGGCCAGACACCTGGAGCTCTGTCGGATTCAGAGCTTACGGCCAGTCTTCTCGGGGCTGCCTTGTCATCGTGTAAAATGCACAGCAGCTCCCTGTCCACCTCCAGGCTCACTCCCAGTCCTCCGCTCACTCGTGTAGGCGGCACAGGTACCGGTGGTGGTGAACCACCTGCACGCCATGAAGCCCTTTGAGGGACCACGACTCTAGTACATCCCAGCCCTGGCAACAGTAGCAGCACCAGAAACACCCAGAGGCATGCAGTACAAACCTACAGGCGGAGACCGGTGTTCCCGAAGAACAGAACGAGCTGCCCTAAGGCTCGGCATGATGGAGACTGTTTCCCACCATAATCTTTTGCTATATGCTCACCCATTCTATCTTGCAGACACCAGCAAACAAGTGGTGGCAGGCACTGGAGTGCTGTTGTTTAAAGATAAATCATAGTACTAACTGCAATAGATTGACTGCAATGTTACGCCAGCCCCACTCCTACGTGGGTTGTATTCAGCATGAAAGCCCTGAATCGTGGCACGCAGGATTCCTGCGGGGAGGTGGGAGGGGGTCACAGGTGACCCTAATCTATCAAAGGCAAAGAAGGAAGATGTCTACGACATTTCCAGAAAGATTCAACAGGCCATCTGTTTCTCTTCTCTTGGAATTCTGAAACTACCTCCTGAAGCTGGACCGAGCAGAACAGCAACGTGACTTGGAACCATATTGTGCTGGTCACCTACATAGTGTTTTTGCCTAAATGTATTTTGAAGTGACACTTTCAACCAATAAGAAGGGGCCCTGCTGTGTCAGCTGCATTGGGGTTGTTATGTGGGGAGGAAATGCCTCTTTCTTACTCCTAGGTGTCCATGAGGGGACTTTCACTCTGCCCATCCCTTACCCCTGCCCCAGGGAGATGGAGTGAGTTTCCTGACTGAGGAATTTGGGAGCGAAACTGAGCGGGCAGAGCTCAGCCCTTCCTCCTCCCTTCCTGTTGGAAGTCAGCTGACCGTGGGAAGCCCCATGCTCCTCTGCTTCCTCCGAGAACTCAGGTTTACTGGTTGCTAGACTGACTAGGGCGATCACTTCGTCAGGTCTATAAACGTCTCACCATTACACTGTACACCTAAAGCTGATAATATCGTATGTCAACTATAATTTTAAATGTTCTTAAAACCTCAGGTTTACACGGGAAGACCCCCAACAGCGGGCCGGCAGTGTCACTGCCTGAGGCTGGGTGGGTGACTCTCATTCGGGGGCTGGTACCTGAGGCCCATTGTTGCCACAGCCTAGAACACATGCCCCAGCGCTGGCTTTATCAGTCACAGAGCTTCTGTATGGATCGCCACCTGCTTCACCCCTGGGTCCTCTCTCAGTTGGTTCATAACATGGAAAAACAAGACACTACTTGGAGATGTGCCCGCTGTTAGGCCACAGACACTCAGCACTCACCTTCACCTTCTGAGCCTGGCTGCTGGGGCCGGGCCCTGCAGACCAACCACAGTTCTGCCTTTGCCACCGGCTGTGGCCAGGCTCTGCCAACAGAGGCCACGAAAGAGAGGCTGGGGAGAAAGAGTCACTGGTCCCTTCCTGCTCCCCAGTGGGGCCTCCCTGTCCCTCCTGCTGCGTGCTCGCAATGGAGGCTGCAGCAGTCCATGCCAGCAGCCGCCCTGACTCCGGGCCGCCCCGACTCCGGGCCACCCCCTTTCCAGGACTCACAGAACCAGCTCATCCCCTCAAGGACACCAGCTCCAAGAGGCCAGTGCCACCTCCTCAGTAGGACGGACACAGGAATCCATGGCTCAGGCTGTGCCAACCTGACTGTCCCAGCACACTGGGAAAATACCACCATGGTTCTCGGATGTGCTGTGTGGACTCAGAATATGAGATTTACCGGAGTCGATAACCAAGAGAAAACCTCCGTTCCCCTGACTGTGGCCTCTCCACAGAGCTGATCCTGGGGACTTCCTGTGGCTGGTGCAGACCTGGGCTGGCCGCCATCCCGTCTCTACACCACTGCAGCCCTCTCCGTGGTCACTCAGGAGCTGTGGTCACTCACCCAGCAGCAACCCGGGGGGCGGGGCTGGAGCCAAACAGGCCATTAGAACGTGACCCACTGCTTCCAGAAACAGATGGTGACCCGAGGTAATGAGGAATCTCTCCACGGCGACCTGGACGGTGAAGAACACTAACGAAAGAGGACCAAATTCTGTGCAGAAAACCAACTGTGTCCAGCTAAACAGCACTTGGCCACTTCATCTGTGCAAGAAAGCTGTCGGCACTTGGCACTCGGAGACACCTTGACGACTAGCCTATCCCAGCAAGGGTGAGACTGGGAGTACACAATAACCATCACACCTGTTCCTTCGGGGGCGAGCTGGAACTGTTCGGATTAATGCTAGCGTTCCAGTGGGCGCAGGCCACAGTTTAATCAAAAATACGGGGTGCCTCATCTTCAAGGCCACGTTTTGCAGCCAGCTACCCCACCACGGGGAAGGGAGCCCAGAGGTGTGCCTGGTGCCCGTACACACAAGACGGAAGAAGAGAGGAGGGAAGACTGCCTCTGGGGGGAAGAGAGCTGGAGGACGGCCCACATGGACTCCTCCGGGGCAGGCGGCAGAGCCTCGAAGCTGTTTCTCTCTCCCAGCCCAGTGCCTCGGGAGACCGCCGGGAACGTGGAAGTGTCTGAGAGAAAGGGAGCTGACTCTTGTCTGGGGTAGGTGTTTGCAGGGTTCTAGAACCCACAGGCACTCTGGGCCCCCTTCCACATGGTCAGAATCCTCGGGGACACGCTCTCCTGCAGCCCTGCTATGTCCTGCAGACTCAGGGTTCTGGGTCTCCCAGGGCCCCGGGCGGGCAGGCAGGGCCTGGCATCCCAGGACACAGCCCAGACCAGCAGCACCGGCCCCAGCCCCACGCCGAGGGTGAGCCAGCAGAGCGTTCAAACCATCTGAAGGACCAGAACAGTACTTCCCAAGATGCTGTTCCAACCCGTTAGTGGGCACTAATATCATTTTTTTTTTAATCCTCACCCAAGGATATTTTTCCATTTATCTTCAGGTAGAGTGGGAGGGAGGGAGGAGGAGAGAGAAACCTCGATGTGAGAGAGACACATCAATTGGTTGCCTCCCGCATGACCCTGACCAGGGACAGGGACCAAACCGAAACCGAGGTACGTGCCTTTGACCGGAATCGAACCCGCGACTCTTTGGTCCGCAGGCCAATGCTCTAACCACTGAGCCAAACCAGCCAGGGCCACTAATATCAATTAAAGGATGGAGACCAACATTCATTTCTCCTGGACTGGAATAGGAAGAACGTGATGTCAGAGCGGGCTGCATTCTTGTTCCATGGGTAGACAGCAGCGATTCGCAACCTCTTTCATCGCACAGCACACAAACAAATGACTAAAATTCTGCGGCACGCCAAAAAAATAGATCATTTTTACCAATCTGACAAAGAAACAGGTCTAAGTTTGATTCATTCACACCGGAGGGCCATTGTTGTGTTGGCTGTTGTCATTTTTGTATTTGACCGTCTAAGGGAAAAGAGGTCAGCGCCTCTGACTAAACAGGCAGGTGTCGCGTGTTTTAGCAATTCTTGCAGGACACCGGTGCGGATCGCCGATGTATGGTTGTGGCATGTTTTACTATAGTCACTGTCAGAAACAGAAAGCCACTGACCTAGAACATCAGTTGTCCAGACGTTACCACTGGCCACCAGGCACTTGAGGCTCCTCGGATGTCACCCACCCCACAACCCCTGAAAGAGGGAGGCGCGAGGGCGGGAGGGCATGAAACAGCACTTCTTGCCCTTCCCCACCCCAGCAGGTCCCAGGGGAGGGCTGGAGTCTGACTGAGAATAACTCTGAGCAATGGCTGATGGATGAGACAAAAATCCCCGGAGCACTATAAACTGTGAAGTGATAAACCAGAATGGGATCGATGTCTTTAAGTGTCTGCTCAGGACCGACTATCAGAGGAGTCTGATATAATAGACATGTTGTAAGAAATATAACCTTGGATATAAGTGTGAGACTGCACAGAAGCAATGACTCTCACATCAACTGGGCCAGAAATACGTTCCCTAAAAAGAGTGAGTCCACGGCCAGTGCATCTGACTTCCTCGGAACATTTCTGGGAGAGAAGAGGAAGGCTGTCATCGGTTACGAAACTGAACTTGCAGGACAGGCGACCTCCTGCCGGACACTCTGCCTGCAGTAGCACATACTGCCATCAAGGGGAGAATTCGTGCTTAAAGGCCCCATCACTGACATTAATCATAGCCTATTTTTCCATTCACTTTTGGGTGGGTTTTTTCCCCACAGAAATCTAATTTTTCAAACACAGATGTTGAACAATATAGTGGGAGAAGTCTTAGGGTGGGCTCACGACCAGCATCTGTTATCCTGAAAGGAGAGAGAGAGGGAGAGATTTTGAGAGAGAAGCAAGAAGCCACCCTTACCCTAAATGAATGGCTGGCTCTGCGTGTTCACATTTGGGGAGATTCATTAGCAGGAGTTTGGTTTGGGGGTTGCGCTTGCACGGGGAGCCAAAGCAATTGGTTCCAGCTGCGGAGGAGACAACGCACACGTCTAAGTGGGATGGACGCAGAACCACAGCCGTGACTGCGAGGCCGCTGCGCTCGCGCTGGAGACCGCACCTGCACACGCTCCGCGGAAGCACGGGTGCCCTGCGGACAGGAGCGGCGGCCGTGTCACAGCCGGGCGCGCCTAGCCATCGCGTCCTCACTGTGGGACCCAGTCAGAGTCACGCCAGTGTCCTCGGAGCCTGAGCACCTCTAGCCACTGTGTTCTGGACACTCGAAGGTCAAGCTTCCATTAAATATGAAGAGGAAGCCTGGATTGAGACGAAATCTCTTCCTTCCTCTCCACGAAGTTTCGGCGTTTGAGAGGTTTCATTTTCAAGTCCTTACGGCAGTGTTTTTCAAGTATTTTTGTTTACGTCTTGGGTTTGTTTGATTTGCTTTGTTTTTTAGCAATGGCGCCCTCTTTGAGATGCACCCTTCCAGGAGGACGAACAAGCAGTGAAGGCCGAGGCGCTCCGGTTCTCTGCGTGGTCTCTTCCAGGCTCCCCTCAGCACCCCAAGACCCCTCGGAGCACAGTCTGAAGATCACAGCCTTCCGGTGTCCTAAAGAAGATACGTGGATTCAAAACGTTCAGGAGCCAAAGCATTGCCACCCCCAAGGTGCCAAGTGTCTGTTGCTGTCCCAAGTTCACATGACGTAAGTGAACATTTCATTGGTTAAGGTCTTCAAGAGAAACAAAAGGTTTATATCTTCATCCACTGTTTTGAGGGAGACAGACACATACTTCAGAGATGCAAGTGAATTTCTCATTCCATAAATATTCATTTCAGCCAGATTTACTTGCTTATAACACTAAGCCGTCTGGCCAGTGTGGCTCAATGGTTGAGTGTCGACCCATGCACCAAGAGGCCACCGGTTCGATTCCTGGTCAGGGCACATGCCCAGGTTGTGGGCCCGATCCCCAGTGGGGGGCATGCAGGAGACAGCCGATCGATGTTCTCTCTCATCAATGTTTCTCTCTCTCTCTCCCTTTTCCTTCTTCTCTCTCTCTTTAATATCAATAAAGAAAAGAAAAAAACTATATCAAGCCTCCTCATTTTAAAAAAACAAAAAACACTAAGCCAAATCCTCAGCTGTGGTACCGGGGGTTCTATTAGATTTCTAACTTCCCAAAGCATTTCTTAAATTTCCTCCTAATTTTTTCTTAAAACTTTTTTCTTTTTGTTTTTTTTCATTTGTATGGTAGAAAAGATGAAACAGCAGAAACTGTTCTCCACACGCCCGAGCAGAGGGAGGCCTGGCGAGCGTGCTGGAGCAGGTTCGGACTGTCCCCTCTGTGTCCCGCACGGGCAGCGAGGCCGACGGGCAGGCCTTTCTGTGCCCACTTAGCAGACGAAGATGGGGTTTCTCACATCACAACACAGCTGGCTCTGGGAAAGGACCCAGAATAAAATGCCCATTTCCCATGTTTAATTTTCCTGATCGGGCCCAAGAGCTGCCATCCGCTCCAAATAAACCTGCCAATCTTCTTCTGGCTTCCTAAACAGGGGAGGCGGGTGCTGTGGCTATCGGTGCAGTTGGTCCCTAACCTGGGCTACACCCGAGTCAGCTGGTCCTCGGGAGCACTTTCCTCCACCCACCCGGCCAGGCTGAACCCCACTCACACCCCTCCCTGCCAGGCTGAACCCCACTCACACCCCTCCCTGCCAGGCTGAACCCCACTCACACCCCTCCCTGCCAGGCTGAACCCCACTCACACCCCTCCCTGCCAGGCTGAACCCCACTCACACCCCTCCCTGCCAGGCTGAACCCCACTCACACCCCTCCCTGCCAGGCTGAACCCCACTCACACCCCTCCTTGCCAGGCTGAACCCCACTCACACCCCTCCTTGCCAGGCTGAACCCCACTCACACCCCTCCCTGCCAGGCTGAACCCCACTCACACCCCTCCCTGCCAGGCTGAACCCCTCACTCACACCCTTCTCTGCTTCCAGAACCCGCTGCCCAGCTGCCTGGGGAAGGAGAGCCGGGCAAAGCTCACAGCCTCGGGGAGAAGAGCCTCAAGGGAAAATCACTGAAGGGGAGAAAACTGAAGGGAAGCAGTAACATTTCAGGAAAGGCACAATGTCGCAATGGGAACAGAGATGAAAGCATCCCGTGGTGTTTCAGCAAGAGGGGGACGGCACTAGCAAAGACGGCGCCTAGGAAGAACGCAGCATTGTCCGTGCAGAGTAACCGAGTCCGGGCACTGAAAATGCATTACAAACAAATCTCACTGAGAAACAGACTCCCAGAGAAACTAATTACGTTAAACGTTCCGGCAGTGACTTACGTAGTGGTCATTTCTAGGCCACCCTTGGGGACATGAAAGTCACCACATTCGACAGCTCAGGGGGCTGCTCCAGAGCCTGTCTCCTCCCAAACAATAAGCTTCTGTCGGGTCAGTGTTCTATCAAGCCTGTCAATTGTAACTTACTTTGTGTTGGGAGACAAGCTGGCACACTGTAGAAAGGTCAAATGGAAAACTGTCCCTTCTGCTACATCACTGTCATCAACTAATAAAGGTCATTCCACCCAGTACATTGGCGTGACTGAAAATAACTTTGTTTGTCTGCTGTGGAATATTAAAACGTCCCTCTGCTGTGGGCCTTCTGGTTTCTATCCCCTCTCTAGAGGCATTAGACTGGCATGCCGAGGTATTCGAGCTGCTGCTATGACAACAATCTGTTTGTAAACAAATCTGAACAGAAAACACAAAGACAGCAGGTTTACAGGGCTATTTACATAGACTCGTAACAGCTCGGTGGTTTACTGGTGATGATCATTGTAGCAACTGACAGTCAGCATTGTGTATAACAAACATTTCACATTCACCATCTCACTTCATTCTCAAAAGAACTCTATTAGCCCATTTCATAGATGGGAAAATGGAAGCTTGGAAAGAGTGAGTAATTTGTCCGAGCTCACACAACTAGTGAATGACAGAGCCGGACTTCGCCGTCGAGTTTTTAACTAAGGTGACCTGAAAGGCACGAATACTGTAGGATTCTATTCTTAGTAGAATTATCGACTGTTAATAACATGGTAACAGTGATAATCATTCTCATTTATAGATGAGATGTAGTTTGAACATTTATTTGTTCATCCAAAACTATTTCTTGAGAGTGTGGCCAGGAGCTATGCTGGGTGTTGGAGATACAGTTAAAATTAGACAGGGTCTCTTTCTCTCCCCTGAGCAGCCCACAGTTGAGCCAACTCAACAGCCAACAGCTCTATGAAAACATAATATGGCCCGGCCAGTGTGGCTCAGTGGATTGAGCATCATCCCATGGACTGACAAGTCCCAGTTCGATTCCCCGTCAGGGCACATGCCTGGGTATCAGGCTCGATCCCCAGTAGGGGGCATGCAGGAGGCAGCTGATTAATGTTTCTCTCTCCCTCCCTCCCTTCCACTCTATCTAAAAATCAATGGGAAAATATCCTCAGCAAGGATTAACAACAAACATAATATGCATGAGGACAGGGAGACGTGTGGTGCACCCATGGAAGGGACTCTGGAACCGTCCTGATGGCCAAGTAGGGTCTGAGGTGGAGAAGGAGGCAGTGAGCACAGGCAGAGGAGAAAACTGTACAGGAACGGCATGCCAGCGCCGGGGACTACCACAGGACTAGAGAGAAAGTTACTGGCTGGAAAAGAAGTGACAAGAAGTGAAGTTGGAAGGCCGGGCCGGGCCAGGGAGAGACGGTGTCATTGCCGGCCGAGTTTAACACCGATCCTGAAGTGTTTGTCGTGAAGAGAGACAAAATGGAAAAGTGATCCTGTGTGCGTTTTAGAAAGAAGACTGTGGAGGGCGGAGTTAGTAAGGGTAAAGGGGACCAGACACATGGTGGCGGGAGAAGATTGGACTTTGGGTGGTGGGCACACAGTGCAATACACATATCATAGAATTATACACTTGAAACCTCTATAATTTTATTAGCCAATGTCACTCCAATAAATTTAATTTTAAAAAGGAAAAGAAAAAAGAAATTTAAAAAATGTTAAAACAGTAAAAAGACTGCCGCCAATGTGAAAGAGGACTCAGAGTGGGGTGGGAAGGAGGCAGAGACGAGTGGGTTCGTGCTGGCAAAGACTGCTGTGCTCTAAGGGTAGATGGAAGAGACGCGAGGAGCTGAAGTCTGAAAGCTGTCGCAGCTCCGTGCCCAGCGAAGGTGAGAGCCTGCACAACCCCCAGGCTTTCTGGCCTGAGTTGCCATCTGCTCCAGGAGGAAATACAAGGGCAGCTGAGCTGGGAGGCAGACAAGATCAGGAATCTCTAGAGGGAGGGTGGACAGAAAATATAGTCGTTAGGTCGCAGATTGCACATCCTACACAACAGTGTTGGGGGGAAGGTGACATCACAAAGTCGAGTCCTTTTTCTCACTAGTGGAGAGGTTCGGCTGCAGGAGATGAATGCAGGAAAACGATGCTCAGGCTGGACGCGCAGGCAGAGGCGTCGAGGGGGTCACAGAGGTGTCTGGTGGGAGTGTGCACAGGATACAAGGACCGAAAGGCATTCCGTTGTAGGGTTCGGACACTTTCAGCAATTAGAAGAGAGGTGGTCTCTCTCCACTGCTTTATTTTACAACTCCACTCGGTCCCTCCTGGGAATATGTGCCACCTTGACCTTCCCCCACTGACAAACAAGACCAAAAGGCCAATGCAGGACTCACAGTAATGGCTCCATGAGGCAAGGACAGCTGGGGAGCTGGCTCAAAGCTACGTCCAGACTCCTGGCCCCGACCCCAGCCACCAGGACCCAGGTAGAGTGAACAATTCCTCCTGTAACTTCTACCCACAACCCATGAGATGCCCTTCGGTTCTGCAGGGTGTCTGCCTCCTTCCAGTTGAAGACCTTGGTCAACCTGCAAATGTTTCTATACAGTCGGGGGTTTGGTTTCCAAGTCTTACAGGAAACATTCAAATTTCCCCAGACAACTTTTTTTCAAACAGTGGGTCACGCGTCATGTCCCAAAGACAGGCCTCCAGAGGGGCTGCTGTGTGGACACGGTGATCTCAGAGCAGGACCATGGGCAGGGCAGCGGGGGGGGGGTGGGCCGCAGTGCTTGTTAAATCTGGGAAAGCAGCCACTCGAGGTTTTCCTCTGGGGTGACTCTCTGTCATCCAGAATGTGTTGGCAGTATATTCACTGTCAATTTTTTATTAGACAGGATGCAAGATTTAATTAAGTGCCTGGACAGTTTATAAAAACAAATTAGCTGTCCAACGATGCATACCACACACAAGGAGCCCCCCGGAGCAGCGGCGGCACCGTGTCATTGCCATTACGCAGAGGAAGTGGCCGCCATGTTTGTGAATGACAGTTTCAAATGCACGGATGAAACAGTTGTCTGGAAATTGCACCTCAACCCTCTCTGCCCAGAGGGCACAGGTCACAGAATAGCAGACACACACAGAAAAATGACCAGAACAGAGAATCAACCTGTCCAATCTCTTCTTTGCTCTTGTTTTTAGCATCCCATTTATGTCTCATTTTCTTCCTTTTCCATTTTTTCCATCTACCCTCAAAATCAGGATAACCAATTCTTTCAGAGCCCACGCAGAGTTTCAATTTCATTTGCTCAATGCCATCCAATGTCATGCAACAAGAAGGAGGCAGAGAACGAGAGGCTCAAGGTCATGACATTTAGACCACAGAGAAGAAAAACAGCTTACCATAGGAAGATGTGAAGCGTAGCCAAGCTTTAAATGCTTCATTACAATTTGCATGTTTTAATATATATTGCTTTACCTTATTTCTGAAATGTCTGCAAGCTTGAAAGAAATCAGGCTACGTGCAAAGAAGCTTCTTACAGCCAAACAGAAGGAGCCATGTCGCTCAGGCTTATTTTCTGGTGCTGACTGCTGGCGGGGAGATCACCTAGAAGCAGCCACACTTCACCCAGTGCTTTCTAACGTGTACTCGGGGGTGGGGGTGGGGCGAGGGTGGGCTGGGCAAGAAAGAAAAGGAAACAAATAATACTTCAATACCTGTGCACAGGTACCTCACATACCCACTAGCACAGTTACCCTTCCTCCACACAGCAGGACAGATGCTATTATCCCCTTTATCTAGGAGCAGACTGGTGCTCGAGGACAGGTGACAGGACAGGAGGGCACCAGCACACACGCGGTCTCCTCGCCCACTCTGCCGGCTGGGCCGTCCCCACCCAGAGGTGCAGTGTTGGTGCGTAAACATTTCACAGCTTGTCGTATGTAAATTACACCTCAACTAAAAACACAGAGAACGTTAAAACTAAATATGTAAACACTGTCTGATTTTTCACAGCTCACAGAGGTATTTCGAAGTACTGACTGTACCAGGACGAATAAGAGTTCATTATTTCTAATTGTCACTCCACATAGACGTAGACGAGTTCGTCATCAGTCAGTCGATTCAGGGACAGGACGCAGGCCAACCAGCACCACATTCTGTACATACGATAAGCAACTGATGGATGGAACTCTGCACCCATCTGACACACAAGGCCCGCAGCACATTAACACACAGACACAAGCCGAGCTTCCTTTGCTTCCTAGAAAGGGTGAGGGCGTCTCTGGAAGACCTGCTATGTGAGTGCAGTTTGGGGAGGTTGAGGCCTGTCCTAACTCGCCTCGGCTTCCCGTGGTCGGCAGAGGCTTAGACACAGCAGGCCTTCAATCAGTGTTTCCTGACTAAATGAACTGTTTCGTGTTTTCGCTGTAATCTTGTGCGTTGTTAACATCCCTGGTTTGCGCTCAGTCATTCTTAACTACTTCCTGTGTGTGTTTCACTAGGCAGGAAGTGTACCACCAGCTCCCCCCTTCCCCCAGCAGACGTGCCCCTCCTCACATGGACACCCAGGGAACCGAGCATGGCCAATTACAGGGCCTCACCCCTTTGACACAGTAATTGGTCCAAGGAGTTAGCATCGGACCCTAGCCCGCCATGAAATTTTCATGCTGGAGCCAAGGAGGGAGTCCCCCTTCTTCTCTAGTTATGGTACTGTTAACACCAAAGTCGTGAATTGCCACATGTGATCACTGTAAAACACTCCTTCAAAAAGTGATCTAATTCCTTGCCCCTTGAACGTGGACTGACTTTGATGGCTTGCTTTAAATAAATAGGATATGGGGGAATTAACACTACCTAATTTTTGAGATGAGGTCATAAAAGACTACAGTTTCCTCCAGCATTCTTGTTCTCTCTCTTCCCTCTTCCCTCTCCTCCCTCTCTCTCCAGTCACCATCACACTGTGAGGAACCCAACCAGCCCCGGGAACGGCCACACACAGGGTGCAGCGCAGCCTCAGTTGAGCGCCAGATGCCAGCCAGCATCAAGTGCTCCGTCCACACGAGAGCAAGCCTTCGGATGACTGGCGGCCTCACTCTTGGAGCTGCCCCACGGAGCAAAGAAGGGCTATCTCTGCTGAGATTTCCCAGATTACAGACTTTCGAGCACAATAAATGTTGTCATTTTGATAAGCCACTGAGCTTGAGGGTAGTTTGTTGCAGAGCAATAGATGGCAGGAAGAGATTTTGGTGCCATCGTGAGGCGCTGCCACAACAAAGCCCAACACACGTGGCAGAGGTTTTGGACGGGCGGTACGTGGAAGTCGGAAGGGCCTTAGAGACGATTAGGAGAGGCACGATTAATCCTGAGGAGGGCGTGGTGCAGACTTATAGGAAAGAGAGGAACTGTTATTAGAAGCTGAAAGAAAGGACCCATGTTTAGCAGCTAAACGTTTGGAAACAGTGTCACCAAAGGTGACATGGAAAATAGAAAATGCACCTACGGACCTGGGTGGTCTGGCTGAGACCTCCAGTCAGGGTACGGAGGGGGCCACCTCGCTCCTTCTCACCACCCATAGGCTAACGCACGAAGAGAGAAACGTGCTAAAGAAAGCACTGTTACTGTAAAGGAGCCAGGACTGCTGGGCTGGAAGTTATAACTATTCCCAGCCTCTCCAGATGACAAGTGATGCTGAGATTAAGAAATGGCTTCCAGGCAAAGATCCAATCCAGAGCACTGCCAGGAAAATATGGTCAAAAGATGAAGCCAAGGACAAAACTGCACACCCTCTGTAAGATCTCAAGAAGATCAGAGGCCTTTCGAGTCGACCAGCACTGTGAGACAGGAGCACGACCCCCTCCCCAAGCCGTACAGGGAGCCCGAAGAGCAGCCTATCTTGAAGAGACTTGCAGGTATAGCTTTTGTTTGATGGACTAGATTATAAATCAATTCATATAAAACCCAAAATGTTTTTTAAAGAATTATGCCAAATTGAAAAATAACACAGAAAATACAAAATGTAAAAAGGCGTCTGGACCCCCAAACCCGTATGGGTGAAAAGTAGGCTGACAATAGTACTTGGCTACAAACTGAGGCTTCTTCTTATGGACAAGGAAGGATGGTCAGAGTGTGGAATCAAGAGGCCAGAGAGCAGAGCTAAGTGCCACAGAAAAGCATTTCCAGGCACTAAAGCTAAGCGCTAACCAAGGACCTGCAGCAGGCGCTCAGCCGATTTCAGAATGTTGTGGACCCGTGGCTGCTGCATGCCTCCTGCTTCCTCTCTTTTTTTTAATGTTTTTATAATATTTTTTCGTTATTGATTTTTAGAGAGAGACAGATAGAAATATCGATTGGCCTTCATGCCTCCGACTGGGGATCGGGCCCACAATCTGGGCATGTGTCCTGACCGGGAATCGAACTGGCGACCTCTTGGTGCATGGGTCGTCGCTCAACCACTGAGCCACACCGGCCAGGCCCACTTCCCCTCATTTTGAACAAGTATCTATAGCAGTTATCCTAAACCTGTGTCACCCTCTTCTGCTGGGACTGTGGGGTTGACAGCCTGTCGCTCTCGTACACAGGTGTTCAAATCAGAGAAACTACTCAAGAGGCTGCGCCCACAGAATCACAGCTGAGGGGCCTCGCCCACACCTGCACGTGAAGCGCCCGACGCAGGCCTGAGCGGGAGGCCACAACAGGAGACTCCTGAGGGGTCTGCAGGGCGTGGGCATGTTTTGCATGTGGGAAGAATGTAAAAACACATGAGAATAGAAGGCAGTCTGTGGTGGTTTTAAAAGATTCTCACAAATTTTTTAGACACTCCTTCCATCAACAGATGAGTCTAATGACCCTGCCCTTGCATACGGGCACCTGACTCCTAACAGACAGAACACAGCAGAGGGACACTGCCTGACTTCCCACGTCAGGCCACAGTGAGTGGCAGTTTCTGCCTGGCTCGCTCTCAGGACGCCATCACCTTACTCTGCGGAAGCCAAGCAGCCTCATGGAGACGCCGCAGGTAAGTCTTCCGGCCACGGCGCCCGCCCAGTGCCAGCCCAGTACCCGCAGACAGCATCAGCCACCAGACACGTGAGTAAGTGACTGCAGGTGACTCCAACCCCCGCCTTCAAGCTGCCCTAGTCGATGCCTGCAGTGAAGATGAGCGGTACCCACTTGGCCCAGCCCAAATTTCAGGTTGATGAGCAAAATAAAGGTTGCCCTTGTTTTTCTTGAACAGCTTTGTTGAGTATAATGTATATACCATACAATTTACCCATTTAAAGTAACAGAAAAACATCAATCAGCTGCCTCCTGCACACCCCCTATGGAGGATCAAGCCTGCAACCTGGACATGTGCCCTGACTGGGAATCGAACCGGGACCTCTCAGTCCATAGGATGATGCTCAATTCACTGAGCCATACTGGCCAGGCTACATTATAATTTTTTTTTTTACCTTTGTAAAAAATTGTTTTATCTTTTTTTTAACATTTTATTTTATTTTATTATTTTTGTTACACGTTTCTCCTTTTTCCCCCATTGACATCCTCCTCCCCCTCCCTCCCTGCCCCACCCCCTGCTTTGTTGTCCATGTCCATTGGTTATGCGTACATGCTTATAAGTTCTGTGGTTTATCTCCCCCCCACACTCCCTCTTCTGGCGGTTGTCAGTCTGTGCCCTACTTCCACGTCTCTGGGACTACCCTGTTCCTCAGACTGTTATGTTCATTATATTCCACAAATAAGTGAGATCATATGATATTTGTCTTTCTCTGCTTGGCTTATTTCACTTAGGATAATAGTTTCCAGGTCCCTCCATGTTGTATCAAAGGATAAGAGATCTTTCTTTCTTACAGCTGCATAGTACTCCATTGTGTATACGTACCACAGCTTTTTTTTCCATTCCTCTATGATGGACACTTGCACTGTTTCCAGATCTTAGCTATTGTAAATAGTGCTGCTATGAACACGGGGGTACATATATTCTTTCTGATTGTTGTTTCAGGCTTCTTAGGGTATATTCCTAGGAGTGGGATCACTGGGTCAAATGGTAATTCAATTATTAATTTTTTTAGGTAACACCATAGTGTTTTCCTTAGTGGCTGCACCAGTCTGCATTCCCACCAGCAGTGTACTAGAGTCCCCTTTTCTCTACACCCTCACCAGCACTTGTTGTTTGATGATTTGTTGATGGCAGCTATTTTGGCAGGTGTGAGGTGATACCTCATTGTTGTTTTAATTTGCATCTCTCTGATGATTAGTGATGTTGAGCATTTCTTCATATGTCTCTTGGCCATTTGTATGTCCTGTTTGCAGAGGTGTCTATTTAGTTCCTCTGCCCATTTTTTAATTGGGTTCTTTGTCTTCCTTTTGTTGAGTTGTATGAGCACTCTATATATTTTGGAAATTAACCTCTTATCTGATGTATCATTGGCAGTTATGCTCTCCCATATAGTGGTTTCCCTTTCCACTTTGATGGTTGTTTCTTTTGCTGTGCAGAAGCTTTTGAGTTTGATGTAGTCCCATGTGTTCATTTATTCCTTTGTTTCTGTTGCCTTAGGTGATGTATCAGTGAAAATTCTGCAGCGTATGATGTCTGAGATTTTGTTGCCTGCATTTTCTTCTAGGATTTTTATGGAATCACGAGTCACATTTAAGTCTTCTATCCATTTTGAGTTTATTCGTGTGTATGGTGTAAGTTGGTGGTCTAGCTTCATTTTTTTGCATGTAGCTGTCCAATTTTCCCAACACCATTTATTAAAGAGGCTGTCTTTCCTCCATTGTATGCTCTTGCCACCTTTGTCGAATGTTAATTGAGCATAATGTTTTGGGTCAATTTCTGGGTTCCCTGTTCTATTCCATTGATCTATGTGCCTGTTCTTGTGCCAGTACCAAGCTGTTTTGATTACAGTAGCTTTGTAGTATAACCTGACATCCAGTATTGTGATCCCGCCTACTTTGTCCTTCTTTTTCAACATTGCCGTGGCTATTCGGGGTCTTTTTGGTTCCATATGAACTTTTGAAGTATGTGTTCTAGTTCTGTGAAATATATTGTTGGTATTTTGATGGGGATTGCATTGAATCTATAGATTGCTTTGGGTAGTATGGACATTTTAATGATGTTAATTATTCCAATCCATGAACAAGGTATGTGCTTCCATTTTTTTTATATCTTCCTCTATTTCTTTTTTCAATGTCCTGTAGTTTTCTGCAAATAGGTCCTTTACTTCTTTGGTTCAGTTTATTCGTAGGTATCTTAATTTTTTTTGCCGCAATGGTAAACAGGATTGCTTTTTTAGTTTCTCTTTCTGTGGGTTCTTCATTGGTGTATAAGAATGCCGTCGATTTCTTTTTTTTTTTATCCTCACCCGAGGACATTTTTGCATTTATCTTCAGATAGACTGGGAGGGAGAGAGGTGGGAAGAGAGAGAGAGAGAAACATCGACGTGAGAGAGACACATCGAGTGGTTGCCACCCACACGGTCCCAGGCCGGGGACAAACTGCAACCGAGGTACGTGCCCTTAGCGGGAACCAAACCCGGGTCTCTCTGGACTGCAGGCCAATGCTCTAACCGCTGAGCCAAACTGGCCAGGGCTACCGTCGATTTCTTGACGTTAATTTTGTATCCTGCTGCTTTGCCAAATTAATTTATTAAATCTAGTAGATTTTTGATGGAGTCTTTAGGGTTTTCTTTGTATAATATCATGTCATCTGTGAATAATGACAGTTTTCACTTCCTCCTTTCCAATTTGAATTCCTTTTATTTTTTCTTCACGTCTGATTGCTGTGGCTAAGACTTTCAGTACTATGTTAAATAAGAGTGGCGAAAGTGGGTATCCCTGTCTTGTTCCTGTTCTTAAGGGAAATGTTTTTAGTTTTTGCCCATTGAGTATGATGTTGGCTGGAGGTCTTCCATATATGGCCTTTATTATGTCGAGATATGATCCCTCCATTCCCAAATTGCTAAGCATTTTTATCAGAAATGGGTGCTGGATTTTGTCAAATGCTTTTTCAGCATCTATTGATATGATCATGTGGTTTTTATCTTTCATTTTGTTTATGTGGTGTATCACATTTATTGATTTGCAAATATTGAACCAGCCTTGCATCCCTGGGATGAATCCCACTTGGTCATGGTGAATAATTTTTTTGATGTATTGCTGGATCCGATTTGCTAGTATTTTGTTTAGGATTTTGGCATCTATGTTCATCAGGGATATTGGCCTGTAGTTTTCTTTCTTTGTAGTGTCTTTTTCTGGTTTTGGAATTAGAATTATGCTGGCCTCATAAAATGAGTTTGGAAGTCTTCCTTCTTCTTGAATTTTTAGAAATAGTTTGAGAAGAATGGGTGTTAGTTCTTTGAATGTTCGGTAAAACTCCCCCGTGAAGCCGTCCGGGCCTGGACTTTTGTTTGCTGCGTCCGGGCCTGGACTTTTGTTTGCTGGGAGAGTCTTGATTACATCTTCAATTTATTTAGTTGTTATTGGTCTGTTCAAGTTTTCTATCTCTTCCTGGTTGAGTTTTGGGAGACTATCTGTTTCTACAAATTTGTCCATTTCACTTAGATTGTCCAATTTGTTGCCATATAAATGTTCATAGTATTTGTTAACGATCCTTTGTATTTCTGTGGTGTCAGCTGTTACTTCTCCTCTTTCATTTCTGATTTTGTGTATTTGGGTTCTCTCTCTTTGTTTCTTGGTGAGTCTAGCTAAGGGTCCACCAATCTTGTTTATCTTTTCAAAAAACCAGCTCTTTGTTTCATTGATCCTTTGAATTGTTTTTCTGGTCTCTATGTCATTTATTTCTGCTCTAATCTTTACTATTTCCTTCCTTCTACTTACTCTGGGGTTTTCCTTTTGTTTCCTTTCTAGTTCTTCAAGTTGTGAGGTTAGAAAGTCTATTAGAAATTTTTCTTGTTTCTTGAGGTAGGCCTGTAGTGCTATGAACTTCCCTCTCAGAACTGCTTTCGCTGCATCCCATAGATTTTGTGTTGTTGTGTGTTCATTTTCATTGGTTTCCAGAAAGTTTTTAATTTCTTCCTTGATCTCCTCGGTAACCCATTCATTGTTTAATAACATGCTATTTAGCTTCCATGTATTCAAATGTCTTTGCATGTTCTTGTTGCAATTGATTTCTAGTTTAATGCCATTGTGATCTGAGAAGATGCTTGATATGATTTGAATCTTCTTGAACTTGTAGAGACTTCATTTGTATCCTAACATGTGGTCTATCTTTGAAAATGTCCCATGTGCACTTGAGAAGAATGTGAATTCTGCAGTTTTGGGGTGTAATTCTCTGTAAATATCTATTAAATCCATTTGGTCTAGTGCTTCATTTAGAGTCTCTGTTTCCTTGTTAATTTTTTGTCTAGAGGATCTATCCAGTGATGTCAGCGGGGTGTTGAAGTCCCCTGCTATGATTGTATTGCTGTCGATTTCTCCTTTGAAGTCCTCCAGAAGATTTTTAATGTATTTTGGTGCTCCTATATTGGGTGCATATATGTTTACCAAGGTTATCTCTTCCTGTTGGATAGATCCTTTCAATATTATGTAGTGGCCTTCTTTGTCTCTAGTTATGGCCTTCATTTTAAAATCTATTTTATCAGATATGAGTATTGCTACCCCAGCTTTTTTTCCTTTCTGTTTGCTTGGAAGATTTTTTTCCATCCCTTCACTTTCAGCCTATGTGAGTCTTTTGTTGTGAGGTGGGTCTCTTGTAAACAACATATATATGGGTCATGCTTTCTTATCCAATCCGCTACTCTGTGTCTTTTGATCGGGGCGTTCAGTCCATTTACATTTAAGGTGATTATTGATATGTACTTATTTATTGCCATTTTTGTTTAGTGTGGTCTATTTTCCTTTCTATTTCTTCTACTAATTACAGCAGTCCTTTTAACATTTCTTGCAGTGCTGGTTTGGTGCTAATGTATTCCCTTAGCCTTTTTTTGTCTGGGAAGCTCTTTATTTGACCTTCTATTTTGAATGATAGCCTTGCTGGGTAGAGTAGTCTTGAGTTCAGATCCTTGTGTTTCATGACCTTGATTATTTCATGCCATTCCCTTCTGGCCTGTAGTGTTTCTATTAAGAAGTCAGCTGATAGCCTAATGGGGGTTCCTTTGTAGGTAACCTGTTGCTTATCTCTTGCTGCCTTTAGGATTCTCTCTTTGTCTTTAATTTTTGGCATTTTAATTACTATGTGTCTTGGTGTGGGCCTGTTTGGGTTCTTCTTACTTGGGACTCTCTGTGCTTCTTGAACTTGAATGCCTTCTTCCTTCACCAAATTAGGGAAATTTTCTGTCACTATTTCTTCAAATATATTCTCTAACCCTTGTTCATTTTCTTCTTCTTTGGGGACTCCTATGATGCAAATATTATTACGTTTCCAGTTGTCTCACAGTTCTCTTAAGCTGTCTTCCTGTTTTTTCATTGTTTTTTCCTTTTGGTTTTCTGATTGGTTGATATTTTCTACCCTGTCTTCTAATTCACTGATCTGGTCCTCAGCTTCTTCTACTCTGCTGTTTAGTCCTTTCAATGTGTTCTTCATTTCTGCTATGTCATTCTTCATTTCCAGTTGGTTTATTTTCAATATTTCTATGTCTTTGCTCATGGTGTTGATGTCCTTACTCATGCTGTTGAGCTTCCTCAAGATGATGGCTCTGAATTCTAGTTCTGTTAACTTGCTTAACTCCATTTCATTTATCTCATCTTTGGTGGAGGTCTCTTGTTCTTTCATTTGGCATCTGTTTCTTTGTTTTACCATTTTTGCTATCTCAGTGGGTTTTGGAGCCTACCAAATTTTCCCTGTGGATGTTGGTGTTCTGCTGTTTGTGGCTCCCTGTACTGGGTTGGATGAGCGTGGGAGGACCCACGTTATACACCACTGTCAAGTCTTACTTTCCTGGGTAGATTTACAAGCCCAGGAAAGGTTCAGTTATCCTCTAGCCTTTTGCCTGGAGGCTATTAGCCTCAGTTACTTGAAAAGCCTTGGGTTCTCAGTTGAATGGGAAACTCCCTCAGGTGTTCAGCGTAAGAGGATTTCCCGAGGGTGGGGCAGATGCTGGTTGTTAATGAGCCTCAATTTGCATTTCTTTGCTCACCTTGGTTGGGTTGAATCTCCGAGGGAGGGGTTGCCACAGCTCCGAGAAGGAGCAAGCTGGCCACCGTCCTTTTTGGCCACTACTCAGCACAAACTCTGAGCACCCTCCAAATCCTGGGTGTCCCCACAGAGTTCCAGTCCAGTCTGCCCTCCCTTTGCCATAGCCCAAGGTGAGTGGCTATAGCTATTTAGTGCTCTGTCCCGGCCCTCTGCACTGTGAAGCCGCTTGGTATCTTAACCCTGAGGGCACTGCTCACAGCTAAGGCCACTGCTGTCCATGGGCTCCCAGCCCCCCACCCTCTCGCACCTCCGCAGATCCTACCAGGCTTGTTCAGTGTCCCTGGTTGTGTCGTACTCTCCCGCTGCTTTTCTGTTGCCTTTTTCCAACGATCTGTCTTTATTTTAGTTGTAATTCCTGTTTGGTCCTGGGAGATCGTCTGTGTAGCTTCCATTCACTCTGCCATCATTTTTCTCCCCTTCTACATTATAATTTTTAAATTTGTCGGAATATATATAACAAAATTTGCCATTTTGACGATTTTTAAGTGTACAATTTGGTGGCATTAAATATACTCACAATGTTGTGCACTTTCCATTTCCAAACTTTTCATCATCTCAAACAGAAACTGTGACCATTAGGCAATAACTCTCCATTCTCCCCTCCCTCCAGCCCCTTTTCCTTCTAATCTACTTTCTGTTTCTGAATTTGCCTAATCTAGGTATTTATATAAGTGGAATCACACAATATTTGTCCTGGTGTGTCTGGGTTATTTCACTTAATGTTCTCAAGATTTGTCCATGCTGTAGCAGGTATCGGAACTTCATTCCTCTTAATGGCTGAGTAATTCCATTGTATGTGTATACCACAGTTTGTTTATCCATTCATCTATGGTGAACATTTAAATTGTTTCCACCTTCTGGCTAATGTGAACAGTGCTGCAATTAACACTGCCATACAAACATCTGAGTCCTTGCTTTCAATTCCTTTGGAACATACTTAAAGGGAATACAGTCAATAATATTGTGATAAGTTTACATGTTGACAGATAATTACTAAATTTAGTGAGGTAATGAGATTGTAAGGTATAAAAATTTTGAATCACTATATTGTACACCTGAAACTAATATAACCAATATAAGATTGTACATCAACTATACTTAAATAAAAATATAAATTTAATTTTAAAAAGTAAAATTGAAATTGCTTGGTAATAAGGGTTAGCTTCTTAAGGAACTGCCAAATTATTTTTTATAGCACTGCACCATTTTACATTTCTAGAGCAAAAGGATAAGTGTTCCATTTTCTCCACCTCCTCACCAACACTTATTTTCCATTTTTTGATAGGAGCTATCCTATTGGGTGTGAAGTGGTATCTCATTATGGTTTTGATTTGCATTTCCTTAATTACTAATGATGTTGAGCATCATTTCATGTGTTTATTGGCCATGTGTATATCTTCTTTGGAGATACGTCTATTGAAGTCCTTTGTCCATTTTTTAATTGATTTGTTCATCTTTTCCTCATTGAATTATATATTATGGATATTAAACCCTTATCAGATATATGATTTCCAAGTATTTTCTCCCATTCTGTCCGTTGTCTCTTCACTTTCTTGGTTATGTCCTTTGATATACAAAAGTTTTTAATTTTGATGAAGTACAATTTACCTATTTTTCTGTTTGTTACCTGGGCTTTTGGTGTCATATCTAAGAATCCACTGCCAGATCCAAGGCCATGAAGATTCACCCCCAATGTTTTCTCCTAAGAGTTTTGTGGTTTTCACCAAAGTCATTAAAACATTTTGAATTAATTTTTGTATATGATGTGAGGTAGGGATCCAACATTATTATTTTGGATGTGCAAATCCAGTTGTTCCCAGCACCACCTGTTGAAGTGACTACTCTTTCCTCTATTTAATGGACTTGACACCCTGTCAGAAATCAACTGGCCATGAGTATATGGGTGTATTTCTGAACTCAGCTCTATTGCTTTGGTTGATAGATCCATCCTTATGCCAGTGCCACATTGTTGTGATTGCTGTAGCTTTACAGTAAGTTTGAAATCAGGAAGTGCTAGTCCTCCAATTTCATTTTTTTTTTCCAAGATTGCTTTAGCTATTCTTACCCTTTGCAATGTCATGTGAATTTGTGGATCAGATTTTCTGCAAAAAAAAAAGAAAGAAAGAAATGGCATTGCAATTTTGATAGTGATTGAGTTGAATCTGTAGATTGCTTTGGCTATAGTACTGACACTTAATAATATCAAATCTTCCTGTTCATAAACACAGACTGTCTTTCCATTTACTTAGGTCTTCTTTAATTTCTTTCAGCAATGTTTTGTAATTTTCAGTGTAAAAAGTCCTTCACTTCCTTGGTTAAATGTATTCCCAATTATTTTACTGTTTTAGATGCTACTGTAAATGAAATTGCTTTCTTAATTTTCTTTTTGGATTATTCATTGCAGGTGTATAGAAAGACCAATGATTTTTGTGTATTGATCTTACACCCTGAAACATAGTAGAATTTACTTATTAGCTCTCATAGTTTCTCATGGGTTCTTTGGGATTTTCTATATGTGAAATCATGTCATCTGCAAATAGAGATAAATTGGGGGGGGGGGGCTACTTGCTCTGGCTAGTACTTCCAGTACAATATTGAACAGCAATGGTGAAAGTAGGCATCCTTGTCTCATTTATGATCATAAGAGGAATGGATGATGTTAGCTATAGATTTTTCATAAATATCCTTTATCATATTGAAAAGGTTCAATTCTACTCCTAGTTTTTGCAGTTTTTATTATGAAAAGGTGTTGGAATCTTGTCAAATGGCTTTTCTGAGTCAACTGAGATGATCATGTCTGGTTTTTTCCCTTCATTCTATTAATATGAAGCATTATATTTATTTTCTTATGTTGAACCACTGATATCAGGATATCTAGCTCATGGTGTACAGTCCTTTTAATGTGCTGTTGAACTAGGTTTACTAGTATTTTGTTGGATATTTTTATATCTTTATTTATAAAGGATACTTGTCTATAATTTTCTTTCTTGTGATATCTTCATCTAGCTTTGGTATCAGGATAATGCTAGCCTCACAGAATGAGCTAGGAAGTGTTCACTCCTTTTCCATTTTTTGTAAGAGTTTGAGAAAAAGTCATTAAATTTCTCTTAAATACTTGATAGGATTCACCTGTGAAGCCATCTGGTCCTGGACCTTTCTTTATTTAGAGGTTTTGATTACTAATTCTTTCTCTTTACTTGTTCTTGAGTCAGTTTAGGTCATTTGTGTTTTCTAGAATTTGCCTACTTCATCTTGATTATCTAATTTGTTATCATAAAATTGTTCATAGCATTCTTGTGTAATCATTTTTATTTCTGTTCATAGTAATGTTCTCACTTTCATTTTTTATTTGTTATTTCCATCTTCTCTCCTTTTTGTCAAATTTGTTGATATTTTCAAAGAACTAAATTTTGGTTTTATTGAATCTCTATTGGTTTTCTATTCTCTACTTTATTTATCTGTGCTCTAATCTTTATTATTCTCTTTCTTCTGCTAGTTTTGGGTCTAGTTTGTTCTTTTTTTCTAGTTCCTCAATGTGTGAATTTAGGTTATTGACTTGAGATCTTTCTTAATGTAGATATTTATAGCTATAAATTTCCCTCTGAGTACTGCCTTTGCTGCATTCCATATGTTCTGAGATGTGTTTTCCTTTTCATTCATCTTTAAATTTTCCTTGAATTGACAGGAGAAAAAAAAATATTTTTTTAAAAAGGCAAAAAAGCGGAAACACACAAAGACACCAAAAACAAACAAGCAAACTTCTCTCCCAAGTCTTTGCAGACTGGCCATATGCTGGAACAACTCCAACACTCAGCCAGGCTGGCACTGAACCCAATGATCAGTCTGAGGTGAAAGCTGAGGGTCTTCTCTGCTCTTTTCTGAGCATATGTCTTACCTTGAGCATAAAGTAGTTTTCTGAATTTCATATACATGGGTGATTTTGAATGTCCTCATTTCTCAATGAAGGACATTTCTCAAATGAGGACATTTCTCAATGTCCTCATTTCGCAGTTTTAGCTCCAGCCTTTAAGCAGTCTGTTGTATCTCTCCACCAGTAACCCTTTGCCCCAGGTGTTGCAGTGTTAGTTCACCTTGCAGTGTTCTCAAGCAATGCCTGCCCCTTTCCAGCCTATGTTCCGATTTAGCCAAAACACAGACAAGTGCTTCATGTCAGTAGCTCAGGAAGCCCCCAACAGGTTAGAACAGACACACACAATAACTTGCACATAAGGTCCCCTCTACTTCTCCTGGAATCAGGAACCAAAGACCCACACTGTGAATGTGAGCTGGCATCTTCAGGATCACTGCTGCCCTCACAGGGAATATAGTCAATAATATTGTAATAACTATGAATGTGTTGGATGGCTACTACATTGATAGGGGTGATCACTCGTAAGGTATATATATGTCTAATCACTATGTTGTACACCTGAAACTAATATAATGTGGTATGTCAACTGTAATTGAAAAGTAAATTTAAAAAAGAAAAAAATTCACTGCTGTCCTAGGAAGAAAGTGGGACAAGGACAAGTAAAAATGCCACAAAGCTCTCCTACCATTTCCAAGTTGCCTTTTTCTTGGTTCGGTGTTTGCTCGGTTGCTAAAAACCTTGAGCTGTTTTCCAGAGTTCTGCAATTTTTGGTTCTGAAATAGTCTGCTAGTTTTTTATATTTCTGCTGGGGAACAAATGCTTGGAGTTGCTTACTCTGCAATTTTCCTGATGTCACTCTGACATTGTTTTAAGTACTAAGTTTTGTGGTGGTTTGTTGTGCAGCATATTCGTTTTCTGTGGCTGCTGTGACAAATGACAATGAACTTTTGGCCTAAAACAACACACATTTGTTCTCTCACAGTTTTGGAGGCCAGAAGTCTGAACTCAGTTTTATTGGACTGAAATCAGGTGTTGGGAGGGCTCTACTCCCTCTGGAGGCTCTTGGGGGAGACTCTGTCTCTTGCTTCTGCCAACTTCCAGTGGCTGCCGGCTTTCCTTGGCTTGTGGCCACATTGCTCAGTCTCTGCTTCTGTGGTCACCTCACCTCCTCCTATTATCTATCTAATCTCCCTCTGTCTCTCCCATAAGGACACATGTGATGGCATTTAGGGCCCCGCCAGATAATCCAGGATGATCTCATCTCAAGATCCTCAATTTAATCACATCTACAAAGACTCTTTTCTTTTTTTTTTTTTTTTATCCTCACCTGAGGACATTTTTTCATTTTTTGTTCAGATAGAGTGGGAGGGGGAGAGAAAGAGAGAGAGAGAGAGAGAGAGAGAGAGAGAGAAACACCGATGTGAAAGGGACACATCGAGTGGCTGCCTCCCACACGACCAACCAGGGCCGGGGACAAACTGCAACCGAGGTACGTGCCCCTAGCGGGAACCGAACCCAGGTCTCTCTGGACCACAGGCCGACGCTCTAACCGCTGAGCCAAACTGGCCAGGGCCAAAGACCCTTTTCCAAATAAGTTAATGTTTGCAAATTCCAGAGATTAGGATTTGGATACTTGGTGGGGGAGGGGAGCCTTTCTTCAGCCTACCGCACGCAGCAATAGATGAGGGACACGTGGTTTGAGAGAACACATCAAACCACTGAGAGAAAAGTGAGGGTCCTGGCACCCTTGACCCCCTGACCAGCTGCCCCATCACTGTCACACCAAATAGTAAGTCTTCTTTTCTTCTGGTACCAGTTTAAATTTCTTTCTCTTGAAAGTAGAGAGCCCTCATACCAAAAAAAAAAAAATCAATTCTAATGTTAACTGAAATTTCACGTATTTATATTTTATCCCAAATAAACTAATATTCCTTGGGGGTGGGTTATCTATCTTTTACACTTTTTTTTTTTTTTTTTTTTTTTGTCCACTGTGGCATGGTAAACCTGGCAAAAATTCAATAAATAGTTGTTCGTGTGAAAGGGTACCATGATGTACTGGCCTGGAGCCGGGTTCTGCTCTGAACTTGTGGTGTTACGGACAAAACAAGATGCACCGCAGCCAGAATCGCCTGTGGGCAGGGAAAGGAGCGCTCAGCACACTCACTCAGGTTACAAAAGTGTGACTTTTACTTTCTGCTTTTCTATCAGATATCTATATGTGACCACAGAGTGGTCAAGCCAAGTTAATCAACCTTCTGTGGAAATACCTGGGTATTTTAGTACTTCCTGCCCTGAATCCACGAGGCCTCTTGTCATGGGCTTGTGGCAGCCCACAGATCCACATGTAGAAGCCTTAACTCCCGGTTTCTCAGAATGTGACTGTATTTGGAGACAGGATCTTAAAGGAGTTGTTGAGTTAAAATGAGGTCACAAGTTATACTGGATTAAAATGAGCCTTAATCCAGTATAACTGGTGTCCTTATAAGAGGAGATCAGGACACAGACAGACACAGAGGGAAGACCACGTGAAACACAGGGAGAAGACAGCCATCTCCTCACCAAGGACAGAGCCTCAGAAGGACCAACCCTGCTGACACTTTGATCTCCAAGTTCCAGCCTCCAGAACTGTAAGGAAACGAATTTCTGTTGTTCAAGCCACCCAGCGTGTGGTGCCTATTATGGCAGCCCGAGTGACTAACACACCCCTCCAGATAAGAGAAATCAACCATTTGTACCAAAAATAGAGAGTTGGGACCTCAAATGATTGTGGTTGGAAGATTCGATCCTGTCGAGGCTTTTGCTCCTGATCATAGACACACCCCTTCCAGTTCTGTCATCTATTCCTCAATCTGTAGAAAAAGAAATCCTTGAAAACGTTTAAGAAACAAGTGAAATTGGGGGTATTTCTAAAGTCCTGAGTGCCTTCACAGAAAAGGTGATCATTCTACCCCCCTGAGCTGGCCCCAGACAATCTAAGTCACTGCTGTGTCCTGTCTGGCCACCTGCAGAGCAGCTGCTCCTTCCCTCAGGTGGGCTTGCTCTCCTGGGGTCCCGGCCACTCAGCCACTCCAAGGGCGTAGGAACACATAAACCTGTGAGAACAGCTTCCGAATCAGTCTTCTGTGTACAAGGGGGGCTTCCTGCTCACCACCCTGCTCTATCAGCCAGCGTCTGCAGCTCGAGCACCTGGTCACTCGCAGCCTCACAGGCAGATGCACAGAGAGCAAGACGCCATGTCCACCGTGGGCTCAGCTGCCTGCTAACACTCGCTAGGAAAGTGCGTCTGGATTCCAACTCCGCACCTAATTAGGGAGAGGAGGAAGAGAAAGGGTGTCTGTCCTTGTCTTGGTGCTAGGTAGTCAGCAGCACATCTAACCTGGGAGCTGCCACGTGTCCTCATGAACCAGCCCCTGGCAGCACCCCGCATGATCCCTGCATAACAGCCCCATTTCCTCACAGCCATGGAAGGCAAGGTGGGGGAACTGACGGGGGAACATGCTGTGACATGGTCAAGGGGGACATGCACTCAGCTGTGCTTGTACCTCCAACGCTCCAGGAGATCTATCAATCCTTTACCTTAATATCAAGGTGGAGCTGAGGGGGCACCCAGCTGGGAACGCCAAGGAAAGGTGCCACTCTGAAATCACCTTTTGTGCTACAAACAAAGGGGACATGTGTCACCTGCAGATAAACATCTGAGCCTGTTCATCAAGCTCAAATCTGAGGCAGGGGACACCAGCTGACTGCTCCCTTGGCACTCGTTCTACAATGCTTGTTTTTATGTATCGCTCATCTCCCAATTGTTTAGTTTTTACCGCAAATAAGGAGGCAGACACAACTTTTATGAGAATAACACTAAAGATTAAGATTCAATAATACATGCCCAGCCAGTGACCTGGGCCCTGAGGCTAAAGCGACTAGATTCCATTTTTATGTAGGCCCCTTGGCGAAGGCGACTAAATGACTCCATTTTTTTTTTTTTTTTTTATCCTCACCCGAGGACATTTTTTTTGTTCAGATAGAGTGGGAGGGAGAGAGGGGAAGAGAGAGAGAGAGAGAAAGAAACATCGACGTGAAAGGGACACATCGAGTGGCTGCCACCCGCACGACCAACCATGGCCGGGGACAAACTGCAACCGAGGTACATGCCCTTAGCGGGAACCGAACCCGGGTCTCTCTGGACCGCAGGCCGACGCTCTAACCGCTGAGCCAAACCGGCCAGGGCTAAATGACTCCATTTTTATCATCAATGGACCTTCCTCAATATTTTTCCAATAATAGGTTAATTACCCCTAGAAGTAAAGCAATTTTGCCTAAGATTATAGTTGCCCCACGTGTTGGGAGGCATTTGCAGTTTCCAGTATCGGTATTTGCAGGCATTTGCAGGTACTTGTGAGCCCGGTGAATAATGCTAATTTTGACTTCTGTAATTGCTGTCACACCCACTATTGTACCGGTCCCCTGAGAGGGGAGCAAAAGGGGGATAGGGCTTCTGACTTTAAAATCGGACGAGCAAGAAGAATCGGTGCTGAGGATCTGGGGAAGCTGTATCCCCCCCCACCCCCCACGCCAAGCCCACTAGTGTAATGAAGTGCTCCTTTACAATTCGACTGTGCGTCTCTGGTTATCTCACTGACACATCACAACATTTGGAGGCCCCAGCGAGATTCCTGGTATTTTGTGACACCAAGGACTAGACGCCTAGGACGGGCGGCCTCTCCCGATCCGGCCACCAGACCTCTATAGATCTGAGGGGAGACGCCCCCTGAGTTCCAGGGCCCCAAAGATCCTATTTGGGTTTCCGACAAGCGGCTGGGAGACGCCAAGACATCCCCAAAAAGATTAAAGGAGACCTGGCAAAAGCCTCCAGAGGTGAGTTCTGGGTGACCGGTCTATCTGTGCGAGAGCAAGGGGGCCGGACGTGGTGCAGCCTCTCCTCTCCTGGGAATCCCCCTAAGACATTAGGTAGGGGTTCAAAATCTGGCAAATTCTGATTCAAATCTGGCAAATTCTGTTCATTCAGACCTGCCACTGGGGCAGAAAGGGAGACTGATCACCTCCCAAGCGGCATAGGCACCACTCAGGATAGGGAATTTCTGGAAGGAAATTCAAGCGGTGTGTGAGTGTGACTGTGAATGTAACTGTGTGAGAGTGACCGTGCTCCACGCTGCTTGTTACGGAGCCTGAGTGAGTCCTACCCTGCGGTTCCATGATGACCTCATACGGCTAAAGGGCGGTATCAGGTTCTTGGGCCACTCTGGTGTTCCACCAGCGAGCCTGATCCGAGTTGGGGGCTTATTCCAACCTGCCACATGCCAAGAGGAATCTGAAATCTCCACAAGGGGAGCAGCCAGGCGGACGAAGTGAAAGTTTCTGTCTTGTGTGTCTTCCTTTGCTTTTGTCCTCGTCTGCCTCCCTACTGTGTCTCCCTCAACTTTGTTACCGTTAGTCTAATCACGGATAGCAGCCCTAGTGCTCAGATAACCTCACTGGGTTGCATAGTAAACATTCTTAGACAAGGATTTGAGGAAGGTTCTGATTAGGGCAAAAACACTGGTAGTGGGCCCCAAACTGGGCCCCAAGAGAAACCTGGGCAAAGGTAGGGAAGTGCCTGTGAGGCAGAAATACAGCAAAAGGCCCGAACAAGTTTCTGGCGCAAACATTTACTCTGTGGGCCCTAATTAGAGATTGCCTTGATCCTGCTGGAGGCTAATGACGTGGGGAAGCAAGGTGTAGTGAAAGACTCGAGGAAAGCTGAGAAAGGCTATGAGTCCTTGAAGGCTTCCCCACCGTCTTCTGCTACAGCTGTGATTAATATCTGTGCTTTGAAGGCCTGGAAAGAGCTCCCAACAACAGGGGGACAATCGCTAGATCTTACATCCATCAGACAAGGACCTGAAGAGCCATATCAAGATTTTGTAGCTCGGTTCTTACAGGCAGTTAACAGAGTAATAAGTGATTCAGGGGCCATCCCTGACCCCATCAAACAGTAGGGGAAATGTCTGTTACCCCTGCTCAGGTGTCCCAACCAGGGTGGAGTCCAGGACTACAATCCGGGATCTCTACTGTGCCACCTCAGGGAGTACAGGACTGGACCTCTGCCCCACCGCCCAGTAGTATTAACACCAGAGATGGGGCCGCAAGCTATTCTAACAGGGGTCTATGGCCACTACCTAATGGAACAGTGGGTTTAATCTTGGGAAGGAGTGGTCTCACTGGGAAAGGGTTCCAAGTGTTGCCTGGAGTTATTCATTCTGATTATTTGGGAGAAATAAAAGTTATGGCCCAAACCACTACAACCACTGTACAAGCTTTACGTGAAACTAGGATAGCACATATTGTGATTTTGCCGCATCAGGCGGCTGGGAAAGTGCTAAAGTGCTATCAAAGGAACCGCGGGGAGAGGGAGGGTTCGGCTCCACAGACGGAGCCTATTGGGCGCAGATAATCACCCAAGGTCTCCCCAGAACAGAGCTCAGTTTGAATGGAAAGAAATTTAAAGGCATTTTAGATATAGGAGCAGATGTTTCTATGGCTGATTTACAAGGAATAGGACAGGTTTCTAGGCCCCAACAAAGTGCACAGTTTATCAAATGGAAAGATTCTGAAGGAAACACAGAATCTTTTTAAAGGGTTTTTTACATCCTATATTTTAGATCATTTGCCTGTTAATCTACAGGGACGGGATTCCATCCTTCCGCCCCCCGTCAAAGGAGGCGAATCTCCCCAGCGTGCCCAGGCCCCAACACACAAGCAGCTGGGAAAGTGGCAGTGGGCCACTGTGTGCGTCCTGCATGGTGCCGTGCATCAGGACCGGGACCGGGGTCCGGTGCAGAGAGCCCCTCGTCCTGAGAAACGGGGGCGGCAGGCAGGCACGCAGGCACTCATCCGGGGGCTGCAGGGGCTGCAGGGTTCCCCAGGGAAGGCAGTCAGGCCACGGAAGGGGCGTGTTCCTTCAGTGCCAGCCTGGGCAGTTCCTCTGTCCGCCACCCCAGGTTTGGCAGCAACAAGTTTCCAACAGGCTTCCCTGAACTTTGGGGAGTTGAAAATAGGGATCCCAGGCACAGGCGCGAAGTGCTCTTGGAGAGTTGAAAAACACTCTGCCCCACGTAAACATGCGCACTAGGATGACACTCCCCTTTCCTGCATCCTTTTGAAAACCTGGGGTCAAAGGAAATTTTCCCATCCCTCTGCCCATGGTGGGACTCAAATACTGCCAGGGGGAGGGCTTCCTTGGACACTTTTCACCATGTTCTCCTAAAGGCCCAATTGGTTGAAATAACAAAGGTGGTAGTAGCAGCCTTAAGGAAAACAGGGCCCACGGGGAAGGATCACCCTAGGAAGGGTCAGGATGGCAGGCCTAGGTCCTGATTAGGGATAGAAAAGACAAGGGCAAAGTCAGGTGTAGAGGAACAAAGTAAAATCTTTAACTTGGAAAAATGACAGGGCCAGGGCTCCTTCCAACTGAGCCCTCGGGAGCCAAGAATAACAAGACTATAGGGGACAAACTAGTTAGTTTTCTGGTAGATGCTGGTGCAGCAGACTCAGTCCTGACTGAGCCAATGGGCCCCTAACCTACCCCTGGACTTCAAAGAGGACTACAGACCATGGGACTCATTCGTTTCTGGTCATGCTGGACTGCCCATACCCCCTACTCGGATGTGATCTTCTCCAGTGATTGTTCAATTGCTGGCCACTGCCACTCCAGGCCATTGGCCATCAATCCTGCCAGCCTGCCTCCAGATGATGACCCAGAGAAACCTCTACAGGACTGCCTGGAGGTAACCAACATAGTGCAGATGGCCTGCCCAGACCTCAAGGATGTCCCACTGCCATCATCACATGAGGTATTGTTCACGGACAGGAGCAGCTATGTCCAGGAAGAAATCAGATATGCCAGGGCAGCAGTAATAACTCAGGACTGTGTCATCTGGTCACAGTCATTAAGTAGGGGAACTTCAGCCCAACGGGCTGAACTCTTAGCCCTAATCCAGGCTCTCCGATGGGGCAAGAAAAATCTGCTGCAGATCAGAAAACATGGGAGGCAGCCCTAAAACCAGTGGGGCCTCTCCAGAAACAGTAGGTCAGAAAATGACTTAGCCAAGCAGAAATAAGCCATAAAGGAAATCAATGGATGATGGACACTGCCTGATGGGAGATTGTTAGTCCCAGAGGCTCTAGGTCGGACTTTAGTCAACCAGCTGCACCAGACTACCCACTTAGGTTACACCAAGCTTGCTGAACTCCTGAGAGGCAGGTCATGTCCAGTAAGGTCACAGGGAAAGGGAGGAAGAGAAGGAAAGCTAGGGAATGTGCAGACTGCAGATAGATTGAGCAAGCTCTCAGGTTAATGTCAGGGGAAGGACTACGAAAGTCGCAGAGAGTCTATGCAAGTTAAAGAAGGATTGTGTAGAGGGAAGAAATAAAAAGAGAAGGATTATGCAGAGGAAATAAAAAGATAAGAAAGAATAAAAGAAAGAGACATACATATTACAGTAAGACAGGACATTGGAGGAATACTCAAGAAGGGAAGAAAATAGGACACTGAGAGAGGGAGAGCTTGCCCCTGGTAATGGAATAACAGTCTGAGATGTAGTAAAGAGAGTAACAGGTTTAGGCTACTCCTGACCCTTGGATCAGGCAGTGGCCTCGCCTTTATAGCAAAGATATCACAGGATATCTCTAAAGAGTTAGATATAAATTGGAAGCTCAATCGTGCTTACTGCCCACAGAGTTCTGGGCAGATAGAGCACATGAACAGGACCTTAACAGAAACCTTAACCAAATTTACTTTAGAAACCAGTGAAAACTGGACCACTCTGCTCCCCCTTGCCCTCTTACAGTTCTTGCAGGGCCTGCAGTCCGCCCAGAAAGCTGTCTGTGATGCCCTGCCTGTGCCCACCTCGGACCCTGTTCACCCCTTCCAGCCCGAGGACTCTGTGTGGGTAAAGAAGTTCACCACCCAGGGACTAACTCCGGCCTGGAAGGGACTATACACTGCATCCTGCCTGCACCAATGGCTGTCAAGGTCAACGGCATCCCGATCTGGCAGCACCATTCCCGGCTGAGGGAGAAAAGAAAAATGGACAGTTCAGGCCTCTCCAGATAAGACTCTTGCGTTTATCAGGACTTTGATTTTTCTGGTTATGACTGTTCAGGGGAATCCTTATAGACCTGGGCCCCAATGGAACTGGGAACTTAGAAATGGTCCTACAGAATAGGAGAGGATTAGACCTCTTATTTCTTAAGGAAGGAGGATTATGTGTTGCACTGGGAGAAACATGCTGTGTTTATGTGAATAATTCAGGGATTATTCAAGAAAGTTTATCACTAGTTAGGAAAAATATCGAGGAACAAGAAAGAAAAAGGCGACAATCTGAAAATTGGCTTACAACTCTATTATCCGCCATTGCCGGCCCTCTCGCTATATTATGTTTACTCCTAGCCTTTGGGCCATGTCTAATAACCGGCCTCATAAAAACTAAGTCGAGTCAACGATTTGACTTGTCAGGAAAACCAGTGGAGAATGACCTGGGTCCTGAGGCTAAGGCGACTAGATTCCATTTTTATGTCAGCCCCTTGGCGAAGGTGACTAAATGACTCCATTTTTATCATCAATGGACCTTCCTCAATATTTTTCCAATAATAGGTTAATTACCCCTAGAAGTAAAGCAATTTCGCCTAAGATTATAGTTGCCCCACGTGTTGGGAGGCATTTGCAGTTTCCAGTATCGGTATTTGCAGGCATTTGCAGGTACTTGTGAGCCCGGTGAATAATGCTAATTTTGACTTCTGTAATCGCTGTCACTCCCACTATTGTACCAGTTCCCTGAGCGGGGGCAAAAGGGGGATGGGGCTTCTGTCTTTAAAATCGGATGAGCAAGAAGAATCGGTGCTGAGGATCTGGGGACGCTGTACCCCCCCAGCCCGCCAGTGTAATGAAGTGCTCCTTTACAGTTCGGCTGTGCGTCTCTGGTTATCTCGCTGACATGTTGCAACTCCAGTGTGGCTCAGTGGTTGAGCATTGACCCATGCACCAAGAGGTCGCTGGTTTGATTCCCGGTCAGGACACATGCCCAGGTTGTAGGCCCAATCCCCAGTGGGGGCATGCAGGAGGCGGCCAATCGATATTCTCTCTCATCAATGTTTCTATCTCTCTCTCCCTCTCCCTTCCTCCCTCTTTCTAAAAAAAAAACAAGAACAAAAAAACAAATCAATAAAGAAAAAAAATAAAATGATAAAATAATACAAGTGCTAATTTCCTAATACTCTACTTTTCCAATGAAAACACTGTCCATTCCCCCAGTGCACCTCAGCACAGAGCCCTCGTCCCTTCTTTCCCTGGTTGTTACATAAACAAGAGTTTCCAGAATCCAGGAACTTCCCAGCTAGGTTCTGCCCCCAAGCCTCTACAAACACAGTTTCCACACTGGGATACCAGGTGCTGTGGACCGAGTGAGAACAGAAGGCAAAGAGGGTGGATGGCCAGAGCTCATGGCAAAGAAAATAAATTTGTGCAATAGTGGAAAACTTTAAAACTAGGTTTAATTGTCTTTCACAGAAAAAAAGTCAGCAGGTGTACCCTGGTCCAGAAATGGCTCACTTACTCTCTGTCTATAGCTGTGCCAGGGTTGAGGGGGTACTTTCCCCTGCCCAGACTTGCCTCCTCTCTCACACACCTCATCCTCCACCTAGCACCATATGAACAAGGCAGCTGTAGAAAGAAGAGTGGGAGAGTTCAAAGAGTTCCACCTCCATTCCCAGACTCTCCCTCGCCTTCCGCACGCCCCTGTCACTTTGCAAACCTAACCTCAATAGGACATGTAATGAGAACACCAGACAGCACTGGGTATTTCTTAGAATAGGATCTGCAACCTCCTCTTGGAAACCACTCACCGGCTTCGGCAGGGCCCCCACTCCAGGGGTCTGTGAAGTATTCATTGGGAATACCAGAGTAGGACTCCATCAGGTTGAAGACCAAACCCCAAGGCTAACCAGCTTCCAGATAAGCCTTAGTCTACATTCTATGTCTAGACCAGTCTTCAGTGGGCTAAACTTGGTTCTCACCAGGAATATCTGTCAAGGTCATAGTGTCTGGGGGAAACTGGAAGTTATTTTATGCTCTCTCTGTTCCCCTCATCCAGCAGAAATGGGTGTGAAATCTCACCATCAGCATCCAAAGTCCTGAGATTCTTCCCCAGCCAACCACACCTGAAATCCTTCCTTTGACACAGTCTACCCTGTGCCATGTCCGCCCTCCTCTGTGTCTGCGCCAACTCCTTTTTGGTCCCTCACTGTAACTGGTTTTTCTGCCTTCTGACCAGCTACTCCACATTCTAGTCTCATGTTGTTACTTCTCCTTCCTAGCTTCGGTATTTGGGGCCATTTCAGGGAAATGATAGACTTGCCCTGCAGTATAGCCGGGCACTTCAAAGTCCTCCCCTTCCTGTCTGGTCCTGGAGGGTCTGAGAGCTCCGTGAGGGATATATCTACAGGCATCGTCAGGCCAGGGACTCACCTGCCTTGTTTGTCTATTCTTGCCACATTGCCCAGTGGAAAATAGGTGTTCAACAAATATGCCTTGGTGAATGAATAATTACAGATATATCACACCTTAGGCAAGCAGGTGATGAGTTAAAATAACTTTTATTGTTCGAGTACTCCATGTTGCCACACAATCAATAAAGTTATACTTATAACCCAAAGGATTAATGCTCATAAAATGTTTTGAAATCCAAAATATAATAGTGCTGTAACCTAGCCCACTGCCACCGAGCAGAGATGATCAGGGAGGTGACTGCACCGTCCCTCTGGGGGCAGAAGACAGGTCTGAGCAAGGAAGGAAGGAGAAACGGGACGTAATGGGGAAAAGAAGAAACATTCGATAAACGAAGTCACTCACCCTTATCATAATCATCATCCTCAACCGCTTTTTCTTGAAGTTTCTGAAGCTTTAATCTTAAGGAGTTTACCTATGTTGTTTTGGAGGGAAAAAATGAAAACCAGATTACAAGAGCATTCAAGCAAACTTATTCTTGTAAAGCTAAACGTATTTAGAAACTATTTCGCAGCTGAATTTCTTCATTCTCCGTTAAAAAAGGAACCATAAATGTACGTTTTGCCAATGCCAGATGAATTCGTTTCTCACACACACAAAGTTATATAAAGGAAAAGTGTAATTTGAGCATAAAAGCCACAGAGTTGAAATGTTATTTTAAACAAAAACATCACACTACACCCTTATCTACATGAAAAATGTATGATAAAAGGGAATACAAATTTCCTGACCTGACCAGTCTCTGTTCTAAAAATCAGATTAAAATCAGGAAGGGAAACCCACCACAGCTGGAAGAGACACCCGGACAAGCATGGACTGGGACTCACCGCCGCGCTGCAGGCTGGCCGGCAGGGACAGCAAGGACCTCACAGAGCCCCGCAGGGAGTCCTAAGACTCACGGGCGTTCCATTAGAGAAAAGGGCATGGTCGTATTTAACCCACATAGACTCAGTGATCCCATCATCTGTCAGAGAATTACCAATAGTTCATTTGTGATTGTTTTCCTTCTCAACAGGAGGCCCAGGGACTTTTTTTGGAGATAGACCATTGGCCTATCAATGAACAGATTTGGGTTAATTCCCTGAAAAACACTGTCCTCCCATCCTTTGCCTGGCACACACTACATCTCAACACCTAGTTCAGGTGTGCCCCTCCAGCCTGTGGTGAATGTCCTTCCTCTCTACTGCCACTGTGACCTGCGCTGGCCTCTGCATAGAACCTGTTTAACAAAGATTTACTGTGTCTCTAGGTGCCAAGCACTGTTTGAGGTGCTGAGATACAGCACAAAATTCTTAGCGCTCTGGACTTAGATTCTCGTGTAGGAAGACAAAACAACAAAGATAATTAGTAAGTTTCATGGAGCCTTAAAAAGTGATCCATGCTATAAAAGAAGAAATATGTAGACCCAAGGGGATCAGGAATGGTGGTAGACAGCGGGGCTGCGATTTTAAACAAGATCTCATTGAGAAGGTGACATTTGAGCCAAGATTTAAAAGTGGTAAGGGAGTAAACCCTGAGGCTCTCTGGGAGAAAAACATTCCAGCACAACAAAGCCAGGGCAAAGGCTCTGAGCAGAGCGGTCCTGGCATTGCAAGCTAGGAGCAGGAGTGATTAACGGGGAAAGTGTGGGGGGTGAGATCAGGGAGGCGGTGAGAAATGCATCTGAAGAGACATGAAGACCATTTAAACTTCTGACTTTACTCTGAGGGCCACTGGGAGCTGACTTATGTTTGAACAACTTCCTTCTGGCTGCTATGGGCAAGGACAAAGGAGGGAGGGAGGAGGCCATGGAAATAACCCAGGAAGGAGGTGACGGGAGCTGACATTATAGCAGGAGCAGAGAAGTCGGTGAGAAGTCATCTGCTTCTGGGTATATTCAGAAAATGGCTGGTTGGTCCGGCCGGTGTGGCTCAGTAGTTGAGCGTCGACCCATGCACCAAGAGGTCACCGGTTTGATTCCCGGTCAGGGCACATGCCCAGGTTGTGGGCCAGATCCCAGTGGGGGGCATGCAGGAGGCGGCCAATCAATGTTCTCTCTCATCGATGTTTCTATCTCTCTCTCCTTCTCACTTCCTCTCTCTCTAAAAAATCAATAAAGGAAATAAAAAGTAAAAAAAAAAGAAAGAAAGAAAATGGCTGGTTGAAGATAAAACCAACAGGATTTGCTAATTGATCACATGTAGGAGTGAGAATGAGGCAGAAAGATGCCAGGTTTTTGGTCTGAGCCAAGAATGGAGTTGCAAGAAATTATCTTGGTATTTATCACACCATATCACAGCTCTCATTTCATCTTGATTTGTGTTGTGTTGCTTCATTTTGTCTGCCCTCCACTCACCCTTGAGCATCTGGGGGGCAAGAACTATTTCTGTATCCACGCAGGAAAGGCAGCTCCCACAGTGACTTGGTTCTCCACTGCTCTGGACACACGGAGGGACTCCACTCCCTTCCTGGGTCTGGTCAATGAGTGTGAGTGGAAGGGACAGAGGTCCCTTCTGCACTGAAGCATTTAATTGCTCTTATAGGACCCTTAGTGTTCTCCACTGTGACTCAGTGACTGGGGGGCCACATGATCAGAGGGTGCAGGCTGGGGTCTTGAGTGACTCGAAGGAGCAGAGCCCCCAACCACCTCTGTGGAACATGAAGCATAAGCAAGAAACATGATTTGGTGATGTTAAGCCTCTGATACTGTGTTGCTGTCTGTTACTAACCCACTCTAACTAACAATCTCCAAAGCCAGGCACAAGGTGTTGCGTAGTTGTCAGCAAATACTTTCTAAATGAATGAAAGAATGATGGCATTGAGCCTTTGTCCTTGAAGCGCTCCACATGACAAGTGCAAGCCCTACCAGCACCTTCATCCTATATGTTAGATGGAGGACAGGCTGCATTGGCCACACCTCATCCAAGTGACAGCGTCACTGAACACTTGCTGGAGCTAGGGCCAAAGAACATTTCATTTACAGCCAATGCCCACCTCACCTTCCACCTCTCATCCAACTCTCCCTGTAGGACCTGAATTGATGCCCTGGGATATGTGTGCCCGTCCATCTCTGCTGGAAGCACAGCCACCGATGGGCATGGCTTACCCAGTGACACAGCCCATGGTAGGTGGCAGTTTCTCTCCTCTCCTCCAGCGCCACAGCCCGAGGTGGGGCCTACCCTGCAGGGCACTGCCCACTTCCCTCCTCTGCACACTCAGTTAGCATCTCCTTTCATTGCAATTTTCTCAGCCCCACCCAAGCCCTGGCAGGGTCCCTGGGTGGCCATTTTTCAACAGCATAAAATACACATACAGCTGATTCTCACTGGTGGTAGTTATGTTCCATAAAGTCACCAGGAACACTCGACTAGCAAATACTGAGCTATCGCTTCCAGGGGGACCTGCAGGGTTAGGCTCCCGAGAGCCTGGAGTCACAACATTCCTATCAACCGATCATATAAAATGCATTACTATGTTTTATGTGTGTTTCATATTAAAGATGTTTTATGGAACATATACAGCTGATGCACCAACACCACACACACGGTGACACCGCAGGCACACCTGGACGCTGCTCCTCGCTCGTTTCCTCCACGGGGCACAGCACAGCCACTGTGCACTTAGGGGCACTGTAAACAGTGGAGTCACTGACAAAACACACACAACATATGAAAACACGGTGCTAAGAGACCACAAAAAGGACCCCTGTTTACGGGCTAAGAGCTGAAACAAGCCCACAGAAGGTCACCTTTAAGACCTCAGCTGGGAGCGTGCATGCTAGGGACTCAAATTTTCAGCCATCTGGGCATGTCCACAAGTGACCAGGAAAGCCTTTTGAGACAGACTTTGGAGTTACCATAAATTGCATCAAGTAAGAGAATTTGCAAATATAGAAACCGCGAACACTGAGGACTATTTTAAAAGATGCTAAAACTCAAATTCCTGAGATTTGCATTTTTACTTAAGGAGAAGGAAGAGGGGGTTAAGTAATATTCTAATATTCTAAGGAGTAATATAATATAATATCTAAAAGGCCCCAAAACAGTAGAATCCCAGTAGATCCTTTTTCAAAGGATCCTTAGCCAACACCTTTCCCCCATCATGAAGGCCTCCTCAGGGGCCCGAGTCAGCAACCTGGGGCCTCAGTGCAAACAGTGACAAAAGCAGGGCCTCCCAAGTGACTCCCCTCGTCATGGTCAACTCCAGCTGTCAGAGGCTTCTTCCTCCTATAAGATCTATGCTCTGGACAGAGTTCTTTCCATTATCCCATCATACTGAATAAACTCAATTCCTCTTCATACAACAGACATCAAATCATTAAAAATGCATCATGTTTTCCCTTGTCCAGGTATTCCATTATCACAAGCAAAGATACTTAAACTACAGATAAACTGTGTCCCGATCTCATCATTTGGCATTCCACTGGTGTCTGAGTGTGGGTTGGGGTGGGGGGAGGGGCAGTCTTGTGGGACCTTAGCCTGTGGGACCTGATGCTATCTCCAGGTGAACAGTGTCGGAACTGAATTAAGTTACAGGATGCCCAGGTGGTGCTGGGGAACTGCTGCTGTGGGAAACCCTGCCCCCATTTATAACTGGTGACCGGACCCCCTTTAGTGCCTTTGCGCTTCGTGTGGCTGCCTCTCAGATTCTCTTCTTATGCCTTAGTCAACCCCAAAAATCTGCCTATTAGAATCCGTGGCCCATCTCATCAAGATGAACTGCTGCGCCTGCTGAGGGCCAGGAAGTATGCTAGGCGACAAACACCCAAAAACGTCTCAGAAGGTGGCCTGCAGGTCCGGAGCTCGTGGTCAAGTGCAGAACTTGGACCCACAAACAGAGTATTATTGGGTGTGGTGAGTGCTGGGACGGGCATGTCCAACGTGCTTCGGGAACAGAATGGAAGGAGGGATTCGTTTGGCCTGGAGGGGGAGGAAATGTCGCACAAGGAAGCGGCTTTGGAGCCACACCAGAAGGATACATAGGAGCTTGGCAGGTGGGAAAGTGCAGGAAGGAAATTCCAGGCAGAGGGAAAACTGTGAGCAAAGGCCTGAGGCACAGCTGTCCCTCGTGTTTCGGGAACAGGAAGCAGCACCAGATGGCCGGCGGCAGGAGGAAAGCCCCCGGGGCAGGCTGCAGGCCTGGGAAAGGCCTCCACTGTCAGATAAGGAACCTGGACGCTATCCCGAGCAACGAGCCACCGCAGGTTTTAAACCAAGGACACACTAACCCACCACTGCTTGGGAAGATAACTCTGCTGGTCATGCAGAGGATGAACTGGAGGAAGGTAAATAGTCAAGAATCTCTTGCAAAACCCAGGTGAAAGATAACAGGAGTCTGAACCAGGGCCGTGGCTGTGGCCGTGGCCATGGCCGTGGCTGTGGCCGTGGGAGGTGCGTGAGCTGTAGGACTAAGAGGGCTTGGAGACTGACGCCATGTGGGGAGGGTTGAAGACAGCTACAGTTTCTCTAAGGAGCTGGATGGATGGATTCTATTATTTCAAATCAACAAATATTTATTGAGGGGGGCCCTTTAAAACAGGTGTGGTGAGGAAGGCAATGGCGTCCGATTTGGACTCGTCTAACTCAAGGATTCCACACATTACCTGGGGACAGAGACCTGCATGTCTGGCTTGGCTTTGCTCTCTCCCTGGGTTATAGACCAGAAGGCTGGGCTGAAGTCCCTGAGGGCCAGAGCATCAAGCCACAGGTAAAGAATTGAAAGTAAATGAGATGTGACTGCTGGGAATGAATGTGACCTTCACATTTCAGGTACTTCCACCAAATGCCTGATGAGTGGGTGCCCTACTTCCTGCTCACGTGTACATATGCAGGCACACACACACACGCATGCACACACACACACACACCCCAGACGGAAAGCACAGTCTTGCTAGGGTGAGCCACACAGCCCAACGGGTCAGCCAGGAGCACCTCTGCCTGGGTTTCCCTGGGAACTCCTGGGCGGGACCATCCCGCCCGCTGGCAGCCGTCTCTCAGGCACCTGGGTGGACAGCACCAGCGCTGTCACCACGCTGGGCCTCACAAGGTCCCAGTCTATCCTACTTTCCGAAGCACTTACACTCTCACCACAGAACAACCCTGTGCAGTGTTATCATCTTTCAATAAGGGAGCTGAGGGCCAGAGGGGTCTGATGACCGGAAACGAACTCTGGCCGGCGGTTCCCCCCGCAGGAGGGTGGGGCCCAGCGCAGGCACCCCTGCTCTCCTGGCCCACACCGCCAGCTCCGGCCCTTCCCGTCTGTTCCCGGTGCCAAGCAAGCCGGCTGCACTGACCGGCGGCACCTAGGCCGGAACAGCAGGGGAGCCCGCAGCCCAAAAGAGAGCAAATCTGAGCCTCTAAATGACAGGGCAGATGAAGGGAGAACAGATTGTGCTCAAACGGGAGGAGAAACGGAAGTGCAGCAACGTCCTCCGGTAGCCGGCCACCAAGGAGCTGCTGCAGCTTGGGAGGAAGTCGGTCAACCCCAGAACCACTTGTTTCCTGCCCTCTGCCCAGAGCTAATCTGAGCCTGTGACACTCGTGGGGCCCAGAGGCTGGGGAGACACCGACCTCCAGCTGCCTGCGGTTGCTGAGCAGACAGTCCAGCAGCAGGGGCTCACACTTCCTGAGCAGCAGGTCCCAGTGGAGCGCGGCCCCCTCGAACCTCGAGGGATCCGAGGGGCAGGAGGAGGCAGCGTCTGTGTCCAATACGGAAAGCGGCTCACACTCCAGCCTGGGGCTGGCCCCTGCGGTCTGGGCAGAGTCTGCAGGGCCCTGAGCAGCCTGGAGACTGAAGGAGGTAGACAAAAGTCTAGGGTCCTCGAGGGGCCTGTCCAAGCCGGCAGCTTTGGCTTCCATGTCCTCGGCCTCTCTGGACGGCGGGCAGCCTTCCGCCTCTCCACGTTCCCCGGCAGAGCTGAGTGAGAGCTGGATGAAGCTGAAGCTGGAGGTGAAGGCCTCCTGAGAGCTGGCAGGGGCAGAGGAGACCTTGGGGCCCCTTCCAAGGCTGCAGCTGGTGCCACTCACCTCCTCTGGGGCCAGACAGCCCTTCGTCCAGGTGTCCCTGGCTCCTTCTGTGCAGGCGGCATCCCGCCGAGGGCCCGGGGCCTCAGAACTGTCCATGGGTGGGAGCTCCCCCTGACACCCAGTGTCCCCAGGGCCGCACGACCTGGTCAGCCTGGTGGGCAGCTTGCTGCCAGCTCTGAACTGAATCCCACAGAAGCCTGAGGTCCCTCTCGCCGAGGTCAGAGCTGGGCCTAGGCGGCCCACACAGGTTAGAGCCAAGGCTGCCGTGCTCCTGGGAAGAGGGCTGCCATCCGAGGGGCCTCGCCACTGGCCTCCAGGGTCAAGGCCACGCTGTCCAGCCCTGGACCCAGAGTGGTGGGACTCCTCACCACACGCCCCTCCCTGGGCCCAGAACGAAGTGCCCACAGCGGGGGAGAGGAACCTGATCTCGGGCCCAGCTTCGCTTCTCATGTAGCCGGGTTTCCGTGCCAGCCGCCTCCTCCGAAAAGACACTGCAGGTGGCAAGCAATCCTGGCTGCCTGGGAAGGAAGAAAACAGCACATTAAACACTCAGATCTCACGGGCTCAGCGGGAACTGTGTTTGGAGAACATCCCTAGGTTTAGAGGTCATCTCTGGGTGCGTCTGAGATGCTGGCTCAGGAGTCAGGGGTCACCCCAGTACAAAAACTCTGATGATCCCTGGGAACGTTCGCTTGACCATGTAGAGACAGCACAGCGGCTCAGCTCTATTCAGCAGAGCAGCTGGCGCTGCCGTGAGTTATGCCAACACGTCAGCTTGCACACGGGAGCCACAACCTTGGTAGATGCTCGGGACCCTCCAGCATCTTGCCCGCTGGTCTTTTAGGCGCATCAGCACTTTCAGCCGGAGTCAGCCCAGAAAGCAAATGGCTTGAAACCAAACGCCAGCACACTCCTCGGAATGAGAGCCAATTACTCATCCAGCTACTCGGTGAACAATATGGGAGTTTTCGCTGCCTGAGCTGGCCGTGTCCCTGCATGCCGGGGGACTATGGACAGCTGGCTGGGACACAGTTTATGCCCATCCGTTCATCTCACACTGTGGAAGACAGGAGGCCCTGCTTGATGCATCCCCCTCCCGGCTATGCAACAGGAATAGAAACAATAATAAATGCTGACACCTCACAGAAGCAGGATGGTATAGCACCCTGGCTGTGCCATTGCTGGCTGTGTGACCTTCCACAAGCTACTTAACCTCTCTGTGCCTCAGTTTGCTTACCAGTAAAATGGAGATAGTAACAGTACCTCTCTCATAGGGTGGTTGTGAGCATTAAATTAAATGAAGTACTATACGTTGATGGAGTGCCTGGCACATGTAATAAGTGTGATAAAAATGTTGGTTATTCTTTTCACATTGCGTAGCCATGTTACTCATAACATGTTTTCATCCACATTGATTTATTTTGGTCCCCACCAAAATCATGTGAATCAACCAGACCAGGAAAATAACTTCCCTTTTATAGCTAAGGAAACTGAGGCCCAGGGAAACTGGCATTCAGAAACACCTGCGAGTGGCCAAGGACAAGTGCCAAAGTCTCCTGAGTGCACCGGCCCACGTGGTGCTCTCCCCGTGGGGCCCTGCCACACCTCAGATGAGATGGAAGGCATAAAAGTAAGACCAGGCAGGCCAAGAAGTGGGACAAAGCTTTGCTCCAGGCCCTCACACCTTGCTCTGCCTCCCAGAGCACAGCTGGTCCCAGGACCTTTGTCGTGGTAACCAGAGCGCTAGGCATTTAGGATCCCAGTGGGTTACCATCATGGCACACACCAGTCTCTGTGGAATGGGTGTCACTGATAATCCCTGGGGAAATGAGCACCATGACCCATGGGCCACCTATTCCCTGATTCTGAGCATCCGAAGACGAGAGTCTAAGACACGTTCACCCAGTGGCCTGCTCTTGCCAACTGAGCATGCCAACTCAACTGCAGGGATGCCAGGAAGGGCTAACGCCACCAGTGCACACAGAGTTCTAGCAGCGAAGGATGGAATGAAGCAAGGGCTACAAGGAGGCAGAAGAGGAAGTCAGGGTGAAGGGAGGGATGGAGGCATTGACACTACAACCCCAGGAGCTTGGTACCATTTTCATTTTATAAATAATAAAGTTCAGAAGGTTTTAATTTTCCCCAGAACTCCCAGGTCATAGATTGCCAAAACATGTTTTGCTCGTCACTGAACAGTAAACCAGCACAATACCCTGCATTTAAGTTGCTTGATAAATGGTGAATGAATGCATGGATGCTTGGGTGCATGATGGAAAGATGCCTGGATGGATGGATGGATGGATGGATGCTTGGATGGATGCTTGGATGGATGGAGGGAGGGATAAGTGCGAAGGAGGGAGGGAGAAAGGAAGAACAACTGAGGCCTGTCTGATTCCAAATCACCTACTCTTTCTATATCCTTTGTCTCCAAGTATATCACTTAGGAAATAACTTGAAGTGACAAGAAGTCAGAAGAAAGTTTTATTTTTTATTTTTCTTCAGGACAGAGGCCACAAAGAGCTGGAATCAGTAGAAAAGGACATGATGAAAATGTACAGAAGGAATCATTAATAGGCCAAATTGGACCACCCATTAGGATAGCTACTATCAAAACAAAACAAAACAAAAAATGGTCCATCCCTGCCTTGTAGGTGTGTGTAAAACCCAAGCCTTGAAGAGGAAGGACATCCTGAGCCCTCTACAACGTGGATGAACCTTGAAGACGTTACGCTGAGTACATTAAGCCAAATACTGTGTGGCTCCACTCACATGAGTTCCCCAGAGGAGTCCAATTCACAGAGACACAAACCAAGTAGAGGGGGCTGCCGGGGGCTCTGTGTCATGGGTACGGAGTGCACAGCTGGGGAGGTGAGGCTCTGCCGACGGATGGTGGCAATGGCCGCACGCAGCGTGGGCGTGCTCACTGTCTGAGCTGCCCACTACGTGGTGAAGGCATGGTAAACTCCACGTCACATGTATTTTACCACAATTAAAACTTTTTTTAAATTTTAAGAGACCAAATTGGGTCACCACGCTCCCTAGCCCGAAGGAGACCCCACCGCTTCCCTCGGGGGTTTACCGTCTGAGGACGTCCCCTGCGTGGCGGATCCTGACCACAAGGACAGTCTGCACAGGGCAGGGGCTCAGGAGGGACCAGAGGGAGACCAAGGACTCACTCTCATTTGCCCTGTAAAACTGGCAAAATGTTTTTTAAAGAACAACAAATCCAAAAGGAAGTAGAAAGAACGTTCAACTCCGACTTCAATTACCAAAGGAAAGCAATCAGCAATACTCCATCTTGAGAAAGGGGTCCTGTGAAATCTACACTATCTTTTGGCTTAAAAAGCCTTTAATTAACTATTTTTTAAAGCAAGTACCAGTTGTTCAAATAAACCTTCCAGAGTTAGGAGAACAATGCTAAGTGGGAAATGCTGGGGGCACTTGGGCCTGAGCGCCTTTTCTAAAGTCCGTCAATGAAGGGTTCTGAAAACCCTGAGCTGGGTTCCAGCCGCTGCGTGAGGCCGTCTCCATGGGACCATGTTCCTACCCGGGTTCTGATGAGATGTCACCAGGCGGGAGCTGCATGAGAGGGCTCCGCTCCCGCACCCACCTGAGTGCTCAGACCTCCTGTCCCCTGGCGGGGGCCTCCCCAGAAGGGGCCTGAGAAGCAGAGACTACCCCACACTCTCAGTCCTGACCCCAGGGGAGGGCAGAGGGGCTCACAGAGCCAGATCTGGAGGGCACTTCTGGAATGAGCTAGAAGGATTAGATGAAATCCGTATTGGACAGACAGCCACACTGAAACCTCTAGGAAGGACCCCTTTCTTCACTTTTTTTTTAATTTTTATTTTTTCACGAAGCTTATGATGTCCCCTCTGACCGGAATCAATGGCCACTTGCATATCCTGCCTGAAACCCTGCTCGTGGGCGTGTTTAAAATCCAAGCCCTGCCAGGGCCCCTGCAGCTAAGAAAGGGTTTGACCAGTCAGACCTTGAGAAGATCGCTTCCTGTCACCTAATGGCTCAGGGCAGGAAGTAGATGGTGGCAAAGCGAGGGCAGGCAGGCTTTGAGAGCTGGCCGGGGAACCAGCTGTGCCCTCTGCTCTCTGTGGCTTCGTTCTGCCCATCTGGCCCCAGAATGTCTGCCCAGGGAGAGAGCCTCTGGCGGTGTTCTCCATCCCTCATGGCCCCCCTCCACCACGGCCCCCCTCCCTACAGATTCCCCTCCACCACGGCCCCCCTCCACCACGGCCCCCCTCCACCACGGCCCCCCTCCACCACAGATTCCCCTCCACCACGGCCCCCCTCCACCACAGCCCCCCTCCACCACGGCCCCCCTCCACCACGGCCCCCCCACCACAGCTTCTAGGAAGGGAGCGCAGGTGGCTGACTTCCTCTCCACCTAGCAGACCTTCTGGTCCCTGGTACGGAGGATCCCCATCTCCACCCCTATCTGGCCCATGAGTTCTGAGATGAAAGGATAGTGAGAGACAAGATCTCAGAATAGACCCAGACGTCAAAGTGAGGCAGGGAACTGAGAGGGATGGGTAGACAATCGGAGCCAAACAATTTGAGCAACTGATAGTCAGCTAGTAAATCCAGATCTTATCTTCCCCACCCAAGGACACTCGAAAGCAAGTGGTTTACACCTCTCCTCCCTAACCAGAGATCAAATAGCTTAAATCACCCTGGTCAGGGAGACAAATAACAGAGACCCAGTCTGTGCCATCTGTGCCAGCCAAACCCAAGGACAGATGCAGTCAGGGGAACAAGTAACAACAAACCCTATTAGAACCAAACAAATCCAGGCTAGAGGGAAAGCTGACCAGAAAAGGAGCCTGGTCCCTCTACGCGCCCATGTTGGAACATCAGTACACTGAAGAACACACCTGGAAAGCTGATGCTCGTTCTGCTGAGACCTCCCCCAGGACCTCCCCTAGGATTCCTGCCTTGAGAAACAGAACCCTCCAAACTAGGAGCCAGCACACGTGCTCCTTGGAGCAGGCCTGTGCTCTTCCTCTTCTCGGGTGGGAACCTTTACTTTCTCCTGAACTCTAAGGTCCCCACAAGACTTGCAACCAGAGGAGCAGTGGCAGCTCGTCCCGGGCTGGCCCTGAACCTGTCTCCAAGGCCCCCTTTCCTCGGACTTCCCAGGGAGCTGAAAGCAGCCCGCCATGGCCCACTTCTCTCACTGTGACTCGCTTCCTTCCTGTAACGCCTAGAGAGCCAAAGCCACTCTCCTAGGCGCTCTCCTGTTGCTTCTTCCACCCTAAGCCCTTCCTTTGCTTCACTGTCCTCATCCTTGATAAACGTACTCTCAACATCACTAAATCTTTCCTGCACCAAGTCAAGAACCCACACACTGCAGGCCAGCCCGAGTCAGACCCACTCCGGGCGGGTCCCTTTCCCGTAACAACAGGGCCCCTATATAGTCTGGAGAAGTTGCCCGGAATATCTGCTCACTTAACTTACAGGAAAGATTGGGGGAAACCAATGTGAACCAGCAGGATCAGCAAGAACTCTGTCTGCCCTGTTCCTAATGCTCCCCCTTCATCCATCCCAATCCTTCCCATCCTTCAGCCCCAATTCCCTTCCCAGCAGCTACCTTGTCCTGATCACCAGTTCAGGGGCTTCACCGATCATCCACGTCACTCCTTTCCCTCTGTTTACTGACACCAGCACTTAGTTGTTTTCTTTGGTGTATAGAATTGTTCCCAACTTATGCTATATATAAGCTTCCTCAGTTCCTTATAATTCCCCCAAAATTTCTAGTATACAGAGAAGGCATTCCAATACACATTGGCCAAATAATACTCATGTTCAAATAGGAGATCTAAAACATGCATTTTAGCCCTGCAGGTGTGGGTTGAGCGTCGACCCATGCACCAAGAGGTCACCAGTTCGATTCCCGGTCAGGACACGTGCCCAGGTTGTGGGCCCGATCCCCAGTGGGAGGTATGCAGGAGGCGGCCAATTGATGTTCTTTCTCATCGATGTTTCTCTCTCTCCCTCTCCCTTCCTCTCTCTCTAAAAATCAATAAAGAAAAAAAATTAAAAATAAATAAATAAAATACGCAATTCAAGAAAACTTGCTGCTCGTGGAATTACTTGGAAGATCTTAAAACTAGACCCAAAGTTAAATCTACACGAAATGCCCCCATGGACGTGGCTGCCCGGTGCCCCGAGGGCTCTGAGACTCCGGAGGAAAGCAGGTAGGTGTCCTGAAGGGGACTCGGAGCCACTGTGGAGAACGTGGGGGACAGGCAGGGGAGTCGAGTAGAAAGACTCACGAACATGCCCGTATAAATGTACAGTGACGCATAAGTGAACCTACTCTTCACGGAAGGAATTTTAATCCTATCTGTCAGGGTCGGGGCATAAGACTTTTAGAAAACGTTCGGGTTTACCAGAGCTTCCGGATCATAAAGAAACCAGCCATCCCAGTGGGTTGACGGTTTTCAGAGACTCCGATGCTATCCACGGAGCGCAGATGCTCCCCTGGCCGGCCGTCTTCGTCGTTCCGGAGAGCACGGAGCACTGGGCAGTGCCTTTGGGCCTTGTAACCCAGCTGGTGAGCAAGGCAAGTGCTCGTGTGGAAAAATCAACCTTTACTGTGTTTCCACTTTAATTGTGCAATCCATTTCAACAAAACAGTTCCTCACTGAACACTGGCTGCGTGGGGTCTGCAGGCATGAGCAAGATACCTTCCCTGCCCCCCAAACTGCGGGGGTGTAAGTCATGCATGTAAGAACTGCCACGGGATGGGAAGTGCCACTTCCATCACAGAGGAAGAGGAGCTCAATCTGAAATCAAAGTAATGGGGTAAGCTAGTCAGCTAGTTGGTTAACCTGCCAGCTCTCTGCCCTTCAGCAGAGCTGAAGACTCCATGAGTACTCCCCAGCTTATGTACCACCCCAAAACACAACCTCATGGATTGAGGGGAAGAAGTACGCTAACTCAGGGCCATTCTGTGGGACACAGGACGACGCTAACAAGTAACTTTGGCTCAAGAACTCCCCATCAGGCCCAGACTTTCTTTGGTCTGCACTGTATTCTGAGACCCCGTCCTGCACAGCTGCCCTGCCTGTTTCTGTCCCCCATTTGTCCCTCACAATTTCCCTCGGTCAGCCTCTTCCATGTCTCACTTGGCCTTGGCATCTGCCTCTCAGAAGACCCAAACCCTGTCCCGGACAAAGCACAGTGAGCCAGCACAGGTGGCCCTGCCACCCTGGGGTTGACCTTCTTTGGGGGAGCAGAGACAGTAATCAAGACAGATTCGTGGAACCAAGCCACATATGATGGGGCCCCTTTCTTTGTTCATCAGGGCTGGGAGTGACTTTCTGCTGAGATCCCACAGGTGAGTGGGAGTTATAAAAGGTCACGGGGGAAGTTGGTGGGAAGAACCTGAGAGAGGAAGGAACAAGGCCAGCTGGAGGAGCAGCTTGGAGGACACTGGGGATGGGCAGGGGACAGGATGCAGCCAGACCCTGCAGTCACATGACATGCAGCCCAGACCAGCACCACTCTGAAGTGTGTGAACGGTTGTCACCCATCGTCCTCAGCTTAGCTCTCCAGCTGAGATGGTGAGGCTGGACCAGTGGTTCCCAAAGCTGCCTGCACATTACAGTAACTGGGGTATCTTTTAAAATTCCAAAGTCCAGCCCTGCAGGTGTGGCTCAGTAGATTGAGCGTCATCCCATGGACTGAGAGGTCCCGGTTCGATTCCTGGTCAGGGCACATGCCCGGGTTTCGGGCTCAATCCACAGTAGGGGGTGTGCAGGAGGCAGCCGATCAATGTTTCTCTCTCACATCAATGTTTCTATCTCTCTCCCTTCGTCACTCTCTCTAAAAAATCAATAAAATCTTATTTAAAATTCCAAAGTCCAAGTCACACCCCAGACAAGTGAAATCACAATGTTGGGGCACAGGACTCAGGCCCAGGTGCCTCTTGAAGCTCCCCAGGTGACCCGGTGGACAGCCAGGGCTGGAAACCTCTGCTCTAGGGGACAATCCCATTGAACCTCCTAGCAGACTTGGAATTCAAAAGCATCATAAACTCGCCCTGGCTGGTGTGGCTCGATGGTTAGAGCATCAGCCTATGCACCAAAGGGTCATGGGTTTGATTCCTGGTCAAGCCTGGGTGCATGCAGGAGGCAACCAATCAATGTGTCTCTCTCACATCAAAGTTTCTCTTTCTCCCCCAACCCCCTTCCTCCCTTCCACTCCCTCTAAAAATCAATGGAAAAAATATCCTCGGGTGAGGATTAACAAAAAACAAAACAGCCCTGGCCGGTTTGGCTCAGCGGTTAGAGCTTCGGCCTGCGGACCGGAGAGTCCTGGGTTCGGTTCCCACTAAGGGCGCATACCTCAGTTGCAGTTTGTCCCTGGCCCCAGTTGGGGTCGTGTGGGTGGCAACCACTCAATGTGTCTCTCTCACATCGATGTTTCTCTCTCTGTCTTCCTCCTTCTCTCCCTCCCACTCTATCTGAAGATAAATGAAAAAAAAAAAGTGTCCTCTGGTGAGGATAAAAAAATAAAAATAAACAAAACAAAACAAAACAAAAAAGTATCACAAACTTGACGCTCAAGACACTGCGGAGGTTGATTCTTTGCAGAATCTTTCTCCCTAACTTTTTTTGTTTCTTGAAATGTGGTTTCAGCTCCTAACTGCTACATGTGAACACAGTGTGGTCTGTATCTAAAATTCCTCCCCATACATCTATTCTAGATCTTCTCCCCAAAACTGGGTTTCCACTTTCAACCAGACACAGAGTCCTGGGCCCCACAGTGTGACCTCCCAGGAGGAAGGGCCAGGAGGCCAGCAATGCTGTGCTCGGTCTCACTTCCCTGATCTGTAGAAGGAGAACTCAGCCCACGTGGCTCGACATGCAGCCCCCTGTGCTATGGCATGCCGTGTGGGGTCCTGGGACCAAGAAGGATATTGGTGGGAACACTGGAGAAATCCAAGTAAGACCTGCAGTTTAGTTCATTGTACCAATGCTGTTCGCACTAGCAGAAGCTGGGTGAAGGGAAAGAACTCTGTATTATCTTTGCAACTTTTCTATAAATCTTAAGCATTCCAAAATGGAAGTTTACTTTAAAAACGTGTACACACACAGGCGCACACACGATTTATGGACCTGTACCTTGCAGCAGGAACGGGTACAGGCTCCAGAAACAGAATGCCTGAGTTTAAAAGTTAGCTCTGCCACTTTGAGTGAATGCTGGGGACTTGGGTGCCTCTCTGCTGCCTGCGTTGTCTGGTCTGTAAAACGGGACCCCACCACATGGAACTGCGGGGAGGCCAGACCACGTGATGGATTTCACCGCTCTGTCCCATGCCTGGCACAGAGTAACTATTCAAAACTGTTTTTATTCTCAATTCAGGAATAAAGACAAGACTACCATCCTGAAGCAAAGCCACCTGGACATGGCCCAGAGTTCAAGGCAAAGGTAACCCAGAGCCGCCTCAGCTGAGGCTGGAAGCATTTTTCTGTACTGAGACTTCTGGGAGCCAGTGGGGATCTACACACACACACATACACACACACACGTACACATACCATACATACACACACAGCACACAGGCACACACATACACACACAGCACACATGCATGCACACACACACAGCACACATACATACACACAGCACACATACACACACACAGCACACACACACATACCATATATACACATACCACACACAGCACACATACATACACGTGCATACACATGCACACAGCACACATAAACACACATACACACACAGCACACATGCACACACACAGCACACACACACACATACCATATATACACATACCACACATATACACACAGCACACATACATACACACATACACACACAACACACATGCACACAGAGCATCCAGCACTGTGTCACATGACACTCTACCTATTCTCTCTTGTTGACCAGTCCCCGGGCAACTCTCTGCTCCAAGCTTCTGTTCTCTGTCCTTTTCATGCCTAGAGCTCCTTCCTGCAGTTGAAGCAAGTAGTTGAGGAGTCTGGCAGCAAGAGATTCATAAACCACAGGAAAGGGTTTGCTCATAAATCACTAAACAGCCTCTCTCCACTGTGCTATTAATTCTCATAAATGATTGTCTTTCTCTTTTCATGTAAAGAGCTACTCAAAAATCGGATCGCCATCTGAACACCCCCCAAGAGTGCTGCTAGCTACAGATGGGTGTCTCTAATGAATTTTTTAACTGCTGCCCTAATAAAATATGGATGAACCAGAAGGAGCCCTCTCTGTAGCTGTTATTTCCAAACAACCAAACAACTTAAGTTTCTGCCCTCGTTTTTACAGCAAAGAGCTGCCAGCGCAGGCATCCCCCTCACAAAAGACAGCTTTGCTCATGCCCATCCATCTGCAAAGTTCACAGTTACCTTTTTAATGCCATGTTTTATGCACAGGCTTATTTCCTGGCTTTCTAGATGCCTGGCTTTGCATGCCAAATTTGAGACGTATTTGTTAAAAAAAAAAAAAAACTGATCCCAAATTGTCAGCACTTCACACATAAGTAGTACCCTAGAGACTGGAGCATCTTTCAGGAAGCCCCGACTTTGCACTAAATTTTTATAGTCTTCAGAATTTAAGCCCACATCAAAGGTTTGTGCCACTCGAAACGGCTGAGTTTAAAAACGAAACAATTACAGCATTGCAAATGTCGTGCCCGGTGGTCCTACTAGAAAACAAGAAGAAATTCGGTATTTCCTTCCACATTTCAGTATTGGAACTTGGTGCACTGCTGTGAGGGAATAAGAAAGAACTCATATATGATGCCTGTGTTCTAAGACCCGCACTCGCTGCTGTGTGCATGGGGGTGGGAGCTGGGCGTGACCTGTAACTTAACTGGGTCTGACATGTAAGGAAACAGTTTATAAGAGGTTACGATTGTCTTCTGTCTACACTTGAGGGTTCTTCTTCCATAAAACCTCTCCAGTCTCACTTCACACTGAGACACCATATAGCTGCCAAGTTTTAAGACGGCATGACTGCATCAGAAAGCTCAAACCTTTCTGATTGACTCAAACACCATTAGCACTGGGAGCTGATGATAACCTGGCAGGGGCTGGACTAAGTTAACCTTTGCACTACCTACCAATAAAGGATTTGTTTAAGCATTAATACTTGATGAAGAGTACAGTGGGGAGTACTTAGGATGTTTTAAGAGAGCAAACTGTGTTCAAGTATCCATTTACATTCAAACAGCGCAGACTAATTACAAAGACCCAGGTCTCTCCTCCTGGACAGTGTCCCGTCATGGGGCATCTCCTGGACAAGACAGTGCACTGTCCGCTGGGACAGCCCCCGGAGCTTTGGTGCGCCCATCGGAAGTGCGCTCCACCAGTGGCAGTGTTTCCACGCGGTGGAAAGCAACTAAGCTCCTTTTGAACGCTTTAGTTCCCAAAGTGGCATCTTTTGTGGTTTTTAAATTATTTAAATGAGATGCTAATATCTCCACCAGTCACTACTAGCAGATGAGGATCGTGTACACTCTAACATCAGGGCCATCTGCCAGAGCAGGCGACCAGCCGGAGGTGCTGGCTGCTGCCCTGAGGGCTAGAATTCAGACTGTGGTGATGACACATTCTTAGATGTCACTGCTGGGCACAGACCAGCACAGAGCTAGGTCACCCAACCAACCAGGGGGATGTCGCCCATGCTGCTCCATGCCATACTCACCAGGGAGGTGAGCAGCACTGAGGGATGGCATCCCCCAGTGGGCAACACTGGACAGTAAGCTGTGACATTGCCTGGCTCCACAGAACTCAAGTCACCCATGTGAACGGGTCTCCACAATCAACCATCCATTAGAAAAGAAATTGGTGCTCAGCATCCCAGGGTGACAGGACTCGAAGGAGGCAACACAGTGTCCTCAAGAGAGTTCAAGTGTAAACCTGCCTCTGACCACTTTGAGGTCACGTGCACCTTCTCTGAGCCGTGGTCTCCTCAACCGGGAATGTTAATGACCCCTTCCTTGCAAGGTGGTCCCTAGAAGGCCTGTGCTCCGAGCCCCTCGTCCACACGCTTTCTCTCAGCATGCCCACCATCTCATAGCTGCTGACATGCTGACATCAAACAGTCTCAGAGCAAACGTCTCCACAATGCAGAGCACCTGCCGGGCGAGCAGGCTGGGGCTCCCCCTGCCGCTCACCCCCTTTCCTGGGCCAAGGACAGTGTACAGGAGACAGCCTTCTCCTATCTGAGCTCCAAGCTGACCAGCCCTCTCCTTCAGCCCTGCCTTCCTGAGATGACACCGAAGTCACCCTGGAGCGTACAATATTCACAGACAAGCCCCGAGTTACCCATACAGATGACTAATCTCATCTGTCACATGTGAGGTTTACCAGTTCAACATTCAGGGGCAGGGTCTGGTCACAAAACGAAGGGCTGGATCTTGATTCTGTCCACCCCGTCCGGGCGATTCTGAGCACGTGACAGCCTGTCCGTGCCTCCGTCTGCACACGTAAACGGGCATGATCCCCATACCCTGAAGGACTGTTCTCAGGACACACTAAAATCATCGACATGTATCTTCAAAAGCCATCAGAGCTTGTGGCAAGTGGTAATATGGTCTCAGCAAATTTATGTTTCTTTCCCCAGATTCTTCCGGCACCTGAGTCATCACGGTGTTCTGACAGCATCTTGGGATTTTCCTGGACAGTCTTTAGAAAGTGGGCGGAGCTGTCCATGGTCCCCCTTTCTCTCTGTGTACGTGGGCAGGGCAGGGGTTTGATAATCTATTATAGTAACATTATGCAACAGTCAGCTTCAGAGCCGGTTTTATTTGGGTTTTTCTTACCTTCCTAAGAGGGTAGAAGACAATAAAGAGAAATTAAATGGGGGTGGGAGGACATAAAGGCAAAGAAGTCCATGGAAATTTACGAACTATCAGAAAAAACATCAACCTGTAAGCAATTTCTGACAAATGTAAGAAACTCATGAAAATGTTAGTAGATCTCTATCTCCCTAGAGCTACAGACATCCTCTCCATGCGGCTGCCAGACCAGGACCTGCTTTCCTCGTGAGCACTACTTGTTTCGGTGAGCAGCTAAGGAAAAGGTAACATGAACTTCACATACTCTAAAAACTCACAATCAGGGTCCCCCCCTTTCATTTACCTTTTCTTTCTTTAGCTATTTTTCTCACATTCCAGTAACAGCCAGAGGCTTTTTTTTTTTTTTTTTTTTTTTTTTTTTTTTTTTTTTTTTTTTAAGATTTGTAATGGCTAAAATAGACTAGGTAAATGTTTTCCTCTGGGATGGGCTTTAAAACATTGAGTTAGCTCTGGCTAACAGAATAGCGCTTCCTTTGTACATGGCCTGTTTTGAAATAAATGAGACCATCTTGGGTAATCAGTTGGCTTTAATTCACTGAGTATACAGGAGAAATGACTGGGAAATTGCTGTGTGGCCTTTGAGGAGTCTGGGAGAATAGAAGACATGTCCACAAACTGGAAACACACCGCTACCCTCCCGTGTCGTACAAACGGAAGCTGGTCGTTCCTGCAAGCTGGCATCAGGGACTGCAAACCAGCCACCATGACACGGACAGCGGCCAGGCTTCTGACGATAAATCACAGGGCTATTTGTGAACATTTACAAACGAAAGAGCCTAAGTGGGTCTATTGAAAATAAATTATGTCAAATTAACTTTAACTTAAACAGGAAATAAAAAAGGGAAAAAGACAACAGCATTTACTGAGAACTCTACTCTGTGGCCAGCATGGTTAAGTCAGGGGGAAGGTGGTGGATAGAATGTCTGGACTTCAGCCCTGGCCAGTTTTCTCAGTGGTTAGAGCATCGGCCCGAGGACCAAAGGGTTTTGGGTTCGATTAGTGGTCAAGGGCACATACCTGGGTTGCAGGTTTGATCCCCCACCTTGGCTGGGCACATTCGGGAGGCAACCAATCAATGTGTCTCTCTCACATTGATGTTTCTCTCTCTCTCCCCCTCCCTCCCTCCCACTCTCTCTAAAGATCAATGGAAAAAATATCATCAGGTGAGGATTAACAACAACAAAAAAAGAAAATCCGGACTTCACCTGAAGGATCTGAGAAGGCCTCTCCCCTCTACCCCGTGTGTGAATAGAGGTGGACACCGGTCAGGCAGGACAAACAGGTGGGTTCGCAGCAGGTGAATGGCACCTGCTCCAGGCCAATGTCCTGAATCTTGAATGCATGTGACTGGAGGGAGGGTCCCAGCCTCCCAACCAGGGCTCCTTCCTTGCCCTGGGCACTTCAGTATAATAGATGACAGCATCCAAACCTCAAAATGTCCCCAAAGGGATGAGACTCATATACAACTGTGACATGTTATGACCAGGGAAAAATAATCCAACTAAACAATGGGAGGAAGAGGGAGAGGCCTCTAACATACCTCTGGCAACTACCAGGATCAGGGAAACCCAGCTCATGGGGAAAAGAGTCACACTGAGGGCAAGGGAGCCAGGAAGGGCCCTTCAGGATGAAGACAAGACAGACAGAGCGAGACCTGGGCCAAGAGGCCGTGCAGGACGCAGGCGGGCGCAGGCCCCCGGCAGCCCTCCACACAGCATCCCGAAGGACGTGCACCAGGGCCACAGGTGCCTCCAGGAACCTCAGCCACCTTGGGAGACCTGCACTGAGCAAATAACTACGCGTGTATGGAGGAAAAATGTGTAAAGAGCATACATGTCTGATTATAAAATGAACTATTTTCTTGGGCTCAAAAATCAGCCTACAACCATTTTCACATGAAATTCTCCTCGCCCAGATCCCCATCTCTGAAAATGAGCATTAGCACGGCCCCAGAGGCCCCAGAGCAAGGCCACACTGAGCCCGGACAGGGCTGGGAGATGCAGCAGGGAGGGGCACCCCAGGACCCAGCAGTCACCCCAAGGGGCAACAGATGTGTCATTTTCGCACCAAGACTATGCCACATTCTGTGGTCAGAGTGGCCTAGTGACCAATAAGCAGGAAACACAGACACACGACTCCACACGAGCCACACAGCCGTGTGCAGGGTGGCCAAGTTCTCAGCTTTCCTCACCAATAACATCTTTCCAAGAGCGACAGTCTTTTCTCATACTTACAGTTAGAAAGCCCTAGTCAGCTTTGCTTTAAATCCACTGATCCAGAGATTATGCTCGTGGGCACATTTTCAATTATACAACTAATCTCGGGAGAGGGCCACACAGGCTTAAAACCAGGAGTGAGTTTGGAAGGGGGCTGTGGAAACAAGGGGACATGAGGGACACCACACAAATCCTTACTCCGTCTAAAGGTGAGTTTCAAGGTTAATTGTGGCCTGTTTTCTGTCATCAGCCTTTGTTGGTATATTGGCTACAGTTCGTCTAGCTACGTTCTCAAGCAGACCACATACATATGGCCACAACCGTACAAGGTAATTCTTCTAACACACTTCGGTGCTTAGCACACGCTGGGTACGCTCCGGCCCCAGGAAGCGCTCCAATATACTGTGAGATCTGCTCTGACGGTGCACAGACCACGGAGCTGAGACTGCACCTGCTCTGACCCAGCCTGATGAGGGAACTTCACCATCACTCATGGGCTGCCACTCAAGTATAAGTAGCTGTGCTGGAGTGTGGTCTGGGGATCACCTGCAGCCAAATCTCCCAGGAGGCCTGTGAAAGTGCAGATTCCTGAGCCCTTCCCCAGCTCTCCCAAACCAGAACTCCTACGCAGAAGGCAGAGAACACTGCTTTTCACAAGTGCCCAAGGCACTGAATTAGCACAACAATCCCAAGGCAGGCAAAGCAGCAAGTACTTCTGAGATTCCAAGGGAGGTGGTCTGAAAGGCAGACATTTCCAAAAGGACGCGTGCACAGATAAACAGAAGGGAAATTACACAGAGTACGTGCAAAGGGGTCCCAAAGCAACAAGAAAACTGTCAAAAGGACTATAGGCCAGAACAAACAAACCTGGGCAAGAACGTCAGGCTAGACAAGACCGACTAGTCAGTTAGGGCACGGGGTAATAGATAAGAGAGAAGGTGAGGCAGAATTACACAGCTCAAATTTTCAGCCTTCACTTCTATTAAAGAAAATGATCTTCAGGTTGGAAAGGATAATGGTAGCATAACTTAGGAGAAACTGAAGCCCCGAGAGGCAAAAAGATAGAATGAGAATACCTAGCCACCTCAACTAAGTTTGTGTCCCCAAATGAGGTCAGATAAAGTATGATCCAGGACTGCAGGAACTCGGGGACAGGATCACAAAAATGCACTCAGTGAGCTTTGAGAAAACAGGGACCTTCCGAAGACCAGAGACTGGCACGTGTTCTGGTTTCAAGAAGGGAAAAGTGTCAGCCAGATACATACCCTGGATACAATCCTAAATGAATGCTTAGACCAATGTGTTATAAGCAACGGCAGAAATTTCCAAGGCAGGCAAACTCTGGGGAAAAGAACGGAGTGAAGGCGAGTTAACCACACTTCTGTGACGCTGCTGAAATGGACAAAGCTGAGAAGGTGGGGAGCACACGCCGGATGATGCCCGATAGCATGCCACGTTGATCGAATAGGCCGTTATAAAATGCCTGTTTATTATTTGTGCCAGGCACTGTTATCGACATTTTACAATTACTAGTTCATGTCCTTCTCATAGCAGCTCCATCGCCAGCCTCCTTCTACAGATGAGGATAACTAGGTCATGGAGAAGCTGAGGAGCTTGCCCGACCTCACACAGCTGCTAGCGGGCAAAGCAGGGACTGAAACCCAGGCAGTGCGCTGCAGGACCATGCTTTCAACACTACACTGCTTCTCAAAACTACAGGGAACGTCGGCCAAACACAGTGTCCTGTGGGTGAAATTATAGCAACACCAAAATCCAGACATCCCGCTGCCCCTCGCTCTTGAGAAGGAAAGAAGTGTTTTTCCGAAGTACCTCACTCAGAAGAATGCAGAGCGCAGACATGAGTTAGGGGGAAGGCAGCTGCGGCCCACTGCTAAGCTGAGGAACGTTAACATGAACATTTTCGGAAAACAATCGCCTAGATTTCCCGCAGGCCAGCTAGTGCTGCCTGGGTGTTGATTCAGTTCATTCATAAAACGGAGCCAGCGCAGAAGCAGCAAGGACAGCCCCAGCTGAAGACAGTCAGTAACTTGATACAGCAGCTTGAAAAAATGACCAAATGCAAGGGAAAAGGGAAAGGAAACAGTGTTAAGGAGACGATGATATACATTCAGGGCAACAAACATGGACAATAGGTGTCCCTCAAGAAGAAGAAAGAAACAGGGAACCAAAGATAGAAGAAAACATCTATGGAATAAAAAAAAAATCTAAACCTACAGATAAAAGGTACACACACCATCCAGGGAAAAACTTGAAATACTATGGTCAACACCAAGGTACCCTGGTAAAATCAGTGAACTCCACAGAAGAAGAATGAATCCTATGGGAATCTTAGAGAAACCCAAGTCACATATACAAAGGGCACAATTCAAGATGGCTTCCAAGTACATTCAATGCCAAGTGACAATGCCTGTACAGTCTGGGAGTGGAGGTGAGGGCACTCAAGAATTTCATACCCGGCCAAGTCGTCAAACGTTATAATGATAACAAAAAGTCTTTATTTAGCCCTGGCCGGTTTGGCTCAGCGGTTAGAGCGTCAGCCTGTCGTTCAGAGAGACCCGGGTTTGGTTCCCACCAAGGACATGTACATTGGTTGAAGTTTGTCCCCGGCCCTGGTTGGGTCGTGCGGGTGGCAGCCACTCGATGTGTCCCTTTCACATCGATATTTCTCTCTCTCTCTTCCTCTCTCTCTTTCCCACTCTATCTGAACAAAAAATGGAAAAATGTCCTCCGGTGAGGATAAAAAAATTAAAAATAAAAAAAGTCATTATTTAACACTCGTTCACTTGGAGACTTTAACAACCATGGGCCTTCATGATAAAGACCAAGCGACAAATCAAGGCCCAGGACTCAGGAACGTCAAGGCCCTTAGGAAAGGACTCCGGGGAGGCAGTGGATCCTTTTAAATAATGCACTAAGGCTAAACAACGCTGAAAATTATAAATACACACTAGAATATAAATGTTCAAGGGGTGACTATATAAAATAATAGTATAACTAATGAAAAACAATCCTTTTTGAAATTTGTAAAGCACTTCCTGGCTTTTCAAAGCCTTTTGCCAGTAATCTCTCTTTTAATCAACCAAACAACCTTAGAGATGAGAAACCTTCAGGCGCAGAGAAGCAAGCCGCAAAGACACTCTTGCAGACCTTCCAGCGAGAATCTTAAAACTCATTCTGTCTTTACCACCGGATACGAATGGTTCCATTTCATTTTGCTGACATGTGCAGCTAAGGGCATAAATCACTCCTGAATCTCGACCCAGTTGCTCCTCCGAACAATGCCAGGCATCAGCCTCCTTGTGAGTCCTCTTTCTATGTCATCCCTAGTAATCTCCTTTGGTCCTGACTTCTCTTTCTCATCTGATTTGGGGACTCAGAACCAGGACTGCGTCTGAACACAAAGTGAACAGGGAGCTTCCCCAGGAGAGAAACCAACGGACCTGCCCAGAGGCCACATACACCGAACACGGGAAGGGAGAGGCCTGAAAAAGGGAAAGCTTAAGGGGGACATGAGCATTGTCTTCAAATATTTAAAAATCTGCCATGGGAAAATGGTGTGTTCTCTGTTATCAAGGGCTGCACTCTGATCATTGGCCCACCTCTCAAGGGCCATGGAGAGCCATGTGTCCCAAACATCAGCCAGCCCCCCACCACCTCATGGTGCTTGCTATAGCAGAACACCACCTGTGATACTATTTTCTTCATACTGCTGCTTAAATTGGCTTATTCCTTTTGCTTAAATAAATATATTTTAAAGACTATTTTTATCATATTATTACCATAAATGGAATCTGACGATCACTTGCCATAATTAGAAGATAGTCATACAAATAAAGACAATGAAAACAAAGCAGTATTTTTTGTTTCTGGCCAAAGATTTGGGACAGAAGCCTACTTGGCTCCATCTTTATTACGACGGAAAATTAGCTTTAAAGAAAGTTAAAGATACACTAGCAGCAAATTGAAAGTTCTCCTTGGCAGAGGGAATGTAAGAATGTGAGCCGATGGTATTTCACGTCAAGTTCCAGAAATCTGAAAATCATTTCTTGTCCCACTGAGAGACACCTGTACAGGACTGAATGCTTGAGGTGAAAAACGTGGCCAGATGATTTATAAAGTTATTCTAACTTATACTCACAAAAAGCAACATAGGTGTTTGATATAAATAATGTAATTAATTAATAATATTCTATCAATTATGTAGCAATAACAATTATTTATCAATTAATAATTTATCCATTAATAATTCTTTATCAATATAAATAATAATGTAACTAATCTATAATAAGTAAAGCTGGCAACGGTGAAAAAAATCTTTACAAATGCTAATAATATTTAGTATTTGTTGACTGTTCTACAGTTTACAAAACACTTTCATTGACATCACTACACACAGTCTATTTAAAGTAGTGACTATTTTGTTCCCAGAACTCGTTGAGGCATCCCTCACAACAGGGGCGCTAAGGCCCCTTCCAACACCACAGTCTCAGAATCTGGGCTGCCTTACCAACCTTGCAATTTGAATTGCTAATTTTTAAAAGAGAAGGAATTTTACATTAAAACTTTAACCTATGGTAAGTTAGAACTGTGAACTGGATTTACTGAAGTAGAAAGCAATTTGATCTTTTTTTAAAATATTTTTTCTTTATTGATATGAGAGAGAGAGAGAGGAAGGGAGAGGGAGAGACAAAAACATCAGTGAGAGAGAACATCGATTGGCCACCTCCTACATGCCCCCCACCAGGGATCAGGCCCACAACCCGGGCATGTGCCCTGACCGGGAACCGAACCGGAGACCTCCTGGTGCATGGGTCAGTGCTCAACCACTGAGCCACACCGGCCAGGCTTGATCTTTTTTTTAATTAATTAATTTTTTAATTTTTTTAAATTGATTTTTAGAGAGAGAGGAAGGGAAAGAAATAGATAGATAGAAACATCAATGACAGAGAAACATTGATCGGCCGCCTCTTGCATGCCCCCTACCGGGGATCAAGCCTGCAACCCAGGCATGTGCCCTGACCTGGAATTGAACCAGCGACCTTTCGGTGCATAGGTCAATGCTCAGCCACTGAGCCACACAGGCTGGGCAGCAATTTGCTCTAACTCAGCAAGGAGGAAGCACAGCTCAGGGAAGTTAAAATGGCAATCACCCTGCACGTCAACACAACAGTGGATCATACGAGCAGAATAAGCTCCCCGTAGCTTACCAGGGACAGGAGGGATGAGAAAAGGTCACTGGAGCCCTGATTCTGACATTTAAAGACAGGTACAGTCCAAAGGGGTCAGGCTGCAAAGCTCAAGTGTGCAAATTAACAATTTCTTCCTACACCCCTTGGCAAACTTTGGACCGTCCCAGATTTATGCAAACCAGAATGAGACCTCAGTGGTCCTCTTGGGTACCTTAAAGTTAATGGAAATAATCTCACCACTGCTTTCCTCCTCCTTTTGGGGGGCACTAAGTCCCACTTGTTCTGTAAGGACTTCCTTCCGGATATGAGCCGTGCCAGGCCATCATGGCAGGGGAGCCAGCTGTTCCACCCCCTTTGGGGTACTGCATTTAGCTGCATGGTTTGAAATATTTGCCTGGAAATGTATAAAGAATGAAATACAAATCCCAGGAAGCCCAGAGGGTTGGGGCACAGCCATTTTGAATTTAAAAGAACTATTCCATCCCTGAGAAGTCTCTCTAACCTCAGCCCCTCCTCCTCTGAAGCCAGCCCTGAGCTCTCCTCTCCTGATTCTCAGATTTCCAGGCATCCCTGGGAGCCCGTGACAACTGAGCTGGGATGAAAGCCTTTTCCTTCCCCTAAGAGCATTTTCCTTTACCCTTCAAAGTAGTGTCACGGACGTGTCATAGATTCAAATGGTCAAAAGACCCTATGCCATCTGAAGATTATGTAGCGAGGGGTGGGCACAGAGAATGGGCAGAGGCCTACCCTGTGTCTTTTATATTACACTGTTAATTGTAAAAAAAAAAAAAAAAGTATCATTTCTATGTAATGCTAAAAAAAATGAGGTTAGACATTTGCTAAGAGTTTCTTAGCTGACACTGATTGTCATATTTTATTTATGCGCCAATGAAAAGTTTCCATAGCCCTTTAATTAGATTAGCTCTAGAATTTGCCATCTTTCTCTCAGAATTCCATCTGTCTCTCCTTATTAGCCCAGTCTTTAAATCTTTCCCTGGAGAGATTAATCCACTACATTTTTTTCCTCTTGGAGCCAAAAACTACATGATCCAAGATGGCAGACATTCTACAAGCTATAAGAACAATTCATAATGTCTTTTGCTTTAACATGATGTGAAAAGCTTAGAGGTTACAGTTAGCAATAAACTCAACCTGAGTGGTCAGTGTGATTTGGGCACTAAAAAATGAGCATTATCGCCCTGGCCGCTTTGGCTCAGCAGTTGGAGCATCGGCCCAAGGACTAAAGAGTCTGGGGTTTGATTCCAGCCAAGGGCACGTACCTCGGTTGCAGTTCGTCCCCAGCCCTGGTCGTGGTCCTGTGGGAGGCAGCCAATCAATGTGTCTCTCTCACATCAGTGTTTCTCTTTCTCTTTCCCACTCTATCTGAAGATAAATGGGGGAAAGTATATTTGGTGAAGATTAAAAAAAAAAAAAGAGCATTATCTCAGCTTGCACTGAAGAGACCTGGCATTAACACTGAGGGAAGGAGGAGATACTGCTCCCTGTTCTAAGACCACCCAGCAGACATCCTTTTCCTTCCTGGGCACCACCTTTTAGAGAGAACAGCCAGGAAGGCCATTATCATGGCATACGATGTCATGCTAAGCAGAAGCCAGAACCTTCCATGCCCACAAAGAGTGACCACCCGGCTGGTGAGGCAGAGCCCTGGAAATGACTTGGAATGGTGACAGAGGGAAGGGAGATGTGAAGGGAAGAGGGATTTTAGACAACTAGCTCAGAAATCATCAAGAGGGTAAGGAGAGCAGAAAAACTTCTCTATTGCTTCCATAACAACTTACCACAAACTTGATAACCCAATGCAACGCACATTTATTATCTTACAGTTCCGGAGGTCAGGAGTCCCAAACGAGTGTCACCGGACTAAAATCAAGGCTTCCGCAGCATTACTTTCCGTATGGAGGCTCTAGGAGACGATCTGTTTTCTTGACTTTTCCAGCTTTTAGAAACTGCCCAAATTCCTTGGTGTGTAGCCCCTTCCTCCACCTTCAAAACCAGCAGCTTAGATCTTCAGGTCTCTCTCTGACTGACCGCTGCCCCCCTCTTTTACCTATAAGGCCCCTGTGTGGACACGGCCCACTGCTAAAATCCAAGACAGCCTCCTCATTGCAAGAGCCTTAACTTAACCACCTCTGCAAAGTCCCTTTGCCGCGTGAGGGTGCACAGGCACAGGTGCCAGGGACTAGGAGGTACCCATCGTTGAAGGGTTGTTCTTCTGCCTGGCACACTATCATTGGGGTCGGGGAGAAATACGTAGATCGCAGGTACAATGAAGACGTTACAAGATTGAACAGTTAGCATTTGTGGATCTTTAAATTAATAATAAGCAGTGGAGTCAGGGGTTCAAATTCCAGCTCTCCCACTCATAAAGTGGGTACCTTTAGCAAGTTATCTAGTATCTCTGAGCCTGTTTCTCATCAGAATAAATAAGGATAAGAATAGACACACACACACACACACACACACACACACACCCGCCAGCCTGCCCTTAGGTTGCTGTGATGGTGAAGAGAGAACATCAGCACGTGACCTGACTCTTAGCAGAGGCACAATTAACGGACCCCAGATCTAAAAACAGGAAACCAAGGCTCACAGAACTGAGTAGCTTAGCCATGTCTGCCCAACTTAACACCTGTGATGCTTCCATTAGTTAATCCTTAGGGTTAAGATCACTGTTTGGACCTAATTTAAAGAGCTATCTATTGGTTCAGTAGACAAATAAGATTTGACATCCAGGTTACAGTGACTGAGAAGAGCATTAGCCCCCAAGGAACTCAAGATCTGGTTTGGGGAAACCAAACAAACAGACAAAATATAAACACGTGACGTGCGAAATGGGTAGTACAGATGATACATGCAACAGGCCAAGGGTAAGTGACACGAGTCGTTAAAAGAAGGCTTCCTAGAGGGGATCAAATTTGGAGGAAAGAGGCTTTTCAGGCAGGAGGGTGGGAGTTGATACAACCAAGGGAGGGATGCTCATCACTACGTTGTAGGGGAGCGTAGCTGGAGTCAGAATTCTCATGAAGTGTAGGGACTTGAATGCCAGCAGGTGTCCACATCGAGTGACGTGGGAATCATGAAGGAGGCTGGACCAGCCTGCACACTACCTTACACAGGCATTTCATTGTTTGTCTGTCAACGTTGGCTTCATATATTTTGGCTCTCTGGTATTTGGTACCTATATGTTTATAACTGTCATATCTTCTTGGAGAGCTGAAGTTTTACCAATATATACTGTCCCTGTTTCTTGAAACAGTTTTTACTTAAAGTCTATTTTGTCTGATATTAGTATAGCTACTCAGCTCTCTTTTGGCTACTATTTGCGTGGAATGTCTTTCTCCACCTTTTCACTTTCAACCTATGTGTGTCCTTAAGAGTTAAAGTAAGTCTTTTTTTTTTAAACATTTTTTTAAACAATTTTATTCATCTTCAGATAGAGCGAGGAGAGAGGGAGGAAGACAGAGAGAGAAACATCGATGTGACAGAGACACATTGAGTGGCTGCCACCCACACAACCCCAACCAGGGCCAGGGACAAACTGCAACCGAGGTACGTGCCCTTAGCAGAAACCGAACCCGGGACTCTCTGGTCCCAAGGCCGACGCTCTAACCACTGAGCCAAACCGGCCAGGGCTAAAGTAAGTCTCTTATGACAGCATGTAGTTGGATCATGTTTTGTTTTTTTGTTTTTAATCTATTCTGCCAATCTATGCCTTTTGATTGGGAAGTTTAATCCCTTTACATTTATAGTAATTACTGATAGAGAAAGACTTACTTCTGCCATTTTGCATGTCATAGCTTTTCTGTCCCTCATTTCCTCCTCTACTGCCTTCCTTTGTAGCTATTTATTTTTTTATAGTGGCACATTTGGTTCCTTCCCATTTCCTTCTGTGTATATTTTAGATATTTTTTGTGGCTACCGTGAAGATTACATGTAATATCCTGCATACACAGCTAAGTGACAGTTCCCAGCCTCCTTTGCAGCTTGTGTGACTAATCCTGGCCAATGGAGTGTGGGCAGAATATGGGTCAGAACTGCCACTTCCAGTTCTGACCCATAAAAACCTCCTATGAAATCCTCTGTTTTCCGCTTTCTGCTGGCTAAGGCCAGGGCACGTGTAGAGGCACATGCTCACAGTGGCAGGGCCTTTGTATGTCTGCGTCCGAGTGGCCACGTCAGGCCAAGCCGCCCCTCCATCTACCTGGCACCTCAAGGTGACCACCAGCAAATGGGAGGAGAGTCTGAACTTTACTTTCCTAGGAAATTAATCAAATTCTAAGGTTATAAGCCACTGATATCTCAGAATATCTGTTAAAGCATTAACATCACCTTAAATACAAGAACTTAATAAAAATTAACATGATCTAAAGGGTGACAACTATAAGCCTGCCAACCAATGTGACAGGATGATCTGGTTGGGGAAACACGGTACAAAAACTGTACAAAATCATGGTACAAACACGGAGTTCTCTGCAGCCATTAGAAATATTGATGTAGCCCGGCCAGTGTGGCTCCGTGGTTGAGCACCGACCCATGCACCAAGAGGTCACTGGTTCGATTCCCGGTCAGGGCACATGCCCAGGTTGTGGGCCCGATCCCCAGTGGGGGGCATGCAGGAGGCAGCCAATCGATGTTCTCTCTCATCGATGTTTCTATCTCTCTCTCCCTCTCCCTTCCTCTCTAAAAAAAAAAAAAACAATAAAGAAAAAAAAAGCAATATTGATGTGCAGCAGCACTGGATGACTTGAAAACACTCCTGTGCTATTGTAATAAGTGGGAAAAATCAGCTTAGACAACAAGATGCAACATAATCCCACGGCTGCATAACACAGGCTCTGAGAACCGGCTGGAAGGACCTCACCACAGAATCAACGTGAGGGACCTGGGACTCTAGGGACTGTTTCTTCTTCAACCATGTATTTTCCAAGGCTGATTTTTTTTATTAATGACTGTGTTTCGTTTTTATATAAAAACAAAAACTATGTTGGAACATTGACTGTATTATTTATCCTCCAGTTGACCCTGTAATGTCCCTTTCATTTCCATTAAGAGATCCTCTCTATTCCCTCCTTCAAGATGGAATTTCCTAAAAACATTACTTCAAGGAAGTCAGAAAACCTATGGGTGAGAAAGCCCCCTCCCTAGACAACAATCTTCTCTAGGCGTACAGCTTGTCTGCATTTTCCGTAGTCCATGTATTTCCATCGGTTTATACGAGGTGACATGATGAAACTTCCCAGTCTCTGCCCTCCCTAATCCCAGGACATGGGGCCAGCCTTGTCAGCTCACCACTGTCCCCCAGGAGCGGTGGGGCCAGTGCAGCGCTAGGCCCTGTCCTACAGGCCTGGGTGTGACTTGAACCAGAAATAATACAGCAAGGAAGCAAAGCCAGGCTTGGAAACCTTTCTCACACCCACATGTCCACTGGCGTGTCTATCACTGAGCTAATGACCTTCTCCCCAGCCTGGGGCGAAGAATGACCCTCTGCCTACACTGACCTCTCGTTATAGGATCGTGGAAGAGGCATCCATGCTGATTCTCACCATAGGGGTTTAGGTCATAGGTGACTCTACCTTTGTTAAATGGCTGCCATAAAAAATATAGGGTTTTGAGTCGAGATGTGAGCCAGGTGAACTAGAGTTTTAGGAAAATTAATCTGACCATAAAGTCCACTGCGATTAGAAAGAGGCTAGAGCCTGAACATCCATTTAAAGGCTATCGCAGCCATCCTGACGTGTGTGATGAAGGGGGGACTGAAGGGACAGGTCCCTGCGCTATGGGACCCTGGGGAGCCTACCCAGCCCCTGAGCACCCAAGAGATCCACAGACCCCACACACGAAGTGCAGGAAAACTGAGACCACTCCAGGCACGAGAAACACTGGACGTTGAAACGAGCTGGGCTCTGTGAGCCGCAGCCCCTCCGAGGAGGGTCAGTGTGCTCACCGACTTAGTGAGGACATGGTCTCGGCCATGGCGCACCTGGTACGGTCGCCCCCTTCGGCCTGCCCCACCGCAGCTGGCGTACAGGGGCCTCTGACCCCTGCAGCAGAGCCAGGGGCTCAGGGCCGCCCGCTGCCCCACATCTGGCAGCGTCACTGTGCAGAGTGAGCTGTGAATAGAGCTCCGTGGAGTTTCAGGCACTGTGTGGCTTTGGTGGGGTCTTTTTTTTTTTTTTTTTTTTTACAGAAATGTTTATTTTATTTTATTTTGTTAATCCTCACTCAAGGATATTTTTTCCACTGATTTTTAGAGAGAGTGGAAAGGAGGGAGTGGGGGGAAGAGAAAGAAACATCATTGTGAGAGAGACACATCAACTGGCCGCCTGCTGTACACACCCCAACCGGGGCTGGGGATTGAACCTGCAACCCCAGTATGTGCCTTTGACCGGAAATCGAACCCGCGACCCTTCAGTGTGCGGGCCCTAGCGCCATCCCGAGCCACACCGGCGGGGCTGTGGGGGGTCTTAGCTGCGGCCTGACACACTGCCGTCCCCTCTGGACCTAGGGGAGTGCACGTGCTGGTGGACCCCAGAAGCACACGCTCGGCGAGTGGATTCACAGCCACACTGGAGCGCGGCGTTGGTGGTTTGGCCGAAGGCTGGGCTCCAGCTTCCACTGGCCGCTCTGCGCAGGGCGTCTGCAAGTTCGGTTTATGAGCCTCCGAAGTCTCGAGGAGCCACGTGCTGGGAGAAGCCGAGTGGGCGCATGGTGCTGTGCTGGGCCACCTTGCCAGTGCGGGATTCCTTCCTGGCATTGCCCCGCGCCTGCGGAAGGTTCCAATCCAAACCCAACCAGGCTAGCCAAGGCTCTGAGGGATGCCGCTCCCGGAATGCATAAGGAAGAGGCACGAAAGCACTCTACAGGGGATGCAGCCCTCTGGGCGAGACAGAGCGCACACAGCGTGAAGTGCGCGGGCTGTGAACACCCCGTGCAAGCATTGCGGAGCGTGTTCCTGGGTCCGAAGTGAACGTCCAAGGGCAGGGCAGCGGGTGGTGACATCCTTGGCAGGTCACAGACGGAGTCGTCTGTGCATGGTCTCTCCCCTGCTGGCTCTGTGTCTGAGCTGAAGAAAGAGCAAGGTCCTCCAGAGACTGCGCTGCAGGGGTTCCCCTGGGACTCCAGGAAGGTGTGCTGGGGCTCCTCGCCGCCCCGCCCGAGATGCAGTCTCTAAGGAGGAGCCTGGGAACTCGGTAGCTGGATCCAAGCGAACGTGGCCTGAATGTGCTTGGTCGGTGTTGAGGAGAGCGCTAGAGGAGCCTTTCTGTATCTCAGTGTAGGAAACGGTCTCGTCCTGATATAATTGCTGTGGTACTCTTGCCTCAGGCATGCGTTTCAGATTTGCTGTTGAAATAAACCCAACTGTTCATGAAAAGACCAGGGAGTTGGCCGCAAAGGCATGGAGAGAAGTAGCAGAACAAAGGCGGAGGAGCGGGAGGAGCACAGAGGAAGAGGGGGGAACAGCTAGAGGGAGGTGTGAATGCGGAGTCCGAGTCCCACAGTGGGCTGCTCAGCAGGAGAGTTGTGTGCACTGGTCCTGGAGCCCGGGAAAGGGGCCACCTGTCAGAGCTGCTGGAGTCCCCACATCGCCCACCCTCGCCTGCAACTGCCTCACGATAAAACCCAGAACCAGGGGCTCTCCTCCTCCTGCCCCGCTGGTCCCCACCAGGACTCCTACTGGCAGAATCTGACAGGGAGGGAGCTGGCAGGGAGCCAGCTGTGTCATTTTCAGACTCCCAGCCCCAGCAGTAAAGAGCAAACACGGAGGTGGGTGAGGACCAAGAGCCCATGACCAGCACCCAGCCCACCCTCTTATCCTGTGCTAACAGATGTCCCTTCCGGAGCACATGTGCAGGGCAGTGGTGAGGAGGGGGCTTGGAAGGCAGGGAGTAGAGCCCTTGGCCTCAAGGAAAATCCTAGAGAACATTTAGAACTGAGGAAATAGCATAATCGCTCCTCTGACCGCGGTAATCATATCAGTGCAATGAGAGCAGGAGCCAGGTAAAGGGAGCCATTCACTCAGTCCAGAAGGCTCTGTCTGCTGCACTAATAACAGCACCTTCCTCTCGTTGACAGGGTGTTGCTAGGACATATGGTACAGCTGGGCAAAGTTGTTTTTTAATTGTTGAAAGTATTACAGATGTCCTCCCTTTTTCCCCCACTGACCCCCTCCTCCCCGTCCCACCCCCTCCTTGGGCAAAGTTTTTAAAGGCATCCCCCTCTGGGGTGATGAACTATGAAAAGACATGCCCTAGGAAAGGTAAATTAGAAAAGGTGACCCCTGTGAGCTGATAAGTTAGAAAGAGGCATGCGTTCCTCAGCGCCAGGGCCCAGCCTGGACGACAGCCCTACTCACCCCATGACGGTTCTCTCAGCAGGACATCACCTGTTTTAATATGCTACTATTTTCTAAGCTCTTTGCATGTAGTATCTCATGTAATCCTCACAACAGTCCCATGAAGTAAGATTACTGCCTAGCTCACAGATAAAGAGAAACTAAATGGCTTATTGCTTGTCATATACCTAGCAAGTGACAGAATTTCTGGTAGAGACTTGAAATCTAGTAACAGCCCGTCAGTAATCACACTGAGTGCCCGTAGGCAGGTGCTACACCAGACCTTCACTCACATGACCAGTCAGTCCTCAGAATCACAGCCATTATTACCTTTCATTCCCTAGGCAGGTGGGCACCAGGGTCCGGGGCGTGCCCAGCCTGCGTGCCAGTACACAAGGCATTTACTCTAGCCCCCAGCCCCCGTGACCGGCACCCTTTCATTTCTTTCTGTTCGAGTTCCTGCCTCTCTCCCGGGAGGCCGAGCACAGTCAGAGCCAATGGGACAATGAGACCGCACAGGCATATTTGAAGCTGGGATTTCCTGGGGGTTTGCTGGTGAAACAAAAAGCCTCTTTGACTCTGGCTCCTTTGGGTTCCAGGGAACAAGTGGGCATTATCTTTGCACTGAAGGGCCTCTGACTCCCACACTCACTGCAGACAATGTCGAAAGAACACCCAAAGGATTAGCCAGCTGGCCTGCCAAGTCCCCAGCCTCACAGAAGTTCTCCCTCCGTGAAAACAACTCGCGAGTGACAGCTCCAAAAATGTCCAGGGCGCCTGAGGTGCGGTGGGAAAGCAAGCGGCCGGGTCCCCTCGGACCCAGTGTGCATGCGGGTTGGCTTCGCTTTTATAGTGGTTTTATTAAGTCACTGTGAACAGTGACTATTTCCTCCCTGAAGCCCAAGCACCTGGGAAGCCAAGAGACAAACCTCTGCTGAGCGCGGATGGCAGGCTGCTGCCTTCTCCTGAGCTTAGAATGCCCCCTTCGGGTGTGAATGATACCAGCAAGAGCGGCGGACCATTTCCTGTGACAGCAGCGGCAGGCTCAGAGGACAGACAGAGACACCAAATCCGAGCAGTGTCGTGATGGAGAACGCTATGAGCTTCCCTTTCGTACCGATGAAAATTAATGAAGACAGAGCCAAAATTAAATTACACCTTGAAAAGGCAAACTGACTGGGTCTAGACCGGAATTGCCCTCACAACCTTCGGGCTCTGCAGTCCGGGTGGTGTCAGTCCTCCACCCAAGGCTCTCTCAGCACAGCAGCACTAGTACACTCAGGGCCCACGACAGCATCACCTGTGCCAAGGGAGTCACTCACCTTGATTGTGGTGGTGGGCACTTAAGATGGCACCTAGACAGTTCCAACCCTCCCCCCTCCAGGGTGCAATGACAGCATGCTCCCTGCAAGACCAGCAGTGTCGCTGGCGCCCCGGAAGAGTGCAGGGTAGGGTATCATTTGCCTTCAGGCTGCAAAATGTAGCAACAAAGGATTTATCCAAGAGAAGCATCAAAACCAGTGAGAGGTTCTACACCCTTGGCCCTCCCCAAAGCTCAGCAAAGCACGTGTCAGAGCAACAATCAAACACCAGGGAGGCCCGGCTGGTGTGGCTCAACGGTTGAGCATCGACCCGTGCACCAAGAGGTCACCAGTTCCATTCCTGGTCGGGGCACGTGCCCAGGTTGTGGGCCTGATCCCCCATGGGAGGCGTGCAGGAGGTGGTCAATTGATGTTCTCTCTCATCGATGTTTCTATCTCTCTCCCTCTCCCTTCCTCTCTCTAAAAATCAATACAGAAAAAAGAAGAAGAAAAAAACAGGGAGGCCTGGTGAGCACAGTCTTGGGAGCTGAGTATGGGAGTCCATCGACCCCCAAAGCAGGCAGCCAATGCTGCCTTGCAGAGGAGCGAGGCTGCACAGCTGCTCCAGAAACGTGCTGAAGCTGGGCTAACACTTCCTGTGTCCTTCTGCCCAACCCTTACACAGTGCTGGGCTTGGTGGCAACAGCCTATCTTAGGAACAGCAGAGACAACACAACAGCAATGAGGCTAAGACGTGGACATGGAGGAGGAGGAAAAGAGGGAAAGGGGAGGAAAAGCAAAACAGCAAGTTTGATTAAGTACAAGTTTTCAATGCATCACATATGATTCCCAAATCCCAAAGCCTCTGTCTGAGAACCACAGCCCTCCGGCACTGTCTGCCCTGACTGAACCTCACATACACGGATGCATACGACTGAGGCTCTGTTTATCTCGCTGAGTCATGGGAGCCAGCATCTCTTTGGCTGCAGAAACACTAGGGTGATGCAGATAAAGGATCACAGTCCTGGATTAGGGTGTGAGGGACAAACTATCTGGCAAACTGAGATTATAGGCAGAACTGATGCTAGAGACAATATCAGCAAGTTTATAATAAAAGCAACCCTTTACACATAAATATAAATTATGATGAGCTCTTATATAAATGCTTGTATTAGACAATTTACCACAGTTCTACATTGAGGGCTGATATGATCATCCCTATTTCCACAAGGAAGGACACTGAGGTCCAGAGAGACTAAAAGACTTGCCCAGCGTCCTGACCCCCAGTCCAGTGTCCTATCCATCTGGCCACTCAGCCAATCATGGTTAACCATCACTTATCCACAACAATGACATGTAAACTGAAGTATTTTTATCACAATTCAAATAAAACTTTCCTTTGCAATGTATCAACACAATGTTGCAACAAAGGATTAATCCAACAGAAGCATTTGTCTGGTGCTTCAGGCACTCACATCACGTCATGCTAAGAGATGATGTAATGGGTAACAGAATGTGGGAGGTGCTGGTGACAGTGTCAAGGGTGGGCCTGGGGGTGCTGCAGCCTCCCACCTGCTTCACCGTCCTCTAAAGCCACTCCAAATTAAAATCATGACAATGTGCTGTGATATGGACAGCTAACATTTTTCTCTTAGGAAAGGTGTGAATGGCAGTTCCGTTAGAAATGTTTGCCACCTACGCTGACCTTGAACATGCAGTCTATGTACAGAGCCTGCCTGCCTTCCAACGCCGCTTCAAGCCAAGGGCCCATCCTCCCTTTTCTAACCCAACTGCTGCCTGAGCTGCTCCAGGAAGCGTTTCAGGAGCCACCATGGGAGGGAAGCCATTCTCCTTCGTGCCTTGTGGCTATATTACACATTATTTTAGTAAGTTATTTTTTTAATATATATATTATTTATTGTTGAAAGTATTACAGATATCCCCTCTTTTTCCCCCCCACTGACCCCCTCCTCCCTGCTCCTGTTCCCCTCCTGCCTTCCCCACACTATTGTCTGTGTCCATTGGTTATGCAAATACACATGTAAGTTATTTGGTTTATCTCTTACCAGCCACCCACCTCCTTCCCTCTGAGGTTTGTCAGTCTAACAACCAATTTATACTTCACCTTTTTCGCCCAACCCCCCCTCCCATCTGGTAACCAACAAAAAGTTCTCTATATCTATGAATCTATTTCTGTTCTGCTTGTTCATTTTGTTTGTAGATTCAATTGTTGATAGATATGTATTAATTGCCATTTTATTGTTCATATTTTTGATCTGCTGCTTCTTCAAGAAGACCCTTCAACATTTTATATAATACTGGTTTGGTGGTGATGAACTCCTTTAGCTTTTTCTTATCTGGGAAGCTCTTTATATGGCCATTGATTCTAAATGATAGCTTTGCAACTTCCGGTCAAGATGGCGGCCTAGGTGGACGCGGAACCGCGTCCTCCCACAACCACATCAAAGTTACAACTAAATCACAGAATAACTATCACTTAAAGACCGCATGAAATCAAGCTGAATGGAAGCCCTGCAACTATGAAATTAAAGAAGCAGCAGAATGGAGACGGCATACTGCCCTCCAGGACCCTCCTTGTCACCTGAAAGGAAACGAGATCCTGCAGCCAGGGGCGCCTGCGGAAGCTGAGCGACCCCCCCACCACGGAGGAACCCAGGAGCGAGGGAGCCGGGTGACCCCCCCCCACCACGGAGGAACCCAGGAGCGAGGGAGCCGGGCGACCCCCCCCACCACGGAGGAACCCAGGCGGAGGGAGGGTGCCGGGCAACCCCCCCACCACGGAGGAACCCAGGCGGAGCGAGGGAGCTGAGCGACCCCCACACCAATGGAGAAAGCCGGCAACACACAGGAGAACTGAGCAAACTGAACAACGAAATTGACCCAGAGACATGGAGGGTGGAGTACGGGATGACGGGCCTCAGAGGAGGGGGGGAGGCAGGGGAAGGAGATAAATCACAGAGCCTATGTGCATGGGTGCATAACCAATGGACATGGACAACAGGGATGGGGACGAGGAGAAGGGGAGGGGGAGGAGGGTGTCAATGGCGGAAAAAAAGGAAAAACATCTGTAACAAAAACAAATTAATAATAAAATAAATTATAAAATAAAATAAAATAAATGATAGCTTTGCAGGATAGAGTAATAATCTTGGTTGTAGGTTCTTACTTTTCATCACTTTGAATATTTCTTGCCACTCCCTCTGGCCTGCAAAGTTTCTTTTGAGAAATCAGCTGACAGTCTTATGGGAGCTCCCTTGTAGGTAAATACCTGCTTTTCTCTTGCTGCTTTTAAGATTCTCTCTTTGTCTTGAACCTTTTGCATTTTAATTATGATGTGTCTTGGTGTGGGCTTCTTTGGGTTCATCTTGTTTGGGACTCTCTGTGCTTCCTGGACTTGTATGTCTGTTTCCTTCATCAAGTTATGGAAGTTTCCTGTCATTATTTTTTTCAAGTAGATTTTCCATTTCTCATTGTCTCTCTTCACCTTCTGGCACTCCCATGATATGAATGATGGTACACTTGAAGTTGTCCCACAGGTTCCATACACTGTCCTCATCTTTTTGGATTCTTCTTTCCTTTTGCTGTTCTGATTGGTTGTTTTCTGCTTCCTTATATTCCAAATCGATGGTTTGCTTCTCAACTTCACCTACCCTACTATTGATTCCCTATAAATTATTCTTTATTTCAGTTAGTGCTTCCTTCATTTCTGACTGGTCCTTTTTTATGCTCTTGAGGTCCTCACTAAGTTCCTTGAGCATCCTTATAACCAGTGTTTTGAACTCTGCATCTAGTAGATTGTTTATCTCCATTTTGTTTAGTTCTTTTCCTAGAGTTTTGTTCGTTCTTTCATTTGGGTCATGTTTCTTTGTCACCTCATTTTGGCTGCCTCCCTGTGTTTGTTTCTATGTATTAGATAGAACTACTACATCTCCTAGGCTTTGTAGGGTGGCTTATTGTAGTTGTGTCCTGTAGTGTCCAGTGGCACAGCCTCCATAGTCACCCCAGCGGGGCACTCGAGGTGCACCCCCTGTGTGGACTATACACCTTTCTGTTATAGAGTCTTGACTGCTGTTGACACGTCAATGGGAGGGATTCACTCAGGCTGATCAGCTGCAAGGACTGGCTCTGTCCACTGATCACTGACCTATGACCACCTTAGAGGATCAGCTGTGTAGGGGCCCACCACACAGAGCAAAATTTACTACAGCAGGGCTCTGGTACCCACTGAGTTCACTCCTTAAATGTGTTGCTTGTGGTGGTGGTTGGGTGGTAGTGCTTTGATGTGGTCTGAAGCTGTCCACTGGGTGTGCTGGCTCTGGGTCAAGGTCAGCCACTGCCTGTGTTCTACCCCAGGGACCACCAGGCATAAGCTACAATGCTGTCTGCCGATGGCTGCTTCCTGTGCTGAGCTTAAAGGTATCCAGGCAAAGCTAAGCTGTGAACCAAGGCTGGCTGCTGCTAATGCTGGGCCTGGGGCCACTTAGCTAGAGGTATGGGGCTCGCTGAGGCCAGATGCTGCTTGTTTGAGAGATTTTAGGAAACTCTGAAGCAGGAGCCCAGACAGGCCATTCCTATGGTAAAGCCACTGGAAACAGCTTGGGTGGGCCTGAAAGTTGGGTGGGACAGGGCCTCAGGGAATCACCAGGGCGGGGCCAACATTGTGAGCAGGTTGCTGGAGTCCCAGATATGGCTGCATTCTGCTGCCCCCGGGGAAGTGTTCCCCAAAGGTACAACAGCCTCCGCCAGCACGTCTGTCCGGGAGAAAGCTGCCTCTCTAGCTCTCACCCTGATTCCAAACAACTCAGTTCTTCCCCATATGCCTCTGGTGCCTTTCAAGCTGCCTCCCCTGAGCTGGAGCCCAGAGGGAGCGGGTCCGAGTAAGTCCGTGCGCGGGCCCTTTAAGAGGAGCTGCCTGGGGCTCCAGCAGCCTCAGCCTCCCTCAGCCTCCCTTTTGGTTTTCCAGCCAGAAGTTCATGGGGATTCTCTTCCTGGCACTGGAACCCTGAGCTGGCGGCCTGGTGTGGGAAGGAGATTCCTTGCTCCTCAGGGAGGACCTTCACAGCCGAAGTGTCCTCCTGATTTTATCCGCCACATGCGGGTGTGGGACCAGCCCGTCCACCTCGGACCCTCCTACCAGTCTCCATGTGGCTGCTGCTTTAATATCGTAGTTGTAGGACTTCCATTCAGCTCAATCTCAAGCGGTTCTGAATGATGGTTGTTCTGTAGTTTAGTTGTAATTTTGATGTGGTTGTGGGAGGAGGCCAGTACCATGTCATTTATTTTTAATTGATTTTTTCCTTTTTTTGTTGTTGTTGTTTTTAGGGAGAGAGAAACATCGATGTGAGAGAGAAACAGTCTTTCCAATCGACAGAACCACATGGGTCAGGACTATTACATGTTATTTTAAACCAGTGCAATTCAATAAGTCTTTATTCCTACTGTGGGCCTAACACAAATGATAAGAAGATAAACAAGACAAGGCCTGACCTCAAGAAATTCAACCCAGACCAATGCAAAGGCATATCCAGGACAGTGTGTTTCTCTCCACTGAATTTCAGTTTGACTCGCCCCTTTCCTGGCTCTGTAATGATTAATACTTATTCATTTTATTGGGAAATTCTCCTAATTTGGATAGGATATTGGTTTTGTGATTTGTTTGTTGTTGTTTTTCAAAGGATCTTTTGCTCATTAAAAAGCAGAATACAATTTTAAAAGCAGTATCAATATAAATGTATCCCAAGATCAGCCTAAGCAAAGTAACCCCTTGGGACATCTCATTTTATTTCCAATGAGCCTAATCTGCCTCAGCAAATGGGAAAAACAGGGGTACTAATACCTTTTCTTATATATCATCTTGTGCTTTTCAAAAAAAAGTTTCAAAAGCACTTATATACAATATTGAATGAATGTTCTTAGATAATCCCAAATCATAAAGTCAAGAAAATACAACAGTTGCATTAAAATAATAAAATTTGTCAATTTTCCCATTTAAATTACTATTTAAGTAAAGAAAGACCCACAAAAGCTGCATAGTTGGGGAATAGTTCCAAACTCATACTACAAGAACTCATACCCCAAGGCTGATTAGCTGGCTGGGTAGAGAATGAGGTCATGAGTGTTGATCAGTGTCCAAAGTTCCCCTTGGTCACAGCCCCAGACAGCTGCAGCCCCCCCCCTCCCCCGCCTGGGAACCGAGCATCCTGAACTACAGAGCTGCCTGGAAGAGAATGTTGGTGAAATTAAGCAAATGCACCACCACAGCCAGGAAATTAACCCAAGTGTCTACAGATGGAGAACTAGTATCTCTCTTCCTGGGTGAAGAGCAGCACATTCTATGTACAAGTGTGGAAATCAATGCTTGAGTAAATTATCTTGAAAGTTGTTATACCTAGGAGTAAACACTGAAGTATAAATTATAAATTGAAGAATTCCTTTTTTCTTCTTCCACCTATCCACCCATCCATCCTATAAAATATTCACAGAGCACCTACTGGGTGCTAGTTACTTCTAAATGATCTTGGTGTATTCCAACATGCCAATCATTCTGAGGAAACATCCCAAAACTTCGTAAGAGTCCCTTCTCCTTTCTCCACTGAACTACAGGCTTCCAGAGGACATGGATAACATTACACATTTTTTTTTAATCTTAAAGAGCTACCATGGTATCTGGCAACGTGTGCATCTCAATGAACATTTGAACTAACGTGAACTTATAGAACTCTTTGGTTTTGGAAGACATAAAAATAACAGATGTGGTTAATCTACCCACTGGATTACTCAATCTGAAATATAATGAAGAGTTTAATTTAATTTGTTGACAGTGGAGTAAACCAAGAGTCTATGACACAGATGAGGGTCAGGAGACAGCTTCCCTAAGCTGAAGGTGTTTATACAGGAGGGGAAATTGGTTAAATGCATAACAAACTGTCACAGAAGAAGAGGGAAAGAGGAGAGGATTGCAGAGGGCCAGGGGAGGCTGGGAAGTCTTCCTGGCCAGCTCTTAAATGAAGGATGACATTCTGATGTGTAGAGATGGGGCAAAGAAGACAGAGACCACCTCTTCTTGGTGGACAGAATGACGTGTGCAATCACGAGCCAGAGTGTCCCCTGTAGGGAATTAGGGTTCAGTTTACAGAAGGCCTGGAAAGAAATGCTAAGAATGTGCTTGCAGGACAAGTCCCTGCACACAGGACCAGGGACCTCATCAGATCTGAGCTCTGGGAACAGTATCCTGGCAGCCAGTGGCAGGCCTGACTGGACGGAGGCACCGAGCAGAGAAATACTGGCACAATCCACGTCAGAACCGGAACGACAGGAAAGCCTGAAATACCTTCTGAGGAAGCATCCCAGGAGTGCCTGTTAAGCTCTTAGACCACTTGGAAGGAACGCCAGCCTTTGTTCGCTCTTCCGGTAGACCAGATGGTCCATGAGGACAATCTAGTACATCTTTCAACAGCCTGCTGTGCGCACCACAGTGCTATGTATATAGTAGGCGCTAAAAAATGTTTTGTTTTGTTTTTATCCTCACCTGAGGATATTTTTACATTTATCTTCAGACAGAGTGGGAGGGAGAGAGAGACACATCGATCGGTTGCCTCCCTCACGACCCCAACCAGGGCCGGGGCCAAACCACAACCGAGGTACGTGCCCTTGGCCAGAATCGAACCTGGGACTCTTTGGTCTGCAGGCCGACACTCTAACCGCTGAGCCAAACCGGCCAGGGCTAAAAGATGTTCTTGAACAAAAGGAATAAATAGAATGGAATGATTAAAAGGATAAGTTTGGTGTTTCTGGAAGAGCATTCTTTAACCAAAGAGAATCAAAATGATTCATAAGAGTCAAGGTAACTTAAGGCCCCAAATCTACTGTTTGAATTGAATACAGATTGTCGTCTGCCCAAGGACTGTCCTCTGCCAAGGACAGCCGTCACACATCGCTGGGCCTGGCCTGGGACTGTAATGAAAAGCATTAGGGAAAGATTAAGAACATACTGAGTTGTTCAGAGAGCAGATCTTAAACGTTCTCATCTGAAGTAAACATTTTGTAACTATGTAAAGTGATACATATTAACTAGACTTTTGGTGATCATTTCACAATATATTCGAATATGAATCATTATGTTAAACACCTGGAATTAATAGACTGGCATTGTCAAGTACATCTCAATTTTAAAAATCATACTAAAGTACAAAAACTCTTTTCATCAAAATAGCTTCCCCAATTCTAAGTTTCCAATGTATTAGAAACAAGAAAACCGCACTTATATTTACTCTTGTTCTCATTTAACCACTGTGAAGTAGCCCTCCTTTTCCCGTCAGTATTTGAGTAAGATGTCATTTATAAGTCCTTCTCCTATGTCAAAAATAACACCTAATAATTATGCCACATCATCTTGTTAACCCATTCACAAATTAAGAGACAACAGGTATGTAAAGGAAAGTTCGGTAGTCGTGCATGTCCCAAAGCTAAATTTAAACTCAGATTTCCCATTCAGAACCATCCACTCACTGAACTCGGTATTTCACCTTTCAGCCTGTGAAAGCAATTAGTCTCCATGCAGGGCCACCTGTCAAAGGCACGTTTCTGTTCCTGGCCGATTTGTTTGCCTGGGTGACGTGATCATGTGATCCTGTTAATGATTAATATCAACCCTAGATATGTGTGACCCGGGAGTTAAAGTACCTGCTGCATTCAGGCAGCTGACACCAGGGTGCTGTCTAAACCCCTTAAAACAGAACCACCTGGGTTGGGGGAGGGGACAGGAAATTTACACAGTAGCTCAGATCCTGGACAATCTCAATCCTCCAGGACAGACATCACAGAATCCTAGACCTGGAAGGGGTCCCACACGGGTCCAATGCAGCCCACACGCAGACTCCCCCACTACGTCATCACAGAATCTCCCGACACTAACTTAAATGCTCCCAATGGCAAAAAAAAACTCGCTGCTTTTCAAGGAGGCCTAGTCGACTGATGGACAAGTTTTCTTTTCAGCAAGTTTTTCTCTGAGTTACATCAAAAATTGGTAACTACCAGTGTGTGGCTCTAATTCTGGGCCAGCAGGCACTCTATAAATGCTGACTGAATGGACAGGGACTGACTGAACAAACGGACTCTCAGATCAACTGGCCACCTGACAAAAGTAACTGCTTGAAATTTTAAGTTTTTAAGAGCCATGATGGCTCAAAAAAAATTAGTTAAATTCACTTTGTTTCTTAAGCAGGGTGAGTCACTCAGAGCCATGGAGCAGCTCCAAGTAAGAGGAGAGGAAAACAAGCAGGCCAGATCCCGGATCTCTGCCATTCCCTGCTGAGGACGTGAGCTCTCCTCAGAGACTGCTATACCTCAGTTTACCGTCTTAATTGCATTTCTTTGAAAATTCAAACCCACCTGCAAATAAAGGGTAAAAGTCCTACCATGGCAGGCAAATGTTGGGGCTGAACATATTTGTCCACATATATTCAGGATGGGCACAGAGCAACATGGCCGGGAGATTAACCTGAAGTTGGCATGGGAAAGATAATCTATTTATTTTAATTACTTCATTTGAGACCCGTTCTCCTGCACCTATGCCTACCATTATATTAACCAAATACACCCAGACCTCTGAGGTTTTGCAGGGTCAGTTCCAGACCACTGCAATAAAGCGAGTCGCAGTCGCAATCTTTCTGCTGGCGAAGGGTCTTGCCTCCAGTTTGTAAAAAACGCACCACCTCTGAAGAGCAACAACGCAGAGCGCTGTGAACAAGGTGTGCGGGCATGCAGCGCTCAGCAGCTGCACCTGATGGGTGCACTCGATGCCTCGCTGCCAGACTCGAGGCTTAACCAGCTGCTCTACTGAAGCCGAATCCAGCAACAAGTCCTGTGGTTCTGTTTATAACACCCGACCAGCCCAGCGACCGAAAAGATAGAGGAAGCCCCACTATCTCCACCGTCTATTTCTGAGCCATGACAAGCGGCCACAAGAAAGGAGGGCGGGGTAAAGGAAGTAGATACAAAACCGGTGGTGATGTCAGCAGCTGAGCGCCCCATGTGGGTTCCTGACTGCCTTCCAAAGAGAAATATCAAGACTGTCATTCAACGGGCAGGGACAGTCCTCCCTTCCCGCTTCCACTTGGTGTGAGAAACCAGAAGCTGATTGCAAAGTCTGTGCTCAAATAAGTAGCTGGTAAACTCTGATTTCAAAAGAAAAAGTGACACCAAAAGTCTCAATCCCAGTTTATACCTCTAGCGCCATCCTAAGGATTCTAGAAAATGTGTTAAAATAAAAAATTAGAGTCCATTTAGTCTAAGATTTGCAATGAGTTCTTGCAATACATTCTTTTAAGTTTTAATACCTTGTATCTCTGCAAATTTTCATTGTTTATTTTTGCAAGAAAAAATATTTACATTGGGATTTAAAATAGGGATGAAAGAAATTCAGATTACTTCAGTCTTTTTCGCCAGGGCTAACAGTTCACTCATATTTTAGCATCCATAATAGAAATATAGAGGATATATTATTACCTACAATCTAACATCTCGGAACCACAGCCCATCTTCCGTTTGGCCGGTGGTTGAGAACACACCTGTGACAGGCACCCACACCAGAGTTCTGATCCTGGCTCAGCTCTGAACAGGGACAATGGATTATAAATGCCTACCTCACAAAGGTGAGGGCAGAATGTCATCAAAGGAGTTCACGACAGAGTGGCTGGCACCTTGTAAGCTCTAAAAAAGTACCTATGTTAATATTCCCTCCAGTGTCCAGTCCTGGTGTCTGAGCGATTCCCAGGGCCCAGCAAAGGGACCAAGTTTCCAGAGCCCTGATGACAAGGATTAACACCCCAAAATATGGACTCATTTTGCACTCCGCCCTCACTGGCCAAGCAGCTGCCCAGAACGAAGGCGGCATCTCAGACACCTGGCAAACAAACGCAGTATTGCCTCTGGGACTGCGTGCTTCTCTACAGATGAGCTGGGGAGAAGCTTCCCAAGCGACAGGAGGAGCAGCGGTCCCTCTCTGAGAGATTCCAAGAAAGGATCTGGAGGCCATGAAGGAGGCCATGGTCCAGGCACAGGGAGCAGCTGCAGAGCTCACTCGGAAGCTGGAGAAACAGCAGAAGCAACGCTTGAAGAAGGGAAAGGAACGCTGGCTGCAACTGCCCTCCCGTCTTCCGAGGACAGCAGCAGTGGACGACGGAGTGTGAGGACACAAGTGAAAGACCACAAAGAGGACAAAGCAAAAGCTCCCGGAGGCTCCTCAGAATGAAAGACCTGCCTGTCTCTATCCAAACCCAAGAAAAAGAATTTTTCCAAGGAGGGGCTGGCGGTAGTGATCTTGAAGAGACAGCTGGTAGTGGAAGTCTTCCCACAAGGAAATCTTTCCCCAAAGAGGAACCAGTTAGTGACCCTGAAGAGGCAGGAAACAGGAGTGTCCCCAAAAAAGAGGAAATTCCATTCCCAGCCGTGGACCCAAAGAGGCCGCTGGCAGCAAGAGCAGCAGCTCCAAAAAACAGAAAAGGCTTCAAAAGCCACCCAGGAAGGTTGGAATGGCAGTGCCCTGGTGGGCAGAACCACCCACAGGACATTTCCCGACCTATCCCACATATCCCAATAAAAACAAATTCACAAGAGAAAAATACATATTCCCTGCAGGTAGCAGTGAGGTCTTATATCCTCTTCAAGGTGCTTTCACATCTTGCACTTCATTTGATCCTCAGGCAGCTCGAAAGCATTACAAGCATACTGACTGTCCCATTTTTCTTGTATCTTTTTTGTAAATCGATGAGGAAACTGTGGCGCAAGGTCACAGAGCTCAGAAAGCAGACCCTGCCTCTTCTGCTCAGTGACACACATTCTCAGCTGAACCTCAAAAGACTTCCTGAATGCAATAAAATGAAACTTCTTTCAAAATACTCTGCTATTCATACGTTAATCAAAGCAAACTAGTATTTCCACATCACTCCAAATTATTTAGGTTTTGCTTGCTAAAAATAGCAACTAAGGTTATTTAGAGCTCATTGTCTCTCTCAGGTGCTGGACATCCATGAACACATTTAAACCCTGTAACAACCCTATGAAACAGGAACTGCCATTGTCCCCATTTAACAAATGCGGAAACTGAGGCACGACTAAGTCCAGGATTGAGATGCAGGCAGACTGTCTCCAATCCCCTATTTTAGGAATCTGGCATTATCCAAATGGCATTTGTACAACCCACCATTCATTCTGCCAAGTCCTTCCACGCACAGCATATCTGTGACACGGGGAGGCCCTGTGATCTGTGTTCTCGTGTACATCAGAGGACACCGAGGCCCGCCGGCAAGGGGTGTGTCTAAAGTCACCGGGCGAGGGACTGGAGGGGGGCAGGGCCGAAGGAGTGGTCAGCATTCCCTCACTCCACAGCCCATTCTCCGCCCAGAGTCTCAAATTCCTCTGCATATATTTTAAGAGTGAGATGGTAAGAGACGCCCTGTCCTTCTGAAAACCGACCGCCAATTAATGGCCTCAAGTGTCAACACTGAGGGTCCCCAGTGTGACCCGGGCTCTGTCTCTCTGCGCCCGGCAGTGGGCGTTACTGTTGCCAAGTCCGAAGCCTGGGGTGAAACTGTTTGCACAGCAGCCCCTTGGGGAGGTGCCAGCACCCCTTCCTCACCCACCGCAACCTCCTCCCACCAGGTCCGTGACGGGGTGGAACCCGAGCCTCGGCGTCAAGGGCGAGGCGGGTGTCCCTGTCCCGCGAATGGAGAGCGGGGCGCACGGCGACGGCTCGGGACCGACCCAAACCCCGGCACGCCCCTGCCGCCCTCCTGGGCCACCGGGACCGCCGTGGGGGCGGGTCGGACGTCCGCTGTCTCCAAATCTGCCGCTCGCCCGGGTCTCGGCTCGGTCCCGGGGAAGGACCGGCCCGGTGGGCGTGCGCTGGCCGCCCCAGACCCGACTCCTCTCCCAACCCGGCGCGCCAGGCGTCCTGCCTCAGTTTCCCTCCCTTCAGGAGGGTGCACTGAACCCGACTAGTAAGCGGCGCAGCCCCGACCTCCACGGTTTCCCTGCGGCCCCGCTGACAGCGCCCCTACCTGCGCGGTGGCCCCCGCCGCCACCGGCCGCAGCGCCCTGGGGACCCCCGCCCGGCATGCGCCTCGCCGGCTGCTCCAGCTGGACGGCCGTGGGCGGCTCCGAGCCCCAGGCCCGCGCGGGGGGAGCACGCGCGAGCGGGACGGGAAGTGGGGAGGGGGCTGCGGGGCGGGCTCCTTCCGGCGCCCCGGCGGGGCTGGCGGCTTCCTCTCCAGCCCCGGCCCCTCGCACACGCACACGCGCGCACTCGCACACACACGCACACGCGTGCACACACAGACACACGCACACGCGCGGCAGGGGCGGGGCCGGCGGGCCTACAGCCTTCTTCCGACCTTTGAAAGTTTGCTTTTCACTCTGGCTCTGTCTGGAGGATGGAGAGGGGAAGCGTGGTGGGAACCTGTTTAGGGAAGGAGAGGCTGGGCGGCCTTCCGGGGAGGTCCTCCAGGGTGCCTCCCGGACGTGTGACTGGGGCAGTGACCAGAGGGTGGATGGAACAGATGGAGGGGAGGACAGGGACTCGTTTAGACAGGGGGGAGAAACTGGGGACAACACTGGGAAAGAGATGGCCGGGTGCATTTCAAAGGTGAAATAGGAACCCAACTTTCTGCACAGAGCAGCACCGAACTGGTCCCAGAGCCCCCTCCCCACGTCGGGCAGCTGCCCCAGGACGCAGGCTGCGCTTCAGCCTTAGCTCCTAGGCTGCTGACTCACCTCCTTCACCCCTTCTCTTTGGTTCATGCAAGAACGTTACTGGAGCACCCCCATGTCGCACCTGACAAACACGTGCGTATAAAACTTCATAGCAACATACAGCAGAGTGTGCCGAGACCCAGAGGGTTGGCACAGAACACGGCAGGCGTTCAGGGGGTTAGACGGACTGTTGTGAGAAGAAAGGTCAGGAAGACTTTCTAGACAAACGGGAAGAATCTTGCTGGAACTAGAAGAGGACAAAAATCCTTCAAAAGATGAGAACCTTGTAAGTGAAAACACACAGATGTGTTTAAAAGTCAGTGTGGCACCCTGGCCGGTTTGGCTCAGTGGTCAAGGGGAACCTTGGGCGCGGTTCGTCGGCCCTGGTCAAGCGGGAGGCAACCAGTGGACACATCGATGTTTCTCTCTCTCTCTCCCTCCCTCTCCCTCCCTCCCTATCTGAAGATGAATGGAAAAATATCCTCGGATGAGGATGAAAAATAAAATAAAAGCCGGTGTGTCGTGGGTCAGAGTGAACATGAAGGTGGATATTGATGTGGTAAATGGTAGAAGGAATATAAAGTTGGATCCGGCTGGATTCAATGGTATTGACCATTAAGCAGAGGTGTGGATTCAGTGCTGTGGTCTGGAGATTAGAAAGGGCTCCTACCAGTGTTTGGCTGGTTGACTGAAACAGGGAGCAAGAGGTGACCTACAGGACCTGGAGAGTATTATGTTCATCAAAATAAGTCAATCAGAGAAAGTCAAGTATTGCATGATCTCATTTATTTGTGGAATATAAATGAGCAAAAGAAGCTGACAAGCCCAGCTGGTGTGGCTCAGTGGACTGGGCATGGCCACATGGACTGAAAGGTCCCAGTTCGATTCCCGGTCAGGGCACATGCCCGGGTTGTAGGCTTGATCCCCAGTTGCGGGGTGGGGAGGGTGCAGGAGGCAGCTGATGGATGTTTCTCTCTCACATGAATGTTTCTATCTCTCTCTCCCTTCCTCTCTCCAAAAAATCAATAACAACATTTTTTAAAAAAAGAAGAAACTGACAAACAAAATAGATTCAGAGACATGGAAGTAGGAAACAGACTGACAAAACTCAGAGGGATGGGAGATGGGGGGTGGGAGGGTGAGGAGAGATAAACCAAAGAACTTATATGCATATATGCACAACCAATGGACACAGACAACAGGGCAGGGGGGGGTGGGGAGGAAGGGATCAATGGAGGAAAAAGGAGGGACATCTTTAACACTTTCAACAATAAAGAAAATAAAATGAAAACAAAGGAAAAAATAAAAGAGGTCCCTGGCACTAGATGAAGTGGCAATGGCAGACTGCGGTGGTGTGCTGTACAGGAGGCATCAGAGGCTTGGGGAGATGGGAATATTACGGTGGATGCATCATGTAAGGCCTTTCTACCCCCTCCAGGAGGCCCAGAGCACACACCGTTCATCATGACTCTGAGAAATAACTTTGTGGCCAGCATTTTCGTCACTCTTCTCTGTAGGTCAGAAATCACAGCGGGAACTGTGACCACTGGGATCCTTAAATGCAAGGGGATAATTGGTTCCCAGGGTGACAGGAGCCAAATGGTGGCAATGAATGGCCAAGGGCAAGGTGGGGTGGTTTCTGTAATGGATGAGAGTCAAAGCAGTCAGAATAGTGACTCCCTCAGACCTACAGCATTGGCGAATTAATCACTGTGTTCCTAGAAGTCATGGGAAGTCTACTAAATTCTTACTTGATCTGCGTAAGCAGAAAAGTTCTAGGTTAAGTGTACAAACGCCTAACTTGAATTACCAACACAGAGACTCAGCCCTGTAATCAATTCCCAGTCTTAAGTCAGTTTACAGACCAAGAATGCTTTAAATGAAGGAGATGTTGGTCTCCCCAAGGAAAGACACTGCCCAAAATGTACACTGTTAATCTTTCTTCCAGAGGAACAGGTGGCCTTTTACCAGGGTGACTGTGCATTGGAGAAAAGGAACTAATCAGACTTCTCAGGAATTACTGAACACTAGCTCTGAACTGACATGAATTCCAAGAGATGCAAAATATCACAGTCAGAATAGGGTCTTGTGGAGGCCAGGTGATCACTGATCATCAGAATTTTAACTCAGATCCATCTCACAGTGGGTTCCTGCATCCATCCTGTGGTTATTTCCTCAGCTCCAGAATTCATAGGTAGACATACTCAGCAACTGGCAGAATCCCCACCACGATTCCCTGACCTGTAGAGTGAGAGCTGTTATGGTGGGAAAGCCCAGTGGAGGCCACTACAACTGCCTCCACCTAGGAAAAGAGGTAACCAAAAGCAATACTGCATTCCAAGAGGGATTGAAGAGATTGGTGCCACTAGCAAGGATTTGAAGGATGCAGAGTGGTGATTCCCAACACATCCCATTCAACTTGCCCGTGTGGCCCATGCAGAAAACAGATGGATCTTAGAAGATGACAGTGGATTAGCATAAACTTGACCAGATGGCAATTCCAATTGCAGCCGCAATACCAGATGTAGTTTCATTGTCTAAGCAAATTAACACATCCCCTAGGACCCAATATGCAGCTATTGATCTGGCAAATGATTTTCTCCATCCCTGTTAGTAAAGACCAACAAAAGCAGCCTTCTCTCAGCTGGCAAGACCAGCAAGACACTTTCACTGTCCTATATCAAGGGCATATCAACTCTTCAGCCTTATGTCATAATCTAGTCAAGCAAGACCTGTTGCCACCTTCCCTTCCAGTGGTCCATCACATTGATGACATTATGCTGATTTGAACTGGTTGGCAGGAAGCAGTAATTACTCCAGATTGATTGATGAGACAATTGCATCTCAGAAGGTAGGAAATAAATCTAACAAAAATTTAGGGGCCTTGCATGTCAGTGGATCTTCTAGAGGTTGAGTGGTGTGGACAGCCCTTCTAAGGGGACAGATAAGCCGTTGTGCTTGTCCTTTCCTACAGCCAAAAGAGGAGGCACAACACCTAATCACCCTCTTTGGGTTTTGGTAGCAACACATTCCTGGTCTGGTGTACTACTCTCACCACATACCAGACAACCTGGAAAGCTACTGGTTTTGAGTAGCGCCCAGAACAAGAGAAGGCTCTGCAACAAGTCCAGGCCACCATGCAAACTGCCTGGCCACCTGGGCCATATGACCCAGCAGGCCAGTGGTGCCTGAAGTGTCGGGCAGCAGAGATGCTGAGAGAGGCCTTGTCAGGCCCTATAGTGAATCACATCACAGGCCCTTAAGATTTTGGAGCAAAATCCCTGTGGATAACTACTCTCATGTTGAGGAACAGCTTTAACTTACTATTGGTACTTGGTAAAGACTGAATGAACCTTTTTTTTTTTAAATCCTCACCTGAGGATATTTTTCCATTTATCTTCAGACAGAGTGGGAGGGAGGGAGAGAGAGAGAAAAACATCGATGTGAGAGAGACATCAATTGGTTGCCTCCCACATGACCTCAACCAAGGCCGGGGACCGAGCAACAATCGAGGTACGTGCCCTTGACTGGAATCGAACCCAAGACTCTTTGGTTCGCAGGCCAACGCTCTAACCGCTGAGCCATACTGGCCAGGGCCTGAATGAACCTTCAGCCGTGAGCCTCCACATTACCATGCAAGCTGAGCTGCCCGTCACGAACTGGGTGGTCTGACCCACAGCCGTAAAGTTAGGTATGCACTTTGTTCTTACTGGAATTGCCACAGCTGATACAGACTTCCCTCCCCTACATACAATGCTTCTGCCGAAACTGCCATCCACGGACTTTCCGAATGTCTTATCCACACACAGCACTTCCCATTTCACAGTGAATGAAGTGTGGCAGTGGGCCATGCTCACAAAACTCTCCAGTCTTACCATGTTCCCTGTTATCCTGAAACGACCGGCTTGATAGAACAATGCAACAGCCTTTTGAGGACTCAGTTACAGTGCCAGCTAGGTGGCACTACCTCGCAGGGCTGGGGCAGGGTTCTCCAGGAGGCGCCATGTGTATTCTCTGAATCATTGTCCAATATCTGATGTTGTTTCTCCCATAGTCAGGATTCAAGGGTCCAGGAACCAAGGGACGGAAATGGGAGTGGACCACTCATTATTAGCCCTCGTGATCCACTAGCAAAAGTTTTCCTTCCTGTTCCCACAATTTTATGTTCCACTGGCCTACAGGTGTTAGCTCCCAAGGGAGGAATACTTCCATCAAGAAACACAACAGTGATTTCATTTGACCAGAAGTTCAGATGCACCCCACAGAGGAAGTAGACACCACGAGGCATCAGCGTTCCACAGAACTCTGTATCAGCCTCTTTCCGAGTCCTGCTCCGCCAGCTGGCCGTGCTTAGCTGCCAGGGTCCCTGCAGACTCCAACGGATGCTCTCAGCCATTCTGCTTAAAGACCTCTCCTGGATTATTCAACTCCCCTTCTTAGACTTTTGCTTCTCCAACATCACCCACAACAGTGTAAGGTCTAATTTCTATAATATATTCCTAATTCCACAACACTCATAGTGGTTCTGCTGCTCCAATTGAACCTTCACTTACATACCTACTGATTCCAAATCTCTATGAGTAAAACAGAAGTCTTCCTTTAGTTCTATGGCAACTTCCTCATTCCAACACAATGCGGTATTAATTAGGACCCTTTTCATTGCAACTAAGCAAACCAATATACTTTAACTTAAGTAAAAATAATTTTGGTGAGGATACAGGGGAAATTTCACAAAGTCTAAAGGCATCATCAAGCTGGTCCTCTGGAAATATGAGAGCCAACTCCTGAAAAGCCAGCACGATCTTGGCGATTCCTCTCCTCCCTGCTTCTTTCTGCACATCTGCTCCCAAGTGCTCCCCTAAGCCAGCCACCAGGAGAGCCTCCTGCAACCAATTCTAACTCCCCAGGAGGGAGATCCTGATTGGCCCAGAGTCGATCAGGAGCCCACCTCTCATGCTATCAAGTGTAGCCAGGGAAGTGAGGCCATACAGGCACATAGGAGAAACACAGCCCCCTGGAAAGCACCCCTGAACACAGGAGTGAGGAGTAGGCAATGGACCACTGCAAGCTGGACAGCTACCCCCAAATATGTCTGCTTTAAATGTCATGATGAGGGTCGGGCACCAAGTATTCTGCTACTTGTGAGCCAAAAACTGACACCTTTAGCTCCCCTCTGCTTTTAATATCGTTTCTATCCTGGCTGTTACCCAGAAGTGTTTGCCATGGACTTCATTTCTGGATATTGAGGTGTGTAAAGGGTGCCTACAGGAAAGATAACAGAGCAAATGGTGCAGGGATCATTGTTCTATGAATATTTTTTACTTAAATATTTGGCAAGCTCTTCCTCGTGAATGCTTCCAAAATCTTCATGAGAGCAGACATGGAGCAACGTCACAGATGCCGGTGCACTCGAGGCCACAGCCTGGAATCCCTGCGTCACCAGCAGACTCAGCAGT